>JAQPPZ010003013.1:0-1200000 GCA_028583015.1 Wollemia nobilis
AGCCCCCAAGGACTAGGTGGATTGGTAAAGGCTTGACTAGCCAAGTACTTTCCAAGAAGAGACATAGGTTCAAACCTTGGGGGTACGCTATCAGCTTTAGTAAAGGTAGTAGTTCGTTCTAAATCCTCTGAGTGCGTGCTAGACCGACAACAACGGTAAAAACCCTGAGTGATTGGCGGTATCCATCTCACATAAAGCCAACAACAATGAGATGAATAGGTTGTTTGGAGCAGTCCCTATGGTTTGAACCTTGTGCTTGCTAGTTACTAAAAATAGTGGTTGTAACCAACTCCCCTATATAACAAAAAAAATAAATCAAATTTTAGAAAGCAGGTGACTAGGTGAGATTTTATCTCTTAATCAAATGATGTTAATAAGTTGATTATGGAAACATTTCACTTTCAAGAAGATGAAAAATATATTTGATAGAAAAATAAAAAAAGAATATTTATAATAATAAGAAAACTAGATGATTTAATTAACTTAACATCAAATATAATATTTGAATAAAAGGAAACCCTAATAAAAGCTACATATTACTTATTATTGCTTGTAACCCCAACTCTTCATTGTCAATGAACTATTCCAATCTAAAAATGGGACACTAGGCTTTTTAGAATGAGCTTCTTTTGAAATCAATTATGCTTAACTATCCAGGGAATTGGCATAGAAAGAAATCGTTTGTTCTTTCTGTAATTGTTAAGAACACAAGTATGGATCAATAGTAATAAGAAGTGTAATACATATTGGAGGTGTAGCGGAGGGAGTGACCAGGTTATTAGGGGTGATCGAGGGAGGGTTATTGTAAGGAGTGACTAGGAGAGGGTTACTGGGAGGAGAAGATAAACTTGAGGTGTTAGGAGGAGGTGAAGCCATGGCATATAAGGAAGAAATATGTCGGTCAAAACTTTTGATATTTGAGGAAGTGTTTGATGCTTGCTGAGATTTCTAGGTTGGATATTCTTTTTGCTTATACATACACCCTCTAATAAAATAATACATTGTAATTGATTATTGAATCACGACCAACCAGTAATGGTAGCAGGTTCATTCATACAATAGTGACACTTGATAAAAATCCAAAAAAGTACTTGGAATACTATTGAAAAAGAGTTGTGAAAAATACCTCTTACTTTGATTAGTTCAAAAAGATGATCACAATGGGAAAGGTCTCCCACAAGTGTCTTGAGACACTGACCTTCCAAAAAATGTTGCTAGATATACCCTTTTTGTTAACCATCTCCAAAAAAATCCCAATGGTATAGGTCTTTCACAAGGGTTTGATGACATCCGATAACTTTTTTAATCATGTTTGGGAAAAGAAAGTAACAACAACAAACTCACAATATTTTAGAAGATAATTGCATCAAAAGATAAACTACAAAATAATGAAAAAATAACAAGACACATACAACAATGATATTCGACAAAGGTTCTGGAATGGTTTGAATTCCCTTATAATACAAAATCACTCCTCACAAGGAATTAAGATCGAAGCTTTAATACCACTTGTTATAAAACAACTTCAATAATTACAATAATAACAATAATAATCCAATAATACAAAATTAACAATAGTCTCAAGGAGGACGGTGCAACGGTTTGAGCTTTAACTCTTCTTCAGGAGGTCTAAGGTTCAAACCCTAACATAGGTTCAAACCATAACATAGGTGAGTGTGGGGGTGGGTGTGTTCATAAAAAAAAAAAATAACAATAACTAATAATATTAATAACTCATATCCAATTGTTAATAAATCCAAGATGACAATATTAAATCTATCTGTATAAGTCCAATCTACTGTTAAAAATACCACTTACATTTTTAATGAAACACTAATTCAAACCCAAAAAATATTTATAAAAAATATTAATTTATTATATACCAAATCTAAATTCAAAATCCCTTGAAAATAAGAAGACAAGGTCTTATAGGCCAAAATTAGTCTTTATATGCACAATACACACTATAAAAAAAACCATTATTCCAACTACTACACACGACTCTTCTTAACGTTAATGCTAATAAAAATAAAGATACTATACATAGACGACTGTGTTAGAGCCCATACATTTATTTAAACATACAAAAACAAAATAAAGGTTTACGATAAAAAAAAATTAAGAAGTTGACATCCACGAATGATATCAACCGGCCCTTCAGGAAAGCATGAGCGTATTAAGAACTTGACCTCTAGGAATAGATTCCTTGAGGTAAATTCTGGGAAATCCAGCGCCTCAAATTTGCAGTGTGTTGCAAGAGCCAATCGGAACCAGGGACCGAAGCCACCGCATTAGAATTCGCTCGCATCGTTGCCAGCCAGCGATGCATACGACCGCACTCCTGCGCATCGGGAAACTTGAGGTCGCCCACTCGAAGGACGTCATCCATGGAAGCAGGGGCACCAGCGCCACGTCAGCAAAGGGTCTGAGCCTTATGAGCAGCAGCTTCACTTCATCTGGAGATTCCATGTTTGAGTTTCTTCACACCACCCACCACCTTCTCTGTCTACACCATAAAATATCTTAACCTATGCCTGCCCTTCATCCACTTAATATCTCATGAGTCATGTCCCACTGGGATTAGAGAATCAGACAATAAAAAAATAAATAATGTTACATCAGACATATGCTTAACCACATTTAATATTAAGGTACATCACATCAGCTGGCTCACGAGGACATACACCTAATCTAGTTATCACCTAGTTCAGTAGGGTAGAATAGATTAATTAAAAAAAAATTATTAAAAAAAAATAAAGGTTATTAAACCTTGAAAATTAATTAGAATAGGTTAAAATAAAGTTAATTAAACCTTGAAAATTAACTAAGATAACTTATAATTAAATCTAAAAATCAAATTAAAACAACTACTAAAAAATTATAAAAATTCTAAAATATATGCATATTAATGTTATTATCACTAACATTAAAACTTATAATTTATTATTAATTTTTTATTTGACAAGGGCATCCCTCGAAATTCATCCCCTGCTTGCCCTTGACTAGTTATGGGCATTGGCCTTTGCCGAAATTCATAGGGAACGTCACATTTAGACTTGAAAGATAATTTATTCAATTTTTATTGAAGGTTTTGATAATTATAATATATTATTTAACGAGATTTAAGTTGAGTTTAATTTTTTAATATATATATAAATTTATTACATAGCATATCCACAGCATCGTGAGGGGAGAGATTTGAACCTGGGCCTCTTCAACATGCGAAGAATTTTTATTTATTTTTAATCATTTATTTAAAAAAGTTTTATTATAATTTTATTATTTTACATTTAAATTAGTATTTTTTAAAGTTTAATTAGTTTTTTTTTTGTAATTAGGATAATTTTTTTCATAAACGTGTTTCATATTCTAGTGTAGATTAGTGGGGATCTAGTATTAATTTGAAGGTTAAGGGAACTTAAAACTTTTATTATCAAAATGTTGACATGGAGAGTAGGTGCAAATATAATCAAATATTTTACACAATCAATAATTACATTAGAGTGAAAGTTTAAAAGGATTGTGACATGGTGGTTATAGGGGTAGACTGTGTGAAGAATTGTGTGGCGGCTTTCGGGGTGGATAATGCAGAATATTGTGACGGTCATAAAAATTGGACAAATTGCCCGGATTCATGGCGGTTACCAATTCCACCATGTAAATTAAAAGAAAAAACAATTACATTAGAATGATCACATTGCTTCTCAAATTTCTTTTATAAATGGTTGGAGGGGTATAGCTCCATTGCTTTATTTTGGTCAATAATCTTAGACTAGGCATTGTTCAAAAAAGATACTTCTATCTCCATTTCCTTAATTGATATTTTAAAACTTTTCTAAAACATCAAATTGATTAGTTGGGTGATTGTTGTTACATATTCTTCTTTCTTTATATATATATTATATTATATTTCTATGCATTATACTTATAAATCCATAATTACCTAGATTATGCCCCTTTCCTTATATTATTTACTATATATTGTTAGATCCGATGAGCTGGCCATGGGCATATATTTTTTCTAGGTGGGAGCCTTACTTTGATACCATATATTGCTATAAATTAGGATTGGTGCTCTTCTATCTATATTGATATCATCTCTAGAGATATTCTGGTTATATTTTTTACTTGCATTGGTAAGTGCCTACATAAATAGTCATAATGATGGTATTCTTAAGATCTGAATGAGATTGTTTCATAATCTATATGTAATCACCAATTTGCGTATGTACCACTTTAGGAAGAGTGTTGGTGAGATCTGGCTCTACATAGATCCTTGCATATGTATCACTTTCCTTCCCTTATAACATAAGAGGTTCCCAGATGCATTCTAAGAAATTTTCCAATAATTTGTTGGAATTCACACTTATTTCTAAAAACAAACATAAGCAATTCATTCACTTAAAATACAAAAAGCATAAAAAGGGATTAAAGATAAAAAGGTATAGTGGGCACCCATAGGAAAAATAAATAATTAGTATATTATCTATAGATAAGAGACATGACAATCATATACAAATGATGGAGTAGTGGGGGTATTTATACCAATACCAAAACCTCAATAACATGAGTTAATCTAACTCAACATAACAAGAGGGATTTAGGTTAATTACAAGTTATAACATGGGTTTATATATAACAAGGTTAACAACAAACCATAGGTATTACATAATAAAATAATATAATAAATTAGATACATTGTAAAATGATTACACATAGGCTTATACAATAATACATCATACAATATCAGCATTAGCCATAAGTCAGATTACATTTTCAACACCCCATCATAATATGAATTGAGGGGCCAAGGAGAGAAGGCATCAGTGACAATAATATAATTTCCTAATAATGGATACTCTAGTGGGCCTTCACACTTGAGGAAGACTCATTTAATTGGACCCCTTCATAATATAGAAGTTTATTGATGTAAAAATACCTCTACACAAGAATCTCCATTGGTTGTACTATAATCATCATCGTGAATATCACATACTTCTATACATATCCAAAGAACACTTTTGCTATGAATCCACATAAGGAAAAGAAGCCAAGATCACTTACTATATAAAGATGATCTAGTCTTTAATTGTTGCATAAGGAAAGACCTGGAAGCATATATTTTCCTTTTACAACATACTTCACCTTATTTAGAAATGTTAACTTACCCTTAGACCACTTGAATTTCATCATCAAACAAGGCTTTGCATGAACCTATTAATGAGAAGATCCATTACAAAATTTCAAGAGTACTTGAACAAAGAACGAAAAAGAGAAGAGATTATGAAATTAGATATTCATGAATAAGATGAATCGATAGCCTAAAAGAGGAAGAGGGATTAAGTAGAGCATTTTGAATCATTTTCTTGTATACCTCTAAAAGACTCAAAATCTACTACAATTGTCATAAATCCAATTGTATCACCTATAAATATAGACCAAATATTTTGATTGCTTAACATATTGTATATTTTCCTTTTCAAAATAGAGCAATAGGTTTTGAGGGCTATCATGCACAATTTGACCCCCAACACTATAATAGGTCCTTGAATTGATGTCACCAATGTGAAGACCTAAACAAAAGTGTGATTTAGAAAAAGGGCTCAAAATAATTTTTTATGCAAATGTTATGGCTTATAGAATATTTGCACTAATAGCCTTTAAAAAAAAAGTAATATTAACCTCTAAATCTTAGAAAAACAATACCCATTTATAACCTTCCACTTATCATCCATCAATTTGTTGATGACAACCACTGATTTTGTACGACCTAGTCACCACTAGACTATTGGGTCTATTTCAAATATGATAGTTGTATTCTTCTAATTGGATGACTAGGAATATGTGTTAAAAATGGGTTATGTGGTACATAGGGATACCACATTGGTCGCCACATCAACCAATACATCAAATATTCTAAAAAGCATCATAGGAGAGACTCAAACCTAGGTCTAGTCAATATGAAGACACTTGCACTATCTAGCCTACCAAGCTTTTGGTTGAGGCATGAAAAACACTTTATGACTAATATCCATGCTATACACCAAAAAAGAAAAACTAGTAGGGTGTTAATAGAATTTTAATGCATGTTATGAGGTTTCTAAAATATTTCTTCTAACAAAACCATCCATAATCTGTGTTTAAAACACTATAGGTATTCCCTTAGGATGCCTACAATCAAGGTAGTAATTGTTTTCAAAAGATAAGAAAAGGTAATTCAAACCCATGATATTTCCTTTCTCAATGTCAAGTTATCCCTTAGTTGACCAGAACATCACATCATTTGACAAGGAGGAAAAGTAGAAAACACCTTCAAATTTTGATGCTTATAAGGATTACCTTTAAGGCATTAAAAGTGGGATTCAAACCCAATCTAGGGCATGCCATAGAGTCTTATGTGTGCATGTCTATCTACTATGGAACTCTTCGATGATGAGTGGGACCGTGCATCCACTCCTTAAATATGGGCATCATAAATTCTATAACAAAGAGGTTCCATTATTTGGGTATGCGAAACCACCAAAAATATTTTAAAAATTTCCATTGCATTTGATTCAAATTTTTTGACTGTCCTCTATTCAAATTCCTACCACTTGTAGATTTGAATTTCCCTTGAGATGGCTTTCCATTTGTAAACTTTAGAGAATGTTTTTTTTTGTAGAAAGTGAGCATATGACTTCTAGAAAAATAATGTCATGACCCTCCTAGGCATGACTCCTTTTGATTTGAGATTATGTATTGATGGTTGTATATTCAATGCTTAATCTTTTTTTATAGTTATTGCTTAATTATTGGTTATATGCATTTGATGATTTGAATAAGGTATTGCTAATGCACATTTTATTGCAAGACCAGGTACTCTCACGGGTGGATGGACATGGGACAACCACCAACAGTGAGGAAAAAAGAGAAAAGATGACCGATGACTTGTTTATCAAATGACTCGATAACATGGATTTATATATTTATTAGTTAGGTACATTACATTTTGCTTCTACTCATGTTCACACCATTGGGTCTTGAAGTTACTTGCAATGAGTCTCCCTTAAAGTAGATCGGTGATAGTTGGATCTATTTTAAAATAGGTCACCCACTTAAGGATAAAACAATGGTGTGAAACATTGAGGGAATATTTTAAAATTGACTGTGGTTGTCTATGGTTTCTTTTGTATATGTGGTTGTCTATGGTTTCTTTTGTATATGCCATGCTTTATTTTGTAAAATAGATTATAAAGGGGTCTACCAAAAGACTCATAATATTAGATTTTGATAAATATAGAGGCTTTATCAAACACCTAATAATTTAAAATTTAACTAATAATCAATATTAGTTATGAATATTAATTAGAGTAGAATAATTTATTTATCTATCTTGTCTTTGCAAGTTACTAAAAAAATAAAAGGAATGGTGTTATGTTTTAATTGAACCAAAAAGGAAAATAAATATTAAATAAGATTTATTAATATTTTATTTATAAATATCTTTTACTATTTTCCTCCGTGTATGAAAAATAAGGGAGGGTGCTTATTTTAATTTAAAATAAGATTTTAAAATCCCTCTACCTTTATCTCAAGATTTTTTTTTTATTTTATAAGAAAGAAGGATTTCCCTCTTACTTTCATGGACAACAAATAGTATAAATTTTATAATATTATTTCCTATATTTTTCTATTATTTAAGAAGACCTTACGATAAGAAAATTAAGCATTAATTGGGAGGAGAATTTCGTAAGACTTGGAGAAGCTAGGAGGAAGATGCTTCAAAGGAAGAAATCTAGCTTGGAGGATTTCAGGTTAGATTCAACCATTCGTATCTCCCTTGTGCAAGCTTGAATGGTGTTTTCATATTTTTAAAATTATTTGAAAACTTGTTGTTTTAATGGTTGCAATGTTTTAATAAATGTTGTTATGCTTGCATTTCCTTTCTTGATTTGTATTGTTGAAATCTAAATATGTTTGAAGATTTCAAATCTTCTTGTGAAGGTTCTTGATGTTAATTTTTCTTTAATTAAATTATTGGCGTTGTTGGTTTTATTTAAGACCCACTGAATCATGCATAGTGGCCTGATTCAAGCGTCCTTCATCCCTTTCATGGGGATTTAAAAAATAAAAAATTTAAATTTAAATTTTATGTGTCTCCCTAATGTTTAGGAAGGCTTGTTGATCTTTTGTTTTGTGCTACAAGTGGGATGTCATTGAAGCGACGTTTGTGCTTGTAGGAGAATGGATAAGGGAATTTTATTATAGGTATTCCCTATTATAAAGCCCACATTAGATATGTGGGGGCGTGCATGCACCTTAAAAGGGCTTGCACCCCCTTGTTTACCCGACCATCACTCGATGATCAAGAAAACCACCGAGTGGGGAGTGCTCTAGTGCCATGTGAGGTACTGCCATCTTGACATGTGGTTTCATTCGATAGTTGTTTGACCCATGGATTTACTTAGTTTTGGTGATACTTGGCAGTGACTGGTTGTTGATTGACCGCTAGACCATCGTTTGACCTTCGTGGATTGGTCTGTTGTTTACGCACTTTAGGGTAGTTAAAATTTTTAAAGCTTGTTAGTTTTTAGTCCCACATGGGACATGTGATGGGTGTGGGTATCTTAATAAAGGCCAAGTGGATAAAGGTGCTTGGCTTGGTTTGTTGAAAGCTTGGACTATGGAAATCTTGTGTTGTTGGCTACATGACCCACTTGTGCACTATTTGACCAAATTAGTCATGCTGACTCTGTTTGACCAAGTTGGAATATGATCGATTGAGTTAGTGGTCATTAATTATGAAACCCCCTTTTTATTTAATTAATGTTTTTAATTATTTTTTAAAAAATGTTATTTTTATTGGTTGAAAAGAGGTTTTTAAAGGATCCTTGAACCTTTTACAAAAAACAACAAATGGGATAGTCTCCATGAGACAAAATATAGGGACCATCCTGGCTCTAATAAGACAATTCAAGATTCGAAAAAAAATACATAAGTTTTCCGTCTAAGGAAAACAACACCAAAGAGTTCCATCAATTCAACAAAATAAAAAAAAGTTTCCCACTCAGGGAAACCCTTATCAACAATAAAAAGCAATGTAAAAATTATTTTAAAAAATATTCCCATGCAGGGAAGTCTTCATCGACAACAAACTACAACACACAAGAAAAAATATAGGAGGTTCCCTGCCATAGGGAGACCTTCACCACAGATCAAAAACAACCTAGAAAATGAATAAACAATAAAGGGGGATCTCTACAGCCATGATATCTCACTACAATGGAGATAAGTCCTATAAAATAGTTTAGAAGCACAAGGAGATCTTCGTAGGCCACAAGATCTGACTGTAAAGAAGGTGATAAAACCCAAATAATAATCAATCCACTGTGGTGCCTCATGGTTGGAAGGGAACATCTCACATAGGGAATATCATCAGGATATTGTCTTCTATAGTAAACACACACGCATAGGATCCCCCTTCCAAAGACCAAGAAAAATTGCATAAGAAAAAATCTTCTAGAGAGTCACTCATGCTAGATCACCATCCAACTCCACTAGCTATCCATCAAGAAGATATCTATAGACACCACCTACTGCAACACAAGAAATATAGGGCCCATATCGAAGACCAAAAAAAAGCAGTAGAGAAAGGTGTCATAGAAAACCCTAGATAGACTTGAAATAAATCTTCTAAAATCCCCTCCCAAAAACAGTCACAAGAGCCACTCAACTGTCAACGATAAAAATATGGCCCTCCTAGAGAACAAGAAAAACATAGTTACAAAATCTAAAACCTGCTTCTGACAATCAAAAGATCCCAAAATAGCTTTTGAAGGCCCATCCCAACAATAGCCACAAGAGCCACTTAACTATGGATGATAAAATCATGGCACTCCTTAAGACTAAGAAAAATGTAGAGAGCAAAATGTAGGCTGCAACACCATTAGTAAACAAGAAAGTGGGAGCCCCCTTCCAAAATCCAAACTCTAGAGAGGAATAAATTAAACCTTACAGTGGATAAATATAACGCATAGGATCCCCCTGAAGACCAAAAAGGTCTGCCAAGATAGTCTTTACAACTCCAACTCTCAAGTTGAACCATCCGAAAGCCAACCACCATCAAAAGCCACCAAAGAAAGAAAGTTCAAATCGATCTAAAAAATTGCATATGACCTTAAAAATATGCTTCAAGAGTTTTATTTACCTATTTTTACATGAAAATATCAATTGGTTTGGAATCTATCAAAATATAGTTGATACTTGGTCAAATAGGGGTATGAGAATATAGAGGAATCAAAGTTTCCTACTCTCAAAGATTTTCCTTAGAAGAATGTTTTATCACTAGAGGATCTCCCGAAGGTCTCAACATTCCTTTCATTAGTAAATGTACCTTATGTGAGAAGGATTTATAAACATTAGACCATTTACTTCTTCATTATCTTGCTGCTCACACCATTTGGGACTACTTTTAAAAAAATACGAGAATATATTGGGTAGATCCATCAACATGGAAAGAGTTGAGGAAATATCAAATTAATTATTTCAAATCTAAAATATTATGTATCATGTGGAGAATGAGTCTTGTCATTATTATTTTTTTAAATTACTGGTATGAAAGGAATAATAAAAATTTAAAAAACAAAATCTTAAAATTATGCCTAAGTTTGGAATTGGATTAATATTGCTTCTTGTATAATGTTTACAGATATTGTGTTGATCATAGGAAGTGTGAAAAATAGAGGTAGTAACAACTTGGTTAGAATTTTTGAACATGGATGGAAGAGTCATTTGCAACAATGGCATTGAAACAAAAGAATATGCTTTGATCTAGGCTAAAATATCCAGTGATTGGGTTTATCAAAAGAAATTTTTAAGGTGTTTCAAAAAAAAATCAAGGAAAAGTTGTGGGGATGGTTTTTTTTTTAAATAATGAAGGAAAGGTTCTTCTCACTCATAATCATATAGAATTTCAACAACTATGCAAAGGGTAGGACACTTCTTAACGTGATTAAAATTTTAATTAGAAATATATGGAAATACGGGGGATTCACATATTATAATTAATGCTATCAACAAAAATGGATGTGGGGTTTAGAAAAATATAATATTATTATTGATCTCCATCATCTATTATTAGAGGTAATCTCTTGAAAATATAAGCATATCTATAGAAAAGAAAACCAAATAGAAAACAATTTAGTCAATTGCAGCATTGATCTTCATCTTGATGAAATTCAAATTTTAGAAGTCAAGAGACTAAGTGAGATTTTATCTCTTAATAAAATGATGTCAAAAATTTGGTTATGAAACATTTCACTTTCAAGAAGATGAAAAATATATTTTATAGATAAAGAAATAAAGAAAAATTCTAATAAAAATAAAAACTAGATGATTTAATTAACTTAACATCAAATATAATATTTGAATAAAAACACACCCCAATAAAAACTACATATTACTTATTATTTCTTGTAATCCCAACTCTTAATTGTCAATGAACTATTCCAATCTAAAAATTGGGTGCTTGACTTTTTAGAATGACCTCTACTCTTTTGAATAAATTTTCGATTTTTCCACTTGCCACATATTTTTTCTTGAATTGCTTACTTCAAATTTTTTTATCATATAACTACATGATAAAAATGTTGCTAAGTATTTATAGATTGGGCTAAATATATATACATACCTTTGCTAACTATTTAATGGTTAGGATTTCAATATATTTCCAAGAGATTAAAAGCACCTCAAAAGCGAAGCATATGTTGTAGGCACTTCCATAGGAATTTGGAGGACTATGACTAGGTGGAGTTTGTAGAAGAATACTTGTCTTTTGTATGGGATGAATGATTAGAAGTTGTTTTTCTATGGTTTGTTATGACCCTTGTACAAGGAAAAGGGGTAGCAACATGTATTTTTTGGTATTTATGGATCTTATCCAAGGTATTGACAATGTAAGAAATCAATTATTCTCAACTATCCAAGGATTTGGCAAAGAAAGAAATCATTTGCTCTTGATGTACTAGTTAAGAACACAAATATGGGTCAATAGTAGTAATACAAATTGGAGGTGTAGACGTGATCGGGTTATTAGACGTGACCGAGGGAGGGTTATTGGAAGGAGTGATTAGGAGAGGGTTATTTGGAGCAGAGGATAAACTTGAGGTGTTAGGAGGAGGTGAAGCCATAGCATCTAAGGAAGCAAGATGTTGGTCAAAAATACTGATATTTGAGGAAATGTTTGATGCTTACTAAGATTTCTAAGTTGGCTCTTTTTTTACTTATACATACACCCTTTAATCAAATAGTACATTGCAATTGATTGTTGAATCACAACCAACCAGTAATGGTAGTAGGTTCGTTCATACAATATGACACTTGATAAAAATCTAAAAAATACTTGGAATACTATTGAAAAATAGTTGTGAAAAATACCTCTTACTTTGATGAATTCAAAAAGATGATCACAATGGGAAAGGTCTCCCACAAGTGTCTTAAGACACCCGTCTTCCGAAAAATGTTGCTAGACATACCCTTTGTTTTAACCATCTCCAAAAAAAATCTCAATGGTATAGGTCTTCACAAGGGTCTGATGACACCCAATACCTTTTTTAATTAGGTTTGAGAAAAGAAAATAACAACAACAAACTCACAATATTTCAGAATATAATTACATCAAAAGATGGACCTAAAAATAATGAAAATATTAACAAGATACAAACAATAGTGATATTCGACATGGTTTTGAAATGGTTCGAATATCCTTTTACTACAAAATCACACCATATAAAGAATTGAGATGGAAGCTTTAATACCACTTGTTATAAAAACAACTTCAATAATTATCCAATAAAATAAAATTAACAATAAATTATAACATTAATAACTCATATCCAATTCTTAATACAATATCAAATATATCTATGTATGTGTGGTTTATCAACAATACATTTTAGGTGAGACCTAAATTCAAAACCCACAACAAATGTTTATAAAAAATATTAATTTAATATATATATTATATCTAAATTCAAATCAATGTAAATCCATTGATCATTTCAAGACAAAGTCTCTTAGGACAAAATAAGTCTTTATATGCTCAATACACACTATTCCACCTACTACACGTGACTCTTCTAAACCTTAGTGCTAATGTAGATAGATGACTATATTGGAGCGATACATTTATTTAAACAGATGAAAAACAAAATAAAGGTTTAAGATAATAAAAAACAAAAAGCTGACATCCACGAACGATATCAACCGGCCCTTCAGTAAAACATTCCTTGAGGTAAATTCTGGGAAATCCAGCGCCTCAGATTTGTAGTGTGTTGCAAGAGCCAATCGGAACCAGGGACCGAAGCCACCGCATTAGAATTCGCCCGCATCGTCGCCAGCCAGCGATGCATACGACCGCACTCCTGCGCATCGGGAAACTTGATGACATATTTAGGTACATCACATCAGCTGGCTAATGAGGACATACACCTAATCTAGTTATCACCTAGTTCGGTAGGGTAAGATAGACACCAGACATCTTTATAAAATTTAATGTATTAAATAAAAACAAAGTTAACTGAATTTTAGAAATCAATTAAGAAAGCTTATTTTTAAAACAACCTATCAAATAAAAGTTAAATAAACCCAAGAATCAAACAAAAAAACTATTTATCAAATAAATTAAAAATAATAAAAATTTCAAAAAAAAATTAAAATGCTAGTAAAAATTATAATGTTATTGTGACTAGCATTGAAATTTATAATTTATTATTAATTTTTGATTTGACAAGTTGGGGCATCCCTCGAATTTCATCCCCTGCTTGGGCATTGTCCTTTACCGACATTCATAGGGAACGTCACATTTAGACTTGGAAAGATAATTTATTCAATTTTTATTTAAGATTTGTTAATTATAATATATTATTTAATAATATTTAAATTGAGTTTAAATTTTTTTATTTTTATTTATTTTTAATCATTTAATTTTTAAACAATTTTATTATAATTTTATTATGTTACATTTAATTTGTATTTTTTAAGGTTTAATTGTTTTTTTTTGTTGTAATTGGGGCAAAAATTTTCAGAAAAAGAGTTGTATTTTTTTAGTGTAGATTAGTAGGGATCTAGTCTTAATTTGAAGGTTAAGGGAACTTAAAACTTCCATCCTTCAATTGTTGATGTGGAGTGTAGGTATAAATATAATCAAATGTTTTGCACAATCAACAATTGCATTAGAGTGATCACATTGCCTCTCAACTTTATTTTATAGATGGTTAGAGGGGTGTTGCTCCATTGTTTTATTTTGTTCAATAATCTTAGACTAGGCATTATTCAAAAAGGATACTTCTATCTCCATTTATGTAATTGATATTAAAACTTTTATAAAACGTTAAATTGTTTAGTTGGGTGATTGTTGTTACATAATCCTCTTTCTTTATATATATTTTATTCTATATTTCTATGCATTATACTTATAAATCCATCATTACCTAGATTATGTCCCTTTCCTTATCTTATTTACTATATATTGTTAGACCGAATGAGCTTTGTCATGGGTATATATTTTTGCTAGGTGGGAGCCTTACTTTGATACCATATATTGCTATAAATTAGGATTGATGCTACATTGACATCTTCTATCTATATTGATATCATCTCTAGAGATATTTTGGTTATATTTTTTACTTGCATTGGTAAGTGCCTATATAAATGGTCATAATGATGGTATTCTTGATATCTAAATGAGATTGTTTCATAATCTATATGTAATCACCAATTTTTATATGTATCACTTTAGGAAGAGTGTTGGTGAGATATGGCTCTACATAGATTCTTGCATATTTATCATTTTCCTTACCTCATAACGTAAGAGGTTCCTAGATGCATTCTAAGCAAATTTTTCAATAATTTGTTGGAATTCACACTTATATCTAAAAACAAACAAAAGCAATTCACCCACTTAAATCTTATACAAAAGGCATAAAAAAGGGATGAAAGAGAGAAAGATATAGTGGGCACCCATAGGCAAAATAAATAATTAGTATATTATCCATAGATAAGATACACAACAATCATATACAAAGGATGGAGTAGTGTAGGTATTTATACCAATACCAAAACCTCAATAACATGAGTTAATCTAAGTCAACATAACAAGAGGGCTTTAGGTTAATTACAAGTTATAACATGGGTTTACATATAACAAGGTTAACAACAAACCATATGGATTCCATAATAAAATAGTATAATAAATTAAATACATTGTAAAATGATTGCCCATAGGCTTATACAAGAATACATCATACAATATCAGCCTTAGCTATAAGTTAGATTACACTTTCAAAACCCCCTCATAATATGAATTGAGGGGCCAAGGATAGAAGACAACATTGCCAATAATATATTTTCCTAATAATGGATACTCTAGTGGGCCTTCACACTTGAGGAAGACTCATTTAATTGGACCCCCTTCATAATATAGAAGTCTATTGATGTAAAAATACCTCTACACAAGAATATCTTTAGGTTGTACTATAATCATCATTGCTAATATCAGATACTTCTAGACATACCCAAAGAAAGCTTTTGCTATGAATCCACATAAGAAAAAGAATCCAAGATCACTTACTATAAAAAGACGATCTAATATTCTATTGTTGCATAAGGAAAGGCCTGGAAGCATATATTTTCCTTTTACAACATACTTCAGCTTATTTAGAAATGTTAACTTATCCTTAGGCCACTTGAATTTCATCATAAAAAAAGGCTTTGCATGAACCTATTTATGAGAAGATCCATTACAAAATTTCAAGAGTACTTGGACAAAGAACGAAAAAAATAAGAGATTATGAAAGATTAGATCTTCATGAATAAGATGAATCAATAGCCTAAAATAGGAAGAGGGATTTAGGAGAGCATATTTTGAATCATTTTCTTATATACCTCTAAAAGACTCAAAATCTACTACAACTATGATAAATCCAATTGTATCACCTATAAAAATAGACCAAATATTTTGATTTCTTAGCATATGGTATATTTTCCTTTTCAAAATAGAGAAATAGGTTTTGAGGGCTATTATGCACAATTTGACCCTCAACACTATAATAGGTCCTTGAATTGATGTCATTAATGTGAAGAACTAAAAAAAAGTGTGATTTAGAAAAAGGGCTCAAAATGATTTTGTATGCAAATGTTATGGCCTATTGAATATTTGCAATAATAGCCTTAAAAATAAGAACGATTAACCTCCAAAACTTAGAAAAACAATACCCAGTTACAACCTTCCACTTATCATCCATCAATTTGTTGATGACAACCACTGATTTTGTACCACCTAGTCACCACTAGACTATTGGGTCTATTGCAAATATGATAGTTGTATTCTTCTAATTGGTTGACTAGGTATATGTGTTAAAAATGGGTTATGTGGTACATAGGGATGGCACATTGGTTGCCACATAGATCAATACATCAAATATTCTAAAAAGCATCATAGGAAAGAAAAAACTAGGTCTAGTCAATATGAAGTCATTTGCACTATCTAGCCTGCCAAGATTTTGGTTGAGGCATGAAAAACACTTTATGACTAATATCCATGCTATAAAACAAAAAATAAAAAATAAAAACTAGTAGGGTGCTAATAGGATTTGAATGCATGTTATGAGGTTTCTAAAATATTTCTTCTAACAAACCCATCCATAATCTGTGTTGAAAACACTATAGGCATTCCCTTAGGATGCCTCCAATAAAGGTAGTGATTTTTTTCATGGATGACAAATAGTATAAATTTTATATTATCATTTCCTAGACTTTTCTATTATTTAATAAGTCCTTCCGATAAGAAAAGTATGCATTAATTGGGAGGAGAATTTTGGAAGACTTGGAGAAGCTAGGAGGAAGAGGCTTCAAAGGAAGAAATCTAGCTTGGAGGATTTCAGGTTAGATTCAACCATTCTTATCTCCCTTGTGCAAGCTTGAATGGTATTTTCATATTTCTAAAATTATTTGAAAACTTCTTGTTTTAATGGTTGCAATGTTATAATAAATGTTGTTATGCTTGCATTTCCCTTCTTGATTTGTATTGTTGAAATCTAAATATTTTAAAAAAATTTAAATCTTCCTATGAAGGTTCTTGATATTAATTGTTCTTTCATTAAATAATTGGTGATGTTGATTTTTATTTAAGACCCACTGAATCAAGCATAGTGGCCTAATTCAAGCGTCCTTCATCCCTTTCATGGGGATTTAAAAATAACAAAAATTAAATTTAAATTTGATGTGCCTCCCTAATGTTTAGGGAGGCTTGTTGATATTTTATTTTGTGCTACATGCGGGTTGTCATTGAAGTGACCTTTATGCTCATAGGAGCACATCATTATACACCTTATCTATTATAAATCCTACATTGGATATGTGGGGGAGTGCATGCAACTTAAAAGGGTGTGCATTCCCTTGTTTACTTGACCACCACTTGATGGTCAAGAAAACCATCGAGTGGGGGCCGCTCTAGTGCCAAGTGAGGTGCTACCATCCTAACACGTGGCTTCATATAATAGTTATTTGACCCATAGGTTTACTTAGTTTTTGTGATAGTTGGTAGTGACTCGTTATTGATTGGTTCGATTGACCGCTAGACCATTGTTTGACCTTCATGGATTGGTGTGTTGTGGGTGGTTAATTTTTTTAAAGCTTGTTAGTTTTTAGTCCCACATGGGACGTGTTATGGGTGTGGGCCTCTTAATAAATGCCAAGTAGACAAAGGCACTTTGCTTGGTCTGATAAAAGCTTAGACTGTGGAAATCATGTTTTGTTGACTACTGTGCACTATTTGACCGAACTGGTTATGTTAAATCTGTTTGACCAAGTTAGAATGTGACCAATTAAGTTAGTGGTCATTAATTATGAAACCCCATTTTCATTTTAATTAATGTTTTTAACTCTTTTTTTATTTTTAAATTTTTTTATTGGTTGAAAAGGGGTTTTGAAAGGGTCCTCGAACCTTTTACAAAAAATAACAAATGGGATAGTCTCCAGGAGACAAAAATATGGGTCATCATGGATCTAACAAGACAATTCAAGATTCAAAAAATGGTGCATAAGTTTCCCACCCAAGGAAAAAATCACCAAAGAGCTCCATCAATTCAACAAAAGAAAAATGTTTCCCACTTAGGAAAACCCTTACCAACAATCAAAAGTAATTTAAAAATTATTTAAAAAAATATTCCCTCGGCAACAAACTGCAACTCACAAGAAAAAATATAAGAGGTTCCCTACCATAAAGAGAACTTCACCATAAAGATGGATCAACAACAAATGGAGATGTCTACAAGCCATGAGATCTCACTGCAATGGAGAGAAGACCTATAAGATAGTTCAATAGCACAAGAATATCTCTATAAGTCACAATGTCTCACTACAAAGGAGACAAAGATCATAGCCAGAAGGTGAGGAAACCCAGAGAAGAATCAATCCACCACAGTGCCTCATGGCTGGAAGAGAATGTATTACATAGAGACTATCATCAGGATATTGTCTTATACAAAAGGTACGCACACACATGATCCCCCTTCCAAAGACCAAGAAAAACTAGAAAATAAGAAATCCACTAGAGAGTCACTCATGATAAATCACCATCCAGTCCCACTAGCTATCCATCCAAGAAGAGATCCATAGACACCTTCACCTGCTACTACACAAGAAACATAGGGCCCATATCGAAGACCAAAAAGAAGTAGAGAAAGGTGCCATAGAAAATATTAGATAGACTCGAAATGGATCTTCTAAAAGTCCCTCCTATAAACAATCACAAGAGCCACTCAACTGTGGATGATAAATACATGGCCTTACTAGATACCAAGAAAAACATAGTGAAAAATCGTGAACCCGCTTATGACAATCAGAAGATCCCAAACCTGCTTCTAAAGGCCCACCCAACAAGCCACAAGAGCCACTCAACTATGGATGATAAAACCATGGTCCTCCCAAATACCAAGAAAAATGTAGAGAGAAAACTCTAGGATGCAACACCACGGGTAAACAGGAAAGTGGGAGCCCCCTTCCAAAAGCCAAACTCCAGATATGAACAGAAGAAACCTTCCATCGGATAGAGATAACACATAGGGTCCCCTTGAAGACCAGAAAGGTTTATCAAGATAGTCTTTGTAGCTCCAAATCTCAAGCCGAGCCATCTGAAAGCCATCTACCATCGAGGGCCACCAAGGAAATAAATTCTGAGTCGATCTAAAAATTTGCATATAAGCTTCAAAAGATGCTTGAAGAGTTTTATTTACCTATTTTTACATGAAAATATGAGTTGGTTTAGAATCTATCAAAAGATAGTTGATACTTGATCAAGTAGAGATATGAGAATTTAGAGCAATGAAAATTTCCTACTCCCAAATATTTCTCTTGGAAGAATGTTTGGTCATTAGAGGATCTCCCAAAGGCCTCAACATTCCTTTAATTTGTAAATGTGCCTTATGTGAGAAGGATTTTAAAACATTAAACCATTTACTTGTTCATTATCTCGTTGCTCACGCCATTTGGTGCCACTTTTAAAAAAATACGAGAATATATTAGGTAGATCCATCAACATGGAAAGAGTTGAGGAAATGTCTAATTAATTATTTCAAAACAAAAAATATTATGTATCATGTGGAGGATGGGTCTTGTCATTATTTTTTGAAATTAATGGTATGAAAGAAATAACATTTTTTTAAAAAACAAAATCTTAAAATTATGCCATAATGTTTAAAAATATTGTGTTAATATTGCTTCTTGCATAATGTTTAAAAATATTGTGCTCATCATAGAAAGTGTGAAAAAAAAATGCCGTAACAACTTGGTTAGAATATTTCAACATGGATGGAAGATTCATTTGCAACAATGGAATTATAACAAAGGATATGCTTTGATCTAGGCTAAAATACCTAGATATTGGGTTTATCAAAATTAAATTTTAAGGTGTTTCCAAAGGAAATCGAGGAAAAGTTAGTGGAGGTGGTATTTTTTTTGAAATAATGAAGGAAACATTCTTCTCACTCATAATCATATAGAAGTTCAACAACTATGCAAAGGGTAGGGCACTTCTTAATGTGATTAAAATTCTAAATGAAAACACATGGAAATATGGGGGATTCACATGTTATCATTAATGCTATCAACAAAAATGGATGTGGTGTTTGGAAAATATAATATTATTATTGATTTCCATCATATATTATTAGAGTTAATCTCTTGAAAATATAAGCATATTTATAGAAAATAAAATAAGATAGAAAACAATTTAGCCAACTGTGGTATTCATCTTGGTGAAATTCAAATTTTAGAAGGCAAGTGACTAAGTGAGATTTTATCTCTTAAACAAATGATGTCAAGAAGTTGATTATGGAAATATTGCACTTTCAAGAATATGAAAAATATATTTGATAGAAAAAGAAATAAATAATATTTATAATTAAAAAAAAAACTAAACGATGTAACTAACTTATCATCAAATATAATATTTGAATAAAAAAAAACCCCAATAAAAGCTATATTACTTATTATTGCTTATAATCCCAACTCTTCATTGTCAATGAACTATTCCAATCTAAAAATGGGGCACATGGCTTTTTAGAATGAACTTTACTCTTTTGAACAAATTTTCAATTTTTCCACTAGCCACGTTTTTTTGTTGAACTGCTTACTTCAAATTTTTTGATCCCATAACTACATGATAGAATTTTTGCTAAGTATTAATATATTGGACTAAATATATATACATACCTTTTCTAAGTATTTAAAGGTTAGGATCTCAAGATATTTCCAAGAAATTAGAAGCAGCTTAGAACCAAAGCATAGGTTGTAGGCACTTCCATAGGAATTTGGAGGACTATGACTAGATGGAGGCTGTGGAAGAATACTTGTATTTTGTATGGGATGAATGATTAGAAGTTGTTGTCCTATTGTTATGACCCTTGGACAAGGAAAAGGGGTGGCAACATGTATTTGTTGGTATTTATGGATCTTATCCAAGGTATTGACAATGTAAGAAATCAATTATGCTTAACTATCCAAGGACTTGGAAAAGAAAGAAATCATTTGTTCTTGATGTAATAGTTAAGAACACAAATATGGGTCAATAGTAATAAGAAGTGTAATACAAATTGGAGGTGTAGCGGAGGGAGTGACCAGGTTATTAGGGGTGATTGAGGGAAGGTTATTGGAAGGAGTGACTGGGAGAGGGTTATTGGGAGGAGAGGACAAACTTGAGGTGTTAGGAGGAGGTAAAGCCATGGCATCTAAGGAAGAAAGATGTTGGTCAAAACTACTGATATTTGAGGAAGTGTTTGATGCTTACTAAGATTTCTAGGTTGGCTCTTTTTTGTGCTTATACATACACACTCTAATCAAATAGTACGTTACAATTGATTGTTGAATCACGACAAAATAGTAATGGTAGTAAGTTCATTCATACAATAGTGACACTTGATAAAAATCCAAAAAATACTTGTGAAAATCTACGTGATGTGGTCTACCGGCAAGGATGCCACTTGCATTATTGATGATGTGACTCAGGTTCAATCCCCACGACGGATGTGTATAAAAAGTATTATTCAAAAAAATAAAGTTGTGAAAAATACCTCTTACTTTGATCAGTTCAAAAATATGATCACAATGGAAAAGGTCTCCCACAAGTGTTTTGGGATAGTCACCTTCCGAAAAATGTTGCTAGGCATACCCTTTGTTTTAACCATCTCCAAAAAAATCCCAATAGTATAGGTCTTTCACAAGGGTCTGATGACACCCGATACCTTTTTTAATCAGGTTTGGGAAAAGAAAGTAACAACAACAAACTCACAATGTTTTAGAAGATAATTACATCAAAAGATGGGCCGAAAAAATAATGAAAAAATTAACAAGACACAAGCAATAGTGATATTTGACAAAAGTTTGGTGGAAGCAACCCTTGTGGTTTGAACCCTGCACTTGTCAGTTACTAAAAATATTGTGGTTGTGACCAACTCTCATATGTAATAAAAAAAAATATTCATCAAAGGTTTTGGAATGGTTCAAATTTCCTTTTACTACAAAATCACACCACACAAAGAATTGAAATCGAAGCTCTAATACCATTTGTTATGAAACAACTTCAATAATTACAACAATTACAATAATAATTCAATAATACATAATAAACAATAATTTATAATATTAATAACTTTTATCCAATTGTTAATACCAATATGACAATATTAAATCTATCTTGTGGGTATGATCTATAGACAAGAACACCACTTACATTTTCGATGAAACCCGAATTCAAATTCCACAACGATATTTATAAAAAATATTAATTTAATATATATATTATATCTAAATTCAAATTAATGTAAATCCATTGACCATTTCAAGTAGAAAAAGTCTTTACATGCTCAATGCACACTATAAAAAAAACCACAATTCCAACTAATTCCAACTACTACACGTGACTCTTCTTAACCCTTCTTAACCTTGATGCTAATAAAATTAAAGATACTATAGATATATGACTATATTGGAGCGATACATTTATTTAAACAGATGAAAAACAAAATAAAGGTATACGATGAAAAAAAAAACAAAAAGCTGACAGCCAGGACTGATATCAACCGGCCCTTCAGGAAAACATTCCTTAAGGTAAATTCTAGGAAATCCAGGGCCTCAGATTTGTAGTGTGTTGCAAGAGCCAATCTGAATCAGGGAACGAAGCCACCGCATTAGAATTCGCCCGCATTGTCGCCAGCCAGCGATGCATACGACCGCACTCCTACGCATCGAGGAGCTTGAGGTCGCCCAGCACCTCGAAGGAAGTCATCCATGGAAGCAGGGCCACCAGCGCCACGTCAGCTAAGCTCATCTTCTCGCCCCCCAAAAAAAAGACCCTCGGCGCTCATGGCCCTGTCTAGAGTCACAAACTGTTCCACAATTTCTTTCCGCGCGGTCTCGTGCTCTTCCCCAAATCTTTTCATCAGCTTCAGCCCGGTCTCTATGAACTGCAAATAATTCATACAATCAAAATAGAAGAAAGGACGAAGAATCATTAAAGCCTTTACCTTCTTAATGTAATCGGACCAGAAGCGAGCAAGGGCTTTGTGATAAGGGGAATCCGGGAGCAGAGGCGGCGTAGGCCAGGCTTCTTCGATGTACTCGCATATGACCAGGGACTGCGATACGGCCTGCGATAACGGGGACCTGCTTGTACACCGGATTCGATCGGAGGAGGAGATCGCTCTTATTGCGGAGGTTTTCTTCCACCTCTTGGAATTGGACACCCTTTTCTCTGAGAGCGAGCGCGCAACTCATTGCAAAGGGACTGGGCCTTATGAGCAGCAGCTTCACTTCATCTGGAGATTCCATGTCTGAGTTTCTTCACACTCCACACCCACCCACCTCCTCCTATGTCTACACCATAAAATCTTAACCTATGCCCACATAATATCTCATAACTGAGTAATGCCCCACCGTGAAAAGTACCAGGTAAAAGTTTATTCACTTAAGGATTAAAGAATCAGACAATAAAAAAATAAATAAATGATTCATCAGATATATGCTTAACCACATTTAACATTAAGGTACATCAAGCTGGCTCATGAGGACATACACCTAATCTAGTTATCACCTAGTTCACTAGGGTAGGATAGACATTATCACCTAGTTCAGCAGGGTAGGATAGACATCAGCCTGGTTAGTTACACATCATAAGGAAAATTTTATAAAATTTAATTTATACTTACTAAACAAATTAAAAATTATAAAAATTTAAATATAATGTTATTATCACTAAAACTTTTAATTTATTATTAATTTTTGATTTTAGAGATAATTTATTCAATTTTTATTTAACATTTGATAAGTAAGGATATCTGCTTTCCTTGATTGAGCTGGTTTCTCAGGTGGAGTCGTGGAAGCAAGCCGTGATGTACGAAAATAAATCCCAAGCTTGTAGGTTGTGCGGAATGGGGGGTCACCACCAGAATCTCTGTCCTCAACGGTAGAAGGGGCAGAAGGTGCAGGGTGGTCAGAAATCCCAAAATATGAAGGATAGTTAGTAGGGCGGACAGAAGCCGCTGGGGGAAAAGCCGGTATGGTTCCATATTCCCTTTAAGAAGAGAGGGATGTGGCAGAAAAAGCAAACGGGGAATAGCAAAGGGAAGGAGATAGTGTGCTTTGAGCAGCCGGTGCTAAAATCTCCTGTCTCGGGTAAGAAGGTGCCAAGTGCAGGTAAGAGATCCTCCTTGGTTTTGACCCCTGTTATTGGAGAAGATGCCCCTCATTATGATCCTTCTAGCTTTGCGGTTAAGATACCATTATCGAATTATTTTGAATGTCGTGAGGAAGGGTAGATTAGTGAAGGCGTTGAGGGGGAGGTGAATTTACCCTCATCCAGAGAGGTTGGCCTTAAATCCCCCTTGTTGAAAATTGGGGTGTCTGGCCTAGGTGAGAGTCATAGTTTGGTATCTCCAAGTGTGGCAACGGAGGGAGGGTTTCCCGGATCCAAGACCAGAAGCCAACGCAGGAAGATGGATCTCGGGGTGGCAAGAAATCTTGGTCGTCCTCCAAGTAAGGCTGGAAGAAAGAGGTCGTTGGAAGTTTTGGGGACCAGTAATGGGAAACATTATTTTTTCTTAGCGAAAAAGCCGATGAGAAAATCATGAAGGAGAGTGATTTGTTGGCATCCCCAAGAGGGTGGGTAAAAAATTGTCCTTTTAATTCCAATGAATATTTGTTCTTGGAATGTTAGAGGACTTAATAACTCCTCTAAGCATAGGATGCTTGCATATTTTCGAAAGGATAATTCTCTGGATATCTTTTGTATTCAGGAATCAAATTTGGAGGCCTCTTCGTGGCAGGTTGTTCACAATGTTGTATGGAAAGGTTATGGCTTTATGGACAGTGAATAAATGGAATCTTCTGGGGGTCTCATTTTGTTTTGGAATCTTTCTCGATTGGATGGCCATGTTATTTTTGCGTCAATTAGAGTCATAAATATTTTATTCTGGTGTAAATTAACTAATAGGATGTGGGTGTTATCTAACATTTATGCCCCAAATATGTATCTAGATAGGAGAAAATTTTGGGTGCTGCTATTGGAGATACGTAAAACCTTTGAGCATGAGGATTGGATGGTAGTGGGTGATTTTAATTCCCCCTTGTATCTCTCAAAGAAAAAAGGAGGCAATCTGGTGGATGATAGAATTCTTCAAGACTTTGCTGATTTTTTTTTTATGTTGAGCTTCATGATTTGGACCTCAAGGGAGCTAGGTATACTTGGTGTAACAAGCGTGCAGGTGATAGCTTGATTTTGAGTCGCCTAGATAGGATCCTCATCTCTTCTCATGGGTTGAATCTATTCGGGGATGCTTCTTTGTAGGTTCTTCCTAGGATTGGCTCGGATCTTAATCCTATCTGGTTGGACGTACCTGATAATCTACCATTATTTCTTCATCCCTTTAGGTTTGAGTCCATGTGGTGTTCCCACCCTGATTTCGAAGCTCAATTTTTGGAATGGTGGTAGGAGGATATCGAGGGGCACGGTCTGTTAAAGTTAACTAATAAACTAAGGAGGCTTAGGGGCTATCTCAAACTTTGGAACAAGTCCACATTTGGGAATATTTTCAAAGAGGAGAGATTGAAAGACTTTATTGGTCAATTGGAGGCTGCTATGGAGGTCGAGGATTGTTCTGATGATCTATTGAGAGAGGAACATCGTGTGTTGGCAGAATATCATAACAGATAGGCTCAAGAGGAGTTATTTTGGAAATAGAAGTCTAGGGAGTTGTGGCTCAAGGAAGGGGATCGTAATTTCCACTTTTTCCATACCTCCACTCTAAGGAGGAGAGGTCGAAATAGGATCATGAAGATAGTCAGAGGTGATGGAAGTACAACTTCAAGTAGTTGTGATGTAAGGGAGGAGGCAGTTGATTTATTTAGTAATTTGTTGTGTTTAGAGCCTAATCGTGACTTACCCGCTGAGGAGGCAATGTTGGATGTAATCCCGAGGTTGGTATCTAAGGAGTGGAATAGGTGGCTCTTGACCCCATTCTTGGATGAGGAGATTTTAGATGCAGTAAAGGGGATGGGCTCTCTTAAGGCACCGGGTCCTAATGGCTTCCCTTCGATATTTTTTCAAAAATTTTGGCACATCTGCTATAGGGATGTTTGTGAATCCATGAGAGAAATCCAGAGGAGTAAGCGTATCCCAAAGGTGGTGAATGCGACCTTCCTTGCCCTTATTCTAAAGAAATATACTGCCACTACCTTTGGGTATTACAGACTGATAAATCTTTGCAATACGGTGTACAATATTATTTCGAAAACTATTGCCAATAGACTTAAGCTTATTCTCCCAAAATTATTGATGAAGCCTAGAGTGCCTTTGTTTCGGGTAGGCAAATTTTGGATGGCGCTATCATTATTCACGAGCTACTGCATTCAGTGTATAAAAGCGGGAGATCTAGTTTTTTCCTAAAGTTGGACATTAACAAAGCATATGATCGGGTTGCTTGGCCATTTTTAATTAGGGTGTTGAGAAAGTTTGGGTTTTGTGATGAATGGGTTAGTCTAATTCATGCTTGTTTTTCAACAGCCTAGTTTTTGATGCTCATTAATGGGTCTCTGAAATGATTTTTTCATTCTTGTCGGGGGTTGAGACAGGGGAACCCGTTGTCTCCGTTTATGTTCATTATTGTTGTAGAGGCTTTGAGCAAAGCATTTATCAGACATTGAATTTTTTTGGGGATTGAGGCCTGCGATAGCATGCAACCCTATATCGCATCAACAGTTTACAAATGACACTCTTGTTGCCTGTGTAGCTACGATGGAGGCAGCAGGGGAAGTTAAAGCTATTTTGGATTGTTATGAAAGGGCAGTTGGTCAACAAATAGTCTTTCGAAGAGTGGGTTGTTTTTATTAATACTCCTATTGTGGTCCAGAGAGAGATTACGAAAGTTTTGAATTGTCACACTGCTTCTTTCCCTTCTTCATATCTTGGTTTGCCTTTGTTTGTAGAGAGAGCAAAATATGAGTTGTAGTCTTCGTTGGTTGAGAGAATTCAACAAAAGCTTGTTGCATGGAAGGGAGCATTGTTGAGCCAAGCAGGTAAGGTGGTTTTGGTGTAGATTACTTTACAAAGCATCCCTATTTACTTTATGTCAATGTTTCATGTGCCTCTTAAAATAACATCAAAATTTGATAGTGTCTATAAATATTTCTTATGGGCGAGGTCGGAGTTGAAGGAAGATTCCATCTTGTTTCTTGGGAGGTGGTTTGTAGAAATAAATCCATTGGAGGGTTGAACTTAAAAAGTCCAGTTAGAATAAATAAAGCTTTGATTGCCAAAATTGGGTGGAAGTTGGCATCTGACTCCTATAAATTATGGGGATCCTTATTAAAAGCCAAGTGTAAATTTAGATCCTTTCTTTTTGAAGATTTACTCTCAGGTGGTTCGGCTTTTTGGAATAATATGGATAAGACTAGGGATCTACTTAAAAATAATTGCATGTGGGTAATCGAGAATGGTAGGAAGTCCCTCTTCTAGGAAGATGCTTGGCTTCGGGATCATCCGTTGGTGGAAGAAGTGCGATTTCAGGGATTGGTTGCTAATTCTAGAGAAATGATTGACCTATGTGGCTGATTTCCTTGAAGACAAAGGGGATAGAATTTCTTGGGCTACGGTGCTAGTTTGTGTAAGGTATGACGATGATAGATAGGTTTGGGAGAGCCTTGGGGATGAATTGCGTCTTTGTGTTATTCACCAAGCAAATGTTGGAGACCAGTTGATCTAGTGGTTTGAGAGTTTAGGAAGATATACGATCAAATAGGCCTATAATTTCTTAAATATGGAGGAGAGGTCGTATTTCCCATTCAAGTTGCTCTAGCTTAAGCATATTTCCCCTAGGGTAAATATATTTTTTTGGTTGGCTGCTCAAAATCAAATTTTAACTATAGAGAATCTTCTCAAAAGGGATTGGCATATGGTCAATCAGTGTTATCTTTGCGAATATGATTGGGAGTCGACCTCTCATATGTTGCTCAATTGTTGTATTTTTAAGGAGATAATTATTTCTATTCTTAGACGTTTGGGTGTGGAGTGGGTCTTCCCAAAAATAGTTTATGATTGTATCCTTCAGTGGTCTCCGCCCTTTCATTCCCCTCGCCTCAAGTGTTTTTGGTGGTACTTGCTCCCCCACGCGATGTGGGAAGTTTGGAAAGCAAGAAATGCAAATATATTTAGGGAGAAGACAATGGCTACGATCTTATTGAGTAATCAAATTATTGGTAAAACAATGGAGAATGTGGAAATCACCGCGGTGTCTATGGACTTGTCAGAGGCATCGAAGCAGTGCAAAATTAGGTTGGAACAATTTTTGGGCTTTGGAAATACATATCGACCACCACCGACACCTAACATAAGAAATTATATTAAATGGTGTGCCCCCCTGTCGGGTGGGTGAAATTAAATTTTTATGGGGCAGCAAAGGGAAGAACAGGGAAGGCAGGCTCGGGTGGCGTTATTCGGGACCATTATGGAAATCTTTTGCTGGCGTATGTTGATTCTTTGGGTGTGAATTCTTCGCAGGTGGTGGAGGCGAGGGTGGCTTACCTCGGGATTGCCTTGCTTAACGAATTCAATTGTAACA
The DNA here is from genome assembly GCA_028583015.1 of Wollemia nobilis. Lineage (NCBI taxonomy): Eukaryota > Viridiplantae > Streptophyta > Pinopsida > Araucariales > Araucariaceae > Wollemia > Wollemia nobilis. The sequence continues at coordinate 28,644 of JAQPPZ010003013.1, forward strand.
TGCTTACTAGAGCATTCCATGTTAGTTGGAAGGTCACCAATCTAATTGATGAAGCAGTAAAGTTGTATCGGGAGTTGGAAGATGTTCAAATTTATCACATGCTCAAGGAGGGAAATGTTGCTGCTGATGTGATGGCAAATATTGGAGTGAATCTTCATGGATATAGGGTATGGCAAGGGGAATTTCCATAGGACCTCATCAACTATGCTCATTTTGATGTTGGTTAATTGGTCTTGGGTGGTGGTAGTTCGCTTGGTTAGAAGATTTGGTGCAATTTTTAAAGAGGTGGGACAACTGTATCTCTTTGCCAATTATGTGGCTTGTATTTTCCTTACTTGTATTCTTGGACGGGAATGGTATTTTAAATACCAATTTTATTCATTTATGAAGGTATTTTTAAATACCCAATCAATTTATTAATCAATGGTCATTAATGAAGGTATTTTTAAATACCTCATTTAATTCATTAATGGTATTTTTATATACCCAATTAATTTAAAAAAGGAGCAAGAATTATTTCGAATATGAGAAGCGAGAATTATTTCAAAAATGAGGAGCGGGAATTATTTTGAAAATGGGGAGCGAGAATCAAGAATATGTTTCTGCCTTGGTTCGTATGCCTACCTTGGGAAGTGGTTATCTTTTGGGGACCGTTGGGATATGACTCAAATGTTTGGTGGGATTATATCGGAGTTAGATGTTGTGTTGTAGAACCACCTCAGCTCTCTCATAGGTCTTCTCGTATCTCTCGGCCCTTTGGATCCTGTGGTTTGTGGTGCCGGTTTATGCAGTTACTGTTTTGTTTTTGTTAGTGTTGTAGTACAGTTTTTGTACTCTTCTGTTTAAGTGCTGAAGTGCAATGTTTTGGTTTGTTGTCTTATTTCATTTGTAAAAGGTTTTGGGGCCCTTTCAAAACCCTCTTCCCTTAATTTTACCAAAAAAATAATTATAATATATTATTTAACAAAATTTAAATTGAGTTTAATTTTTCAAGAATATAATTTTTTATTTATTTAAAAAAAAAATTATTATAATTTTATTATGTTGTATTTAAATTATTATTTTTAAATTTTAGTTAGTTTTTTTTTTAAAATACATAGGGGAGTTGGTTACATCCACATTATTTTTAGTAACTACAAAGTGCAAGGTTCAAACCATAGGAGTTGCCCCCAACAAGCCTATACCACCTACTATCGGTTGCTTGGTATTCGTACCATTCGTCAGTCTGGTGTGCACTTAAAGGATTCAGAGCAAATGATTACCTTTACAAATAGACATACTTCCAAGGTTTGAACCTAGATCTCTTCTGGGTAAGTTCCTGACCAGACAAACAATTACCAATCCATGTAGCCCTTGGGAAAATTAGAGAATTTTTTTTAGAAAAAATGTTTCATCTTTTAGAGTCATATATTTGCATAAATTTGTTCGATTTAGATTATTCTTATGCCATTTTATGAAAAATTTGAAGAGCTTTGTAATAAATGGTCATATAAAAGAATCCAAGCAGTATTGAGGGATATACATCCATGTGAAGATAGCCATTCAAAACAAGGGTAGCATTAAGGCAATTTTTTTTAAGAAAAAATGTCTCACTTTTCAGGAGCCATATCTTTGTAAAGGGTTTTCCAATTAAGATTATTCTTGAATGAATTTATGTAGAATTTGAAGAGATTTATAATGAGTGGTCATATGACGGAGTCTGAGTAGTATTGATGGAGATATTGCCCTATGGAGTTAGCCATCCAATATGAGGGCGATGATGATTTTTCAAGTCACGAAAAAACAAAATTACATATATCTATTAGCCAAGGTTTGGATGATGGAAGGAGCAATTAATTTCTAAGGCATCAATGGGGTAAGACATTTCGTCTAGGCATAGAATGTTTTTAGCCGAGTTTAATTTATCCCTTCATTTTATTTGAATTTTTGCATGTATATTATTATAGATATGTTTTCAAATAATATAATTGCTATAGAATATACTGGTAAATTTTTGTAGATATTGAGTTATAGTGTCCTTCCAAAGGAATGATTTACAACTAAATATTTAGAATCATATCTAGTAGTAGATGTTATGAAGGACCTTATAGAGCAACAATCGTCGTTGCTCAAAGATAAGGTAGTCATTCGTAATTTTAATAAGTCTTAGCTAGGGGTTTCGGCTCTAAGAAAATGAATTGATAGGATATGGAAGTCTCTAGAAGCAAGTCTATATTTTCTTCCCAAAGGTTTCATCCTAGCCATTTTCTATTCTAGAGAGGAAATATATAGAATCTTGAAAGGGGGTCATTGATTTATGGGAAGAGCAATACTCTTTCTTACCTTCTGGTTTGAAGGCTTTGCACCTAAAAATGTAAATCAATCCATAGTACCAAGATGGGTTAGGATGTATGGGTTTCCCATTCAATTATGGAAAATAGATACCTTCAATGCAATAAACAACACTTTGGGATAATTCCTTGAGATTTTAGAAACTACAAAAGATAGAGTTTTGGCTAGTTATGCTCAAAAATTGGTCATTATTGATATTAGTAAACCTTTATACCAAAATAAATCATTCTAAAGTATGGGGGTAAGTTGTGGATCCAAACCATGGAATATGAAAATATATATTTTAGATGTAGAAGATGTCATGAGGTGGGTCATATTGAGAGATCATACCCTAAGAAGAATCCAATAGAAACATATGTGGAAATTTGCAAGAGAAACTTATAGATGTATATGGATGAGGATGGTTTTCAATTTCTAAAAAATAGGTCCAAACAAATGAAATTAAATAAATAGTGGGGACTCGTAAGGATATTGGAAGGAACAAAAATCCTTTTGAGGCTTTATTCTATGGAGAAAAATCAATTTAGAGCTTAAAGGACATGGTATAACAATATCAAAATCTTAACAAGGCATTGTCTACTCAATATGAATTTGATTTAGGGATGAACATTCCTACTAAACTTAAGAAATGTATCTCATCATATTTTGAAGACTCTCTTGAAGTACCATGCACCATTCACAAGAAGGAAAGTGATAGAGAAAATGCAGTGTTATATGTTAATACCTCTACCATTGACAATAAAATACCACAAAATGAGTAGGTAAAGTCAAAAATTTCCTTAGAAAATCCAAGAGAGGATGTATCTAATAAAAATAAAATTTGTGAAAAAATATTTAGAAATATAATAATAATAACTACCCCCGATACTAGTAGGGTTAAAAAAATAAAACCTTCAATTATTAAGCGAGAGCCAAGGAAGCAATAGAAAACATAGAGAAATAAACACAATCTAAGTTGGTTGAACTTCTCTTTAGTAAATAGAAAATGAAATTGTTAATTCATATGAGGGACCAATGACCCCTAATGAGACATGATTACCATATCATAGAATATAAGGGATGATAATGCCCCATCAAAGCATAGGTGTATCAAGGACCTCTATTTAAGTAATAAGCCTAATATTCTTTGTATCCAAGAAACTAAATTTGACAAAGGAAGAAGTTTCCAAAACTATGAAATAAATATGGGCAAGATGTGAATGGGATTCTATGTATTTAGAAGAAGTGATAGGGGGAATTCTAACATGTTAGAATCCAATTAAAACATCCTATGAAACCATTCATAAAACTAGGCATTGGATAGACTCGTTAGTCACATGGTACTTTATAGATATTTATTTCATCCTTAATAATACCTATGGGCCTACAACTCAATTAGACAAATCAGAAGCATTGAGTGGGATTGAAGACTTTATGAGAAGTAAATACCAAGAAATTCAATTCATGAACATAAGAAATTTTAATGTCATAACCAAGCTGGATGAAATTTTGGAGGAATCAAGAAAATAATTCAAAGTATGAGATATTTCTAAATTTTTATTCAAAATAATAATCTATGGGAGGTTGAGTTTAAAGAGGACAACTGTACATGGACCAACAATAAGAAGATACCAGTGCAGCCAAGTGGTCAATTTTATTAAAAGAAAAAATGTTGCAGAATGAGAGGAAGAACCATATTATTTTAGACTTGGAGACGTCTGGTGATCTAAGCCTTCATTTTAAATGGAAACTCAAAAGTAAAATTGTTGACTCTACTAGAAAAGATGTGATATTTTGGAAGCTTGTGATCCTTTGAAATCCCCAAAGCTTGCGTGGTCAACTATGAATGACCTATTGAGATCCCTTATTAGGTCTATGAATATGTCCATAATTTATGTGGAAGAATTATCTTGGGTAATGAATTTCCTTAATAATAACTATAGAGGGGGAAAATTGCCCTACCACGTAAAATTCTCAACTGGATCCGTTGGGAGCCAAGGTGAAATGTGGGGATATGCTATAACTCTATAATTGATGGGAAAAGGGGGAAGGGTTCACCAAGAATGGTTTTAGGACTCACTCCAAGTTTGGAGTGGACTGTTTTTGAATGTATCAATTAAGCATACACCTATGTTTGGTATTTCTAAAACTACACTATAAAAAGAGAAATAAAAATGCAAGATACAATATGTAGAAAAACAAGAGCTATCCCTAGAATGATTATTTGATTGAATGATCACTAAATCTAGGATTGCAAACCAAATCCTTTGAGCAAGGATCCAAGCGAAATGCACAAACAAGGTTAAAACTCTAGATACATACTATATGCTTTTATTCTTTCAAATGCCTAGAAATTTGATCAAATGCTTTTCCTTACATGTGATATTTATTTTGAACAGAAATGAATAAAAAACAATCAACAAATAGCCTAAATATTTACTAGGGAACTTATCTGATTTGATGGTTGTTCCAAGCTTTATCTTACATCCAACAATGTCCCACAACTTCAATCCTAAAAAATAACTTCACAAAATCCTTGAAAAATATGATCAACATTAGGGGACCTACTTAAACCATTGTATGACTATACTTTAAGGTGCAATAGTAAATCCCCCTAGGTCCTTTTAGTTGACCTTTAGAATGCAAAAGAAAAATTTGACCTTTTTGGAAGATGAAAAAACAAAATACCATGCAATCGAATAGTATGATGAACAAAATGCAGATTATACAATTAAACTCTATATGTAACAAAAAATATAGATCTAGGGTTTGGGGGTGAAATTCTACCCCCAAACCTATCATAGGAGAATTCGTACCCTATACATTGAATTCACACCTTATACGATGAATTAGCACCTTGTACGCCAAATTCACGCCCTGTACGCTGAATTCGTGTCTTGTACAATGAATTCATGCCATGTAATTATGGGGTATGAATTCACAAAAAAAATAAAAAGGAGTAAGATAATGCAAATAAACAAACAAAATATGTGTAATTTAACAATATATGAATAAAAATGAGCAAAATGACCTGGTGGTAGCAAAAAAAGTAGATAAAAGGATGAAGACCTCCATGATAGTAGACTCCTCCTTAGGGATCCAACACTTATCCACCAAGAGCAACTAACACAAAAGAATAAGGCAATGAAACAAAAATCCCACAATAGAAGAGCACTTATTAGCATGAACTATGAGCAAGTCAGGATTAGGATTCTCAAGAAGATTTATTGTATTGATGGAGTTGATTGGTTATGGATTGATAAATTGGAAAAATAGGGGATTCAATCCTCTTTGTATAAGAGGTTTTGAGGAGGTTAACAAAACTTAACCTTGGGCAAGGACCGACATCACAAAGAGCTGATGCTAGAAAGGATTTTTGAGAAAAAAAATCCCAAGATGGCAAATTCATACCCTGTAATGTAGGATGACAAATTCGTGACAACTAGACCCATGTACAATTTTTTAGCACTTTAATGGACCAACCAGAGTCAGAATACGATAAAAATTATACCGTCGAAAATATATTTTTGAGCCCAATCTAATGGTATAGGTTTTGGAAGGAATGGATAAGTGAGAGGAAAACTTAGGATCTAAGGAAAATAACTCACATTATTGGGTCAATTTTCCAAGTCTACATTTTTCCCCCTCTTTGATGCATTTATGGCCTACTAAATGCATCTAAGAAATATGTAGACACCTATGGGAAAAAACAACAAACATAAAAGGGGTGGTCGTATTTGGACGAAGGGGCGATGCAAAAAATAGGTTTAGCCTAATCAATATAAATTTGCATGTAAAACGAGGCATTAGTACCATTAATACCTCTAAGGCTAGGGGTACCTCCTCGAGTTTTGGGAGGAATATAAAATTCCTATAAAAACTCAAAACGAACGGATCCAGAAGAGAGAACAACAAACAAAGAAGAAAAAAGGATGAATAAGAAAATATGAAGGCTCTTAAGCTCTATCACTTGATCTTTGCTCTTATTTTTTTTTATGCATGGTGAACACAGACATAATGGATGCAATTAATGAATCCTAAAGGAATGATATGGAATGATATGAATCTAATTAAGTGTAATGCAGCTAAAGTGCAAACCTAAATGAAATGCATGGGTGAATGAAAACAAAGCTTCAAAAGGCCAAAAGAAAATTAAAATCCCTATGAGGATGTATACTCATAAATGATCGATATGGAGGTTGCTCCTTGCATGTGGCCATGAAGCTATCTTATGAGGATTGTAAATTTGCAAATATGGACAAGGCAGAGCTAAACTAGCTATGGGTGTAGTGCTTGCTAAGATGATCAAAGATAAAAAGAGATATACCGTTGGGATGTGTGCTTGCAAATGGTCGAATGGATGTTGCTCCTCGCTTGTGACCATGAAGTTATCTTCTATGGGATGTGTTGTGTGCAAAAATATGATGAACAAAATGAGTACTACCCGATAGGGGTGTGATATGTACAATATAATTTATGGACATGGCCAGTGGAGCAAAACGAGAACCATATCCATTGACTTTGATAGATATAAGCAATGTAAACTTTTTGGGTCAAGGAATAAGGAAGAGATGTGATGGGTGGATGAAATAATGGAAATTCATGAAGGTGGACCCTAGGTTGGGGATTCGCTAGGCATAAAAGCCCTAGTGAGAGTGCAATGCATGTGAGCTATGACCTAACTAGGTGTCATCACTTGACATTGTCACAAATTATCCAAAAATCTATATGAACAAGCAATCATGCAAATATGACCAAGAATAAGTGTATTTTATGACAAGCAGAAATGTAAATGGAACATAATGTCAGGCAACCATGCAAAATATGACAGGCAAGCATGCAGTATGAATAGACAAATGAATATAGGGGATCAAAATGTAAGGTATGCCTAATTAGCGGTTTATTATTTTATTATTTATTTATTTATTATTAATATTATTTAATGCAAGTGAGCAACATGATAGTCAACACATATTCTGATTGTGCCTCATATCTTAACAAAAATAACATGCATACAAGGAACTGATCTATCAAAGAAAAATCTAGAATATGGATCATATTGATGATTAGAATCATAAGGAATCTCCTTCATATCTTTTTCTCTGGTAGCCTTTGCACAAAAATCTTCACAAACCTTTACTGAATCATTTTTCTAAAAAAAAGGAGTGATCCCTAATTTTGTAAGATGTCTATAATATAGTGAAGCAGGGTCTTCTTGATAAGCAGAAGATTTACCATCAGAATGCATAAAATCTACCATATTACAAAATAAAATATTATAAGGATAAGGGGGTCCTTCGTCCTCATCACTCCACTCCAATATTTGATGATCTAAATATTCAACATAAGTTTTAAGGTGATCATCATTATCAAATGGTAAAGGTTGATTTTTATTGGTAATGTAGCCTATGCCACACCTCCCAAGTTAAATTTTGATACCCAAAGGCTCTTGAATACCCTTTTGTTGGGTACCAAACCTTTACCAATATATCTTATGCTAGATAGGATTTGTTTTGGGAGTGGGTAGTCATTGGATAAATAATAGTAGGTAAAAGAATGCTCCACATGAGAATGGTTTCTACCACAAATATTTTCTTTTACGGTTATTTCTACAAATATTAAGGTACACATACCAATGTGTGCAACTTCACCCTTTTTATGAGGTAAACCCATAGTCCTTGGTGAAGGTGGTATCTTGGAAAGATCCAGAAGAGGCTCTTGAAGAAAATGATTAACTTGATCCCATGATGAAACTTGGATGAGAGGTTCCTCACTCACTTTTAGAATTTCAAGTTGCTTAAATATTTGAGATGAGGAACTTGGAGAAGTAGATGATGAAACAGAAGGACAAATGTTGAGACCAGATCGATCTTGCTCAACCATCGAACAATATTCGAATGGATGAGGGTCGCCTGGAATAGTGACAACCTAGTTCTTAAATATGAACTTCAAACATTGATGAAAGGTAGAAGGTATAACCTTCATCATATGGATCCAAGTACATCTGAGAAGTAAATTGAAAGATGCAGGACAAGACACCACATAGAACTAGGTATCTAAGATCTTGGGTCCATCCAACTCTAAGGGGAGGGATATAGTGCCACAAGCTCCTTGGGACTCATTGCTGAAAGTTTTAATGATGTCATTGTATTTAGCTAAATTTCCCTCTTTTAATCCAAACTTTTGGAAAAATTGGTGAGTGCATAAATTGAGGGAAGACCCATTATCAATTAGAACACTCTTGATACAATTTTCCCCAATAAAGTAGTGATGTAGAGAGAAGAATACCCATATATGTCTGAGGGATAAATATCATCATATGATAATGTGATATGATGTATGCTAAGAAATCTTATAGCATTAGCCATAACATTAGGGAAATTTATGTAGGGATAGACTATTGTATTAAAAGTTTTAACAAGGATTCCCTATGAATAGGAGAATTTTGCAAAAGTTCTAACAAAGACATCTAGGTTCAAGAACTCGTATCCTATTGAGAATTTTGAGACAATTAAGCTTGAGCTTGTTGTTGTGTAGTCACTGCTATCATACCAACCACATTATCATAGGTAGGTGGCACATTCCAATATAACACTTGATTAGCTGCCTACTACCCATGCTTAGTTAGTGAATATTGGAAGATTCCCATATGTTTATTAGTTGTGGGTTCTTGTTGAGTAAGAGGTTGGTTGTTTGGTGATTCTATGACAAGGAAAATCTTATAAATCAGGTCCTGAACCACATGTTTCAACCTCTTACAAGAATTTTTCTAGTGCCCTCCACTCTATAATACTCACAGTGTTGACCAACCTTGTACCAATTAGCTGTGATATCAGGTTGTCTTATGGGAGGTAACTCAATCATATTAGCTTTCAAAAAATGCTTTAGGACCACTATCATAGGTATGTTAAGTTTCATGAAATTACTTTGTGGAGGTTTTGGAGGCTAGTTGAGCACCATATTTTGTAGGTTTTTAACAATACTATTAATAGGCCTACTATTCGTAACTCCATCACCTACCACATGCTTGTTCTTATATTGATTTTTAGTGGTATTACCTTCTTTCACTTTAAGTTATTCTCTTCTAATAAGATCTTGTTCTACTTTCTTGCTAAGTCATTTTTTTTATCAAAATATGTGATAGTCATAATATCTCAAGGAGGTAAGGTATATCTCAAGCATCCAACTAGACTCCTCCAATGAGATAGAAATTAAAAAAAAAATCCTCCTTATCTTGTTTTAACATGTAAACATCTTTTATGGTCACATTATTTTCAACATAAGAACCAAACTGTTGCACAAATAATTCAGTCATTTATTCAAAATTCCTTAAAGAATGGTTGGACAATCGATAAAACCATTTTAGTGTCATGCCACCAAGACTCTTAGGCAACATATTTAACAACAACATGTCATCATATATGATATCATGGCATTTTTCTCTAAACATTCTCAAATGCTCAATTGGATCTTTCATTCCCTTATATATAGGTAAAACCGACATGGGAAGATGCTTAGGATAGGGCTTAGTTGCTATGATAGGGTCTAATAACTGATTGCATGTTTCTCCATAGTTGTAGATGAAACTAGAGGGTTGAATCACTTCCACTCTTGAAACCAATTGTTTCACCATATTAGTTAAACTTTGCACCTCAAGATTGTTCCTATGCAAGGCCCCTAGATTCCCTAATGGAGGGGTATAGATAGGTTGTTGAACGAGTACTTAGCCTATGTTGAAGGTATTTATATTTTTGTGATATGTGGTATCTTGTTGTGGAGGATAATCAACAATTGGTGGAATAAAAACATGAATGTTGAGATTAGCTGAATGAGGAGGAAATTGAACATGATCATGATATGAACTACTAGTTGGAGGAATCTTTGAAACCCTTCCAACATTGGTGGTCATGGTAGTATCATATGTTGGGTTATGAATAATATTACCATAATATAAAGATTCAAACAAAGGGTTCTATGAATATTCCTAGGAGATATTGTAGGAGGAGTAGGAGTCTCACCTCTTTCAATCTAAGCTTCTTGCTCCATTTTGAGAAGAGTATCCTTGTGGAGTTTCATAAAACCCCATAGATGATCAGCTATTGTGAATGTGAAGCCTCCATTGGGCCCCTTAAAGAGATCATATTTTGTTTCAGTTTCAATATTTTCTTGGTCTTCTGTATCAAGGTTAGGTTTCCCTCTATCAATTTGATCATCTTCTTGGGGAATATGATTAGACTCTAGCTACCTTTTTTGACTTATAAGAAATGAAGCCATTAGAAATGAAAGGATAGAAGAGAAAACTAACAAAATATACATAAGAATATTTTAATATATTTATTAATGTTCTCTTATCTAAGCAAACAAAATTAGTGGTCTTGTTTAAGGTTTTCAAGAAGAGAAAAGGAAAAGGCTTCCTAATTTGGCCATTAAGACACACGTTCATGTTGGGTTTACCAAATATGTAGAGGGGGAAAACTGCCCTACTGTGTATGATTCTCGAATGGATTTTCTAGGAGCTAAGGTCAACCATAAGGGTATGTTATAAATTTACACTAAATGGGCAAATGGGAAAGGGTTCGCCAGGAATGGTTTTAGGACTCACTCCAAGTCTGGGGTGGAATGTGTTTGAATGTATCAATTAAGCATGCACCTATGTTTAGCATTTTTAAAGCTACACTATAAAAAGGAAAATAATAATGCAAGATACAAGATGCATAAAGACAAGAGCTATCCCTAGAATGATTCTTTGCTTGAATGATCACTAATCCTAGGATTGCAAAATAAAATATTTGAGCAAGGATCCAAGGGAAATGCACAGACAAGGTTAAAATCCTAGATGCACATTCAAATACCTAGAAATTTGATCAATGCTTTTTCTTGCTTATGATCTTTATTTTGAACAAAAATGAATAAAAAGTAGTCAGAAAACAACCTAAATATTTACTAGGGTACTTATCTAATTTGATGGTTTTTCCAAGCTTGATCTTGCATCCAACAATATCCCACAACTTCAATCCTACAAAATAACTTCACAAGACACTAAATAAATATGATCAACGTTAGGGCATCTACTTAGGCCATTGTATGACTGTACTTGAAGGTGCAACAATCAAGCCCCATAGGTCCTTTTAGCTAACCTTTAGAATGCAAAAGTGAAAGTTGACCTTTGTGGAAGATGAATAAATAGAATACCACGTAGTGGAACAATATGATGAACATAATGGAAATTGTACAATTATGCTCGAGATATAACATAAAATATAGATCTAGGGTTTGGGGGTAAACTTCTACCCCCAAGCCTATCACAGGAAAATTTGTGCCTTGTATGGTAAATTTGAACCTTATACGGTGAATTAGCACCTTGTATGGTGAATTCACACCCTGTATAGAAAATCCATGCCCTATACAATGAATTCATGCCATGTACGATGAATATGCACCCTGTAATAACAGGGTGTGAATTCAAAACAAAAATAAAAGGGAGTAGAACAATGTGAATAAACAAAAAAAAGATGTGCAATTTAACAGTATATTAATGCAAATGAGCAAAAACAACCTGGTGGTAGCGAAAAAAAGTAGATAAAAGGATGAAGACCTCCAAGATGGTAGAATCCTCCTTAGGGCTCCAACACTTATCCACCAAGAGTAAATAACACCAAAGAAGGAATTGAAATAATAATCACACAACAAAAGAGCAGTTATTAGCATGAACCATGAGTAAGTCAATATTAGGATTCTCAAGAAGATTAATTGGATTGATGGATTATGATTGGCTATGTATTTATAGATTGGAAAAAGAGGGGATCCAACATTCCTTTTATAAGAGGTTTTGAGGAGGTTAAAAAAACTTAACCTCGATCAAGGGCCGACATCACAAAGAGCCAATGCTAGAAAGGGTTTTTGAGAGAAAAAATACCAAGATGGCAAATTCGTGCCTTGTAATGTAGGACCACAAATTCGTGATAGCTAGATCCATGTGCATTTTTTTAGCATTTTAAAGGACCAAACTTAGTCAAAATAGGATAAAAATTATACCATATAAAAGCTCTTTCTAAGTATGATCCAATGGTATAGGTTTTGAAAGGAATGGAGAAGATTTAATGGGGGAAAGTTGGCTCAAAGATGACTCTAATTTTTTGAGAGGAATACTTAGGATCTAAATAAAATGACTCATCTTAATGGGTCAATTTTCCATGTCTACAATAACAAAAGAAAATCTTAGGAGTATGTTGTAGCTTGTTCAGACATGGTATATGGTTTGCTTGGGGATTCTCTGGATGACATTCTATCCTATTTTTGCTTTAGTTTTTCTCTTGTGGTTGGAGATTTTACCCTTGTTGGCTTGTTGCCATGTTTTCTCTTCTAGTTATTTTTGGCTAAAGCTTGGTTTTCTACCTTTATCTTCCTTCTTGGATGGTTTCACTTAGGGCTTTCTTTGTTGTTCTCTTTATGAATATGTAAAAGGTCCGGGGACCCTTTCAAAACCCCCTCTTTTCATATTATAAAAAAAAATAATAGGATAGGCCATAATATAATAGCAAAAAAAATGGATAAATACATACTCTTAGATCAATGGCTAGATGAAGGGACATGTACTAAAATAAATACCTTGACAAGGATTGGTTCATATCACTGGCCAATATGAGTTAAAATGGTGGTAAGTGAATTAAAAAGATATCTTATTTTAAAATGAGTAGATATGGGAAGACCATCCTCAATTTTTTAATATGCTAGTGCAAACACGAAATTCTTCAAGAAATGGTGGGTTGTATACACTTCCAAAATAAATTGAATCAATGACATATAGATTAAAATAATGGAACAAGAACACTTTAAAAATATTTTTGAGAAGAAAGAATAACTAAAAGAGAATACTTGAAATATAAAAAAATGAGCACAATAATCCAAGCTCTAAGGAAAGGGAGTTGCTTAGTTAATACCATAATATTTTGAGTAAGGAAGAGAAATTTTGAAGATTAGAATTGAGACAGACTTGGTTAAAAAAATAAGATAAAAAATACATTTTTTTCATAGGATGGCAATAGTATAGACATCAATATCTAGAATTAGTAGAATTAAATCAAAAGGGGTTTGGATTGAATACTAGAGTGAAATAAAAAATGAGGTAACACTTTTTCAACAAAATATTTTAGGGTTAGAGGATATTGAAATTCTTAATGATAAGCTACTAGAAGAAGTACCTTCCATTATAACAAATGAAGACAATAGTAAACTAATGGAGCCTATTACTGTGGAAGAAGTTCATTCAACTCTTTTTTTTTTTTATAAGGATAATTCCTTAGGTCAAGATGAACTCTTTACAACATTATATTAGCATTATTGGGAAATAGTGAAGTATTATTTATTGGTGGAAGTAGAATAGTCTAGATTAAAACAATATATATCTTATAAAATAAATGTAACATATCTTACCCCGATTCTAAAAAAAAAAGATGCATAATTGTTTGATTAATTCAAGCCTATAAACCTATGTAATATGATAGATAAGATAGTATCCAAAGTGATGAAAACCAATTAATACCACTATTAGACAAATTTATTTTAGGAGAGTAAGAAATTTTTTTGAAAAGAAGAAATATTCTAGATAGGATCATGGTAGCTCATGAAATAATACTTTTGGTAGCTTCTAAAAAAGAGAGAGCAATGGTTTTAAAACTTGATATGAATAAAGCCTAGATTTAAATAAATATTTCTTTTTATAGTATTACAAAAGTTTGGATTTGGGAAGAAATGGGCTATATGGATAAAATCTTGTGTCTCTAATATATCATATTTAGTGCTAGTCAATGGACTAGTAATATAGTCATTTAAAGCTAAGAAGGGTCTTAGATAGGGATATCCTCTATCACAATATATGTGCATTATTATCGAAAAGGGATTAGGAAGGAATCTAAATAAGACATGCATATATGGTCTAATAATCAGACTTAAGGCTAGTAATAACATCGACAACATCACCCATCAACAATTTATAGATGATACAACCCTTTTTGGAAGGGAAAGGAAAACAAAGCTAGAGATTTGAAGGAATATGAAAGAGTGTCTAGGAAAAAATTTAATAAGACAAAATACAAAATTTACTTCCTAAAAACCCCAACTAGAATAAGAGTAGGGATATACATGTTACTTCAAATGGAGGAGGCAAAATTTTCAGCAACATATCTAGGGATGCCCTTATTTTAGGGGAGAACGAGGATAGAAATATGGAATCCAATTATAAGTAAATTTTAAAATAAACTACCAACATGGAAAGGTAGATGGTTATCATTAGTAAAAAGAGTGCAACTAATTAAATAAGTCTTTTATGCCATTCCAACATATTATATGTCCTTATATATTATGCCAAAATTAGTAGAATGCTTTTTATTTATATTATGTGGTCAAGATTACATGATAAAAGGATTTTTCCTTTGGTAAAATGGAGTAAGGTGTGTGAAGATAAAACTAGAGGAGATCTTGGTTAAGAGTTATTATGAATGTAAACTTAGCTCTAAGGGGAAAAGTAATTTGGAGATTGTACAAAGAGTCAAAGGCAATGGGAAAGAATTCTTCTATGTACATTGATCCTAATAACCCAAGCTTAATATTTATTGTATTCTCACTAATAGATGGTTCTACACTATGCAATGGTTAAAAAAAATTAATTGATCTAGTGGTTAAAGTTCTAAGATGGATGGTGGAAATTGGAGAAAAAATATATTTGGATGGATACTTGGTGTGATAAAAGACCACTAAATCTCCTAAGAGTAGTAAAAAAGAAAAAGTGATAGCCTCCCCTAGAGGATTGGGAAAAGGTTAACATGGATGGAGCATCATGAGGGCATCTGAGAAGAGTTAGTGCAAGGGAGATAGGAAGATAGGTGAATGGTACCCCAATATTCACCTTTGCAAAGAATATTGGCATACTTTATAACAACCTAGTGGAGGGTTGTGGCATACTTAGAGGGCTCCAAGAGGAAATAAAGTTAGGCGAGAAGAATATCTAGATAGAATATGATTCACAAGACATGATCAACCATTTACAGAATCCAAGGGAGAATAGAAATCTTGATTGGAGACTAAAAACTATAGAGAATATTCAAATGGTACAAACAAGATTTCTATTAGTGAAACACAATCGCATTCCTAGAGAACAAAATAGAATTTCAAATGTGATGGTCAACTAGGCTCTAGAGAAAGGCAACCTCATTTACTATAGATATCCCCCTAGTTGGTGGGCAACAAAAATTAGGAAATCTCTTCTTTCTATTCTATCTCTTGATGGTAGCAACATTAGATGTATTTAGTTATGTAATTCACTTTATTAGGCTATTTCTGTTACACATGGGTTACTATAGTAGATCATTTGATAGATAATGCAACACTACATCATCTATTAAATACTAGATCAAAATCCCATTTACATGGAAAGGCAAGTGATGTACCTTTTCTATTTGAATACCTTAATATATTTTTTTTACCAAAAAAAAAGACCACTCAATCTAGATCCAATTTTTAAACCATGGATGAGATTACTTCAAGACAAATATAGTGATAGGGTTTCAAACATTATGTAAAAGGATTAGAAAAGAAGATATAAGTGGAAAGGATATTTTTTTATAAGAATACCAGACATCGTTGTTAGGAGGCATTTGACTAGAAATATACCAACAATGATTGTTCTAAGGGGAGACAAGTATAAGTTGATTTGGGAATTGAATCACTCAAGATTCTACACAATAATAAGTGGATATAATGTAAAGTACCAATAAAATTAGAATATTGCAAGAATATGGATATATATTTGGGATAGCTCAAGAAATTCAAAAGTCAAAATGCTTTTATGGCTAGTATGTCATATGAAAATTTCATCCTAGGATAACCTAATAAAAGGGGGTTTTCATGGACCCTCACAATGTGTTCTATTTGAAAAAGAGGAGAGTATAAACCATCTCTTGGGAAACTACTCAAAAATCTTGGAATTATGGTAATGGATTCTTAATATGTCTAGTAAATGAATTATGATGAATGGTAGAATTGAAGAATGATTAAAGCAATGTTAGAACACTTTTAAAATTGAGGTGTTTTAAACAATCTAGGATACATCAAAAGATAAATACTTTGGACTAAACGGCTGGAAAGGAGCATAAGAATATTTAAAGGAAAGGAAAGTAACTTAAAGGTAATGAAAAGATATAGAGGATTCTAAACCAACCCTATCAAATCACACAATCCTTAATCTTGAAGTAGAGAGCCTTGATAGATGGAGCTAAGTCATCAATTGGAATTATGATGGTGGACACAAGAAAGAAAAAGGCAAAAAATATAATGTGAAAACAATTGAAAATATAGTTTGTTAAATTGAATCTTGATGGATCTGTTAAAGGAAATCCAAGACCAATAAGAGGATTAATTAGAAATAATAGGGGTGGGATTTTGTCATATTACGCTTTCAGTAGTGTATTTAAGACAAATAATGAATCCGAATATGGGGTAAATTTGAAAGGATAAAAATATGAAGACAAATGAAATGGACTAGAGTATGGATAAATGATGATTCACTAATAGTAATAAATATATTTTTGAGGAAAGCAAAGTCTCCATGGAACATACAAGAGATAGTTGGGGAAACACAAGTCCTTCCTACAAAGTTTGAAAAAGTCAGGTTTATACATACATTAAGGGAAGGGAACAAATGTGCAAATAGGCTAGCCAATAGAGGGGTCTCAATAGATATTTTTGAAGTTAAATCCTCTTTTATAGGGTTAGAGGAAGTAATAAGTTTAGCTAAAGATGACAAGAAAAATATGAAAGGAGCAAGTTTAAAGTAATGTTCCAGAGGATTACAAAATGTTTTAGGGGATCCATTTATAGATTAATGCATTGGAGAAAACTAACAATTTATATTTGGTAAAGCAAACTTGATTTCATGAAGCAAGTAAAAGTTTTGTATGCAAAAACAAAAGAAGATAATATCATATCGAATTCATGGTTGAATGTATTATTTTAGTTGTTGGGTATTGGTTGGATTATAAGACAAAGTATAGATTGGAACTTTCAACTTTTTGAGTCTCCTAAACTATTTACTTAAATAATATCATTATGATTTGGTAAAATATCATTATAATATGAATGAGATTCATTTTATAACGTATTAAATATTTTTTAATTGGTTGTTTGGGATTATAATTCCAGTTGTATTATATAATGATTTGTAGCTTAGTTATTATGCATATATTTTATGATAATATTTAATCATGAACTTTTAATTTTTTAGACTGCTAAACTATTTATTATAGTTTTTGTGGTTGCACTTATGCTTTAAGAAGGAAACTAACAGTCCTAAGTTGGTAAAGCAAACTATGATGACATGAAGTTTTGGAGATATTACTATACTAAAATGCAATGCATGGACAATAGAGGTGGATTTTTAGTATTATAAAAGTGACTGCAGGAATATATCAAGAAGAAAGATGTTAAATTCTAGAACATTTGTATTTACAAAGAAAATTGAAGAAGATCCAAAACATGAAAATAAAGAATATAGACTTTTTATGAAAATAAAGGAAATTAATAGTACAAAGCTGGTAAAATGAACTATGACAACACGAAGTTATGGAAATATTACTGTACTTAGATGTAGTGCATAGACAATAGAGGTGGAGTGTTGGTATTGTGAAGGTTGTTACAAGAAAATATCAAGAAGAAGGTTTCTGAATTTTGGAATATTTGTATTTATAAAGAAAATTGAAGAAGATCCCAAAAATAAAGATAAAAAATCTAGACTTTTTTATAACTCAATGATATGATGAACCTATTTGTAAACTCTTAAGATCTAAAGGAGAGAGTTGTGATGTTTCAAGGGTGGGGGCTAAGTACAACCTCTTTTTCTCAAGTAAAAAAAAAAAAAAAAAAAAAATATATATATATATATATATATATATATATATATATATATATACTTGCTCAAAAAAATTGAAACCTAGTTAAGTACAAAGTTATACATACATCTCTCACTCCCTCATATCCACATGAATACACATGGTGGAAAAATATTCTTTGTTATCATACAAGTGTTTCATATACTTAAAAAAAAGAAGCTCATTTAAGAAAAAGAAACAAATATTCTTATGTTAAAATATGATAGTTTGTTAGATGTGTGTTTGCCATCTAAACATACATGGCGTACCTGCCATTACTTGTGGTGGTGTTACATTATTTTTTCCCTCTTATTTCATGTTGGAATATAAACTTGGCATGAGGCTATGGGTTATCCATCGATCTATACTACAAGGAATAATCGGAATTACATTTGATGCCATAAATACCAAAGAAAAATCAACCTCTAAGTCCCACCATGGGTCATAACTAATATTGTTTAGAGTAGCAATACCATCAATCCTATTAAAGTTGTGTTTACCTTCAATGAGCTAGGAAGGAAAAAAGTCCCACTCACTTGAAAAATATATTCTATGGTTGAATTTATATCCAATTCCCTACTGTATCTTATTTTAAGACCTAACATTAAACCTAAACAAAGTACATTCCTTATTTTTGATGAATGATTTATCCTTTATTGATGTCCTTGTCAATAGGTTCTATTGTAATTGGATCCATAATTACTTTCCCTCTAAATTCAAAATAATCATCTAAGGGATCCTAAAAGGTATTATGAAATTTAAAGGAACCCATTAAAATTAGTTGAGTTAATCCATCCAAAGCACCTTCTTCTAGTACTATAGGAGTTAATAGAGATTCTATGGTTAATTGATGTGTTTTCCAATCCATCCAAATCACCTTCTTATAATAGTATAGGAGTTAATAGGGCTTCTATGGTTAGTGACATGCTAATTGGTAACTTTAACTTTTTAGTCTTGGCGAAAATATAATAAGTATTAAAATTATATAAATTGCTTTTTTCTCCCCTTCCTTCCTAGACTTTATTTTATCTTGCATAAAGCTACTCTTTAAAAATATTATCATTCAAGGTCCGAGGTGTAGACCAATTGGTTCAACCAAACCCTATAAGTGGGGCGGAGGTCCAAGGTTTAAATATGAAGCCTCATCGGAATGAATGCTTGTCCCTTTCCTGGTGCTTTCAATGACGTAAAAGGTTTTAAAATATTGTGGCATGGTGGTTATAGGGGCAGACTATGCAAAGATCTGTCTGGTGGCTTCTGGGGTGGAAAATGTAGAATACTGTGGTAGCCATAAAATTCGGACAACTTGCCTAGATTCGTGGTGGCTGCCGATTCCACCATGTAATAATAAATATATATATATATATATTATATATATATATATATATATATATATATATATATATATATATATATAATTTACATGGTGGAATCGGTAGCCACCACGAATCTAGGCAAGTTGTCCGAATTTTATGGCTACCACAGTATTCTACATTTTCCACCCCAGCCGCCAGACACCATGTAAATTATTATATATATATATATATATATATATATATTATCATTCATAAATAGGATTAATTGATGATCTCTAATGCCATTTCTATTTAAGGGTTGGAACTATAGAATCATGCCTTAATATTTCTCAATCTCTAATTTCTTTCATCATCTCTTACTCTTTGTACAATGCCTTGGCTATGGGTTTTCAATTCTAGTAGAATATTTGAATTCATCTTAGTAGGATTTTGATGATATTTATTATTTTCAAAATAGATACAAATAAATTGATACACATTAAAGGTGTAATATTTCCATTTATCTACCCTAACTTGATAAAGCACTTATTTGTAATTATTTTTCCATGTAGTCAATATACATTTGAATGAGCCCCATCACATTGCAAGGGTCCCTACTTGGGTAATATCTAATACCTAATGTTAGCTTTTGATGAGATTGTAGTATAGGGAATACAACCACAAGATGAAATATAACTAATATGATATGACTATAAACTAATGGCACAATAATATGCAGGAAAATAATAAATTGAATATCTGCAAAAACTCATAAAATACCATTAATGAAAGTGATAAATTATTACATTGCTATATAATGGAGGACATGAACACTCCATGAATAGATATGAAAGGACTACATTGTACCATACTATTAAACTATAACACACACTCTATACTTACTAATTCTCTTAAATCACTCACTATGAGCCCTTTATATAGGAAGATAGATTCCTTAGCCCTTACTCTACCTACGAATCATGTACATGTGGACTACATGCACATTTACAACTTTTACATTGACACTTGTGCATTTATTACATTACTTGAGGTAACTAACTAAATTTACTCTAAATTAAACTCCTATCCTAGTTATGTACCAAAGTTGGTACATTTATATGACCCAAATGATGTAATATACTCAAACACCCCCATGTATTACATTATTTGGGTATTAGATATTTGATCTGGTACTAGAATTTGTATTCTCCTTCTCTTCTTACTATAATCTGCTTAAGCAAGTAGTTAGTATCTTCGTACAAGGCAGAGAAAGTTGTGACCAAAGGTTATTCTAGTTCTATAATTTGAATATATCCATCTAGTTCAGTCTTTGAGTTTTCTTATCTATTTATATCTTCTTTGCTATGTTCTCTTTTAGTATATATTTTCTTCCTCTTCCCCCTCTTTCTTTTGTGATTTTGTATTGGTACTAGTGGAATCTATGTTTCATGATGAGTTAGTCTATCATCACAATAATATTGATTTGTATTGCTAATTTTCTTCATGTGTTGAGAAAGTACAAAAAAAATTAGTGATAGATAAATCATAAAACATTCCTCTAATGTTAATATAACTATTTTTTTGTGTATTCCACCAAGTTTTGAAGAGGGCTTCATGAAGATAACTAATTAATGCTGCAAAGCTACATTCTTTTGCTTCTTTAAGTAATAATGTATTTTTTTCTTTATCACTAGTAGATAGATACTTGTATCCTTCAAGGGTATCTATTAAGTTTTGGGAGTAAAACTCCACTTCATAAAATAGTTCTTTGTTATTGAAAGCATTTCTTAAAATTTCATCCATATTTCCTCTTGAATGTCCTTGAGGTAGTATTCCTTATTATTCCTTAGAGTTTTGGAGATGGAACCTTTGATGTGGTATACCTTATGAAAACCTTTCAAATCTTAGGTTTTGTAGAATTCCTTATGTCTCTCTAGTGATTGGAATAAGCTATAAGATTGATAAAGTGCTTAGTAAGTAATAGTTCACTATTTGGGTTTATTTTGTAATGTTTTGTAAATAAAAATAATCAAATTCTATTTCACCTTATCTCTCCTAATGAGCTATTCACTTATTGTTTTGAATTTATCTATGGTTGGATTTATTTTGTCCCTTTAGTATGAGTATGAGACAAGTGTAAAATAATTTCAACTCCTTTAAATAATTAATGAACTTCCATTTATATCCCTTAATATAGCCTTTAATATAATTAATAAATTACACTCTCCCTTAGGGTTTGTATCCCAAAACCTTCTCTTGTAAAGAAGTTAAACAAACAACTTCTCGAAGGTCTCCGCTATATTAGCATTTGCTTATGTGTATTAGTAATATCAATAAAGATATATCAATTAATGCTAGGAATACCTTAGTGATTGCAAGTAATTGTAAACAAGGGGCATGTGTTGGTTTATTTACCATGCTACTTTAATGATTGTTCATGAAACCCACATAAAAGTAAATGTGAATTGGCCCTCATATGACCACAATGTAGTGCCTTAATTACTTTTATCTTGAGGATTTTAAGGTAGATTTTATCTTCTCTTATTAAGTGGATTTTAGTCAATTTTTATCTTGCATTAAATCCTACTTTAAACATGGAAATGAATATTAAATCTATATATGAATGTGAATTTGAAATGATGAATAGGATCCTCAAATGTAGCTTCTTATCATGGAGATTAATATAGCCTTTAATATAATTAATAAATTATCCCTCTTTGGTGAAATTAGTTTTCACAAAGAGATAATAATTTATTGCCTTAAAATAGAGGCTTTAAAATATCACTTTAATTATTCCTCTTAAATGAAATCACATTTTCATAAAGAAGAATAATTTAATGCTTTGAAATAATGACCTTCAATGTAGTGCACAAATTACCTCTCTTTCATAAAATCAGAATTTTTATAAAGAGAAGGCAATTTAAGGCTCCAAAATGGTAGCTATGAAATGCTATTAAAATTTACCCCCTTTGATGAAATTGAAATTTTCGTAAAGGGAGGTAAATTTGAAATAAATTTTGGGGTGTAAATAGATACAAAGACTTTATTTAAAGTTATATCATAACCATTATGGATTGGAAGAAAGCGTTACCCAGAAAAGAGTTCCAAAGAGAAACAGAGAAAGAACAAAAAACAAAGGGGTAGAAAATGAAACGATGGAGGAGGAAATGAAACGGAAAATCAAAGGTCGGATTGAGAGTTTCAAATACCCAGGAAAACAGAGAAATGAGGGGCTAGAACTTTTGAAGGCCACATGCTGCCAGAATGTAAAATTTATTTTAATGCAAAAGTTTTCTTTCAGAAATTTAGACTTTGTTAGCAAGAAAGGAGGGGAACATTTCTACATGCCGGATTTAACTGTCTATTTTTCATTTTTCAGTTTTTCAAATTTGTAGATGATGTCAATGCCATTTTGGGTTACATTAGGTGAATATTTGGAATCTGAAATTAAATTTTGAATCCTTAGGAGCTAGCACCTAACTTATTTTGATTGTGCAAATATAAGTTAAATAAGGCTAGGTTGCATGTAAGGGTTTCTCACATATTTGGTTTTGCAGGACGGGGTGCTATCAAATTGATGAAGCTTTACATTTCTGCATTTTCAGCATTTGATTTGTTGCAGATTTTTATTTTTCAGTTTTCCAACTTTTATTTTACAGATTTTTTTTTAATTTTCAGACATTAAAATAAAAATTAAAAAAATTTCAAAATCCAAAAATGATTGCACTACTGCGTATAATGTACTTCAAAGTTTCATTTTGCACTTAGACATTTTTGCTTCGGAGTCATTTCAAATTTTTAAAAATTATTCAAAGTTGTTTTATTGCAGATTTTAAAATTTTGAATTCATTTTGAGGCCAAATCTGATTTTTCCAGTTTTATATTTTAATTGCAAGCATAAAATGAACTTCCCTTTACGAAAATTTTAATTTCGTCAAAGGGGGGTAAATTTTAATAGCATTTCATAGCTACCATTTTGGAGCCTTAAATTACCTTCTCTTTATAAAAATATGATTTTATGAAAGATAGGTAATTTGTGCACTACATTGAAGGTCATTATTTCAAAGCATTAAATTATTCTTCTTTATGAAAATGTGATTTCATTTAAGAGGAATAATTAAAGTGACATTTTAAAGCCTCTATTTTAAGACAATAAATTATTATCTCTTTGTGAAAACTAATTTCACCAAAGAGGGATAATTTATTAATCATATTAAAGGCTATCTTAATCTCTATGATAAGAAGCTACATTTGAGGATCCTATTCATAATTTCAAATTCACATTCATAGATAGATCTAATCTTAATTTCCATGTTTAAAGTAGGATTTAATGCAAGATAAAACTTGACTAAAATCCACTTAATAAGGGAAGATAAAATCTACCTTAAAATCCTCAAGATAAAAGGAATTAAGGCACTACATCATGGTCATATGAGGGCCAATTCACATTTAATTTTATGTGGGTTTCATGAAAAATCATTAAAGTAGCATGGTAAATAAACCAACACATGCCCCTTATTTACAGTTACTTGCAATCACTAAGGTATTCCTAGCATTAATTTATATATCTTTATTGAGATTACTAATACACAAGCAAATGCTAATATAGCGGAGATCTTGCAGAAGTTGTTTATTTAACTTCTTTTCAAGAGAGGGTTTTGGGATCCAAACCCTAAGGGAGTGTAATTTCACAATTGGGTGAAATTAACACTCAATATTTTTGGTGCTAGAAGGAGGGTCTAAATTGGTTTACTTTATTTTATTTATGATAAGCAATTCATGCATTGGTTTTCATGATCTAACACTTTTGGATTGTTCATACATGAATGATGTGGTTTTTTGTAACTTTGAGAGTTTTAATTGCTAAATATTTCAAGTTCATTTGATTAGCATCTTTGGTAATATTTTAGCACTCAACACTTTGGGAGCTAAGAGGGTTTGAGTTGATTTATTCTATTGTTATTTATATGCTAAATTGTTCATGTTACTTGAAATATTTATCCAAAGACATTGGTCTTGACTAATTAAATTTTGTTGGTCACTTTCATTGATTCTAACATTCTCTATTTGATGATGTGATAATACTAACCTTTTTGTAAATTTGAGAATGTTCTTTCATGTCATGATTTAATTGATGCATATCTTTTGGATGATACTAACATGATGATCTTTGTCATTTACTCATTTTAAAATTGTTAATCATTTTATGCTTCTTTGCAAGATATTTTTATTTGACTAACAAATTTGGTTCTAAAGTTATTCTTTGAGTTTCACTAATGGCGGCATTAGAGGAGCAAATCATATCTTTAAGAGAAGAAATTGTATCTACGTTCAAAAAGTATTATGAGTGTTTTACCATATTTGGAACACCCCATCAAATTCCTAAAATGTTATTGGAGTTTCTACGATTATTTAATCAAGAAGTGACATCAGGATACCTACAAAAATTGACTTACCTATAGAAATTGCATGAGTAAAAGAGCACATTATTTCAATCCCAAATTTCCTATGAGGATGTTGCTTGTAGGTTTTTATCATACATTTTGGATTTTAGATCATTCTTATGGTATGTCAAGTTACCCATGGAGGTTAGGACTTCTTGTATCCAACTAGAAGTAGCCTATATTTATCATTTTGGTAATCAGGTTGACTTAGATATATTACAAAATTAATTTACCTCTATTCTTAAAGAGCCTAATGAGTCCACAAGTCAATTCAATGGGAGGTTCCATGAATTGCACTCTCAAATGTGGGAAAGTTTTGACATACAAGGAGAGGAAGCTATTAGAGTATACATGGGAGTCATACCCCCCGTACTTGCTACACTTATGGAGGTGTAGACACCTAAAATGTGTCATGTCGAGGGCGACTACTCATATGGACATGCTACAAGACCATATGGAAGATCTTGGACAGACTTCAAGATAGAGCAGTGGTTCTAATCACTCAAGTTGGGATTCTTGGCCTAATTAGTATGAATCGTAGCCCAGACCTATGGTCTATAGTCTGAACCATGGCTAAGGCCTATGGTTTATAGTCTGAACCATAGTTGCAACCTATGGTCTTAACTAAAGTTCAGTTGGCCTTCATCCGAGCCAAATCGGTTTGAACGACCATTTTTTCTAGAAGAAGGTGGTTAGAGGATAGAAGCTTCCAATCCAACTGTCCTAACCACCCCTTATTGATCTTGGCTTCTCCATGAAGCCACCCCTAGCCCTGGGACATCCTATAAGTACCCCTTCGAATTAGGGAAATGATATATTATGAATTGATAGCGAAGCACTGTTGAATTGATAATATACAGAGATAGAGGATAAATTGATCAAGAGAGCATCAAAGCCCTATCAAATTGCATACTGAATTCATGTATTAAGAAGGCTACTTTGTTATTAAACCAAATATCAATTTGCCATGGATGCCCTAAGGACCTAGGAGAGCCAAGAAATGCTAATTTGGGCAAACAGAGGCCCCATTCAATGATTCAACCACCAAACTTGTTAGAGGACACCGAAGGCAACCCTTGAACATCAATTGGACAAGGAGATCAAGCCCACAACCCTTGAATTTGGAGGGCAAACCACTTGGTTTCTCACCACGGCTTTCAGCCACGGTTTACAGTGCAGACCGCTAATCAGAGCTACAGTTTGCAACAGGGGTAAAATCTCTTTACTATTTTCATTATAATCTGATTAGTTAGGTTAGAATTAGCATTTTAGCTGATCAATTATTGTTTTAGAGATCTTTGACTGATAAATTTAGTGTTTCGAGTGATTTTGTCATATTAGTGTAGAATATGCATTAATGGCTTCTTTTCATGCTTTCATGCTTCATTTCACATAATTGATCCATTAGATTGATAGTTGTAGTTCTTGTTTACATATTTCAAGCAATCTTGATGAATCTTGCATATGTCTAACACCTTTTATTAGCTTTCTTTATTTTAGTTATAATGGCATATACATGTTTATTACCTTCAATGGGCCTCATCACGAGAGGTTGCCTATGTTTTTAACTATCTTCTGTTGTTTCTTGACCGCAGGGATCTATATTCAAAGGAGCCTACATTCAAATCCTTCCTCAATGCGAAGAAGAGGGTCTACTCCACCCTAGGGCAGTTTGTGACTATTTGAAAAAGCATTTATAGTGCGCCTACCCCATTGGGGGCTTTGGCAATTGTATTAAGAGTATCAACATTCTGGTGACCCTAAGAGGGGCAATATTGTAACCACATTTCATTGACAAAATTAATAAAAGAAACACACATTTTCATTGTTACATGCAATCTTGTTATTTTGTCATGCTTTCATGTTGATTTCATTAATGCAATAGCTAGGTGTACGCTTTTTGGGATAGGTCAGAAGGCGATCATGGTGGAACTCCGCAATTCATGCGATCTAACTATTGTTTCTTGATTTTTGAAATTGTAGGTACAGACCGCAGCTATCAACTATGGGCCAACAATTGAACCGTAGGTTCAACACACGGTTTATAGTCTGAACCATAGACCAGACCTACGGTTTACACTTGACAACACAGACAGTAGAAATCAGAGTGCAGATCAACTCAAGACCTGAGGTAGGCCCTATTTTCCACTCTCTATTCTATTTTTACTCTGTGTTTTTACAGAATGCATAAAAGTGAATGAAATTAGGAAAAACAAATTAAAAAAGGAAAATTAATCATGTCCTAGTTCATTTAGCATTTGCATCTGTAGAAAGGTGCTACTGGGAACAACGGACCTATGATTGCAGTCCACCCTAGGCTACAACGTGCTTGATAGAAGTGTCTATTTGGTTTGCATGTGTGAGGCCCAATTAGTGGCCATTGTCATCGTAATGTGCATTGTCTAAAAGAGCATCTAGATTAGTTTGCATTTTTTGAATGTAAAACGTTCTTTCATTTGCATAGCATATAGAAAATGAGCATGAGTGCTATATGATGCATTTATTTTATGTACAATAAAACGAACCACACACACCACTTGGCACTTAAACGCTAGTGAGTTGGGCTTGACATCCAACCACTAGTAGGGTTCAACGATGGTGGGCGTAATTTCCATCTACTGGCCCAAATCCTATGCACCCTTTGTTACTAGACCAATACCGGATCCAAGAACCTTTCGTACCCTAGAAAATTTGCATGTATTCTCTTCGGAGGGTATAACGCTGACTGGGGGAAAATGGGTGAGGATCTGGGAGGACCTGTGCTCCTTGAACGTGTGTGGGCTTCATTACCACACATTATAGGTTGGATTACATGACTTGGAGTTCATAGCCAAGTTGTCGAGCTACGAGTATATAGGTGAAAGCCAATTTAAACTGAGAATATCATTCAATGCTTTTCAAAACATGATAAGGAGTTCTATACTGATACAAAAAATTATTGAAACAACATCAAATAGTCTAGGGCTCACTTTTAAAACTTAATACGAGATAAACACCATTGTATACCTTGTTTTCTTAATAAAGAATAAATCTAGACACTAGGTGCACCATGGTGGAGACATGGGGCGGTCGACAAAGGCACAAGCCTGAAGCCCATGACCAAGCCCCAATAGATTCACATCAGCACATGTCGAATCCTCACCCACATGTGCTCCTCGAACATCATTCGATGAGCATTAGAGGAGATAATTTGACAAGGGGGAACCTATTGAGCAAACCCCCAATAGAGGAGCTTCTGTGCATTCCTCTAGATGTAGAATAGAGCATGGAGCCTCTCAGCATGAGGGCGTTCCACTTGGAAGCCATTACTAGGATTGCATTGCATGTGCATCCATAGGATCGGCTGAAGAGTATGTTATACAAGGATCCAAATTGGTACCCCTACATCATAGGTCTGTAGGAGGATCCGTGGCTCCACCTTTGGAGTACAGACATGATCGAGACCCACCCATTCAAGGGCATGTAGATAGGGCCACTATTGAGCATAGGCCTGTGCAGACTCCCACACATAGTGAACATCAAAATATCACTATTGATATGGCTAAGGTGGGAGCCAATGGCACACCACCGCATGAGCGGTGGAGATCCAAATAGTTAGATGGATTAGGTAGCATCCTTGAGAAGCTAGGCTATAAGCCTTTGGCTCCACCCACCCGTGCTTCGAGTGAGCATAGTGGAGGTTCTATTAGGACTACTCGAGAACATGGAGAGGCTTCTAAGCGCCCTCATGTGACACATCCACCATCCACGCATGGTGGCATAGAGCACAGAGCATAGCAGGACGCCCATGTCATATTTATAGACAAGGGCAAAAGTGTCACAAATCAGTCAGATGGGTACAGAACCCATAAGGTCACTCGCACAGAGCATGCATACTAGAGGCCTGTCATGACCAATGACCTTGATAGATCACACAGACTAGTATCTGAGCAATGATGATAGCTCCTCCAAGACCAATTGGAGGATGCTCACCTAGAAAGGTAGTGCATTGAAGAGGAGAATCTTCAATCGTAGAGGCTCATCAGACAAAGACTATACGAGTAGCACCTATGGGAAGAACGCATCCTTACCCAAAAGGAGCACGTAGAGTAGGAGGATAGGCTAGCTAGGGCTGGTCTATATACTCATGTCGAGAATAGAGAGTGCACTTAGAGAAAGGATTTTTCACAAGCCGATGCATAGTAGGAGCGTAGGGATGCTCATACTCATATTAGCGCCCAACAAAGGGAATGACCACCACCATTCGAACATGAGGGGCAACAACAATATGAGGAAGAAGAGGGAGCAGGAAACAATCAAGAATATCTTAAAGAATCCCTAGTCGAGGAGGAGGAGCAATGACCTCCACCTCGATAGAGGAAGAATGTACCTCTGAGACCACCCTCACGTCAGCTTAGGGAGGAGGACTTCTTATCCTCAGAGGCTTATAAAGCCCTAACTGAGAAGGTAAAAGTGATTGAGAGGCAAGGCGTGACACTTCAAAATATGACATTAAGAAAGATTCACAATGAGCCTTTGGACCCCTCAATACCTGCTCCAGCTTACCCTGAGCACTTCGTTATGCCTAGGTTAGACAAATTTAAAGGTGATGAAGATGCACAAGAGCATGTCATAGGATTTTTGGATGCTTATTTCCAAATTGCTAGCAATAATGCCTTGCTTTTGCACACATTTGTTATGACCCTTTTAGGCCCAGCCCGAGAGTGGTTCAATCAGCAAAAGAGGTACAACATTACCAGTTTTGAGCAACTGGCTGATGCTTTTCTTGAACGCTTTTCTTTTGGCATCAAGAAATAGGTAAACCTTTTCGACTTGGCTGTGCTAGCTCAGCATGATGACGAGCCAATTGAACAATACGAAAAGAGGTGGAGAAGATTGATGGCAAAGCTGCCATTCCCTATTCCTACTATGGAATTAACCTGAATGTTCACTAGGAGTTGTGCCAAGCACATCTCGCTACTATTGCAACTGCAATAGTATCCGATGTTCGAGGAGGCTTTGGTGCAAGCCAAGGTGATTGAAGACATCAAGTTGTAGGAAGGCAATTTGAAGCTTAAGAATAGGAAAGAGGGGCCTAAGAAAAGCTCCACGAAGCAAAAGGGCAAGTAGGCCCACATCAACAAGGTAGTGATAAACCTCCAGAGAGAGGATAAAGGGTAGAAAATCCTCCTATGCAATACAAAAAGTGCAATAACAACTATAAGGGAAAAAACAAGGAACAACACCCACCTCACCAATTCACACCTCTAACAAAATCATTGACTTCAATATTCCACTAGTTATGTGAGGCTAAGGTGATCAGACTACCCGAGGTTAAGCTAGTCGATCCGAATCAGCCCAAGTCGAAGGGATATCAGGATGACTTGTTTTGCATCTACCATCGAGCGAAGGGCCATGACATCGAGGTATGTTGGTCCTTCAAGCATATTGTGTAGAACATGATTGAAAAGGGTGAGCTTGTAATACCAAGTAATCCGTAGGCGCTTGACAACCAGAACATGGGGATTTACAAAAATCTGCTACCAAACCATGAGGCACCGCACAACAACGTTGGCCAGGTCAACCAAGTGTGAGTCGAACCACCTACCCAAGGGTTCATAGGCATGGTCAATGTTGTTACAAGACATGGGAGATATGAGAAACTAAATCAACCATGGGCTCCCATAAGAATACAAGCCATGCCGAATCAATGGCCGACACAAAATATTCTAGGCCCACCAACAAGATCGGTGGTGACCATACGGAGCAGGTTAGTCCAAAACCTACAGATAGCTCCTATGAAGCTGTCTATATATGAACTAATATAGTAGTCCCCTAGGCACAGGGAGACTCTTATGGATATTCTAAGGTCCATCAAAGTACAATCTCAGGATGCACAGACATTTACCAATTTTGTGGGACATGTACAATAGTGCTAGGAGCCCATGATTCAATTTTATGATCATGAAATTAAGATGGTTCCTACAGATATGGCTGATCTGCCATTGCATATCATTGCATGCATTAATCATGTACCATTTAAGAGGGTCTTGATCGACACTGGTTCATCGATCAACATAATAACGACCAAGGCATTGAATCATTTGAAGCTACCAAAATCACACATTGTGCCAACCACTTTTACGTTGAGAGCGTTTAATGATGCCCTATGCTCGATGGTTGGCATGATTGTCCTGCCTATGTAGGTAGGCCTAAAGACCATCTCTATGATGTGTCATGTGATCGAGGGGGCCATGCAATACAACATCCTACTCGGGAGGCCTTGGATTCATGAAATGCATTGTGTTCCCTCTATATTACACCAATGTGTAAAATATCTGCATGAGGGATGGGTTCACGTAGTGTCATCAGATGAAGAACCTTTTAAGTTCGTGAACCTAGCGGATTTGCCTGGGGGTTTCATACTCCCATCAATGCACCTGGACATCCAGCCTGCATCATCGATTAAAAATCTAGGAGGTAAACCAATAGTACATGCTCAACCATCGATATCTGTGTCACACAGATCTGAGTGCACTACTGCTACTTCACTAAAATCGACTGCATCAGTGATGCTTCGGGATGATAGGAAGTTAAAGGTGAATATGGGCAAAAAAGAGAAGAAGCAAACGCCCGAACCAATCACTAAGGAGGCTCCCATCCCCATGGAAGTGGAGGAAGCCCAAGACATAGCCGAGGAGGTACCTCAGCCTACCTCACCTGCATCATCAACAGGGTCATCCACACCGTGGGTGATAGTACATCTCGCCAACACCAGATTAGGTGAGTACATTATGTAGAATGTAACCTTCAGACCAATTCTAGAGACTACACAAGAGATGGGTCGACCGTCCACTCATCGTTACCCGATTGGATTGGTGGTTCCATTGGGAGAGCCACCTAATCAGACTAATTTCATCTACGTTGGGCTAGATCAGCTTCCAACGTGAGAGCCCATGGATGAAGATCGTGATGAACCTTTCACTATAAATGTTCATTATTTATCCAACCCAGAGTACTCCATGCATATTTTTGAGTTGTATCATTGGCATGGGTATGAACTTGGTCTATTTGAACAAGGGTGTAGAACTCCATTCGAGCCATATTATCAACTAGCAACTGATAGGTTTGGATTGGGGTTATAGATACAAGGACAAGATGACTTGCTTGCAGCATCCTTAGATCACTTGTACCTGAGTCTGGGGGATGATGTGGACTTCAATCCATATCATCCTAATATTTCTAACTTTTGGAGGACTAACCCGATGGTATCTGTCATCACTGCTAAGCCACTTGAAGAACATCATGAAGGGTTCCTAGAGTAGACTGATACAGATCAAAACCCCAGAGGCAACCTGGGTCATCAAATCCATAGTGCAACCGATGACACAGGTGTGCAGGGGCATAACCCCATAGTTTTAGGTGATCTCGAGTCAGGAGATCTTTACAATGATGATGGAGAGGAGTCCACCTTCGAGATAAGTGGACCAAGTTATGATGTCGACAATGAATCCTCAAACAATGATCAATCTGAGGAGGAAGCTGAGGGGGGCTATTTAAGGCCTTTGTATGTGCATCACCTACTGCCTACAGAGTCGGTACATGTTACCGAAGAGATCCTTCCCAACATTGATCATTCAGGGGAAGAAGTAGAGCTAGATTTCTTGGTGATGTCACACTTATGGTATAATTATCCAATTTTTCTAGATAGTGATGATAACAATCAAGAAGTCAGATTCATGGGGCCGCACTTGCTAGAGCGCCCCATAGGAGTAGGAGTGAATGATGGGTTCTAGTTGTCTGATAGTGATGAAGAAGATGAGTTAGAGAGGGCCTACCTTGGTCCTCCTTATTTGTATTACCATCATCAACCCATCGACATAGATGAGGTCTATCGATAGTTACATGTTGGTCCTCATCTGAGAGCAAGACGGTTAAACCTGGATCAAATTTATCGGTTGGTTAATCCCCTTCCATCGACCTACATGGAGCTCCATGAGCCAAATGATCCTATTTTGTAGTCAGTGCATAGGGAGGATCCAGTTGTTCGTAGTCCTCACAGAGAAGACCCCTTTGTGCCTGTGCCATTAGAGCCAGATCGTGGGTATGAGGACTACATAGATTATGTAGAAGTTGGTCCATGTGGTCCTGGAGATCAATTCCATTCCATAAACATGGTCTCCATTGATTTGACCACTCCACTCCATAATCCAGTAGATCCATCCAAACCATTGTATCTTAACAAAGATGCTATCGACTGGGATCACGTTGATTCACCCATTGAGCCTGAAGATTTCTTCCCTAATGAAGAAATGTTGCAACCTTTCCATTTTGCACCAGGCTGTGCATACGATGTCTATCATGCCAAAAATGCTTCCAACATGGAACCTATCAACCCGGATGATGACATCCATTTGATTCCTATGCCTCATCAGCTTGAGGAGGGATCACATATGTCAGTAGAGGAAACCTTTGAGGTGGATATCAGTAATGATCCCACCAATGCAAAGAAGGTTAAATTTGGAGAGAGTCTCACTCCAGATGAGTGGGCCACCCTCATCCCTCTACTGAAAGAGAGACCAAATTTATTTGCTTGGATGTACAAGGATATGCTAGGTCTAGACCCAAAATTGGTTACGCATAACCTTTCGCTAGATCTGACGAAGAAGTCGATCAAGAAAAAGCTTAGAAAATGCACCCAACAGTAGCCTTAATGGTGAAATATGAGCTACAAAAGTTGTTGGATGTAGAATTTGTAATCTCCATCGACTATCCAGAATGGGTGTCCAATATGGTACCCATGGGAAAACTTGATGGAAGAATCCATATTTGCATAGATTTTAGAGACCTAAATAAGGCAACACCCAAAGATTCATTTTCATTGCCCAATATTGATGCTCTCGTAGATGCAACTACAGGTCACGAAATGCTCTCCTTAATGGATGGTTTTTCTGGTTACAATCAAATTTAGATTAAACCCGAAGACCAGCATAAAACCATGTTTATAATGCCATGGGGAACGTTTTGCTATAAAGTTATGCCATTTGGCCTCAAAAATGTTGGTGCCACATATCAATGGGCCATGACATACATTTTTCATGACTATATGCATAAAATTCTAGAAGATTATATCGATGACTTGTTGGCCAAGTCATTGCTGTGAGAAGAGCATGCAGAGGTCTTAAGGAAGGTCTTCGATCGCCTGATAGAGCACAATGTCAGGCTGAATCCTAAGAAGTGCGTATTTGGCGTAACTTCTAGAAAACTACTAGGATTCATCATCTCTAAGTGAGGCATCGAAGTTGACCCAGTGAAGGTCAAGGCTATCTTGGAAATGCATCCTCCCACCAATATTAAAGAGTTAAGGAGCCTTCAGGGCAAGGTAGCATCGATAAAGTGATTCATCGCTCAGTTATCGGATAAATGTCGACCCATGAATCGACTGCTACATAAGGGGGTCCCATTCAACTGGGACGAGGACTGTCAAGCAGCCTTCACTAAAATAAAGCAATACCTGGCGACGCTGCCAGTGCTAGCTCCACCAAGGCCAGAGGTGCCTTTTCTACTATATATATCGACAACTGACTTTGCACTAGGAACCATGTTAGCCCAAAAGAATGTGCAAGGCAAAGAACAGGCCATATATTATATTAGTCGAACCTTGGTGAGCTATGAGCTCGGGTATGCATATGTGGAAAAATTATGTTTAGCAGTAGTGTTCGCTACAAAGAAATTGTGACACTATATGTTAAGTCATACGACATATGTTATATCCAAACAAAATCCTTTGCAGTACATGATGAGTAAGACGTATCATAATACACGTACTATGAAGTGGATCATGCTACTGATAGAATTTGATCTAGAATTCATAAGCCAGAAGTCCATTAAGGGATAAGTCATAGCGGATCAATTAGCTGAGGCACCACTATCAAATAGTAGGCCTCTAACCATAGAGCTTCTAGATGATGCAGTCTTCATCATATCTGAAGCTCCCAAACCTGAAGAACTAGAGAACAATGTTGATATGACTCTATTCTTCGATGGTTCGAAGTGCGAGCAAGGGGGTGGTGCAGGAATAGTGTTTTTCACACCACAAGGAGCTCCTATGCCCTTGTCATTTAAACTAGACTTTCCATGCACCAACAACAATGTTGAGTATGAAGCCCTACTGTTAGGCCTCCACACAGCCATCACCATGAATATTAAAATATTAAACATCTTTGGTGACTCCTTGCTCATAGTAAATCAAGTTAAGGGGCTCTTCCAATGTCGATGTCCCATATTGAAAGCTTACAAGGATCTTGTTGCAATATATTTGGCTAAATTGGAATGGTATGACATCGAGGCAATCCCTCGATCATCAAATAGGTTCGTAGACACCATGGCTTCTTTGGGATCCTTAATCCCTCAGAATCCATCTACTGATTTCACTACCATTCATGTTAAAATGCTTTCACACCCGATTGCAGAATGTGAAGCCTTTGATAATAGAATGTCAGTCAACATGATCAGCGTAGAACCAAAATCTGAATGGTTCTACAGAGCTGAAGACTTTCTGAAGAAGGCACCCTAGGGGTCATTAACCTCTCAGAGTCCGATGGGGAGTGGTACCACCATTCACCATAAGGTTGTTTCCTAGTCTACATTTGCAAAAGTAAATACACAGGGGGAGCAAGTCATCTTAGCAGTCGAAGTTGAGGCTTATCAAAATTGGATGTCATAAATCCATGACTTCCTAAAGCTTGGTGTAATCCCAGAGGGATTACCGCATGCTGTGAAGTGCACATTTAAATAGAAAGTGGCTAAATATGTCTTAATAGGAGACATCTTGTACCGATGAGGCTATGATGGAGTTCTCCTTCATTGCTTAGAGCCCCAAGAGGCATCATGGGCAATTTCATAGGCTCATGATGGTACGTGTGGTGGCCATTTCAGTGGCATGGCCATCATCAAGTGCATCCTTCGAATGGGCTACTATTGGCCCACTATGGAGAAGGAGTGCAATGTGTATGTCAAGAAATGCATCAAATGTCAGCATCATGCTAATCTTATGCACTTGCCATCATAGGCCTTACAGCCCATCCAAGTGGCTTGGCCATTTGCTCAGTGGGGACTAGATCTTATAGGCAAGATCTCTCCTCCATCATCGGGCTGACATACATTTATAATCATGGCTACTGAGTATTTCACAAAGTGGGTGGAAGCAATACCCTTAACAATGACAACTAGAGCTCGTATAGCAGAGTTTATACTAGAGCATATCATAAGTCATTTTGGGATTCCATCCAAAATAATATCGGATAATGGAACGTCCTTCAAGAACAAAACTATGAGAGCTTTGACATCTAAATATAGAATCAAACATAGTTTTGTGACTCCATACTATCCACAAGCAAACGGGTAGGCTGAAGCTTCAAATAAGATAGTGGTGGCCATATTGAAAAATATGGTCCAAGAAAACCACAAAGACTGGCATATCCAACTACCCCTTGCATTATGGGCTTACAAGACTAGTATTCGGATGCCCACTAGGGCAACACCATTCTCACTAGTATATGGCATTGAGGCCATTATGCCCTTGGAATTGGAAATTCCAATGCTGCACATCACATTGAAAGAGTTCATCGATGATGACACCGCACGACAAGCTCGATTGGATCAACTAACATTGCTTGATGAACATCGCATGAATGCCCTGGAGCATCTCCATATTTATCAAGAGTGACTAAAATGAGCTTACAATATCAAAGTCCACCAGAGAGACTTTGAAGTTGGGGATCTTATCTTGAAAGAGAACCAACAGAACTCTAATTTACCACCAGATAT
This sequence comes from Wollemia nobilis, assembly GCA_028583015.1. NCBI lineage: Eukaryota > Viridiplantae > Streptophyta > Pinopsida > Araucariales > Araucariaceae > Wollemia > Wollemia nobilis. The sequence goes on from JAQPPZ010003013.1 coordinate 65,421, forward strand.
GCGAGACAAATTCATGGCTAATTGGCTAGGACCCTACATCATATCTAAAAATATTGGTCCGGGTACCTATCACCTAACATCGCTAGGAGGTGTTGAAGAGCCTGAACCTCTCAAAATCATCCATATTAAGGCATTTTATGCTTGAGAGCATAGTAAAAGGCTTCGAGGGTTTGCTTGTAACCGCTCGATCATCCTAAAAGGCTCCAAACACTCTCATAAGTAGTTTGGTCAATCAAAAAGCTCCAAAGGCATCTATAAGCCCTTTGGTCAAATCCCAAAAGGCTCCAAGGGTTCCTAAAACCACTTGGTCATGTCAATCAAAGGCCCCGAGGGTTTGCTTATAACCACTCGATCATCCTAAAAGGCTCCAAGCTCGTCTGTGAGTAGTTTGGTCAATCAAAAGGCACCAAGAGTTTCTAAAAAATTGCTTGGTCAACCCAAAAGCTCCAAGGATTCTTAAAAGATCACTTGGTCATCCCAAAAAGTCCCAAAGGTGCTCATAAACCCTTTGGTCAAACCCAAAAGGCTCCGAGGGTTTGCTTAAAACCGCTCGGTCATCCTAAAAAGCTCCAAGGATTTTGTTGAAAAATCGCTTGGTCAATCTAAAGGCTCCAATGACATTTCCATACTGTTTGGTCACTCCTAAAGGCTCCAGAGGCATGTACTCACCGTTTGGTCAGATATGAGGCTCAAAACTCATAAAAATTATAAAATCAATAAAATCCAAAAAAATTGGTAAAGCATAAAATCCAAAAACATTTGCATTTGCATTTGAATTTTGCATTTTCATTTTGCATTCACTCATGCATCCACTGCATTATTGCATTGCATATAGGCATTCGTCATCCATTGCATTCCGTAGTAGGAGGGATTATGTTTGTCAGTATTACAAATGACACCATGTTTGTGTCTAAATCATGCATCTCTGCATTTATCATAAATCCATCATTCATGTGAGTAATTGTGTTTTTCAACACAACCTATTTTGTTGCTATGGAGATATACTAGGGTTTTTCGGTCATTCAACCATACCTAGAGGTCTTATCAAGAGTTGGTAGAAAGCTTGCTTTGCTTTTGTAGCTGAGGTTCAGTTAGTATAGCCCTTAGCATATCAGAATCCTATCACTAATCAACAAATTAAACAATCCTAACAAGGACTAGGGGAAGATGAAAGTCATGAAGTAGGAAAGAGTTATTCTTGCTTATCCCTCTATGTGGATGGTATGGGAAATGTTGGTAGTTGGCAAAAGGATAGGTTAGTTCCCTATTTAGAATCCCTTGCTTACGATAAAATGAGCAATATCCCAGAGTGATATCCCACATCAATCCTCAAGATTGATACCCTAGATCGATATCATAGATCGACTTCCTAGATTGATATCCCACATTGATATCATAAGATCGATATCCTCAATCGATATACCAGAAATAGTTTTCCAAAGTAAATCCCCCAAAGGAAAGTTTCTGAAGAAAATTATCAAATGTAAATGCCGAAAAGTGAAGATCAAATGAAGATAAGAAAATAGGCTCAAATCAAGTTCAAAGTGAAGATCAAATGAAGATCATAAATCAAAGTTCGAGTGGAGATCAAATGAAGATCAGAAATCCAGTTCGAAGAGAGATCAAATGAAGATCCAGAGATAGTTCAGAATGAATATGGAATCGACTCCCTTGCTTCACCACATATGAGCAAGTATCCCAAAAATTGAAGGATAGAAAGGAATGAGCCTGAATCCCTAGAATTGTCGGCACTACTGTACCTTACGCATGATGATATGTCTGATACACTTGCATCTCGCTTGTGGGTAGACCAATGTTTGAATGTGGAAGAGCTAGCTTCAGGTGTCCTGCATTGCCTAGTGGCTTAGTCCAACTAAAATCTAAACTTGGGATTGGATAAGACATTTGTGGAACCCCTATCTTAGCAATGGGCTGAAAGAATCCCGCCTGACATCGGGGAACGCTCATGTCTTATCTTAAAATATTCATGTGCACACACAGGGATAATGAATAGTTAGGGCCTATCCTAGCAAAAGCCTTGCACTTCAAAAGTCTAGTGTGGTTAGTATGCAACTTTTGATAAGTCTACTAGGGTGTTTGAGTCTCATGGAAAACCTCAAAAATTTCTCTAATAGCAACAAAATATCAAATATCGCAAACCATATAAAATCATCAAATTGCAAAGTATCGAGTCCATGATACATCATTATATAGAGCACAATCAAGATATAGGATAGATACCGGATGGATATTAGAAATAATATTTAGATGACCACTGACTATATCATGCATATTTTTCAAATTTGCAAAGGAAAATAGAATGACACATTATATCATTCGCATCATACAACTGCATACCATTGCATTTCATATATGGGTGATTAATTGATCAAATTCTTATCTTAAGGATTTTCAATTACATTCATGATTTTTATACATTCTGTGGTGTCGTCCATTAGATTGATAAACATAATTGCATTCATTCCTTATGTTTTAAGTGATTAAAGCATACAGGTTCATTTACATTAGATTACCATCATGTAAATAATGCATTACATACATCGCACATCTAAGCATCTAGATCACTGCATATCATCATCATCATAAATTAAATAGCTATCTAGTGCATGTCATCCATACATCACATCATATAGCATCAAATTAACATAAGCATTGCATCCATGTGCATCACATAAACATAAAATTAAAAATACACAAGTACACATAATGAGTCATAAATGATCAATCTCATATATATATATATATATATATATGTGTCCAACAGAGTACATCAAGAGTACAAAATTCCCATAGGCTACAATCGTGTAGGTCCTAGACCTTACACCAAAAAATGGTACATATGCAAAAATGTAGCCTAGATCTAGTAGAGCCCTAGCTCTAGCCTGCTCCCCTGAACTAGAGCTCTCACCACCTCCCTCAGCCCTATGCTCTAGAGCCTGCTCTATAGTCGACTCTGGTGCCTGTTGTGTGCCCTATTGAGGGCCCTATGTGCCACCTAACCCAAAGAGGCCTAGCACATGGGATACTAGTATGTCTATGTGGCTAGACCTATGACTAGAGGTCACACCCATCTCCCTGTGACTCCTGTGAGAGCTGCCTCCATGTGTGCTAGAGGACCTATGTGTCCTCTCTGTCCTATGAGTCCATTGGCTGGAGCTCATCATGGACTATCCTGTAGTCCTGGACCTGGTCCTCTGAGACCCCATAGCATGTCTATCCTCTAGCACCTCCAAGCCCCACAATCTGATAAAGCCCTCTAGCTAGGAGATGCGAGCTGCCCTCGCATCACAAAGGTCATTTCCCTCCTCTACGAGGGAAGTGAGCCACCTAATCTCTACCATGGGATCACCACCTCCTAGAAGTATAGCTGATGGTGCTACTGGTGGTGCCATGATAGCCTGAGATGAGGAGGGGTCTCCTCTATGAGCCTAGGACTGAGCCAAGTCCCTCTCTACTATAGTCGCATCTCATCATGCCTCTGATACCTGTAGTGAGCTAGTCAGCTCCTGAATCTGACCCTCTACTATTGTGGCATGAGTCGTGGCACCTGTGAGCTCCTCCTAGATCTACTACTATTGTCTCTCACTATGAGCTAGCTTCACCTCTAACATGGTGATGCTAGTGTCCCTCTACAGCATCTGAGTGTGGAACCACCCAACCTGGCTCTGTAGATCTGCTACCTGGGCTAGCAGCTGGCCTACCTCACTATCTAGAGGCACCTCACCCTCATCCAGTGCCTCCTCCTCGATATCCATAGGGGGTGCATCTCCTACTATAGCCTCTACCCCCTAGCCACCCTCAGTCCATGGGTGCACATTGCACCCCTATGGATCAGCCTCAACCTCATCATCAACCCGATCGAGGGGCCCAGATCCCTACCACTATAGTAGCGACCACCAAGCATCATATGCAGGAGTAGTCCCAGCCACAGAAACCCTTGACTCCTAGAAATCATAGCCGCATCCCCAAGTGTTGTCGATTGTATCCACTATAAACCTATCTCTAGAGCTAGCCACCTGTAGATGATCGATAGCTCTGGTATATCCTAAACTAAGCCAAACTACCATAAGACACGAGAGTAAAAATGGTACTCCCTGATCTCATCCTTGTAGCCTAGGAGCCACCTATCTTGATGAGCCTGACGTAATCGCTCATCAACCTCCAACCATGCAGGGCACCCCATGTATGGGTGCCACTCTATATCATCAAGCCTCAATCCCATGAATCTACTAAGGTAATGCCCGATGTCCCCTACATGGGACCTACTCTAGAACCCCTCCTCCTCATGAGGCTAACAAGCTACGTAGCACTGATGCGCATCATCAATAGAGTCAATCTCAAGTGGTAGCTCTATAGGATGCTCAATGTGGATATGCTACCAACCCTAGATCTATAGTAGTAGGCTATAGATGATGCCTACCCGACTCCTACAAGTCACCTGATACAGCTCCTGATAGAGCTAGCATAATAAAGTGCTCCCCTAGGCTAGGAGTAGTGGCCGATGGATGGTGCTCTAAACAACCCTCCTAACATTTGCAAGAAGGTTCCAGGGGATCCTTGCACTTGAGGAGTCTGGAAGGACTATCTGCATGACCAGGTGCATGAAGACTACCTCTCTGATAGAGAAGATGCACTCCCCCTACTAGTAGCCGATGTGTACACCTCCGTGATCCATCTTCTATTAGGCCTCATCACTCTGATCACCAAAGATAGCATCACAAACAACCTTCTTCCTCTAAGAGGAAGAGGAGGTGATGGCCTCACCATCAATAGGGATCCTAAAGATCTGATAGACATCCTCCAGGGTGATGGTCATTTCACCCATCGATAGATGAAATGTGTTGGTCTAGGCATTCCAGCTCTGGGCCAACGTGGTCATATATGTTGTATCTACCCTAATCATGGGTAGATCCAAGACATAGCCAAAGCCAATGGCTCCGAACCACTCCTGCTCCCCTAGAGTAAGCTGTCCATGGAGGGTGCAAAGTATGTCTGGCTCTCGGGCCCTAGAAGTCAATGTCTAGAAATAAACAATGCATAAGAGAAAAATCTAACTAAAAACAAGTAAAAATAGATAAAAATGACTCTAAAAATATCAAAAACATCAAGAAAATTCAAAAGGCATCTCAGACATGCAATAACTAGCATTAATTGCCAGAAAACCTTAGAAAAGTTAGAAAAATTAGAAATATTTTCCAAAGTCATCGAACCACGGGTCAACCTTGCGGTCCGACTACGGTCAAATTTGATCGTTGGAAATTTAAATTCTAACCACAACTGATAGCTGTGGTTCCCAAACTGACAATTGGGAGCCATAGGTGCCAGCTATGGTCTAGGAATGAGACCCATTTTGGGTCCCTTCCTAGCCTAGCTAGCCAAAAAAAATATAAATCTAACCTAGCCTAGTCTACGGTGAGGTTCGTTGCCAACAATTTAGTGAAGTTCATTAACCCATTACTTAATGCGATTTATTTTTAGTTGGTAATGAGTGCGAGGACTCGGTTTTGAGTTACCTTACACTGCAATGCGACCTATGCTAGTGGATGGTTGTCCCGGGTCCGCCATCGGGGTACGAGTGAAATTTGAGGTCAAGTTTGGCAGCATTTTGGATCAAGGAATGTCTCTCACCTCTCAGAGCTCTCTGAAATGCAATTATTTGAATGAGAATAATGAAATTTTCAAAGTGGGAAAGCTATTTATAGTTTCCCCTAATTTTGATGGACCGCAGCCTCGACTTGCGGTTCCCAAATTGGAAATTTTCAACCACAGACCGTACCCGTGGTTTGCAACCAACATTAAATGCACTCAAACCCCACCGTGGGAAGGTCTAAAATGGCAAATTAATGACTCCTAATGGATCAAATTTCAAAAAGAGCAATCAATATTGCAAAATTTGGTGATGTTCAAAGCACCAGGATTGATCAATAAATCAAAATTAACAAAAAAATCAAATAATTAAAAACCAAATGCGCCTCGTATTCAGTAATTTACCCTATACACTTGGCGGTTGCAGTGACTTGTGATCCATGCAATTCGGCAAGATGAGTAAATTACCATAAGGACATTTGGGGTAAAATTGTCATCATTGATCTGATATGCTTCTTTTCAATCCCTAAGAAGGCCTTCGAGGCCGGACTGCTCCATGGGAATGAGGCATTGCATGTCATTTCTCCTATGACATATTTTCAAAAAATCATCGATAATTTGATTCAACATAAATCTAATTGGACTTGTATCAATTTGATTCCCTAAGATGGCTATTGCAGCCCGACTGCTCCATGGGATAGAAATGTGCAAATACTATTAACAGTTGGAATCAGAAGCTGAACTAGGCCTAGCCAAGGCATTAAAATGCTCAAATCTAAATTTGTTCAGATCATTCATAGTGGTCAAGTGACCTCGTCGCTTCAAACATTGTCATTACCCTCATCGACTCGTCACTTGAGGGGGTAGTCATAATATCAAATCATAATCAAAATCAGTAGAAGATCCCGGAGATCGTAGATCCCTTGATCTTGTCAAAATTGTGTTCGTCCTTGCGAATCATTGTCAACAACTATCATAAGCTTACCCCTTTGCTTGGGGAAAATAGCAAATATGATAATTTATTTGTAACTCTCATCCTTTCGGTTATATAGGCCTAACTCCTATTGTAGCACCAAAGCTACTCGAATGTCTGATGATGAGTGCAAACTCTTTCAAGTTTAAGCCTCCAAAGAGTTGGAAGCAATGATTCCAGGATGCGCATCCTTTTGCAGGACCTGGGGCATCTAATGTTGATCCGACTAATGATCATCATAGAACCTTCGACATCATTTTAGGAGGTCTATTTTTGCTCAGCGTTGTTCGATCTCACAATGCATCTCAAAAGGGGCATCTGTAGACACCTAAAACACGTCATGTCGAGGGTGACTACTCATATGGACATGCTACAAGACCATATGGAAGATCTTGGATAGACTCCAAGATAGAGCAGTGGTTCTAACCACTCAAGTTGGGCTCCTTGGCCTAATCAATCTGAACCATAGACCAGACCTATGGTCTACAGTCTGAACCATGGCTAAGGCCTATGGTTTATAGTCTGAACCATAGCTGCAACCTACGGTCTTAACTGAAGTTCAGTTGGCCTTCATCCAAGCCAAATCGGTTTGAATGACCATTTGTTCTAGAAGAAGGTGGTTAGAGGATGGAAGCTTCCAATCCAACTATCCTAACCACCCCTTCTTGATCTTGGCTTCTCCATGAAGCCACCCCTAGCCCTGGGACATCCTATAAGTACCCCTTCAAATTAGGGAAAATATATCTTGATAGTGAATATCAAAGATAGAGAGAGAAATTGGGATCAAAGAGCAGTGAAGCCCTATCGAATTGCGTGACTCACTTGAGTGCATAGAGAGAGCGCTACTTTTCTATTCAACCAAAGATCAATTTGCCATGGATGCCCTAAGGACCTAGGAGAGCCAAGAAATGCTAATTCGGGCAAACGGAGGCCCCATTCAACGATTCAACCACCAAAATTGTCAGAGGACACCGAAGGTGACCCTTGAACATCAATTGGACAAGGAGATCAAGCCCACAACCCTTGAATTTGGAGGGCAAACCACTTGGTTGCTCACCATGGCTTTCAGCCACGGTTTATAGTGCAGACCGCTAATCAGAGCTGCGGTTTGCAACAGGGGTGACTTCTCCTTACTTGTTTTCATTACAATCTAATTAGTTAGGTTAGAATTAGCATTTTAGTCGGTTAATTGTTGTTTTAGAGATTTCTGACCGATATAATTAGTGTTTAGAGTTAGTTTGTCCTCATTATAGTAGAATATGCATTAATGGCTTCTTTTCATGCTTTCATGCTTCATTTCACATAATTGATCCATTAGATTGATAGTTGTAGTTCTTATTTACATATTTCAAGCAATCTTGATGAATCTTGCATATGTCTAACATCTTTTATTAGCTTTCTTGATTTTATGTTATAATGGCATATACATGTTTATTACCTTCAATGGGCCTCATCACGAGAGGCTGCCTATGTTTTTAACTATCTTCTGTTGTTTCTTGATCGTAGGGATCTATATTCAAAGGAGCCTACATTCACCAATTTCCTTCCTCAACGTGAAGAAGAGGGTCTACTCCACCCTAGGGTAGTTTGCGACTATTTGGAAAAGCATTTATAGTGTGCCTACCCCATTGGGGGCTTTGGCAATTGTATTAAGAGTATCAACATTCTGGTGACCCTAAGAGGGGCAATATTGTAACCGCATTTCATTGACAAAATTAATAAAAGAAACACGCATTTTCATTGTTACATGCAATCTTGTTATTTTGTCATGCTTTCATGTTGATTTCATTAATGCAATAGCTAGGTGTACGCTTTTTGGGATAGGTCAGGAGGAAAATCTTGATGACTCATATTTTCCTAGAATCTATGACGTTGCAATAATGGTAGAACAGGGGCAAGTAGAGGCACATAATGTTCCCATAAGATATTTTCCTTTTGGAGATATTAATTTCAACCTACACCAACCATCTAATATATCACCCTCCACTCCAATGATACCTAAGGTGAATGATAAAGGGGATGAATGTGAATGTCCAAATATTACAACCACCTTAGATATTGCCCAAGAGGAGTTGCAAGTTGCCAAGCCAACATCCACCAATGAGGATTGTGTAGAGAGGGGTTAATTTCTAGAAGTGCATGAGTATTCAAATAATGGTGTGCTAAATCTAATTAGTGTTGGAATATGTGATAGGACATAACCTACCATAGAATTGAATGAAGTGGTTGAAAGTGAAATTGGAAGAGAATCAATCAACAAATTTGAAGACACAATAGAATTTCACCACTGGTTCTTGGGAGACACTTTGGATGAGATTGTTGAAACTAATGATCGAGAAAATCCTCACCCTCCAAATTGTGATGAAATTGAATCATGGGTTACAAATGTATATATTGATCTTGCAAACTTGGATACAAAAAGTAGCCCACTTTTGAAAATAATTAAACCATCTAAGGAAGGTGAAGGTGAATTTGATGAGAAACATATTGATGAATTGGAAGATGTAAAAGAAATAGTTGAGCATCACAACTTTATTTTGGAATATGATCACCATGATCCTTGGAAGAAATTGGATGAATATGCTCACTCTAAACCTTCTAATAAACCCTTTGTGTCAATTGATATGCAGGATAACACAATCTCTTTCTCATAGGAAGATATTACAACTCCTGCACAATTTGAGAATATTTTGGAAGAAGGGTTGGAATCTCATCAAATTTTGAAAGATAATAATGATCCTACTACCAAGGACCAAGAAGAAAAATAATTGATGGATGAATCAAAATATCATGTCACGGATACCATAGAGTTTCATTCCATGAATTTGGATGATAATTTTTACAATGTTTGGGTAAGATATGAATATGTGTTATTTTCCCACACCCCTATTGATGAAACTTCTATTCCACTTGATATGCAGGATGTTGAAACTTCTATTTCACATGAAGATATTGCATTGACAGGAATTGAGAAGGTTACAAAATTTGATCATGTTGAACATAAATTCATTGAAAATTTTATTTAAATAGAAAGGGAAGAAATGGTAAAAGTTTCTTATGACTCATCTAGTTTGGATGAGAAAGAGGTAAAATCTTCTCTTTCATTTCAGGATATTGAAAATTCAGATACTAGTTCGCATGATTGTTTTGAGGATTCAAATGAAGAGATACCATGGATAGTGAACAAGGAGTTGGAATCAAATGATAAATAGGCTGATTTATTGGAAATAACTCAAACGATTGATCATCAAGATGGGTTACTTGATACATACCTTGACCAACAAGATTTAAGGGTATGGACATGTTTTCAATTGGGTGCCCAATTTTGGTATGTTTGATGAACATGTAATCAGTGAAGAAATTGTAAATCTTCACCAATATTTGGTAAATGAAAATGTGTAAAAGGTAAAATCTAACCTTTTGTGTCCAAACATCTAAGCTCCAGGTGAAAATTTGTATGACCATTATTGTATTTGAATGATTTTTATGATGAAATGACATTGAAAGTGAATTATGAACAAGGATTAAGTTCCACGTACACCTTTAATAAGAATGCTTTGATGAATGAAAAAAAAGTTGATGCACTTGAATTGTTGAATCAAATTCATCAACAATTAATTATTGAATCTAGGATAAAACTTATAATGATTCTCATTTAGTAAATATCCTAGATGCTTGCAAATTTTTGTATAAATTTGATTGGCCCAAAAACATGGAAAATGAATTGGCTTTGAAATTTTTATAAATAGGCCCTTGTTTGCAATATCTCATATTCAAAAAAGAAAGCCTAGGTCTAAATTCTGGATTGAGTCATGAAATTGACATTTTAAAGAAAAGACAAGAAACTATTGAAAATCCATTATTGTCTAATCAATTTGACTATTTACTCCACTATGGGATTATTAATAGAACTTTACTAAAATGGTGGGGAGAGAGAGGCAAGTTGAAGTTTTTTGCTTTGGTTATTTTGATCTTGTTTTTGTTGGATTCCTACAATATTTGTCATGTGTATCATGTTATAGGTATTTTTAAATGTTCTAATCATGTTTGGGATCCAAGGAAGTGATAGTTCAAGCTTTGCACCATCTTGTACCATATTGTACATTTATATATAGTTTTGGTTTGTGTTTATTCATTTTGTGTTGTGAGTTGTTCCTTGGTTTTGGGGTAGGATTTTGTAGTCGTTGATTTTGGGTCTCTGGACTGTGTTGATTTTCCTTTGTTTGGTAGGTTGAAGTGCATGAGCTGAAAATAGATGAACAAAAAAAAAAAAGAGCTCTATCAAGATTTTGACCCTGTGAATGGTGGTTCTTTGCTTAGTAGGTTTGAGCACCTGATCTAAAACATTTGTGAACTTGAGAAAATGGGGATGAGTCATTTGGTGATCATGCTCAGATTTTGGGGACCAAAATGGTGGAAAGTGGAACGATGAAAAGTTAGCTAAAGATCCACATGGGACTCACACACACATTAAATAGCATAGAGAAAAATAGAGAGAGAGAGAGAGAATGAGTGTTGAAAATATAGACACACCTAGGATAGATGGGCTTTGTAAAACATTAAGCAAACACACGAGTGAGTTAGATAATCCTCATTAGGGCTATAGATGCCTGATTGGCAGTTGGGCTCTATCTGTAAAAGTCTTCACTTCATGAGTTGTACTTCATAGCCTATGCAAAAAGGGATGATGGAATCTAGAGGATTTTTAGAAATGTAGGAATGAATCACTTTTGCACACACTGAGCAAAGGCAGATAGCTTTTACTCCCACCTTCTTGGGACATCGCTAAATTATTATGTCTCGTTGATCTTGTATTTTTCATTTTAGGTTGGGTTCTTCACCCAAAATTCTCAGGAGCATTTCCCATTAGAGTCGCCATTTGTTGTGGTTGATCCACAACTAGCCCCAATATTTGGGGACCCAACTTTAAATTTTGGTTTAAGAAATTTTTGCTTGTTTTGAGTGCAGTTTGATAAGCCCTTACTCTTGGAGTTTTAACATATTGATGCCGAGATTCATTTTGGTGTGTGTCCTCCCCATTGTTTTTTATGGTTTTTCATACTTTGGTTGAGGTTTGTGCTTCAATTTTTAAATGGTGGTTTATGGGACCTTGTTATTTCTCTTGAAATTTCCATGCTTCTCACTATTGGAAGTGGTTCAAATCAAACCTTCAATAAAATCAAAATAAAATGAAAGAGTTTGGATAATAATAAAATTTAAATCTATATATATTTAACAAAAGCTAAAATAAAAATTAAAAAAATCATTTAAAATAGATAAAAATAATAAAAGTACATATATAAAAAAATGAGCCCATATCTTTACCTATATAGCTTGTTATATATGTGCAATATAAAAAAACAAAAATAAAATAAAATAAAAATTATAAAATTTCATTACTTTCCTTTGAATATTATAATGGGGTTTTTGTTTTATTTAAAGTGAGCGTTACTTTATTTTATATGCCATTGTATTTCATGAGCATTGCTTTTCATTTTTTTTTAAAGATGCAATGTTTCATTTTATATGAATAGGCCTAATGTGATGTTGTTTTGTTATCACAGGAGACTTCTAAAGCACAAAGATCATCAAACAGGGACAACCAAAGATTACAGAAGATAGTTCAAAATATCGTAGGAGGTAAGATCACACGACGTTGTCGAGGTGTAGACACTAAAATCTGGTTAATTCGATTATGCAACCATAAGCAATGGCTAAATGGTAGACCAAGGCCCCTACGGTAGTCCTCAACAGGTATACAATGGTCCTGACCACTTAGTTCAAGGTTTTGGAAGATTTTAGGTCACTTTTGGGACCTTTTGAACTCCCTTATTCTATTCGTCCCACACTAGGATGAGTACAGATTCTATTCATCCCACCCTAGAGCGAATAGCAACATTCATCCCAGGGTGGGATGAATAGCAGGTTTGACCAAAAAAAAGTAAAATCTGGACCAATGGCACCTAGTAACGGTCAAATTCCTTGTTATTATTTCCCACAAGTTAGAGAACATAACATCTTAATGCTCCAACCCATAAGTAAGGACAATTTGGGAGATTCACTTCCCCCTCCAATGCATGCCACCCCGGTGGCCAAGTGGTGCCTCTTGCCCTACATGCCCTCGCATGCCCCTTGACCCATGAATCCTCCTTGGGCTATAAAGTGGATTAATTTTCCACACAAAATATGAAGAGGAGATTTATTTTTATGCAACAGAGTGTTGCTAACATTTCACCTCACATTTTTTGCCCATTTTTCCTTCGAAATATCTACCTAGAGAAGGAGATTCGTGAGTGAACTAGGAGATGCAATTTGTCACATAACCAAACCAGATGAGTGAATTAACTCATAAAATTTGACAAAAATACATCCCATATTTTTTTTCATCAATCCTTAGTGGAATTGGTGGCAAAATTTAGGTGAAAACGGTGGGTGTCCCACCCCCGGGCGCCCCCCAATTTGTGACAATCCTATTCGTCCCATCCTATGATGAATAGAAATTCATACACAATTTTCTAACTATTTTTAATTTTTAATTTTCTACATGTTATTACTATGCTGCAGTTCAAATTTTAGGTCATTCTGAGCTTTATTTGCCGAGATATTGCAATTTTAGTGTTTTGTAGGGTCTCATGCAAGTCTCTGGCGGTCATCTAAGGAAACACCTAAAATTTTACTGATTTTGAAAATATGATAAAATGGGTCTTCTTAAAATATCATGTTATGTATTCAATCCAATTTTCATGTGTTTTGGATATGTGTCGTGTCGTAAATTGTTTGTTTTGTGCTTTGTAGGTTGTGCACGATCATTGCAATTATGAGGCACTGTCAGACTCAATATTGGCACAATTTCTAGTGATATCTCACCAAAATATTATTTTTTACATCCCTATGTAATTTCAAGTCATTTGGAGTTGATTTTATGCTTATTATCACTATTAGCTATTTGGCCCCTATGGGGATTGCATGTTTCTCATCACACACACTCGCTATTTGATATTTTATGTTTCCTTGTGTGTAGGTGTAGGTTATACAATGCATTGGGGATAAAAATTGGACCTCAAATAATAAGAGATACAATTTGTGGCAACCTTGGCCCACTCACTTTGATTGTGGGTATAAGGAAAGACACTAGATGTGCACCCGAGTTACTTGAAGGATTTTTATCCTTGGGCACACGATTTGTAAAAATTTGCATCATCCATTTGAGCCCTCAGAGGGGAAATTTTGTAACCTATATTTTATATATCCAATTAATAATAAGTCAATTTTCTTTGCATCATTTCTTGTTATTTGCTATCTTTTCCATCGTATTTGCATGCTTTCGTTTGACGCTCATAAGCAATAGGACATAGATACACATATTGTTTATTATATTTTGTGCACTGTTTTTCCCTAATTCAGTGGTAATAATGGTGGGACCTAGTCCCTTTTGCTTTAGGTGAATTTAGAACTTATTCTTCATCTTTTTATTTGTAGGTGATATTCGTTCTAGGCTGAAACGAACCCTAACCTACTATTCGTGCCACCCTAGGACAGACGCGAGTTCATCCCACCCTGGGATGAATACAGACTTGCTATTCATCCCACCTTATAGTGAATAGAAACTAGACGGTTTTCAAAGTAGAATTCCAAAAATAGGAAGTTTCGACAGTGATGAGGTAGGCATCTGAACCTTTTGTCTTTGTTTTTATTTTCAGAAATTGTTTTTATTTGGTTTTTCTCACATCTTTTGCTTGTTTAGAAAGGTTATAAGTTAGTTTACATTTCTTAAACATAAAATAACAAAAACATATCAAATGAGAAAAATCAAAAGAAATTCAAAGTAGAAATGCATCTCTTTGGACTGCTTGCTTGTGGCCTACCCAATGGGTAGGCTAGCATTTAGGGTTCTTTTGCATTTCTAGATATACTTGCGAGTCCTATATACACTAGCTTTTTGAAATTAAAATGCACATTTTGCATGCATATAGTGAATGATCATAGAATAATTTTTGGTTTAACTTATTTGGATTAAAAAGAACCACACACACCACGATCCACTTAAACTCTAGTGAGATGGATTTCATCACCACCCACTAGTAGAGTTCAATGAGGTGGCTTTCATCTCCACCCATTGTCTCAAATCCCATGAAACTTGGTCTTTACCAATGCCGATTCCAATATTCATCATATCCCATGGGTTATAGCATGTATCTCTCTTCGAAGAGGTATATCATAGACTGCGGGTGAACTGAGTGAGGAACTCGTAAGACCTGTGCTCCCTGTCCGTGTGTGGACTTCATCACCACACATTATAGGTGGTATAATTTGACCTGGAGCTCATAGCTAGGTTTTTGAGCTATGAGTATACATGTGAAATCCAATTTAACACAATATTATCATTCAACAATATTTCAAACACGTGACACAAGGTCATTATTTACAAACAACACATCTAAAACACACAAAATAGTCTAGAGATTCACACTTAAAACTTAAAAGAGATAATTGTAGATTAAAAATACACGCCAAACAAAAATAAATAAAATCACAATAACGGAGTACAGAATAGTTGCACAAAACAAACGATTTCTATTAATCGATGGAGTTTAAAAACTCCTTTTTGAATACAACTGGGCCTGTAACCCTTTATTTGTGATACACAGTTACAAGTTATGCTAGGGTTCTCCGAAACCCTAGCTGGCACAAATGGTGGCGTCTCCGAAGAATGTATCTTCAATCCCAACAGAGTGAGTGGGCTTTGTTGTATCCCTTGCTTGGACCACTCTAGCTTAATCAGCTGCCATCAATAAACCGGATCTGCTGTCAAAAACCTGCACACATTAACACTATCAAGGAGTTAGAAATTAATAAGAGGGCTCCACTGTGTGAGCCCTTGGAAACAATCTAAAACCCTAGAAAAATGGAATGCAGGAATTCAATAACAGATCAATAAAAGAAAAGAAGTTACTTGCTTTAAACTAATTTATACCTGTTCTCTGTTAACGCAGCTAGACCAGGCGACACCCGGAAGTAATGTGGCCATCAAATAGGCTGTGGAAGGCGCCCGGGTGCACTCGCTGAACGCCCGCGTGCTTCTGGATTAAGGTTTCAGACGCCGGTCTGAGTCTGTGGCTGTGGGTAAACGCCCGTGGGCACTTGGTAAACGCCCGTGGGCACTTGGTAAACGCCCGTGGGCACTTGGTAAAGGGGTAAACGCCCGCGGGCACTTGCGACAAGAATGGGGGATTCTGCAGAATCGCTGCAGAAGAGATGGCGAGCATGACGGAAGCGGCGATGGATGCGGTGATGGATGCGACGAAAGGGTAGCAGAAGAGAGATAGAGGAGATAAAAGGAGATAGAAGAATTAAGAAGATAGAAAAGATCCAGGATAGAAGTAGCAAAAGACATAGGGTTTGAGCCATCAAGGTGACTCAATTTATAATCTACTCTTAGGGCACACTTTAGGGTTTTAACGACACTTTGAACGTGTGGCTAAGATTAAAGTGGATCCAAGGGTAGAGAATAAATCTAGGTTGTGAAATGGATTAAGATGGATGGACGGATGAGATTAAATGAAGGATGGACGGCTCAGATTAAATCACTTAAACTATTATTTAAATATATATATTAAAATATTAAAAATATATATATAAATATTAATTTAAATAAATTTGGGGATGAAAAATGGCGGGAAAGGTGAAATTGGGCCAAATAATGGCGGGAAAGTGTGGATTTGGGCCAAATAATGGCGGGAAGGTGGATGACCGACACGTGGCCGACAGGAAGGTATAGATGACTTGCAAGTGGCTGGATTTTGGTGTCTACAGATGCCTCTTTTGAGCCGCTTTGTGTGAAGACACAATGCAAAGCACAAAAACTTAGGACACCTAAAAAGTCGGATCGACGCAACTCTCTCTCAAGACTAAAGCACAACTTTGAAGACCAAAGAATAAAAGAATATTTAAAATTTATCAGCTTACCCCCTCAATTGGCGAGCGAGAATGGTTCTCACGAGCCAATTGGAAGAAATTCGGAAGAAAATGAACCGTTTTTGCCCCAACGGTGAAAAAGGGGTTGGTGTATGAACCATCTGTTTATGTCCCAACAGAAAAGGGGTTGGTGTACAAACCAGAAAATAATATGATTGAAGACGATATGAGTGATGTGAAAGATGAACCGTTTTCTGCCCCAACGGTTAGAAAGGGATTTTTGCCAAATTTTAAATTCCATGATCATGTAAGATGAATTCTACTATTAGGAAAGTTAAAAATTGATAACGGATGCCCCAACTCCCGTGGGTGAATCCATACTCGTTGATGAAATTGCCTTGTTGGCGCCATTGATATGCAGAGATGCAATATGAAAGAGTCCAGAACTTCGGAGATGCTCCTAGTGACTCGTATGGATAATTCCTCGGGTCGGAACCAATCAACCTAGGTAGCCTTAATCTCTAGCAAGACTCAAAATAATGATGATATTGAAGATTGTCCACGTTTAAGGCCCCATGAACTAGGCCATCAATGACAACTCGTTGAGCAAATTAATCTTGGTATGAGGTCACTTGAAAAGTAGGATACCCAAAATTGATTTCCAATTTTCAAACAATGAAATAATTGATGATGATAAATGGTAAGTGTCCTTATGGTGGTTTAATCCTCTTACCGAATTGCATGGATGCAAATCGCCGCAATCGCCAAGGTGATAGAATATACCACTAGATACGAGGTTTACTTTAATTTAATTTGGCAAAAATATGCATGATGAAAGAAGAATGAATGAAATTGACGATAGATCAGAAGAATTGATGAATGTTGTTAATTTTGTGAAGGTTTTGAATGTTTTTAACCCAATTTGTAAATCAATGATGAATGATGCGCTTTTTGAGCAAAATGACAAAATTTGTTTCCAAAACTAGTTGTAACCTTCACAAAATGTTTTATTATGATAAGAAGAATGGATGGATGCAATTTGATGAAATTTGGAGGAGGTAAGCTTCAATTTTGTAAGTTTTGTTCCTTTATTCAATACTGACACCAAACGCCGGTATGCATTTGGAGGTGGCAGAAACGCCCGCCGGTGTTTGAATGCATCATGAAATGCCCCACTGCATCTGAATGCACCATGAAATGCCCCACTACGTTTCAGGGCGCCAAAACCAGCTATTTAAACAGTTTCAGCGAGAATTTCGCTCATTTGTGCGTTCGAGCTTGAGAGAAGTGCGTCTGAGGGAGTGGAGTGAAGTGGAAGTGAGAAAGGTTGGGGAGAGTGAAGCACGCGGGAGCTATGGCGGAGATGGGAGCGGACGCGCCAGTGCAGCCAACTGAGGTATTTGTTTATTTAAGCAAGTACTTATTATTTGTTTTTTTTTTTTTTTTTTTGAAAAAAATTTGTAACCAATTTTTGTTTTGTTGTTTTGCAGCTTAGGGTGTTAGAGGCACGACACCGATTCTCCCCTATCATTCCGGGGATGAGGAGGTCATTGTCCCAGGTAGACTGGGAGATATTGGAGGCAGTAGGGCTAGCGGAGGCAGCCCGGTTGGAGGTAGTTCGGGCAGATGAGGGGTACCTCTCGGCTTTGGCCGAGAGGTGGGATCCAGATCGGGGGACGTTCCAGCTCCCGACTGGAGAGATGACGGTGACGCTTGAGGATGTATACCGCATCCTCAAGGTGCCCGTGGAGGGGGCGCGGGTGGAGGTTGGACGAGATAGGGCCACGGAGATGGCCAAGTTGTTTGGGGATGACTCGAGGGAGATCCGGACGGAGAGCGGGGGATTCCTTACTTGGCCATGTATACGGCCAAGGAGTTGGTAGCGGTGGAGGCTCGGATGATGTTCGTATTGGCCAACATTGTGGCCCCGAACAAGACCGGGTGCAGGTTTCCATGGAACTTGATGGGTGTAGTGAGCGAGATGCTCACTAATAGGGTAGTGTATGCCTGGGCGCCCGCTTTATTGGCGCAGGTGTACCGGGAGTTGTATGAGGTTCGGAGACGGGGCCGAAAGGGCCTAGGCTGTAGTTTGGTTCTCCAGTGCTGGGGCTGGGAGCACTTCAGAGTGGCCCGACCGGAGGGGTTGCCATGTGCTTACTAGGACATGAGCCAGGCTTATGGTAGGAGATGGCCAGTGGCGGAGGAGAGACAGCCGAGCCGCCCCGTGAGATCGGGGCAATGGTATAGGAGTTTATGGGCAGACTTGACAGATGCCCAAGTCATTTGGAGGCCCTGGCGGGAGGCGAGGTGGATCGGTGATGGAGAGCATCTGAGACGGGTGCGACAGGCTAGATGGGTAGTGGGTCGGGGCCACAGCGAGGCGGAGTACATACAGATGTCTCGAGTGCTCCGCCAGGTCGGATTGAGACAGGATGTCCCCGGTGAGCCAGTGCGCTACCGGAGGCACAGATCAGAGGGGGATTTGCCATGTGCCGAGCCATGGAGGGAGGCGACAGAGGACGATGAGGACATGGAGATCCTCGACGTGGACGACGTCGGGGTGACAGCTGAGTATGCAGCATGGATGGCCGCAGAGCCGAGGTGGGAGCCACCATTGGTGGCTGTTGGAGCTGGAGAGGACGAGGGAACCGCGAGAGGTTCCCAAGCGCAGGGAGGGTCCCCGCCTTCGATCTGACAGTCGAAGGCGAAAGGGGAAGATGGCACGGCAGGCACCGGGGAGCGGAGATGACGAGGAGGATGATGGCGAGGGCCTAGGAGAGGCCGTAGGAGAGACTAGGGAGGTACCCCCTAGCGGGCACGAGGATGATCTGGCACAGCTGTAGCAGCAGATAGCAGAGCGCGATGCTATGCTAGCTGTCCGGGATGAGAGGATAGCTCGGCTGGAGCAACAGGTTGTAGAGCGGGATGCCCTGATAGCTGTTCAGGAGGAGAGGATGGCCCAGATGCAAGCGGACTTGGATGGAGCGACTAGGGTGCCCCAGGATGACAGGGTGACGAGACTCCAGGCAGAGCTAGCGGAGCGAGAGCGACGACACGGGATAGACATATCTAGACTTAGGTCTAGGACTCGTTATATTGAGGCTCTGGAGGACACATTGTTTAGGCATCACATTGTGTTGCCTGATCCTCCATCCTCCTCTAGTCTCTAGGCGTAGTGAGTCTAGGCACACCACTAGGTCTAGGGCTCCTACTAGGTCACAGGGATCCTCTTTTGATGGTTAGCTTAGTGCTTAGATGCACTCTTTATGAGCCTTGGTGCTCTATTGTATTTTGTAGCCTTTTGGCATTCATTGTACAGTTTGACCTTTATACATATATATACATGGCTTTTATTTTTAGTGTTTTACTTTCTTTTGTGTGAATGCCTATGTTTTTGTGATGCATGTTTTTATATGTTTTAATGTTTTTGATGCATATGTGATGGAATGGAATGCAAAGTTATAGATGATTAATGCGAGACTAAGTAAATGAAATATGCACTAAGAAGCACTCATACTTTTAGATAGTTAGATTTAGCCAACTGTTATCATAATTGTTTAATCAGGGGCACCGAACTTGGTAGCTTGTGAATGAATGACGTATGGAATGACATGAATATGGAAGAAGATATGGAGGTTGATATGGAAGAAAATATGGAGGAAGACTGTTTTACAAAGACTCAAACATGCTAGTGGTATCAAACAAACTTACTAATACCGCCTAATTCAACTAGGACCAAATGTGTGTGCATGCGAGTTCATTAACCAAATCGGAAGCATGGTAGTGACTCTAGGCAATCAAAAACCTGTGTGTGTGCAAGTGTGTTCATTAACCTCATCTTGCATAAATTAGGTAACCCTGTTATGGAGAAGACCCCGAAGCTAGTTTGTCCGTATGAGCATTCAGAGGTCTCTTTTTGAGGAGAGACATGTCGCCACGCAATGAGTATACTCCATCGCCAGTCAAGCGTCTATAGCCCCGATGAAGGTTAACTCCATAGTCCATGTTGTTTTTGACCTTTGTAAGCCTTGGGGATGACTACCTATCCGTCCGATCGGACAAGTAGTACGATCCTTACAACTTATTTGGGATCAGTGGTGTGTGAAAAATGTTCATTTCCTTAGAGCTTTGGGGAATCGGATTCTCAACCGAAGTATGATGAGAATTTTACCCTATCCTTACTACTCGGTTTATATTTATATTTTGTGATTGCTTGTGATAGTGGTAAGAACCACTGTTTTATGGACTATGTTTGCATGATAGGACAAACGAGGATTACCCTTTTCACTTCAAGGCACAACCCAAGGATGGTGTTATCTCTCTTTGACACAAGATGTTTTTAAGATGTGAAAATGTGATAGGTTCAAGACCGCTTTTGAAATCATTTCCCAATACTCAAGATTTTATTTAGTGTAATTTGTGATATGGCCCTAGAGAACTTTGACATGCATTTCAAAGTTTGCTTAAAACACTAGAAATGGCCGAGTGACTGAAAACATTTTGGCATGTAAATATGTGCAAATGGAAAATGGATGTACGAATGACAATTCGGTTTGATGGATTTTATGAAGGTGCCCCCGATTAAGGCAACATGACTTTTGCTTGACCAAATTTTATATCCAAAAGATAGAATGGTCTCTAACATGATATGCAACTATGGCTGAAAATGAAATGTTATGGTTTTCAATGAGATGTATGCACATGAAATGCAATGTTTTTGAATGAGATGTATGCAACTAACAATGAAATGCAAATTCTTTTTATTTTATTTGTTTTTTTTTTTTTTTTTGTACAAGCCATGTATATATGTACATATAAAATTCAAACTATGCGTAGAATGCCCTCAAGTGTATAACATTAAGTGGTTCGGGTTCTTCCTCTCCCTCTAAACTGGCAAGTCTATAAGTTCCATTACCCACTCTTTCAAGTGACCATATATGGACCTAACCAATTAGCCACGAATTTATCTCGAAGATGCGGCAATGCATTGGTGTTTTGTTGATTCTCTTTAAGGACAAGATCCCCTACTTGAAATTCTCTTAGATGAACTTTGGCATTGTAAGCACGTTTCAATCGGTCTTGATAAACTCGCAAATGCTCTAAAGCATTGATTCATTTTTCATCTATGAGTGTGAGTTGATCAAGACGTGCTTGTCTAGCAAGCATCATCATCGATAAATTCCTGCAAAGAAATTCGCAAGGAAGGGATCTCGACGAGGCGGAGCTAAGACCAGCGGAGATGCTAAGTACTCGCTTGATGTCATCAAAGGCTTTCTCGACACTCATCTCGTCCATGAAAATTGTACCCCCTTTTGTAGTAGGTGGCAAAATGGCCTACATTTATCGTAAAGTTGTGCAATAAAGCGACGGATTGAATTAATCTTTCCTTGCAAACTACGCAACTCCTTCAAATTAGTTGGGGGACACATTTCCATAATGGCTTTGACCTTGTTTGGGTCCACCTCAATACCTCGTTTAGAGATAATAAAACCTAGGAGTTTGCCCGAGGTAACACCAAAGACACATTTCTTAGGGTTCAACCTTACTTTATGCTCTAGAAGTCTATCAAAAACTTTTTCCAATACATCAAAATGCTCTTGTCGAGTTTTAGATTTTGCCAATAAATCATCCACATAATCTTCGATAATCTTATGCATATAATCATGGAAAATATAAGTCATGGCTCGTTGATAGGTTGCACCTGCGTTCTTAAGGCCAAAGGGCATCACCCCGTAACAAAAAGTTCCCCAAGGTGTAGTAAATGTTGTTTTGTGTTGATCTTCGTGGTTTATTCGAATCTGGTTGTATCCCGAAAATCCATCCATGAACGAAAGCATTTCATGACCAGCGCAAGTGTCGACAAGAGTATCAATGTTTGGAAGAGGAAAGTCATCCTTAGGACACGCTTTATTTAGATCTCGAAAATCGGTGCAAACACGTATCCCCCCGTTAGGCTTGCGAACGGGTACCATGTTAGAAAGCCACTCAGGATAATCAATCGGGACGACAAATTTAACATCCAAAAGTTTTTGAATCTCCGATTTAACTAGGAGGGCCACAGTAGGATGCATTTTCCTAAGTTTCTGTTTGACAGGTTTAGCATATTTTTGTAAGGTGAGGTTATGGACAACCAAATTAGGGTCTAGGCCTGGCATGTCTTTGTAAGACCATGCAAATATCTCCTTCTTCCGCTTGAGTAGAGCAATCATTTGCTCTTGTTCCTCTGATGATAGACTTTTAGCCGCTTCACAATTTGGGTGCCATCTTGGTCTGGACTAAGGTCTACATCGATAGTTTCTTCAATAGACATGTGGGAACCTTCCTCAAGCTGATGGGGAGTAGGGATCAGATTTATGTCATCTAAAATGTCATCAAGCTCCTGTGCCTTGCTCTCATCTATGTCCGCTCGGAAGACCTCTCGGCTTAGAAGATGAAGGTGAATGTGGAGGTGAAGGAGGAATGTAGTTGGCGGAAGCCCTTAACAATTCCTCGGAAAGGATGAACTCTGAAATAGATGGAGGGGATGAAATCCGATCCATGTCAATCAGGCTTGGGTTGATCGGGATTGGCTTATCCGGATCATATGGATTATGGAGCGGGGTGAATAAGTCTTCAAAATTCATTATCGACTTATGGAAGAAAGGATGGGCGGAATGGAAGGGAAAACCGGTGAAGACCTCTGAAGACCTGAAGTGCAAAACAACATAGTTTTTCAGTTTTTTTTTTTTTTTGTATTTTGAGTTTTTTTTTTTTTTTTTTTTTGTAGTGGTGAAAACCACTATTACACACATACATAAAGCAATAAAGTATTTTTATATATTTTGAATTTTTTTTTTTTTTGGAATTTTCTAATTTTTTTTTTTTTTTTGGTAGTGGTGAAAACCACTATTTTAGTATATACATATAATACAAGTTTGGATTATGGCTTATGGATGTGGCGGAGGGGGTGGTTCACCTCGTTCTTGTGGAAGAAGCAAGCGAAAGATGGCCTCTTGGAGAGGGAACAATTGGAGATAAAACTCGCCTTGTTTAGTGAGGGGAACAATGGGCGCCGACTCTTCTTCAGATTCATCACCATTTGACATGACGTCAAATTCTTCATAGACTTCATCTTCGGATTCGTCGAGGTGGAGGATTTCTTCTTCTGAATTAAGATTAATGCTTTGAAAAGCTTGCTCAAAAGAAGAAAGGGATGGAAGTGGTTGGTAGCCCATACCAAAACGCTCAGTGGGTCTCTCTGATATGGCATATCGATGCGTTCAGCTACCCCTTGCTCGTATCGACCTAGGCCAAATTGCCGCCAATTATGTCTCGTGGAAATAGCGAGAGGGAAAACCCTCCATCCTTTCGATATTGGCAGGGACTGGATGCTTAGGTTCTAGTATGGTGGTAGGACTAGAAGATGACTCTATTCCCCCATATACAAAATTAATGGAATTTGGCATAGAACCCATGTTATAAACCGATCCAATGGATAAATGTTGGTCATGTGGACGACCAAAATCTTTAACTGTTTGCACATTGAACGGTGTGATGTGGACATCTTGGATGGCATACTCACCAATACCCGCATCAGTGAGATGGACCTTGACTTGGGAGGGAGATGGACTAGATGATGGAATAGAAGAATGTGGGATAGAAGAATTGGAAGGATTTGGTTGGGTTGATGCTTCACTAACTTGTGAAACATCACCTGGTGATGGTTGGGAAGATGGAGGAATAATAGGTGATGTTGAAGAAGGTGTAGAAGAAGGGGGTAATGACGTGGAAAGAGATGATTGGTCATGGCCACATGTGCATGTGGTCACTGATGAAGAAGAAGGAAGATTAGTTGATGAAGAAAGTGGTGAATGAGATGGAATAGCGGAAGAGGAAGATGGTTGCGATATGATGGGTAGCTCCTCAGGAATGGGAGCTTTAGAAGAAGATGGTATAGAAGAAATAGATGGGGTCAAGAAAAGATGAGTGGATGGCAACACAATCTCATAAGGATTTGAGACATAGTTGCAATGTTTGAAGGGTTCAGTGTCAGCAGGTACACAATGAACCTGTCCCTCATATACATACTTCAGACATTGATGCAGTATAGAAGGGACACATCTCATCTCCCTAAGCCAAGGCCGTCCAAGCAATACATTGTATGCCATGGTCCCTTCCAAGATGTGAAACAAGGTATGCAAAGTTCGGGCCCCTACCTCAATGGGCAAGATAACCGTGCCAACCGTGGAAGATAAAGCATCATTGAATGCTTTAAGAGTAAAAGTCGACTTTGTGATAAGGGATGGCGACAACTTTAGATGACTCAACGCCGATGTTGTAATGATATTGATTGAGGAACCGGTGTCAATTAAGACTCTCTTGAATGGCTTGTTATCGATCTTGGCCATGATATGCAGTGGAGGATCTATACTTTCTGTTGACATAGGTTTGATTTCAAAATCATAGAAAGTGATGGAGGGCTCCATGCATGTTTGAATACTTCCCACAAAGTTGTTGAAGGCATTAGTATCTTGAGTTTGAAGCTCGATTGACTTTAATATTTCCATTAATGCCTCTCTATGCGGAGGAGATTGTTGAATGAGGTCATAGATCGATAACTTGGTAGAAGCCATTTTTAAACTGGTAGTTAACCGGCTACTCAATGACATGATGGGTCGTTGGCGTTGAGTAGAATGATTTAGCGGTTGTTGAGAAGTACTAGCACGTCGTTGGGTCACCGTTACCCGAGGTGGACCGGGGTTTGTACAGTGGCCGTGGTTCAACCTCGATTTGGTTGGTTCGCCCTTTGACCCTCGGGTTACTACGTTAATAGTACCCACAAAACCTTGGTATTGTTGTACATGGTTGACTTGATTAGGAGGAGTTACCCGAGTTACTCCCCCTGAAGTTGTTGGAGCTTCCTCCCGATGTGGAAGGGGTGTTTGAAATATACCAAGATTTTGATTTTGTTGGGCTAAGGGGCTATCCAATTTAATGGCTCCAATCTCAATAAGATCTTGGATCACATGTTTGAAAGTCGTACAATTATTGATATCGTGCCCATTTTGCCTATGATAAGGACAAAATAGGTACTCTTTGTAATACTTCCCCCTTCTAGATGGGTCTAAAGGTTTAAACTCAGGTAAAGTTAACTGATTTGTGCTATATAACTTGTTGAATATGACCGCATATGGTTCATCTAAAGGTGTGAATTGTCGCTTGGGACGATTTTTTTGCCAAGGTCGAGTTTCCATGGTTGGCCCAATATTGGGAGCTGGTTGAGTAGGGGCGGGTACCGCATGATAAGCAATTGGTTGCGGTTGACTTTGCATTACTTGTTGTTGTTGAGCCATTACGGGCTGGCTCGCCACCACTTGATTAACTTGGTTAACATTTGAGGTCTGTATTAGCCTCTGTGCTTGTTTGTTTTGGCCATAATTATTATTTCGTTGTTGGCCCTTTTGTTGCCATTCTTTTCTACGGGGTTTTAAAACACCCTCTTGGACTTTAATGTCTTCTATGATACTTGCTTGGGCCAAAGCCTCTTCAAAAGTCCCGTATTGTTGTAATTGGAGTAACCAAGAGATAGGTTTTAGACAACTCGGGTGAACATTTTGGTTAACTCCTCCATTGGTAGGGAGAATGGCAGTTTATTAATGATAGCCCTCCAACGGTTTCCAAAGTCATAAACAGTCTCATCGTCATGTTGCTTGAGCTTGTATAAGTCGGACAATGAAACTCTCCTTTGTACATTTAGGGAGAATCGTTCTAAAAACAGATTAATCAATTGCTCGTAAGCATAAATGCTATGGTGAGCTAAATGATTGTACCATTGTACAACATCTCCCCCTAATGTCTGAGGAAAAGTTTTGAGCATAAGAGCATCATTATTTTGGATTCTAAAGCAAGCATGCATGAATGAGCTCACATGTTCATGAGGATCCTCAGTTCCTCGAAATTTGTCAAACTTCGGTAATGTGAAATCAGTCGGATATGGCGGTGAAGGTACCGAAGGATGAATTGGTTGATTGATCAACGACCTTAGCGTAGGTTTCTGACTAGATGAGCCAGGCATGTTGAGCATAAGGTTGTCAATCTGTTGTTGTATAGCATGGAGTCGAGAATCTTCATGAAAATTTTGACTCGTTTGATGATTATGATGATGTAATGGAGGAGTGGAAAATTGATGAGATGGGATGAAATTGCCTGAATTAGGCGGTGTGGAATGGACAGGTTGTTGGTATGGATGATACCGGAAAGAAGGGGTTGGGTAGATGATGAACTGGACTAGGTTGGGAGAAAGGTGGGGTAGGAATGGACACCATCGAAGATTGGGGTACCAGTGTGGGGCCCGAGCTAATAAAAGCCGGTCGGGTAGAAATTGGTTGGGGTGTAGGATTTACTACGACAGTTGGTTGAGCATTTTGTTGCTGTTGTTGCAAAATCAATTTGTCGAGATACTCCTTAACCTTATTAATCTCTAACCCAAGGGAGGTGGGATGATTGGATGAAGGTGGAGGGCAGGCTGCCATGGTAGTCACAAAAGACTGCATAGCAGGGGCGATGAAGTTGGGAGGGCGGCGCCATGGAGTCACGGGACGCACAAAGAGCAATGAAGGTGGCTGAAGTAGGCGATACCGGGAAGGAACAGTGAGACCGTGTCCCTGTAGGGTGAAACCATAAATGGTTTGGGAAGAAGAGGGTTGAAATTGGTTATGGCTAGAAGAGTTTCCACCAACTTCATAAAGAGAATTGGTGTACACCCAGGTACATGGAGGAGAAGGTGGTCGGGAAGACACTACATTTGTCTCCAAAGGAGGACAATTGAGCATCTGGGAAGATGTTGGAGATGAAGCCGGCTGAACAGATACAACATTAGCCTCAAAAAAAGGGTTAGTGTAGACCTGAGTGAAACCAACGGGTATGGTTGATGCAATATCCTACTGAAAAATAGAATCTTGCATAGGGGAATCTTGGATTGGCTCAAGGACATAGCCAATGCCATCTCTTAAGTGAGTTTGCACTTGGGCCATATCAATGTGGACAATATGAGAGGAATTGTCTTCCTCCATGGGCATGGCCATGTGGTAGATGGTAGAAGGACGTGAAAGTCCTGCAGGCGAACCTGCCTAAAATTCACTAGGATAAGTGGCCATGTTGGTGGTGGGGATGTTCTGTGAATTTCCCATTTGATTATTTAGATTTAACATTTTAGATTGATTCCTTGTTAAGACCATAGAGCAATAAATCTAAACAAATTTAGAAAAGAAGAATGCAAAACTAGAATGATAAATTTACACTACAAAAATTATCAGAAAACAGTCACAACCTAGGTTTCCACCAATGTGTCTTACCTTGCGGTTAATTAATTATTTTCTGATCTTAATCGGTAGTAAATTTTAAGTGTCCGGTTTATGAGTTTTGCATGTGATCTAATCTTGAATTATTCACAAAAAAAGGTAAAAACTATGGCTAGGAAAGGACAACGAGATTCTTACTGGTGATGAAATCCAGCAAGTTTGCTCGGGGGTGACCTATGGTGTCTAAGGCAGAAGTTTAATGGATGGAGATGAATTCCACCGTCACTAAACTTCAAGCAATACCTGGTGATGAAATCCAGATATCACTGTTTTAAATGCAATATGAAAATGCAATGAATTTTTTTTTTTTAAATGTTTTAGTTATCTAATGTGTACATACAAGGCTATAAATCAAAAGTTCTAATGATCTAAGCAAGAGGCTACTGAAAACATGTCATTTCCTCTGAAGAAGTGGAGTACACCGTTTAAAACCCCCCTGCCTACCAATGATATCAGATATCAAAGGAGCAACCGGAAGGTTCGTCCACTTCTCTGCTTGGAATCACCCAATGGCAGGAGTACTATTGACATCCAATCAATAGTCCTACTTAGATAATTAAAACAAATAATTCGTAGCTATTCTAATATGCAGCTAGGTATGCAAAATTTTTTTTTTTTTAATGCAAGCAACAATCAATAATGCAAATGCAAAGAAAAATGTAATTAAAAATAACTGTTCTTTTCCAGATTACTTAGTTTTTGTTCATTTTAAAGTAATGATCTCGAAAAAGAAACAAAATATGGCAGAAAAACCAAAAACGTAAAAAGTACAAACACTTACTTGGAAGCCTACGCTTTTCTATAAAACCGACTTCAAACGCCCACGGAGTCTCGCACGAAGCTGAAACGCACCTCGCGTTTCGTATTGGACTTCCGTACGCCCTCTCGTATTCTGCTACGTTTTCTGCAAACTCAGAAACCCTAGTTCGCTGGAACAACGAATTTCACGATTTCTGGAACCTGCAAAATAAAACAGAAAACAGGAACAGATTAGTAAAGCAAGTATTAAAAATATGAAACCCTAGGGGGTCCCACCGTGATCGCCATTTGTAGATTAAAAATACACGCCAAACAAAAATAAATAAAATCACAATGACAGAGTACATAATAGTTGCACAAAACAAACGATTTCTATTAATCGATGGAGTTTAAAAACTCCTTTTGAATACAACTGGGCCTGTAACCCTTTATTTGTGATACAAGATTACAATTCATGCTAGGGTTCTCCGAAACCCTAGCTGGCACAAATGGTGGCGTCTCCGAAGAATGTATCTTCAATCCCAACAGAGTGAGTGGGCTTTGTTGTATCCCTTGCTTGGACCACTCCAGCTTAATCAGCGCCATCAATAAACCGGATCTCGTTGTCAAAAACCCCGCACACATTAACACTATCAAGGAGTTAGAAATTAATAAGAGGGCTCCACTGTGTGAGCCCTCGAAACAATCTAAAACCCTAGAAAAATGAAATGCAGGAATTCAATAACAGATCAATAAAAGAAAAGAAGTTACTTGCTTTAAACTAATTTATACCTGTTCTCTGTTAACGCAGCTAGACCAGGCGACACCTGGAAGTAATGTGGCTATCAAATCGGCTATGAAAGGCGCCCTGGTGCACTCGCTGAACGCCCGCGTGCTTCTGGATTAAGGTTTCAGACGCCGGTCTGAGTCTGTGGCTGTGGGTAAACGCCCGCGGGCACTTGGTAAACGCCCGTGGGCACTTGGTAAACGCCCGTGGGCACTTGGTAAAGGGGTAAACGCCCGCGGGCACTTGCGACAAGAATGGGGGATTCTGCAGAATGCTGCAGAAGAGATGGCGGCGAAAGCGGCGACGAAGCGGCGATGGATGCGACGAAAGGGTAGCAGAAGAGAGATAGAGGGGATCAGAAAAGGAGATAGAAGAAGTTAAGAAGATAGAAAATATCCAAGATAGAAGTAGCAAAAGACATAGGGTTTGAGCCATCAAGGTGACTCAATTTATAATCTACTCTTAGGGCACACTTTAGGGTTTTAACGACACTTTGAACGTGTGGCTAAGATTAAAGTGGATCCAAGGGTAGAGAATAAATCTAGGTTGTGAAATGGATTAAGATGGATGGACGGATGAGATTAAATGAAGGATGGACGGCTCAGATTAAATCACTTAAACTATTATTTAAATATATATATTAAAATATTAAAATATTAAAAAATATATATAAATATTAATTTAAATAAATTTGGGGATGAAAAATGGCGGGAAAGGTGAAATTGGGCCAAATAATGGCGGGAAAGTGTGGATTTGGGCCAAATAATGGCGGGAAGGTGGATGACCGACACGTGGCTGACAGGAAGGTATAGATGACTTGCAAGTGGCTGGATTTTGGTGTCTACAATAATCATTTGTCTTATTGAGTGTTTCCTTTTTTTTTTGCTATTTCATTAAAAATTTGTAATAGAGATAATCATCTAGGGTTTGGTAGAGAGCTACGATGGTGTGCACCTTTAGCCAAGTCCAATCATGGGTGGAAGCTATGGAGAGTGGTCTAGGAGACATGAGTCGTCTCCACTATAGCCCCAGGGATATGGTTATACCTCCCTGGTGAGCTTCTACTAACTCTAGCCCCAATATAGCGGGGCACGAGCCACACCTACAAGGGAAACCTATGCAATAAACCCCCAGGGAATATGGATTTTATGTGGGAGAGTGTTCTCAGTACTTAGACACATCACACACCTTCTTAAATGAAAGGCAAAAACACATTGAGATGCTAGTAGATAAAGTAGTGCCGCACATTCGCATACCTATTAGGGCTGGCATGCTTATTCATAGGCATGGGTATGAATTCACACACTAGGTAGAGCAGGTCGGTATGACCTTGCCTATGTATCACCTTGATAGGGTACAATAGATTAGGTAGATTGATAGGTATGATACTCATCGCTCGGAGTGAGCTAACTCTACGCTTCCCTTTCTTGTCTAGGAAGGAAGGCATGAGGAAATCCCATATTTTTCTCAAGAGTAGTATTATGTGCATGCACGATGTGCCTCTATGCCTATTGAGTATAATGAGCATATGCCCCACCCCGAACCTCAATTTAATGTGTTGAACCTTGATCAAGTAGAGCATGTGATGGATATCACAGATTATCTTGAACGAGTCCAGTCTTAGGGTGAGACTCGTAGGCCTCTTAGGCTTCGCACAATAGAACAAGTTAATAAAATAGTTGCAAGATACACAAAATGCCAAGATTAGTTCAAGTAGCTTTGGAAAGACAAAGAGCAACTAGACCACTTGCATCAGCTTGAGAAAGAGAGAATCGAATAGCAAACCAATGATATATTCTAGAAGACTCTACAGGATAGGGTTCCTACCCCTAAGACACATAGGCAGGAAGTCCACCTGAGGCAACCCATGCTCATTTGGGATAGGTCTCCCAATCCTTATCAAATGTTGCCTCTATGACCTCCTAGGGTAGATTGATATGCACCTCCTAGGCCAAACATCGGGTTCCCATAGCGGGCATATACCCCTCTTTATAGACCAGCTCGAGAGATGCCCTACGAACCCTACGAAGAGCATGAGCCAGAAGTAGAGTATTTGGAGATGCCCTACTAGGGTAGGGGGGGTGACATGCCACCACATCACAATATATTAGAGGGTCACTGCAGGATGTGAATGAGAATGAGGAGATAAAATCCTTAGACCCTTATAAAGAGATGCTAGAGCACCTAGAGTCAGTAGAGCACAAGACTTTTGGGTCATAAAATCAAAAGCCTACTATGTGCCAACTACATAGTCAACCAATAAATCCTTTAGTTCTTGCACCTCCTTATCCAAAGCAATTTAAGTTACCTCAGTTGGCTACATTTAAAGGACAGGAAGATGCATAGGAACATATCACCAGATTCTTGGGCTAGTGCTTCAGAATTCATGATGATGATGCTTTGCTTTTAAGGACATTCATGACTACCCTCTTAGGCCTCACCTTTGAGTGATTTTACCAACTCCCTAAGCATAGCATCCATACTTTGGACCAACATGCAGATGCATTCCTAGAACGCTTTACCTTCAATACCAAGAGGAAGGAAACGTTGGCTGACTTAGTTGGGTTGAAACAGTATGACGATGAGTCAATAATGAATTATGACAATAGGTGGTTAACCTTACTCGCTAAGCTACCTTATCTCCTCCCCATGTTGGAGTTGACTCAAATGTTCTCCAATATCTACCTGAAACCAATCTCCTTGTTGTTGCAGTTGTAACAGTATCCAACTCCTGAATATGCCCTATCATAGGCTAGGACCATCGAAGAAATCAAAATTCAAAAGGGTGAAATTGCGAAGCCTCACAAGAATTAGTGGAATAAGAGTGCCAAAAGCAGCCTAATTTATTCTAAGACAACATTAGTAAATAAAGTCGTCATTAGTGTCCCAGGGCCAACGCAAGCCATGCCGCCTCAAAATCCTAACTATTAGGCCACAACCGAGGACTATGCCAAGGATAACCAAAAAAATCAAGGGAAAAATCAATAACATCACCCCAAGTGATAGTTCACACCCATTGCAAAGTCCATGGACTCATTTTTTGACCACCTCTTAGCGGATAATGCAATTCACCTCCCCGAGAGTAGACCTATCGACTCGAATGCACCAAATCCCAAAGGATACATAGAATACTTATATTGCAAGTTTCATAGGCAAAATGGGTATGATGTGCAAATGTGCTACAATTTCAAGCATTTGGTGCAAGACATGATCGATAGGAACACCCTTCAGGTGGAAAACCCTATTGTGCTAAACAACCAACAAATGGAGGTCTTCAAAGACCCTTTGCCTACCCATGCGGAGCAGTCCAAGCTAGGGCCCTAGGTGAATGAGGCTCATCATGCCCATCCTAAGTGAGGGTATGTTAGCATGTAATGAGGAATAGTTGGTACCCAAGTCTAGCTGCACCACCTGTGGCTCAGAATGATGTCCCCTCAATGTCGTAGCCTTCGTCGTCTCCTATGCCAAACCCCCCACCTAGGCTTGTTGTCACCATCAACAACAAGCTCGCTCAGAGCTTAAGAAAAATGTATGCCTGACTCTCCATCTATGATATCATTCAGCAATCAATACTTCATAGGGAGGCCTTGATGGAGATCCTTATAGCAATCAAGCTTCACCCCCAAGAGTCTGACTCCAAAAACTTTGTGGGGCATGTGTGACAATGCATAGAACTGGTGATTACCTTTTAAGAGGACAATCTTAAATTGGTTCTAAATGATATGGTAGATCTCCCTTTGCACATTATCACATGTGTGAACGAGATGCCATACAAGAGAGTGTTGATGGACACTGGGTCCTCTAGAAATATCATCATGACAATAGCTCTCAAGCATTTGAAGATCCCATCATCCCACATTGTCGCATCTACCTACACTCTTTGAGCATTCAATGATGCCATATGATCAATGGTTGGTACAATCATCCTACCTATTTAGGTAGGGGAAAAGACCATCTCGATGTTGTGGCACATCCTAGAGGGTGAGATGGTGTCCAATATCTTGTTAGCATACCATCGATAAAGGACATGAAGTGCGTCTCTTGCATCACTCACCAATGCCTTAAGTACACTAATGAAGGGCAAGTTCACGTCATCCCTGTGGACCTAGAGCCCTTCAAGTATTGCAATATGGTGTAGCAGCTCCCTGAGTCAACCTTGCCATCAACCCATCTGTATTTTCAACCGAATAAATCCAGCCAAGGTTTGACTCTGCTACAATCGTAGGTCATACCATCCACATCATTGGCACCCCCACATATGTCTAGTGTGTATATGGATCCTTTGCCTAGGAACCTAGAGAAGCGGACTATTGAGGAGGCCCAACCAACCATATCCACCATATCCATAGAGGAGGTTTCTAGCCTAGTAGTTAAGGAACTACCACATGATATGAATGATGAATCAGATTAGGTCTCACTCTCATCCCTCTTCTATCCACAACATTAAGTCACTATGCACCTGGCTTCCACAAAATTTGGGGAGTACATGGTTAGGAATGTTACAACCACCCTTGCTATAGAGTCAGTGTAATACATGGGTCGATCTCGCCTTCCCATAGGCACCATCATACCTCTCGGCTTCCACCTTAATCAAATGAATTTCATCTATGGGGGCCTTGACTATGGAATCCAACCCTATCAAAAACATGAATAATATGAAGAACCCTTTGGAGAAGACATTAACTATCTGTCCAACCCTAATTTCTCTTTGAAGTACCTTGACCTATGAAATTTGCATGGTTATGGGTTGGGTCTATATGAGCAGGGCACTCGAGTCCCCTACCAGACACATTATCAATGTCATATGATAAGTTTGGCTTGGGACTCAACAAGCCTGTGTCCTTAGACATCCTCATAGATAGCTTAGAATGCATGACTCTATATTGTAGATATGAGCTCATGTGAGATCCTTTCACCAATCCCAATTGCATCTACTCACTGGGGGACTACTTCCCTATGCCCTTGGGATATGATGAGCCCCCTCATGATGATATTCTCTCTTATGAGAGAGGTGGAGGTTCACGTACTCTTCCCCATGATGGTGAGGAAGAGGATCCAAGGTCCCCTTATGAGTGGATGTCAGATTATGAGTCAAATTATGGAGTCACGCCTCGATTCTAGTAGCTCAAATGGAGAAGGCCCTTGGGTCATCTCCATAGATGACAAGGATGAGTTCTATTTGCACATGTTCCCATTGCATCATCCCATCTGGTGATAACTTCTACATTTAGAGGAGAAAACTCATCCATAGCCACACCGACCACCATCGGTTATTCCACCGTCCCCACAACCACCTCCTTTGATCTTACGATATCTGAAGGTTCGTGGGCACTTTCAACCACAGGGGAAATCATCCATCCATAAATATGATCTCCATAGACCTTTTTGAGCCCCTACGAGATATGAATAACCCATTGGAGCCATTGCACCTTGATATGGGGGCAATCGACTTTGATCGAGGAGATTCACCACCCTTGCCCTCTAAGTATTGGCCTTGCAATGAGATGTTACAGTCGTTTCATTTCTCTCCAAGGAAAACTCATGATGTCTTCCACACAAAGGAGGGACCTAAAGTTTCCATTGATGATATAAATATAGCTGATGACATCCATTTGATTCCCACCCCCCACCAGTTGGAGGAGGGGTCGCATATGTCAATCGAGCCCATGATTGACAAATATATTGACTCAAACCCAGAGAACCTATAATGTATCAAGCTGGGGGAAATTCTATCCCCTATAGAGTAAGCTAATTACATAGCCCTTCTTATAGAAAATAAGGTAGCTTTTACGTGGTCTTACAAAGACATGCCAGGAATGGACCCAAATCTAGTCACCCACAATCTGATGCTTGATCCCAAGGCCAAGCTTGTCAAGCAAAAGCTGAGAAATATGCATCCCACAATGGCTTTAATGGTAAAATATGAGCTACAGTTTCTATTGGATGCCAAGTTAATTATTTCTATAGACTATCTACCATGGTTGTCCAACATGTTTCCCATCAAGAAGGTGAACGGGCAGATTCACATTTGCACCAATTTTTGAGACCTAAAAAAAGCGAGTCCTAAGGATGATTTTTACTTACCGAGCATCGATGCCCTAGTAGATGCCACAATGGGCCATGAAATGTTATCCCTTATGGATGGCTTTTTTGGTTACAATCAAATTCGTATCAACATAGAGGACCAGCTCAAAATAGCATTCACAACACCTTGGGGAACATTTTGCTATAGGGTCATGCATTTTGGCCTTAAAAATTTTGGTTCTACTTACCAGTGTGCCATGACATACATATTCCATGAATACATGCATAAGATTTTGGAAGATTACATGGATGACTTACTGGCTAAATCTTTGTTATGCCATGAGCATCTCGATGTTTTGCGTAAAGTACTCAATCACCTTATTGAGGATAATGTGAGACTGAACCCCAAGAAGTGCATCTTCGGTGTCACATCTGGAAAGCTCTTAGGATTCATAGTTTCTAAATTAGGCATCAAAGTAGACCCTAAAAATATCAAGGCCATCCTCGATATGCCTCCCCCGACTACCATCAAGAAGCTTCGAAGTCTGTATTGCAAGATATCATCCATCAAATGCTTCATATCGCAACTATCGAATAAGTGTCGACCCATGAACAAGTTGTTGCACAAGGGGGTCATATTCCATTGGGATGATGAGTGCCAGGAGGCCTTTGATGCCATAAAATAGTACCTGGATTTGCCACCAGTGTTGTATCCACCATGACCAGGAGTGTCATTCTGCTTATACATCTCAGCTACTGAGATTGCATTGGATGCCATGTTAGCCTAGAACAATGAACTACATAAGGAGTAGGCTACTTACTATCTTAGCCACACCCTAGTTAGCTATGAGATTAAATATGCATCCATTGAGAAGTTGTGCCTAGCAGTGATTTTCACCACCAAGAAGCTATGATATTACATGCTTAGCTATACCATGTATGTTGTATCTAAATAGAATCCATTGTGATACATGATGATTTGCACTTATCATAATAGTCGTATGGTGAAATAGATCATGTTGTTGATGGAGTTCAACCTATAATTCATTGGACAAAAATAAATCAAGGGTCAGGTCATTGCCGATCAACTCGTAGAGGCTTCTCTCCAGGATGATCAACCTCTAAGCATGGAGCTTCCCGATGATGGAGTCTTCCAAATCTCGGAATCACTTGATTCTAATGAGCCTGAGTCACAAGAAGATATGACTCTATTCTTTGATGGCTCCAAATGTGAGCAAGGAGGTGGCACCGAGATCATGTTTTTCACACTACATGGGGCTCCCATACCCTTGTCATTTAAACTTGATTTCTTGTGTACCAACAACAATGTCGAGTACAAAGCCTTGCTCATATGTCTTTGAATAACTATCACCATGAAAATCACCAAGCTTAACATATTTGGTGACTCCTTGCTCATTGTTATCTAGGTCAAAGCGAGGTACCAGTGCAAGTGACTAGTTCTACAAGCCTACAAAGCCCTTGTGGATTAATTCCTATCATAGTTCAAATGGTATGAAATCGAGGCACTCCCTCGATCATCTAATTATTTTGCAGATACGATGGCCTTCGTAGAATCCTACTGATGATATGACAACCATTCAAGTAAAGACACTCTCGTAGTCTATGATTGAGTGTGAGGATACTCAGGCCACACTAGAAGTCCACTTGATTCAAATTGAACCTCATCAAGAGATATTCTCGCACCTTCATGAGTGCTTGAATCATGTCGATTGGGGGACTTTGTTCCCTCAAGCCCCTTTTGATAGTAGTACAATGCTATTCTTACAAGTTCTTTCCCACTCAACATTTGCTCAGGATGAATTTCAATAGGGACAAATAATTCATGCAATCGAGGCTTCCCCTCAATAGGACTGATCCACACAAATCAAAGAATATCTAAAGCTGGGTAATCTCCCTCTTGGATTGTCACACATCGCTAAAAGAACAATCCAAGTCGCTAAAAGAACAATCATATGGAAGGTGACAAAATATGTCTTGCTAAGAGATATTTTGTATTGTTGAAGCTACAAAGGGATCCTCCTTCACTTCTTAGAGCATCATGAGTCATCTTGGGCAATCACCCAAGCACACAATGGTACATGTGATGACCATTTCAATGGTATGGCCATCGCAAAGTGCATTCTTTACATGGAATATTATTGGCCAACGTTAGAGTGATATTGTTGTGCATATGTGAGGAAGTGCGTGAAATATTGTTCCAAAATTACCATTGATAAAAGGTTAAAAAATATTATTTTACCTTCAGTAAGTTTACTTACCTTTTACCTTACCTGGACGACAGTTGGACGACAGCATCTTTGGGCGGCAAGAGAATTTTATTTTAATTTCTTCTCCCTTCCCTTAATTTCTTCTATTCCCCCCTTTCTCTAGTATGGTTATTTTATTGTTTATTTAAACTTTGTAACCTGATGTTAATGGTTAATGCAAATTCACCGTTGTATCAATTGCTCACCTCCCACATTTGGTATCAGATCTAAGAGCCGAGATTGGACCAAATCTCGAGGTGATGGGGCCAGTAGTTCGAGGTGATGGCACAAATCCTGAGGCAACCCGTAAGAGCTGAGGTGGCATGGATCTCGAGGTAGCCTGTAGGAGCAGATCAGCTGGTGGAGCTAGACAAGGCGGCCCACTGGAGCAGATCGGCATGATTCCCTAGGAACTGGTGGAGTTGGATGTTGACAAGGCGGCACGTTGGAGAAGGCATTACGTAGCCCAAGGTAGTTCGTTGATGTGGCAACCTGCACGTAGCTCGAGGTGGTTCGTTGATGTGGCGACCTATGCATGGCAAGAGGTGGCACGTGGTCCAAGGCGATTCGTTGACGGGCGACCTTCGTGCGGCATGTGGCAAAATATTCTTCACAGCCTACGATTGCCCGTAGGAAATCAAAGCACATATTGTGCTTTGCTCTTTTTAAAGAGCATAAACATCGTCGCATAGGCGATGTGGGACTATTAAGTCCCAAATAAATCCTTGCTTCGCGCCGAAGCGCGAAGCCAAAAATTGCTTCGCGTTCGACGCGAAAGCAACAAGGAAAGGGAGCCAGCTAATGCTCCTGGATCTTCCCGATAGCACAGCGGCTACCCTTTGCCTTGACTCCCGCGAGGTCGCATGATCGAACCTCGGTGGGGTCATTCCTTTTTTTTTTGCTTCGTGCTCGAAGCGCTAGCAACAAGGACAGGGAGCCAGCTAATGCTCTTGGATCTGCCCGATAGCACAGCACCTACCCTTTGCCTTGACGCTCGTGAGGTCGCACGATCGAACCTCGACGGGGTCAATAGTTTTTTTTTTTAAAAGGGGAAATTTTTCTTTAAAAAAAAGAAAAAAACTTTAAGGTAATTTAAATTTTTTTTTGATGATTGACATTTCCTAAGAGGAAATAGCTGTAAAATTAAAAAAAAAAAAATTGAAAGTTTTTTATTTATCATTTAAAGTTGATGATTGACATTTCCTAAGAGGAAATAGTTGTAAAAAAAAATTTACGCTTTAAGAGGTAAAAAATTAGAAAAATTTCCTAAGAGGAAATCTTTGTAAAAGAAAATTTTTGGGAAATTTTCTTAAATGATAAGATCGGAAGGATGTTACCAAGCACTTTGTAGTTTGTTACTGAGAACAAACGCTGAAAGCTTTGATGAGCACGTGAGAACACTAGTTATAAATACAGTCTTTTCACAATTGCAAAATGTAGTTATTGCACAACAGAGAAATCCTGATCTAGGATACGAAGCAGATTCAAAAGATAACTCCTTTGGGAGCATATTTGAAAAATTCGACACAGTGGAGATTGCTCCACAAGGATCTGAATATACTCATTATAGTAATTCAGTTGAAATCCTACAAACTCCTTCTCCTGAAATTATATTGATCAGTGACGACGATGAACAAGTCGCTGACAATTTTGTAATTGCTGAATCACAACAATAAGAGTGAGTTGTTTATGATTGTAAATCAAGCAAGGCTTGATAGTTTGTAAAGTCTTTTTGAAATAAGATTATATAAGAAATATTTCTTGTTTTAGTAGATAGTAATGGGATCAAATAATAATCTACCAATCCCAGAATTCATTGGGGATAATTATGAGTACTGGTCCATCAAAATGAGGACATTACTCATAGGAAAAGGACTATGGGATAGTATTGAAGACGATTACACTGCTCCAACATATTGGACTACTTTGAGTGCAACCAACAAGAAGATCTTCAAATATGCACAGAAAAATAACTCTTTTGCCTTATACCATCTTCAAGCGGCATTAGATCCAAGTATCTTTCCTAGAATTGCATCTTACTTAACTGCTACAGATGCATGGAATGCCTTGAAAGAAGGATTCCAAGGAAGTGATAAAGTGAAGCAATTCAGGCTTCAAACCTTAAAAAGAGATTTTGAAAATCTCAAAATGAAGGAAAATGAAAGAGTCGGTGACTACTGTGTGCCGAGTCAAAGCGATGAGTTGATATGATGCAAACTTTAGGTGATGACACAAAATTTGAAACAATTGTGAAGAAAGTGTTGAGAACACTTCTTCCTAAGTGGAATCACATTGCCATCATAATTGAAGAATCAAAATACCTTTCTACTCTTACATTTGATAGTTTGATTGGATCATTAACATCACATGAAGAGAGACTTCAAGGAGCACCTTCAACAAGCTATGGAGATGATGACAAAGCCTTCACTTCGAATGAAGCTGCAAGATGAGGACAAGGAAGAGGTCGAGGCAGAGGACAACAACAAAGAGGTAAATGCCAAAGCAACTCCTATAGAGGAGGAAATCAAAACAGAGGTGGAAATCAAAATAGATGAGCCAATCAAAACCAAAGTGGCAATGAAGGCTGTGGAAATCAAGGACAAGGAAGTAACAAGACTAAAAAAACTTGTTTCAACTGTGGGAAACAAGGACACTTTGCTCGTGACTGCTGGTCAAAGACTTCAAAAGATCAAAGCAGTCAATATGGCTCATTCTACGAAGAAGAAGAAGTCCCATCAAATATTTTTCTCTCTTATGGACAATCAAATTAAAATCTTAAAAATACATAGATTTTGGATACTGGTTGCTCCAACCACATGAGTGGCAAAGAAAATCTCTTTGCTACATTAGATTCAAATTACAAATCCCATGTTAAGTTAGGGGATAATAAATATTTGCAAGTTGAAGGCATTGGAGCTATGGAAGTTCCAACAAATGAAGGCCTTCAAAAAGTGAATGACATATACTATACTCCAAAGCTACAACATAATTTGTTAAGTGTTGGCCAGATGATGGAGAAGCATTACAAATTAGTTTTTGATGACAAAAAATGTACAATCCTTGATAAAAACAATTGTAACCGAGTCATCACAGAAGTACCTATGACAAAGAATAGGTTATTCCCTCTAAAATTTGGTGAGCCGGGGGGAGCTCAACTTGCAAACATTGCTATTACAAATCCAAGTGAATTGTGGCACTTGAGATATGGTCACCTCAATTCCGCTAGCTTGAAAATGTTAACATCACAAGCTATGGTGACAAGACTACCAAAAATTCAAGAACATAAGAAGATATGCGAAGCATGTGCTTTGGGAAAGCACTCCAGAACGAAGTTTCCAAGAGGCCAAGCATGGATAGCAAGCTATCCTCTTCAGCTAGTACATTCAGACATCTCTGGTCCAATGCAAACAAAAAGCCTTGGAAAAAATTCTTATTTTCTAACATTCATAGATGATTATTCTAGAATGTGTTGGATCTATTTTCTGAAACACAAATATGAAGCATTTGATTGCTTCATAGACTTCAAAAATAATGTAGAAAAGCAATGTGACTACTATGTCAAATGTCTTCGCACTGATAGAGGAGGAGAGTACTCCTCAAATGAATTTTTAAATTATTGTAAGCAAAATGGGATAAAAAGATAGTTCACCATTGCCTATACCCCACAGCAGAACGGTGTGGCTAAGAGAAAGAACTGTACCCTTGTTGAAATGGCAAGAACAATGCTTTAGACAAAGCATCTAACATACAGCTATTGGGTAGATGCAGTGAGAACTAGTACATATATTCTAAATAGAAGTCCAACTTCTAGTTTAGATGGTATCACTCCTTATGAGGGATGGTACGGTAAGAAACCAAATGTCAAACATTTTTGAGTATTTGGTTCTTTAGCTTATGCACACATTCCTAAGGAGAAGAGAAAGAAGCTTGATCCCAAGAGTCAAGCATGTATTTTTTTAGGGTATTGTGAATCAACCAAAGGGTATAGATTGTACAATCCCAAGACACATAAAATAATTATCTCCAAGGATGTAATTTTTGATGAAGGGGGAGAATGGGGTCATAAAAAGTTTGTTGATATTGACTCTAATTCGAAAAGTTCCACATTTGTACAACCCAAGAAAACTAGTGAAAAAAGTTCCCCTCCACAAAGTCCACATCAAGAATCTTCATTAAGTACATCAAGTGGTACACCAAGTCCAAGAAGGACTCCTTTT
Source organism: Wollemia nobilis (assembly GCA_028583015.1). Lineage (NCBI taxonomy): Eukaryota > Viridiplantae > Streptophyta > Pinopsida > Araucariales > Araucariaceae > Wollemia > Wollemia nobilis. The sequence continues at coordinate 107,288 of JAQPPZ010003013.1, forward strand.
TTGGCACCCCCAAACTCTTCGAAATGATTTCATAGATCTGTAAGTGCTCCAAGTCCGATGGATATTGATCCAGTTTCTCAAAGGAAATAGAAAAATAGAGGAAATCGCATACTATAGAGTCATCCATCTTCTTAAATGTTGGATAGGAATTTCCAACAAAGATACACTAGGAGTCAAGCTAGTGAGATGGACGACATTTTGTCAAGACTTGAAAATCTTCAAATGTCAGGAGATGATGAGTCTCATGAACCAAGGGGTGATGTAGTCAATTATGCTTTGTTGGTTGCTGCACAGCTAGAACCATCTAGCTATGAAAAAGCTTGTAATTAAAGTATATGGCAAGATGCCATGGAAGAGGAAATATCCTCAATTAAAAAGAATGATACTTGGGAGCTTGTGAAGCTTCCCAAGGGAAAAAAATGTGTTGGATGTAAATGGGTCTATAAGACCAAATTAAATGCTGATGGAAGCATTGAAAGGCACAAGGCAATATTAGTAGCTAAGGGTTTTACTCAAAAATATGGAATAGATTATGAGGAAACCTTTGCTCCAGTTGCTCGACAAGAAACAATCAGAACTGTTCTTTCCTTGGCAGCCCATAAAGGATGGAACATTCAACACATGGATGTGAAAAGTGCATTTTTAAATGGATACATGACAGAAGAGGTGTATGTACAACAACCTCAAGGTTTCCAAGAACCAATAAAAGAGAACCTTGTTTATAAATTGAAAAAAGCACTTTATGGCCTCAAGCAAGCACCACGAGTGTGGTACTCATGAATTGATGGCTATTTCAGCAAATATGGTTTCACAAAAAGCAAGAGTGAACCAACTCTATAGTACCTGAAGAATGGAGTAGATATCCTCATAGTTTGTTTATATGTGGATGATCTAATATTTATGGGTAGTAATAATAAAATGAATATGGAGTTCAAAAACTCCATGATGAATCAGTTTGAGATGAAGGATCTCGGATTAATGAGATACTTCCTAGGAATGGAAGTACATCAATCAAAGAATGGGATCTTCATATGTCAACAAAAATATGCTCGTGACATGATCAAGAAATTTGCTATGCAGCAGTGCAAATCAGTTGCAACACCAACAGGACATGGAATCCAGCTAAGCAAAGATGATGGAGCACCAAAATTTGACATGACCAATTTCAGAAGCATGGTTGGGAGTTTAATGTTTCTCACCAACACTAGGCCAGATATACAATATGTTGTTTCTCTAGTATCAAGGTTTATGGCATGCCCATCCGAGCTGCATCTTCAAGCAACCAAACAAATTTTACGATATGTAAAAGGTACATTGGATTTTGGAATCCATTACCACAAGTCTAACTCTATGAAGTTAGTTGGTTATAGTGACAACGATTGGGGCAGTAATATAGATGACAAAAAATCTACATCAGGGAACTATTTTAGTCTAGGTTTAGGACTAATAACTTGGAGTTCCAAGAAGCAATCTGTTGTAGCATTATCATCTACAGAAGCTAAGTATATAGCCATTACCCATGCTAGTACTCAAATCCTTTGGTTGAGGAAAATCCTTGAAGAGATTGGCAAAAAAAAAATTGGTCCAACCAAACTGAATTGTGATAATATTAGTGCCATATAGTTGGCATATAATCCAACCCACCACAAAAGGTCAAAACATTTTGATATGAAGTATCACTTCATAAGAAATATGGTGGAACAACAGATAGTTGAGCTTCAATACTGCAGCACTTTGGATAATCTAGCAGACATCTTCACCAAAGGCATGGCTAAAGCTCAATTTATAAAGCTGAGAGACTGTATAGTCAGTCCTCTCAACTTTAAGGGGGAGAATGTTGGAAAATTACCATTGGTAAAAGGTTAAAAAATAGTATTTTACCTTGAGTAAGTTTACTTACCTTTTACCTTGGACGACAACATCTTTGGGCGGCAAGAGAATTTTATTTTAATTTCTTCTCCCTTCCCTTAATTTCTCCTATTCCCCCTTTTCTCTAGTATGGTTATTTTAATGTTTATTTAAACTTTGTAACCTGATGTTAATGGTTAATGCAAATTCACCATTGTATCAATTGCTCACCTCCCACAAATATCAACACCATGCTAACTTGACACACATACCTTCTCAGGCCTTACAGCCAATCCAATTAGCTTGGTCATTTTCACAATGGGGGTTGGATTTAATCAAAAAAATCTTCCCCACATCCTCTGGCCATCACACATTTATCATTACGGCCACCGAGTATTTTACAAAGTGGATGGAAGTGATTCCCCTTACCACTATGACAGGACCCCGCATCATGGAGTTCATTTTGTATAATATCATTTGTCGTTTTGGTATTCCATCCAAGATCATATCAGATAATGGGATGTCATTTAAAAATAAATATGCATGTGCTTTAATAGCAAAGTATAATATCCAACACAAATTTTTGATTCCCTACTATCCATAAGGGGAAGTAGAGGCTTCCAACAAGACATTGATTGCCATTCTCAAGAAAACTATCAAAGAGAATCATGTCGATTGGCACACACAAATACCCCTTGCTCTATGGGCTTACCTCACTAGCATTCATATGCCCATCACTGTGAATATCCATGCAAGAGTTCATTGACGATGACATCGCGTGGTAGGCTCACCTAGATCAACTTATGCTGCTTGACGAATATTGTGTTAATGCTCTCGAGCACCTACACATTTATCAAGAGCAACTTAAAAGAGCCTACAACCTGAAAGTCAATCTTAGAGACTTTTAGGTTGGTGACCTTGTTCAAAAAGAGAACCAACAAAATTATAATTTGCCACCCCATTTAAGGGACAAGTTTGCAATAAACTAGTCAGGTCATTATGTCATTACCAGTTATATAAGACCCAAAAATTATCACCTAGCTTCCCTTGAAGGCGTCGAGGAACCTAAACCCTTGAACATCCTTCACTTGTGGCCTTTCCATACCTATAGTACTATGGCTCAACATAAAATGCTCCTAGGTGGTCTATAATTAATTAGGTCACCCAAAAATGCTCCAAGGGTGCCTTTAACCCACTTGGTTAACCTAAAATTCTCCTAGGTGGTCTATAACCATCTAGGTCACCCCAAAATACTCCAAGGGTGCCTTTAACCCACTTGGTCAACCTAAAATACTCCTAAGTAGTTTATGCCTGTCTAGGTCACCCCAAAATGCTCCAAGGATGCCTTTTAACCTGCTTGGTCAACCTAAAATGCTCTTAGGTGGTCTATAACCATGTAGATCACACAAAAATGCTCCAAGGGTGCCTTTAACCCACCTGGTCAACCTAAAATGCTCCTAGGTGGTCTATGCCTATCTAGGTCACCCCATAATGCTTCAAGGGTGCCTTTTAACCCACTTTGTCAAGCTAAAATACTCCTAGGTGGTCTATAACCATCTAGGTCACCCCAAAATGCTCTAAGGGTGCCTTTTACCCACTTGGTCAACCTAAAATACCCCTAGGTAGTCTATAACCGTCTAGGTCACTGCAAAATGCTCCAAGGGTGCCTTTAACTCGCTAGATCAACCTAAAATGCTCCTAGGTGGTCTATGCATGTCTAGGTCACCCCAAAATGATCCAAGGGTGCCTTTAACCCACTTGGTCAACCTAAAATGCTCCTAGGTGATCTATGCCTGTCTAGGTCACCCCAAAATGCTCCAAGAGTGCCTTTAACCCACTTGGTCAACCTAAAATGCTCCTAGGTGATCTATAACCATCTAGGTCACCCTAAAATGCTCCAAGGGTGCCTTTAACCCGTTTGGTCAACCTAAAATGCTCCTAGGCGGTCTATAACCATCTAGGTCACCCCAAAATTCTCCAAGAGTGCCTTTAACCCGCTTGGTCGACTCAAAATGCTCCTAGGTGGTCTATGACCATCTAGGTCACCTCAAAAGCCTCAAAGGCATCCATAAGTGCTTTGGTCACCCCAAATGCCCCAATGGACCCCAATAAGCCCATTGGTCATATGTATATATCAATTAAAAATACAAAAATATTGCATCACATTGCATCTTCAAACATCATCAAAAATAAAAAACATCATATACATCAATAAAAAATACAAAAATATCATATTGCATTTCATTACATCGCATCTCATCGCACTATCAAAATCATCTACATTAGGCATACTCATCATTCCATTTTGCATTTTAGGGTTGCTCATACATGTCTAGCACTAAGCCTGTACATTATGCATTATTCCAAAACAATCATGTCAAAGTCAATATCTGCATCATTCCATTATCACCTAGCATATCCACTTACATTTCACACTGGTCATAGTAGTGTCTATTACCATCACAAAGTTGTTTTTTCTAGAATGTCCTTAGGGTTTTCAGTCACTCAGCCGTCTCTTGTTTTATTTTCAGATTTTATAGAAATATATCATGATTTTTAGGAGGTAGAGTCTTGCTTAGATTATACCTTGTAAACAAAAAATCCCAAAATATTTACACACTAATAAATCCAATTTTTGTGCAAGGAAAAATGAAATTATGAAGTGGTATAGGTTACCTTAAGTGAAAATGTCATCTTGATCATCCCCCTATGCGAATGGTTCAAGAATTCTAAGGATTGGAAAAAGGACAAGCTCTTCCCTACCAAATTCCCCAAAATAAATAGTGGTTTTCACCACTATAAAAAATCCCAATCCCCAAAATCCCACATCAAAATCCCAAAAGTTCAAAGAAATCAAATTCCCCAATAGTCAAAAGCAAAATCCCACAAAAAGCAAAAATCAAAATCAAATTTAACAATGGTCATCACCACTCCCCACATCCCTTGCTCAAAGGAAACAAAAATATACAAAATAAATAGTGATTTTCATCACTACATATGAGCAAGTATCCCAATAAAATTGAAGAAAATAAGGGAGTTGAACTTGAATCCCTGGAATTCTTAGCATTTGGACAACCATTAGGTGATCCTCATTATATATTTGGTGGATAGCCTACTTTTCAATGGCGGTAGCCTCCTGCATGATGATATGTCTATCACATTAGCTTTCGTGTGTGTACATACCAATGTTTGCATGTGGATGAGCTAGATTTTGGTAACCTAGATTGCCTAGGGGTCTAATCCTACTAAGTACAAACCTAAGATCATGACATTCATAGGGTGATCCTCATTCCAGGTTTGGTGGATAGCCTATCTGGAAATGGCGGTATCCTTGTGCATCTCATATGAATGAACTCACTTGCACACACAGGGATATGGAGTATCTTGGTCATCCTAGCAGATTCATACCTTGTCAAAAAATCTTGCATGGTTAGTATATAACTTTTGATCAGGTAGCTAGAGTGTTTGAGTCTCATGAAAACCTCATCAACATTCTATAGCATCTCACTTCATTCATTCCATTTTACCACATTGCAATAATACATTCCCATATATCCATTGCACAAAAATAGTACAAAAAGAAACAAAAGGAACTAATGCATTTTATATAGTCTATGGTGCTAACATAGTGAGACAAATCATTAGTTACAGTTCAAAGTATCAAAGCATGCAAGTCATCCATTTCACTATGCATCCACGCATATACATCAACAACAAATCCTATCACAAAAGCATCCATATGCATACATAATAAACATCCACCACATTTGCATTACATCATAGAAGCATACATGTGCATACGTGGTACAACATCCATTAGTAATACAACATATCACATAATAGTATCCATCTACAACAATCATTAGCATTTAACATACCACCATAAATCACATACATACATTTGCATCAATATCATAAAAAAATAAATGAGACATATGATGACCATAACAAAATCTCATATATATGGGGTAAAAATATACATCATAGTTTCCAAAAATACCCGTGGGCTACAAAAACATGGGTCCTTAGACCTCACTAGTATCAAAAAAATAATAGCCAATCAAAAATAGCCTCAACAGTACCCATCACCATGGTCATGCAGGACCGGTGCTGTGACTCGCACTACCTCCCGTAGTTCGGATCCGCTGTGATCCCCCAGGCCTGCTGCCACCATCCCTGTCAATCCTTTTCCTAGACAATGACTGCACTGATCTGCCAAATCTGATGTGAGCCACTAGTCTCCCGATCATCAGGAAGATGCCCTCTAAGGCACACCACCTCCATATCTATTCTATCCATGTAAGCCTATCTCTGTTACCCTCGTGACTGGTAGGTGTCCACTACTGACTGCATTTGAAGCACCTTTACCCACAACCTCTTTGCCTCATCAATGCTATACCCCTCCTACCCAGGACCCTATGCTCTCACCTATACCCACAAGGATAAAATATTGACATGATCCTCCTACACCTATGCCCGTAGGGATGAAATCTCAGCCTGATCCTACAGTACCTATACCCACAAGAGATCCCTCTCCTGCCTAACCCTGATCAACTTAGCCTGTATCTTCAAGTATATATCATCCTAGGTACCCTAGATACCCTGCTGTCCTTGTGCCCATTAGCCCTTAGTCTCCCCCTCATCACCCTGATCTCCAAGGTATAACAGGTCCACCTGCTCATCTGCCTGCTAGTCCTACCTATGTAGATCATCCATCTCTGTCTGGTCTACCTTCATAACATCCTCCATAACCTCATCTGTAGCCCTAGTTGCCTCACCTCTGAGAGTATTTATGCCTCACCACTGGTGCATCACCAACCATGAGTCATACTCCGTTGTAGTTCTAACGTCATCCATGTCAGGCTAGTACACTACCAGGTCTACCTCCTCTCCCACCTCCTCTACCACTAGCCATTCTAGTGTCCTCTCATCCTCGTAGCACCGATATACTAATGGATCCCCAGGAAATCATTGTTGTAGTATAAATTGTTGTGTAACCCTAGTAAATTGGAAGTACTCCCACTTAGTACCATGCTAGGCAATCAAAAATCTACCTCATCTCACCCATCAGAGCTACTCTCCAGCATCCAGCTAGACCGAACAATCCTTGTACGATCACCACATTACTTGCCCTGGCACCAGTCATGAGAACACATCCACATAGTAGTCCACATCACCTGCATGGCAACGACTCTACCCTCTCTCCTACACTTGCTACCATAGGATACCATATTCTATCTCCTTGTATGCTAGATGCACCTAGGTCATCCATGATAATCCATGTGGTCACTCCACCACTATATGCTGCCATCCCCAACACTGCAACAAGAAGCTGCACCCCAAACCCTTCTAATGATAGCAGCAGATATCGTACAACTCATCATAGATTTGTGCTAGTAGTGTAGTCCCCCATGCCATCACTAGAAGCTCCTCCTTGGTACACCTCGCTAGGGCGTACACCAACTCCTGCAGGTTCTAAGAGAACCTAGCTCTTGAAGAATTCGAGAGGAGCATATTGGAGATGAGAGTCATTAGTAGTGCATGCCTCACCTCCAACACCCCCTCCTCATGCCAATACCCCATCAATATCCCACCATTATGGCAATCCATATCTGTTACATCTACATCCTCACCAAAATATCTCGTCAGCACTGCACCTCTTAGGTTATGGTGCGTAGAACAGATCGGTCGCCCTTCTATCAGAATCTGCAAAATCTGATAGACGTCCTCTAGAATTATCGTCATCTCCCCTGTGGGTAGGTGGAAGGTTTTGGTGTGTGAGTTCCATAGGATAATAAGAGTAGTCAAGTAGGCTCGATCGCCTATCATAGGATGCAACCGAGTAACCTGCTTGAGCCCCATGTCATCAAGCCACTCCTAGTCAGCCTTAGTCAAGGCATCTCAGGTGGTCTAGAAGAGCTTCAATTTGGGATACCGACTCTTAACCACATGGTAGAGCAATAAACTTAATAATAACAACAATAAAATGTCATTCATTATGCGTCACAAAGGCCCTCACAAGGCTCATTAAAAAATGCACCAATAATTCATCACAGTAATTTAATTCCACAAAACAAAATATAAAAATTCAAAATTTTACATGTTACATCTACCCTAGGGTTTCATTCCCTATCCCGTGATGTGATATGTTTAACAAAACAAAATACAAAAATTCAAAATTTTACATGTTACATATACCCTAGGGTTTCATTCCCTATCTTGTGATGTGATATGTTTAACAAAACAAAATACAAAAATTCAAAATTTAACATGTACATCTACCCTAGGGTTTCATTCCCTATCCCGTGATGTGATATGTTTAAAAACAAACTGTAAAACTCAAAATTTTTTGGTATATTTCATCTACATTAGGTTTAATTTCCAAAGGTCAAATGAGGTAAAAATCTAGTACATTTCGGTTAAATTTAGGTTTAATCACTTAGTTTAACCAAAGCCAATAAATAGGTAAGCAACATTGCAATGCCAAGAGCAAAATAATAAGGAAGGTGAGTAACCGTATACCCATTTTGCATTGGATCCTCCACTAGATGCCTTGGTTTGCTGACTCATGATGGCCACAGGATGATTTCGACAGCGCTTCACTTCAGAAAAATACCCTCTTCTTCCTCACCTGTCAAATCACAAGAAAAAAACATGAAATAATGAACCCAAAAATTGCATTTGAGGTTTATATAGGCCTACAAGAGTTCTATTCATCCTAGGGTGGGACGAATTCACTTTTTGCCATTCGTCCCACCCTAGGAAAAATACAGATTTTGTATTCGTTCCACCCTGGGACTAATACAGAACCTGTAAAGTAAAATAGCTTAAAAAGCACCAAAACAACTCTATTTTGGTCAAAATTTTTGTCTCAGCCACAAGCCACATAATAGCACTCCTGGATGCTTGGAAAGAACCTTACTTCACTCCCTAAGAAGGCCAGTATGGCCGGACCACCCCACAAGAATAAGGTTTTTCATTCCTTTCCTCCCGGAAGTAGAAAAGAAAAGGGTCCAAAACCCACAAAAAACAAGTCAAATATGATGGAATTCATTCAAGGTCAAGATGGAATGCAAACTTCTAATGGATGCATAGGCAAGTTACTATTTCATTCCCCAAGAAGGCCATTGTGTCTGGACCACCCCACGCGAATGAAGTTTTCAACTTTTTACCTCAAGGAAACCTCCCTAACATCATCAAAATCCTTTCAAAACTATGCCATTTTTCAATGGATAGGCAATCTCAACAAAAGTCATTTGGGTCAAGTGACTTGTCACTTTTCTCACAAGTCATTCCCTCATTGACTCGTCACTTGAGGGGGTAGTCATACTCAATATCATAATCAACAAGCACACACTCAATCAGGCAAATTGCGTTCATTCAATGAATCATTGACAAAGACAATCATGCTCCTGCTTGGGGCAGCAAACAAGCACAAATTAAACAAATGCTTGGCATTTTAGAAGCATGAAGGATTCATAGGCCTCACCTCTTCATGACAGAACAATGTCCAAGCTCAAGCAAGTTCCTTAGCTTGTCAAAAGCAAGGATTCAAGAATGCATGCTATTTCTAGGATTGGGGCATCTAAAGTTGGTTAGGTTATTTGAGTAACCCTAATCATTGAATATTTTAGTCATCTATTTTTACTCGGTTCTGTGTTGCACACAATGCATCCCAAAAAGGAGCATCTGTAGACACTAAAATCTGGTCAATACGATTATGCTACTATAAGCAATGGCTAAATGATAGACCAAGGCCCCTAGGGCAGCCCTCAACATGTAGTGGTCCTAACCACTCAGTGCAAGGTTTTGGAAGGTTTTAGGCCACTTTTGGGACCTTTTGAACACCCTAATTCTATTCGTCCCACCTTGGGATGAATACAGATTCTATTTGTTCCACCCTGGAGTGAATAGCAACATTCATCCCAGGGTGGGGCGAATAGTAGGTTTGACCAGCAAAAAATCAAATCTGGGCCAATGGCGCCCAATAACAGTTATATTCCTTGCTATTATTATCCACAAGTCAAAGCACACATCATCTTAATGCTCCAACCCATAAGTCAGTCCAATTTAGGATATTCTCTTCTCCTTCCAATGCATGTCGCCCCGATGGCCAAGTGGCGCCTCTTGCCCTGCATGCCCTCGCATGCCCCTTGACCCATGAAGCCTCATTGAGCTGTAACGTGGATGCATTTTCCACATAAAATATGGATATGAGTTTTAGTTTTATGCAACAGAGTGCTTCTAAGATTTCACCTCACCTTTTGTGCCCATTTTTCCCTCGAAATATCTACCTAGCGAAGGAGGTTCGCGAGTGAACTAGGAGGCATAATTTATCACATAACCAAACTAGCTGAGTGAATTCCCTCACCACATTTTATGATAATACATCCCATAGTGTTTTGCATAAGTAATTAGTGGAATTGGTGTTAAAATTTAGGCTGAAACGGTGGGCATCCCACCCCTAGGTGCCCCCAATTTGTGACAGTCCTATTCGTCCCACCCTGTGATGAATAGAAATCCATGCATAATTTTTTGACTATTTTTAATTGGTTATTTTATACATGTTATTACTATGCTGCAATTCAAATTTTAGGTCATTCTGAGCTATATTGGCCGAGATATTGCAATTTTAGTGTTTTGCAAGGTCTCATGCAGGTCTCCGGTGGTCATCTAAGGAAACACCTAAAATATTACTTATTTAGCAAATATGATAAAATGGGTCTTCTTAAAATATCATGTTATGTATTCAGTCCAATTTTCATATGTTTTGAATATGTTTAGGGCCAAAAATTGTTTGCTTTGTGTTTTGTAGGTTGCACACAGTCATTGCAATTACGAGGCACCATCGAACTCAATATTGGCACAATTTCTAGTGATATCTTCCCAAAATATTATGTTTTACATACCTCTATAATTTCAAGTCATTTGGAGTTGATTTTATGCTTATTATCACTATTAGCTATTTGGCCCCTATGGGGATTGCATGTTTCTCATCACATGCACTCGCTATTTGACATTTTTTGTTTCCTTGTGTGTAGGTGTAGGTTATATAGTGCATTGGGGATCATAATTGGACCTCAAATAATTAGAGATACAAGTGGTGGCAACCTTGGCCCACCCACTTCGATTGTGGGTACGAGGAAAGACACTAGATGTGCACCCGAGTTACTTGAAGGATTTTGATCCTTGGGCACCCGATTTGTAAACATTTGTATCATCCATTTGAGCCCTCAGAGAGGAAATTTTGTAACCTAGATTTGATCTATCCAATTAATAAGAAGTCAATTTGCTTTGCATCATTTCTTGTTATTTGCTATCTTTTCCATTTTACTTGCATGCTTCCGTTTGATGCTCATAAGCAATAGGACATAGATACGCATATTGTTTATTATCATTTGGTGCACCATTTTTTCCTACTTCACAAGGAATGAAAAGCAAGGTTTGTGAAACTAAGGTTCATGAAACTGTGGCATCACGACGATGAGGGGGCCCACCGAATGGTGATATGGATCCCACGGGGCAATCATATTGGCGATAGGAGGCATTTTTTTCGGTGGACATCATGTCAATGATGGATTAAACAATGTGACTGACAAGGGGACAAATAACATGGATAGTTTTATGTGCAATAATACAATCAAAGAGTATATAAAAGATGTGTCAGTGGGGACAAACGGTAGCTCCGGGTGATAACATCGAAGCAGGTGGATTCAGGTGACAAAGGAACTGAGGACGCGGACCTATCGAAAATTGACTACATGGATAAATAAGACATCGATGTTGGTTTTTGATGGACGATTTACCTGACATGACAAATACGTGGACAATGGAACCTGACCTCTAGGCTAGAGTTCAGTCAAGTATGGACGGATGCATTAGCGAAGGAGTTTAATAAAGAACGACATCAGACATGATGTACAGTGCATTCGACGAGTGGTAAGGCAATGACCATCGTATCCTGGGAAATCATAAACGAAGAAAACTCAGAGCCAACTCAATAATTTTTGAACAATGATGAGAACCACATGTACTTTGACTACGTTGACAACCCCTAGCCACATAGATGGTAAATTTTACATTAAGATCACGACAGTGATATGAACATATCGAACACATTTGGGCATCGCGACGACCAGTAGATGAAAATGAATGAAATACAGGTGTAAAGGATTGTCATAGGAGCTTCGATGGAGGCTTTGAGCTTTACGAGTGAGAGATAAAGTAAACAACCATACATTATTTATTTTTCCTTGACTGCGACATCAAGCATAATGTCGATGTATCCTTAGGGGATGTTCTAATTTGGTGTCGATGTGGCACTAGTATATATAATAAAAAACAATGATAGCGCAGATAGAGGAAAAAGTGTGACAACACTGTTCTCCAGGTGATAGACTCGGGTGACTAGCCAATTGTGATAAGGATACCCTAAATCGATGAAATTTTGCAAGAGTGAAGACTACACAGGCGAGAAGCTAAATGGCGAACACCCGATCGACGTGGGAGGAAAGCTATGCAAGGATTGGACGATTAGTGACAGACGAAAATGCTCAGTGAAGCCATGTTGATTTTGACGAAAATTAATTTCCACAACAATGAGGCGGTTAGGCAACGAAGATAGTTCTGATGGTGTGAGTTTGGGAGGCATATTCGTCCACGATGGCTCACATCGAACAACTTGGACATCAGTTGGGGGAAGCTACTGTTGACCTCGATGGTTCAATCATCGAGAGACAAAAAATCAGCAAGAATTCATAGAAGCAATAGTGTATTAAATTGGGAAAAACATTATAAAAAATGAAAGAATTGAGAAAGGAGAAATTCGTCCACGCGGATTCCTCATGTGGATTTCTTACAAGTAATAGGCGGTGACGTTTTCTAAAGCATACCTCGGGTAATGACATTGGTTGCAGGGGTATTTAACAATAAAAAGAAACAAAAATCGAATTATTGAGTTCATCTGTCTCATCTCTGTTGATTCGACACAGCGTGGGAGCCTTTGTCATAATGCAAATGTTCATTTCTACCATGTAGAATATACGTTGCATGCGTCAGGGGTGTTTTGACGAAACAGAGAAACCACCCATGTAGCGTCGTGTTACCCCATGCCAAGCCACATGGTGCAAGTCATAAAAACAATTTTGTCCTTTGTGCCCATGGGACCATATTCCCATGACGTTTATGCTTTACATGCATGTAAAATAAAATCTTAGCTCAAATTGGAAATAAATGTTGGGGTGTAAATAGATACAAAGACTTATTTTAAGTTATATCATAACCCTTATGGATTGGAAGAAAGCGTTACCCAAAAAAGTGTTCCAAATAGAAACAGAGAAAGAACAAAAAAACAAAGGGGTAGAAAATGAAACGATGGAGGAGGAAATGAAATGGAAAATCAAAGGTCGGATTGAGAGTTTCAAATACCCAGGAAAATAGAGAAATGAGGGGCTGGACCTTTTGAAGGCCACATGCTGCCAGAATGTAAAATTTATTTTAATGCAAAAGCTTTCTTTCAGAAATTTAGACTTTGTTAGCAAGAAAGGAGGGGAAAATTTCTGCATGCTGGATTTAACTGTCTATTTTTCCTTTTTTAGTTTTTCGAATTTGTAGATGATGTCAATGTCATTTTGGGTTACATTAGGTGAATATTTGGAATCTAAAATTAAATTTTGAATCCTTAGGAGCTAGCACCTAACTTATTTTGATTGTGCAAATGCAAGTTAAATAAGGCTAGGTTGCATGTAAGGGTTTCTCACATCTTCGGTTTTACAGGACGGGGTGCTATCAAACTGATGAAGCTTTGCATTTATGCATTTTCAACATTTGATTTGTTGCAGATTTTTATTTTTCAGTTTTCCAACTTTTATTTTATAGATTTTTATTTATTTATTTTCAGACATTAAAATAAAAATAAAAAAAATTTCAAAATCCAAAAATGATTGCACGACTGCGTAGAATGTACTTCGGAGTTTCATTTTGCACTTAGACGTTTTTGCTTTGGAGTCATTTTGAATTTTTAAAAATTATATAAAAGTTGTTTTATTGCAGATTTTAAAAATTTGAATTCATTTTGAGGCCGAATATGATTTTTCCAGTTTTATATTTTAATTGCAAGCGTACAATGAACTTCCCTTTACGAAAATTTTAATTTCATCAAAGGGGGTAAATTTTAATAGCATTTCATAGTTACCATTTTGGAGCCTTAAATTACCTTCTCTTTATAAAAAATATGATTTTATGAAAGAGAGGTAATTTGTACACTACATTGAAGGTCATTATTTCAAAGCATTAAATTATTCTTCTTTATGAAAATGTGATTTTATTTAAGAGAAATAATTAAAGTAACATTTTTAAGCCTCTATTTTAAGACAATAAATTATTATCTCTTTGTGAAAACTAATTTCACCAAAGAGGGATAATTTATTAATCATATTAAAGGCTATCTTAATCTCTATGATAAGAAACTACATTTGAGGATCCTATTCATAATTTCAAATTCACATTCATAGATAGATTTAATCTTCATTTCCATGTTTAAAGTAGGATTTAATGCAAGATAAAACTTGACTAAAATCCACTTAATAAGGGAAGATAAAATATACCTTAAAATCCTCAAGATAAAAAGAATTAAGGCACTACATCGTGGTCATATGAGGGTCATTTCACATTTACTTTTATGTGGGTTTCATGAAAAATCATTAAAGTAGCATGGTATATAAACCAACACATGCCCCTTGTTTACAGTTACTTGCAATCACTAAGGTATTCTTAGCATTAATTGATATATCTTTATTGAGATTACTAATACACATAAGCAAATGCTAATATAACGAAGACCTTGGAGAAGTTGTTTGTTTAACTGCTTTGCAATAGAGGGTTTTGGGATCCAAACCCTAAGGGAAAATGTAATTTCACAATTGGGTGAAATTAGCACTCGAAGGAGGGTGCGCAGTGATTTATCATGAAGACCCAAAACAAAATACGTGTTAGATGTAAAACCCATAGGGAAGTAGACCCATGATGGTCATTTGTTGAGCAACTTGGGTGATGTGGTGATGAGTTTTGAATTGGAGCCAATAATGACATGGCATGCCAGTTATAGGTTTCGAAACAGTCACAGGACAAAGTGCAGCATGGAGGAATTATTGCAGGCGCAATAATGAGGATTAAACGATGGATACCAGGCCTGAGCTATGGCAACAAGACGATAGGGATCATGCTAGATAGAAATGTATGTCGACAAGTTCAACGATGGGAATATTTGAAATGGCGATAGCAGATAGGTTTCGAAGGAGTTGAGGGTTTGTATCCCTGTGATCAGGGACATGCTAGCATACAAAAAATGAAATAATGAGAACCCTAAACGTGGATGCAGAACATAGTGAACGTTTTCAACTAGACACACTAGACGTTTTCAACTGGATGAATACATAGATCTGAAATATGAAGACATCTTCATCGGATACAGGGATAGAAGTAAAAAAATACAGGCTACGTCGATATGAGGTTTTGTGGGGGAATTTTTAGCTCTATCCAACATGAAGAAAATAGATGACATGGCAGTTTGATACGGAGCATGGTTTATACATGGTACAATGTTCATCGTCATGGAGTTTAGTTTCGATGGATGCTTTGACACCAAATGAAATGGATATGGTAGAAAGAGTAATTTAGATAAACATTTAATGTGGCCTTGATTAAGTATTGGTTCCCATATGCATGTGAATGAACCAACAAATCGTGTTAATAGTTTCAAATGAATAAACATGGTCTTTATGGAAAAGAAGTTAAAGGAATATGCAGTGGGTGTTAGTGTTGATTATTCAATAGGTGCGAAGGGGAACATGTTGTGAATGTTACACGAAGCATGAAGTTTTAAAATTGAAAGTCATTTGAAAGAGGGGGATTTCAATAATCTTATAAAATATTTGATTTGGATGGACATGGGTTTACTAAATAAAATTAGAACGTTTAGAAATGACACAAGGGAAAATGTAGTTTATACACAAAGATGTTATAAAGACAAGCAAGCATGGAAAACCAAATGGTGGATAGAAAAATAAAAATAGAAAACCAAGGGTATCGGAAGCTAAACAGTAGGGTAAAAGAAAACAAACGAAGAATGAAGGGAAATCAAGAGGTTGATGAAAATTTTAAATATCTAAGGCAAAAACAGAAACATGGATGGAATTTTTGGCAAGGCCAAGCGCTGCCAAAATGACGCTGTAAAGAATGGAAACATTACATTAATGCCAAAGCTTTATTTCAGAAATTTTAGGCCTTGTTAGCAAGAAAGAAGGAGATTTTTTTGCATGCTTTGTTATAATTGCTTTATTTTTTCCTTTTTCAGTTTTTGAATTTATAAATGGAGTTTATGCATCCTTTTGGTTACTTCATGTGAATGTTCGAATCTGAAATTTATTTCTGAACCCTAGGAGCTAGCACTTAGTTTATTTCGGTTGTGCAATATGCAGGTTGAATAGACTAGGTTGCATGTATGAGTTTTTCACATCTTTGATTTTTTAGAATGGGGTGCTATCAAACTGACAAAGCTTTGCATGTCTGCATTTTCAGCATTTGATTTACTGCAGATTTTTATTTCTTTTAGTTTTCAAACTTTATTTTACAGAGTTTTTTTTTAATTTTCAGGCATTAAAATGAAAATCGTAAAAAAATAAAAAGATAAAAATAAATACATGGTTGCCTAGAATGAACATCAATCTTCCATACACAACAGATTTAGACTCATTCTGATGTCATTTTGATTTTATATTAATTTTTGAAAACTGTTGTTTTTAATGGTTTTTATAATTTTGGAAATTCATTTTTTTTAGTTTTGGAAGGACATCAGATTTTTAATTTCTGCATTTCATTCATAGGCACAAGATGACTTTTCCTTTATGAAAATTCAATTTCATAAAAGGGGGGGAAATTTTCATGGCATTTCATGAGCCATTATTTTCGGAGTAATAAATGCACCCTTCTTCATGAAAATTTTGATTTCATTGAAGAGAGGTAATTTTATATATTACATTAAAAGGCTGATATTTTAAAGCATTATATTATTTTTATTTATGAAAATTATTTCATTAAAGAGAGATAACTAAATGAAAATTTTGAGCCTTTACTTTAGGGCCATAAATTATTATCTCTTTGTGAAAATTAATTTCACTAAAGAGAGATAGTTTATTAATCACATCAAAAGTTATCTTTATCTTTATGATAAGAAGCTACATTTCATGAGCCTATTTATCATTTCATATTTACATTCATAGAAATATTTTCATCTTCACTTTCATATTTAAAGTAGTATTTAATGCAAGATAGAACTTGAAATTGATATGTGACCAATGTTAGTGAGTCGAGTTAAAATTTATTGTAAAATTAAAGTGTGTTGATAATATGATTGTAAACCTTGACTTGTTTTTTGAGTGTATTGAGATGTGGTGAATGGATTGATGAATGGAATTGAGTGTGTTTTTGGTGGTGTGATGAATTGGGGGGTATGAATTGAAATTGATGATGATGAGGTTGGTGAATAAATGATTGTGAATGAAGAAAAGGAGATGATGTGTGAAGGCTATGGATGGGTTGACTCATAGGAATGGAATGGGTATGTGTTAATGGAGGCATAGGAATAGAAACCACATAAGATTGTGACAACCACGATGGATTTGGATTGACAAAGATAGGCTGAATGAAAAAAAGTTGAGGCTTAGGATTGATCACCTAAACTTGCTATTGAGGACAATACTGAGAATTTTGTTGCTTCTTAAGCAATTTGTTAATGTGTTCCTATGCTTCATGTATTTCCATATCTGAAGTATATGACATAGATGTGGATGGAATGGATGAGGTAGGTGGAGGATAAGTTATAATAGGAATTACAACTAGATGGGTGATATTGGATGATGTGGAAGTTGGCATCTATGAAGCAACATTGACATGTGCTTCATACAAAGGATTGCCATAAGTGGTAGTGTATGAGGATGGAATGGAAGTGCTCGGAGCACTTGACTATTGTAGGATGGATAAATTATGGGAAGGTGTAGCTGAAGCCTCAAGAAGATGATTGTTATACACATGGGTAAGGCTTGAAGGCTGGGAGTGGGCAAGTTCCTACTATAAATAAGGATCATGCCTAGGTGAACTATGGAATTATTCTAGAACATAATCAGTGAACCTTTGGAAAGCTTCCACTTTGGCCATGTCTATATAGGTTATGTTGTGGTCAATGGTGGGTGAGGACGATTTTATTTTTGGAATGGAGGTGTGAATGGTTCTATGTAAAACATCAACATTTGAAGTTTGCATAGCGTGTGATGGACCCACAGATAAATTTGAATAATTTGCTTGTATTACACTAGTGGGGTTGACCATAGAAGTGGTGGGGAAATATGATGAAAACTCCATTTGTGAAGTGGTTTAATTAGTGGACATTTTATTCAATATTTTTGTTTGATTTCTAGTTAAGACCATAAGCTATCGAATAAAATATGAAATGTGCAAGAAAGTAATGCAAATGAAAACTTCACAAAATCAAGTAAACAACTCAATCCTATGTTTTTGCAATAGTGTTTCTTACCTCTCTTTTTAATCTCATTTTTAATGACTTTTATATATATATATATATATATATATATATATATATATTTGTGAATTTTATGTGTTTTTGATGTGCTAATATGAATTATGAAGGGTGGAATCTATGGCTTGGCTGGGAAATGAGATTCTTTCATGATGAAATCTAGGAAATTTGGTCATGGGTATCTATGGTGACTAAATGCAAAGTTTTATGGATGGAGATGAAGCCCACCATCACCAAATCTCAAGAAATGGTTGGTGATGAAATCCAACTCATTACTATTTATTGTGAAACATGCAATGTGTGATTTTTTAAAGTTTCATGTTTTCTAATGTGTAAATACAATGCTAAAAATAACCAATTTTACAGGCCTAAATCAAAAGCTAAAAATAGGAATACTAAGTTCCTTGAAATAATGTAGGGTACACCACTTAAGACTCACTCTAAATAGTGGAGGATTCACCTACTCTTCCACCCTAAATCACCAAGTGCAGGAGTATACTTAAGTATCCAAATTGTGTTCCTACTTAGACAAATAAAAGTGGAATTTTTAACCCTATTATGCAAACTATTTTATGCAATTGTCACTTCATATGAAAATAGTATTCAAAATATTGAGTATAACACACATGAAAATAGTTAAATTTAAATCTAAAATGTGACTTATGATAAATGTGTAAATGCAAGGCTACTCTAAATGTGTATGTGCAAAATGAATGCAACTACCTAAAATGAAAATGTAATATGATTGTTTTTAATAAAAATTGAATGATTTTTTTTTCACTTTATCTATAAAAGCATAAAAAATGAAGTAGAGGGGTTAGGGTTTTGAAGCAGACTTATATAAAATCCTATGTATCCTTTCCCCACTCTATAAAACACCTCTTAGAGCCTCTAAAATGCACTAGGGTATTTTTTTAACATTGGAGGACATTTCTCGAGTGTCATAGGGCATCTACACAATTTTTGGTCAACTTCTGCAACTTTCCAAAAATCCTAGCTTTGTAAAAATTACGTGAACAAACTTCTAAAATACCTACAAAATAGAGATTAAAAATAGAGAACCCATTTTGGATCTCACTGTGATTGCTATTTGTGAATACAAAAAATCAAGCAACACCAATACAAACTATAAAATGGAAATAAACACCATAACACATAAAGATTGTACAATATCAATTTCTTTATTATTGCAGGTAGATCTCAACTATTACAATAAATATACCCCAAATTTTGGGTTTATAATGCTTATTTTTATATAAAATTATAGATTACTAGGGTTCTACAAAACCCTAGTTGAAAATAATGGTGGTGTCTTTGCATTTGATTCAATCCCAATAGATTTATGGGTGGGCTTGTGTATCTTGAGTAGGGCCACCCGAGCTTCAACATCTTCCAAGATATGTAGTTATTACACTTGCACAAAACCAAAAATAACAAAGATTAGTAACACTTATGAGGGCTCCATTGCGTGAGATCCTCAAAATAAAATCACTAACCCTAGATACTACAATAAAACTATAAACTAAGCATAAGAATATGAAAATAAATGCATAGAACTATTACCTTGTCAATAAACCTTTTGTTTCTATTTCTTCTTATGTAAATTATGTCAATGATAGTTGTGCAGATGTCCTAATAGTGCCTAAGGGTTGTAGGGCTACAAATCTAGTGCGTAAGACACCTACAGGTGCTCATCGAGCTCTGGTGGGAACACAACGAACTCTTATGGATGATTGGTATACTTTGGTAGGTGCTCAAAAAACTCTGGTGGGCACTCAATAGACTTAGGTGGATGCTCGAAAAACTATTGTGGGTGCTCGATGGACTCTAGTGGGTGCTCGACAAAATATGGTGGGAACTCGATGAACTCTGGTGGGTGCTCAAAGAGCTTGGGATGGCATTTGAGGATTGATGAAAATGGTGCAAAACCAGATCTGGTTCGTGCAGGAAGGGCGACGTAGAAGTGGAGGGCTACGAATGACGACGATGGAGGTGAGGATGGAAATGAGGGGGTCTAGGGCTTGGACTCTAGAAATATCTTAAAGAACTTAGTGAACATAAGCACTTAGAAATTCTAGTTTTTCCAATTATTGAGTCATCAAAATGACTCCTCTTTATAATATTTCCTTAGATATATTAGAGTTTCAACGACCCAATTTGAGCGACCAATATTAAAACATGAGAAGGGTGGAGATTAAATCTAGGTAAATGGCATTGATTAGAATGGATGAATGGTTGGGATTAAAACATGGTGGATGGCTAGAATTAATTCACATATATATATATATATATATATATATATATATTTATTTATTAAATATATTATATAAAATATTAATATTTAAATATATATTAACAAATACATATACATATACATATACATACATACATACATATATATATACGGTTGTGATTGAAGGGCACGAATGTATGACAAGTGGCTAGATTTCGATGTCTAGACATTGTTATATTGAAATATGATTGTTTTTTTTGAAAATTTTGAAAAAAACTTGTATTAAAACAAAGATCAGTTAAAATTGGGAGTAGACACTTCCCACCCGAAAATAAAGAAAGCACATGATTACAAGAGAAGAGGAAGATTTGCAATGGAGCCAAATATCTTGAACCAATAACAAGCTAGCTGAGGGAGATGATTGGTCTGAATACAACAACTTGTCGCGAAATCGCACCATTTTCACCGACTTCACCTTTGGCCGCGAAAAAGCTACAAGTCGCGATATCGCGACACAAAACTCCTCTGACCGCAAAAATTCAACCTATCACGAAATCACGACATGTCATGAAATTGCGGCAACAATCCTCCCTTGGCTGCGACGGAGCAACATGTCATGAAATCGTGACCCCTTTTCACCCTTTGCTATGATGGAGCAACATGTCATGAAATCATGACAACTTTCCACCCATGGCCGTGATGAAGCAACATGTCACAAAATCGTGACACCTTTCCACCTTTGGCCGTGATGAAGGAACATGTCACGAAATCATGACAATTTTCCTCTCTTGGCCACGACAAAGCAACATGTCACGAAATCGCGACACCTTCCCAACCTTGGTTGCGATGGAGCAACATGTCACGAAATCGCTACACCTTTCCTCCCTTGGCCGTGATGGCACAACATGTCATGAAATCACGACACCTTCCCAACCTTGGCTGCGATGGAGCAACATGTCACGAAATCGCTACACCTTTCCTCCCTTGGCCGTGATGGCACAACATGTCACAAAATCGTGACAACTTTCCACTAGTGGCCACAACGGCGCAACACATCACGATATCATGAAAACTTTCCTCCAGTGGCCGCGATGGTGCAACATGTTGTGCTATCGTGACAACTTTCATCCAGCGGCCACGATGGTGCAACACATCACGATATTGCGACAACTTTCCTCCAGTAGCCACGACGACACAACATGTCATGATATCGTGACAACTTTCCTCCAGTGGCCGTGACGGCACATGTCGTGATATCATGACAAATTTCCTTTAGTGGCCGCGACGATGCAACATGTCACGATATCTTGACAACTTTCCTCCAGTGGCTGCGATGGCGCAACATGTCACGATATCATGACAACTTTCCTCCAGGGGCCGTGATGATGCAACATGTCGCGATATCATGACAACTTTCCCACAACGGCCATGATGACACAACATGTCATGATATCATGACAAATTTCCTCCAACGGTCATGATGGCGCAACATGTCATGATTTCATGACAACTTTCCTCCAGCGGCCGCGATGACACAACAAGTCACGATATCACGACAACTTTCCTCTAGCGACCACGATGGTGCAACATGTTGCGATATCATGACAAATTTCCTCCAACGGCCATGATGGTGCAACATGTCGCAAAATCATGACAGCTTTCCTCCAGTGGCCATGACGATGCAACATGTCATGATATCACGACAACTTTCCTCCAATGGCCATGATGGTGCAACATGTCACGATATTGTGACAAAAACCACCCTTTGCATTTTCTTTGATCATTGGCTGAAGGATATTTCAAGGCCATGCCTAATCACCTCATCCTCAATAGGCATGTCACTATGCAATTGCACCCCTACCTCTTTCTTAGCACCCATCTTAGCCAGGAAATTGGTCGCTTTGTTAAAATATCTACTCACAAAAATTAGAATCACATCATATAATTCCCTCCATAATTCCTTGATTTGAGAGACCAGAATCCTCAACCTCCATGCTTTCAACACAAAGTTCCTCATGCAGTCTAGATCTCCAACCAATATTTGAGAATCAAATTCAAGAATTATCCTCCTGTGGCCCTGAGTAACTGCCCAAATAGAAGTAGATTTGATAGCAATGGCTTCTGCTTCATTGTTTGTGGCTCTTCCCAAGCCTTGCAGTTCCCAATAGAGCACTGATACCTCATGATTCTGGTAGACCACGACAATTCTGGCACTACCCGGATTGCCCTTTGCAGCTCCATTAGTATCGATTTTAATCCAGCCTTCTGGGGGTGGTTTCCAACTAGCACTATCCTGTCCCTCTTGCTTTTCAAATCCCTCTTCCATTGGGCCAGGACCAACCTGAGTTTCCTCTTTAGCGTAGACGACAATAGTTTCTGTGACTTTGCTACATATGACCTGCCAAACTCCATCTAGCGAGGAAAAGGTTTCTCTAAAAATTCTAGCATTTCTCTCCAACCACACTTGCCACCAAATGAAGTATAAGCCAAGCTCCCACCCAATTTGAAGAGCTTTATATTTAAATCTACCCTTCTTCCATCTTTCACAAATATTAGTCCGATTCATGTCACCATTAACTTGGATTTTATAGTGAGAGAACCATCGCTTCCAAATCTGACACGTGAAAGGGCACGCAAACATCAGGTGATCAGTTGTTTCCTCGTTCTTGTGGCATAAAACACATTGAGATGGACCAATGATTCCTCTACATCTGAGATTGTCAAAAGCGAGAATTCCATTGTGCATAAACTGCCAGGCAAAAAAGTTTACTTTTGGCCAGCCCTTGGAGTGCCAAATCTTTCTCCAATCCTCAATCGTATAAGAATGGGGGGGAGGCTCTGGGAGGATCTTGTCATATCTGTACTTCACTGTATAAACACCAAGGCTCCCATAGCCCCAAGCTATTTCATCCTCCTCGTCTCTCCCTGTGAGAAACATTTTTGTCAAGATTTTGGTCAAGATGGGTGCCAACTCTGGGGGGATTGAAATTGGCCACTCCTCCAACCTCTTAAACTTCTTAAACTTATACTCCCCCAGCTGAGTAGTGTTGAAATAAATTTCAATTTGGACCCAACCCTTGGTTTCTATGGCATATTTTATTGGTAGTAACTCGAGGAATTCAACAATGATGGGTGGGTACTGATCCCATGAATCGGTCCAAAAACGAGCCTTCTCCCCTCTCCCCACTTTGGTCTTTAATAACCTGAGATCCTAGCTTGAGAGCCTGCCACACTAAGGATCCAATACCATCCAGAGGGAAACGGCCCACCTCATTGGGGTTAACATGACCCAAATATTTACTAGTTAGGATTCTACTGAATAAGGAAGTTGGTTGGGAAATCCACCTCCAAGTACAACTTTCCAGCCAAAGCTTGATTATTTAACTTGGATCCTCTCAGTCCCAACCCACCTTTTACCTTGGGCTGGGTGACTTTATCCCAGCCCACTAAGGCCCACTTTCTATCTCCCTTAGCTCCTTCCCATAAAAACTTTCTAGCCATCCTGTCCAACTCTTTCCATATTGTAAGCGGGGTAGCCAGGATAGAAAATTTGTAGATTGGCATGGCTTGAATGACTGACTGTAAGAACGTTAATCTACCACCATAACTTAACCACTTGTGAGACCAGTGATTAATTCTATCCTTGATACACTCTAGCAAATTCCTCCAAGTGTCTAATTTCAGCTTCTTAAAGTGCAAGGGGATCCCCAAGTAAACCACAGGGAGAGAAGTCCTAGTGAATCCCAGGATTTCTAAAATTCTATGTTCTGAAGCCTAAGCTCCAGATTAAAAAAGACCACTTTGGATTTCTTGTCATTAATGACCTATTGAGTAGCCCTGAGATAGACATTAAGAGTATCCCTAATCGTTCTTGCTTCCCTAAAGCTGGCCACTCCCATCAAACCAGTGTCATTCACAAACTACAGGTGCAATAAAACTTCGTCCCCCACCCTAATACCCAATAATCTACCTTGTTGTCTTCTCCTCAATAAAAGTCTGCCTAGACCTTCAGCCAAAATGAGAAAAAGATAAGGAGAACAAGGATCCCCCTAGCGAAGACCCTGAGAAGCTCCAAAAGGTTGCGAAGGAAGGCCCCTGATTAGAACAGAGTAAGTCAGGGAGGAGACAAAACTCATGACCCACTCTATGCAATCCTGAGAGAAACCAAAGGAAACCATCATTTTGGCCAGGAAAATCCATTCAACCCTGTCATAAGCCTTTGAAATGTCTAGTTTTATGAACATCCCTTTATTCCCAGAGGTGTGCATTGAATGGATTGCTTCCTGGGCTAAAACCACCCCATCCAAAATCTGCCGACCCTCAACAAAACCCCCTTTCTCAGAGGAGATAATGTTTTGAAGAAGAGGTTTTAGGCGCTCAGCCATTACCTTTGTGATTATTTTGTACAACACATTACATAAGGCAATAGGCCTATAATCTGAAATATGAACCCCCTCCTCACCTTTTGGAATTAAGGTAATGAAAGTGTGGTTTATAGCTTTAAGCATTCTCTTATTTTCTCTGGATTCTTCAATAGCAGCCCTAACATCTTCCCCTAAGTAGTCCCAAAAATCCTAAAAAAACTCAATTGGAAAGCCGTCTGGACCTAGAGATTTACCAGTGCTCATTCCAAAGACCACAATTTTCAATTCATCTCTATCAATGGGTTTGAGGAGGGCCTGATTTTCATCCTTAGAAATAATAGCAGGTATGATAGAAAGAACTTCATTTTGGGTCTCTACATATTGAACCACACTTTCCTTAAAAAGCTTTGAGAAATAATCCATAGCATGGGAATGTATACCTGGAAGTGTATCAAAGGAATGACCGTTCTCATCTTGAAGGGCCTCCATCTTATTCATCTGTCTTCAAGCACAAGCAGTCCGATGAAAGAATTTTGTATTTCTGTCCCCTTCTAATAACCAGGTGGTTCTTGCTCTCTGCCGCCAATAGGTCTCCTCCTGGTTGTCAATGTCCTCCACCGTTGTATGCAAGGCATCATCCTCAGATTTGAGCTGGTCTGTAATTACTCCTCTGAACTATTTTTGGACCTCATCCCATCTGGCCACCAATGGAGCTCTTTGGGCCTGGAAGTCGGTTTTATTAGCATGCCTCCAACACTTCAACTGAGCTTTGACAAATTGTAGTTGTTTGTGGATTCTAAACATTGCTCTCCCATAAGTTGGGCGGCCTTCCTCCCACCACTGTGGAATTTTCTCCTGAAGTTATTCTTTTTGAAGCCAAAAATTCTCAAATCTGAAAGGTTTGTGATGCTGTCCCATCCTAGTCTTGCCTTCCAATAGAATGGGACAGTGATTAGAGACTGGGCCTTCTAAAATCTGAAAATTTATATTCCATTTTACAAATGCCTCCTCTGAAACCAGAAAATGGTCAAGCTTAACCTTCCTGCTATGTGGCTTCCACATTTTATTAGTCCAAATGAAGTTAATGCTAGGACATTTAATGTCCACTAAGCACAAAGCCTGGACTTGGGCAATCATGAACCGGTCCCCTAGGTCCAAAAAGGGAGC
Source organism: Wollemia nobilis (assembly GCA_028583015.1). Classification (NCBI taxonomy): domain Eukaryota; kingdom Viridiplantae; phylum Streptophyta; class Pinopsida; order Araucariales; family Araucariaceae; genus Wollemia; species Wollemia nobilis. Next base: position 133,491 of record JAQPPZ010003013.1, read on the forward strand.
TCCCCCTTCCTGGTCTCTAGAAGATAATTTAGTGTTAAAGTCACCCACTATAATCCAGTATAAATCTTCCCTTGAGGTTCACATGTTCTGCACAACCTTCCACTGTTGCCTCTGACCATCTAGGTTTTGAGACCCATAAAAGTTTGTGATGAGAACGTGTTCCACAATGACATTATTCCTAAAAAGAGAAGTGAGAACCCCCCTCCAGGCAAGATGTTCTATTGCAAACCATTCAAGAGAGTTCCACAGAGTAACAATCCCCCCTGAGGCACCTTGGGCAGCCACATCCATATGACTAGCACCCCTCCAGATTCTGTTGACTGCTTTGGAAATAAGATCTAAAGACATCTTAGTCTCCTATAAAAGCAAAAAATTAGTATTGCGATTCTCTAAAAGTCTTCGAACAACAGATTGATGGGTTCTGCTATTTAAACCCCTCACATTCCATGATTGTATAATCATTAGTTACCCTAGGAGCAATAAGAGTCTATTGTCCTCACCGATCCTCCCATGATCAATCTGTCTCCTTGGGCTGCTAGCAACTCCTTATTGGATCTTCTACCAACTCCTTGAGAGTTGCTATTTTTTGATCTTTTTTCTACCTGGGTTATCCCCAGAGTTGGCCTTTCCCTATTTTTCTCTGGTATTCCCATACTGACATCCTGAGATACTGTCTGCTCCTGGTTATGCACTACCATAGCACCTGAGCACACTGGCTGTGAAACCTCATAGGGATCAACTACCTATTGAATGACAGGAGAAGAAGAGAGAGGGAGTTGCCTGGGAATATTAGAAGTTTCCTTAAAACCCTCCATGCCCTCCATAAATTATTCCTCTTCGTCAACCAATGACTTAAATATCTCATACCTATTGGCAGGTCTGAGATGGGATTGCTCCTTTCCCTCTTTTTTCTTTGTCTGTCTTTTTCTTCTAGGTTGTTCAAAACCCTCTCTCTAAGCTTCTTGGCCCTGAACGGTCCTATTAGAACCTATATTAAGTGTTGCCTTGTCCTCTTTAGGCTGGTGTGGAACTCTTAAAGGGGCCTCCACTTTAGCATTCATATTATTAGGGCAAAAATGGGCCAAATGTCCATGTTTGTGACAAACCCTACATCTAAAGGGTAGGGTCTCATAGTCCAGTTGTTGAATCCAAGAGAGACCTGCTAGTTCAATCTCCATATCTGTCGGCAAAGGCTAGCTAAGATCCATCTCCACACATATTCTAGCATACACGACCATGCTCCCTTCAAGAGTGTCTCTAGCAACACCCAGATGTCTACCAATGGAACTGCCAATCCTTGCCAACACCTGCTCACTCCAGAATTCCATTGGGAGAGCATATAGTCGGATCCATACTGGGACAGCAGTAGGTTCAACTCGAGGATCGAATCCCACTCTCCATGGCTGAACAAATAGTCGTGTTAGGCCATGAATTTTCTTTTTTGACTTGAAAGCCTTATTTTTATCGACCAATGACGAAAAGCTAATAATAAAATATCCATTGCTGATAAACCACAATGAATACTCACCATGAGGCTCTCAGTTTTGGTGGATCCAGGAGTGCAAAAAATTCAAGGAAGGACATATCCCCATGAACTTGCAGATTAGATCGTGATCAGCTCTGTAGATGATTGATTCCTCAACCATACTTGGCTCAATGACTATTTTTGGCCTGGTTTCGGCTTGTGGCAAACAACCATTCACACGAGGTGCTGTCGACTTATTCCTAGCAGCCGTGAAGAGCATTTTGTATGCCATTTTCTGAGCTTCGACATTTTTTGGGGAAGAGTTATCTTTAAACAAGTCTGCATAAGAGCTGGTACTCCCTGGAAAAGGAGCCGAAGAAGTCCCCATTGGACTCTTCTGGGGCACCGAACTAACCTTTAGAACCATCGTACCCCGAAGGCACTTCTACAATCTAGCTGATGCCCAAGAATCTTTGAAGATCCAAAAACCCTAGTTCAGAGGAAAAAATCGCCAGAGCTCATTTTCCCGCCCCATTGATGACTTCTTTTATTTAAATATGATAGTTTGTTATATGTGTGTTTATCATCTAAAAATCCATGTCATATCTATCTTTACTTGTGGTGGTGTTGCATTGGTTTGTTTCTCTTATTCCATGTTGAGATATACACTTGGAATGAGGCTATTGGTTATCCATCAATTTGTACTACAAGAACCAATTGGAATTACATTTACTACCATCAATGCCAAATAAAAATCAACCTTTATTATCCCACCATGGGTTGTATCTAATGTTGTTTAGAGTCATGGATCCATAAATATTATTAAATTTGTGCTTACCTTCAATGAGTTAGGAAGGCAAAAAATCCCTCTTGCTTGAAAAATAGATTATATGGTTGACTTTATATCCAATTCCTTACTTCATATTAATTTAAGGCCTAACATCAAACCTAAAATAAGAAGTACATTCCTCATTGTTGATGATTAATTTATCCTTTGTTGGTGTCCTTGTTAAAAGGTGCTATTGTAATTGGATCCATAATTATTTTTCCTCTAAATTCAAAATAATCACCTATGGGATCCTAATAGGCATTGTGAAATTTAAAGGATGATGTCCAAATTAGTTGACTTAATCCATCCAAAGCACCTTCTTCTAGTACTATAAGAGTTAATATGGATTCTATGGTTAGTTGATGTATTGTCCAATCCATCCAAAGTACCTTATTATAATACTATAGGAGTTAATAGGGATTCTATGGTTAGTGACATGATAATTGGTAAATTTAACTTTCTAGTCTTAGACAAAATATAATAAGTATTGAAACTATATAAATTACTTTTTTTTCCTTCCTTCCCTAGATTTTATCTTGTATTGCACAAAATTGTTCTTTAAAAATATTATCATTCATAAATAAGAATAATTGATGATCTCTAATGTCATTTCTATTTGAGGACTAGAACTATAGAATCATGCCTTAATGTTTCTTGGTCTCTAGTTTCTTTCATCATCTCCTACTATTTGTACGATGCCTTGGCTATGGATTTTCAATTCTAGTACGATATGTAGATTCATCTTAGTAGGATTTTGATGATTTCTATTGTTTTCAAAATAGTTACAAATGAACTTATACATATTAAAGGTATAATTCCATTAACCCATACCAACATGATAGAGCACTTTTGTAACAAGAATATTTCCTTTATTTGTAATTATCTTTCCATGTAGTAAATATACATTTGAATGATCCCCATCACCTAGCAAGGGTTCCTACTTGGGTACTATCTAGTACCTAAATCCTTTGTTATCTATATTATATCATGAATCTCTACTTTATTAAATAATCATTACTAGGGTGATGTTCAAATCTATCAACAACCATTACCAACCCTACCTCCACCTCCTCAAATCATATCATTATCCAATGTGCAATAGCCAAACATGTCTATGTACCAAGAATCATCTCCCATGACATATTTCATTCTATATACAATGATATTTCTAGGTTCATTGATGTTAAATACCATTGTGTATCAATATTAATAACCAACATTGCCTATTCCCAATAAAAAATTAGCCTTACCTATTCCTTTAGTATATTTGAATCAACCTTCATAAAAATCAGGATGGCTGGATACATTCTAAACAACATATGGATGAAAAATTATCACTTATGAGGAAAATATCTAATAAATTAATAAATAATAAGTAGAAAAAGGATGATGTGAAATTTCAACAAAGGAGGATGCCTTATGTCTAAATATTAGGTTCTCCAATAAGCAAATAGGCAAGCATTTAATGGAAATACAACAAACCAAACTCATAATAATATGATGAAAGTATGTTAGCTTTTGATGCTAGATACTTAATAGGAAATCAACCACAAGATATAAAATTAGAATGAAATATTAAATATATGATAATGGTAATACACTAAGCATGTAAAACTCATAAGAAGATTTTATAACTACTCATAAAACTGCCATTAATGAGGGCTCATGAAAATAGTACAATAATAAAAAATGGAGGTTTGAAACTTGCCATATTCCTTACATGCTCTATATTATATCTAGCATATGCTATCTACCTTCTCTCTCTTACATTTTAGTGTTATCTATCAAATGTATATATATAATGAGATGTGACTCTTGCCCTTCCACCTATCTATAACTCTTCATCTTCTTATTCTATGGACTTATGTATACATGGACATAATGCACATTTACATCATTGAGTACTTTGCACATTCTAACAGTATTTGTACATTTACTACATTGCATAAAATAAATACTCAAACCCTAATCTAAGACACACTCCTAATATAAATATGTACCCAAGGTGGTACATTAGCATGTACCAAATAATATAATATATTCTAACACCCCCTTGTATTACATTATTTGGTTATTGAAGACTTTAGTCTTCAATATGGTCTTCGTTTTGGTTCTGGAACTTGAGCTCTTATTTTCTATTTTCTTTATTTTACTTCTTGTTTGTAACCTGATCAAGTAAATAATTAGTATCTTCATAAAATACTACTTTTGTTGAAAGAGTTTTAACTTCATGTTAATCTATAGTTTCTTCCAGTTCTTGAATTTCTTGAATCGCTTGAACTAAGTGTCCTTTTATTTTCCTTCTCTATATTGTAGTTGAGGATGATTGTATTGATTATGAGAAGTATATGGATGCTGAAATTGTTGTTGATGTGAATTATATTGATTTTGATATTTTCTTGGTTGGAATGCTCTATTTTATTGGCTTCCAAATTTTGTTTGATTCCCTTGATACTAATTTCTTGGATTGAATCTACAATAATTGGTACTATGTCCTTTCTTTCTACATACTTGACAATATATATTATTCCATATTGATCTACCCTTTGAGAATGAAACAATATTTTCTTATGGATTATCTTTTGAGACTAAGACATTGTTAGTCATTTCATCTTTCATTGAATTTTCTACCTCATATTATTGTAGTATATTGACTAACTCATCAAATGATGTATCTGTAGTGACCCTAGGGAAGCGGTGTGCCATCCATTAACTACTCTACTTGTGATTCGATTGAATCCTTTAATATTAAACATGCAATAAATGAAATACATAAAGTAGATATAACCAAAATGCAAAGAAGTAAATGAATGAGTGCTTTTATTATTGATATTTCCCCAAGATCCGATTACATATGAATCCCTCTAAGGGATACCCTTTGTTTGATACATGATTTTACACACAAAGAGGGCATTAGGTGTATAAAATATCCCCTCTCATAGGGGGTTCAATTTATAAGGCTTTCTGGTGATGCACATAGAAATGTATGAGGGCTTACAGATGCCTCCTTATCTAGGTATGATTACTAGAGGTATCCTATTGCACTTGTATATTACAGATTTGCCCGGTTGAACCTGTAGTCCTGAAATCTATGAAACAACAACACACACTTAGATGTCTGATATTGCTTCCCCGGATGAGGGTGTTAGAAATGAATAAGCTAAATAAATGTAATGAAACTAATACTATGCAAGTGAATAACTAAAATAAAGCTTATTCTTAATGAAATGAAATATAAAGTAGGATAAAAGAAACTAAAACCTAAAACCCTAGTCTAGGTTGCGGGCCACTTTATAGGACAACGATCGCTAAGGTGGAATCTCTCTTTATTGATACAAAGTCTATGGGCTCAAGTCTACTTACTAATGTTAAAATGATTACCTTATGTTTTCAGATTTTCCCTCCAATCCGACAGGGCTCTGCTACAAGAATCGATCTCCAAGGGAAGCTCTCCAAGTTTCTAGAAGCTCTCCTCAATGATCCAACCTGTTCAAAGTTTTGATGTATGATGCTATCCCTCTCTTTGATTGATAAAACAAGGTCTAAGAAGGTCCTCTAGTGCTTTTAGGTTTATCCCTTATAAAGTGTTTTGAAGCCCTAGGTCAATGTTCAACCCTAGGAATAAATCCCTCATGCATACTTGGTGTTAGCATGAGAAGCTCTTTATTTTTCTATGTTTAACTGAAGTCTAAATCTAGACTTGAGTCTTCCATGTAGACTGGTTGTGAGGAGGAATGTAAAGTTATCCTCACTCATCCTTATTACATGTAGACTACCACTTCTACCCAATATTAGGCTGGATGGGCAACAAAATGTATTTAAAGCTTAGCCGATGTCATCTGTAGTGGCTAAGGTTTGGCCACTCTGAGCTACAACAACTAGATTTTGGATGCTGTGGTCTACAATGACCAAGATTAGATGGGCTGAAAATGCCCCATATGAGTGGTAAAAACCACTTTTGACACTTGGAAGATCCCAAGGTTTAGTCACAGGACCTATGAGTATACCCATGTGAGTAGTATTACTAACCATTACATGTTTTAGGTGTCTATAGATACCCCTTTTTGTGATGCGCTGAGTAATAGACATGGTGTGAAGTGAAAATGTAGATCACTATGTTTGTAGGGTGTACGATGATCATTGATATGATCAATGTTGGATGGTCTAATCACACAAGATGACACACATCCTTGAATCATTGATTCAACCTAATTGAAGGATTAATTTAGCACAGGGCTTGCACATGTCCACTTGCACTCATTCCTCAAACACAATCAGATAGCTTATGTCACTACAATGTGATCCGACCAAAGGAGAGCTACAAATTAGAGATGTCATATTTGCTTATGAACCCAAAAAATGGGAATTTTTTTTGTAAGAGTTAAGTGCAATGATTCGTAGGAAAAACGTAATTTTGACATGATCGAATTTTCTTTTGTTGATTTTGATTATGATGATTTTAAGCTTTGAACTACTCCCTCACACACTGAATTGATGAGGGAAGGACAATGAATGAAGCGACAAGTTGCTTGACCAAATATGACTAGTTTTGGTTCCTTTCTAGTATTTGTTCTTTTAATGGACAATCCTTCATCCAAGTGTGATTCCAATTGTTTATGATAATCATTCATCCCTATCCCGAGGAGCGGTCCGACCATAAATAGCCTTCTTAGGGAGTTAGGATGAGCGATTCTATTTATGCTTGTATTGCATCACTTGGCTCAGTGTTTTTGGTGTCATAGGAGAATTAGGATGATTCCTTCATACCCGTGGAGTAGTCCGACCATCTTGGTCTTCTTCGAGATTGAAGGAGGCACATCATAATTCCAAAATGAATGTTTTTCCCAAGTAACCTCATGGTAACTTACTCATCTCGCTGAGTTGCATGGAGTGCAAATCACTGCAACCACTAAGTTGATAGAATAAGTAACTTGATAAGAGGTTTACTTGAGATTTGTTTTTATGTATTTTTTTTGCTATTTTGAACATTATTATGATGACCATGAGTCATCAAAATGTGTTTATTTAATTTTTTTGCTGCTTCTCATGGAGAGAATCCCTTCTATTTTTGCTTAGGTTTCTAGCTGCTGTCAGGTCCAGCAACCCCAAAATGCCTGCTCGTGGCCGCTCTCATCCTGAGTGGCCAAGAAATTTGGGCCACTGACGACAGCAGCGGCCAATGCATAATTTGAAAATATAAAAATAACCCTAGGTTTTTGACCTTTCACTTTCACCAGCTATCATTTTGTGTTTTAGAGCTCTGTTGTGAAAGTGACTTCTGTGATTTGGAGTATTATTGTGATTCATACGATCATGGCTATGCAGGGTGAGGCATCAATGAGCAAAGGGACTAAAGATTCTTGAGTACTCTTCAAAACCTTAACCCTATCTATTTCATTTTTGGGTAAAATGAACTACACTAAGTAATCGGTACATGAACTTTATTAAACCTATTGGCAATGAACCGAACCCGTAGCTAGGCTTAGTTTAGGATTTTATGTGGTGGGCTTGCCCCCATTTTGCTTATTTTAATTTTTTTTGTTATTTTTGGCCTAGGGAAGACGTTTTTGTTGCATCACCCATCGACCGCTGTTGCTCAGAGCGGTCAACTTGGCCTGTGGTTTGGCCGATGTTGCTTAGAGCGTCCTGTGGTTTGGCCACTATTGCTCATAGTGGCCATATTTGAATCTTAATAGTTAAAATTTTGACCGTTGGGGCTTGACCACTCTCATATTTAATGACTGATTTATGGTCGTTGTAGTCGACAGTGGCTAAGAACACTTGTAAAAAAAAAATTATTTTTTTTGCATTTTTGAAGTGATTAACTGATTTTTTTGAATTTTTGACTTGCTTTTATGAAATTTGCTACATTGATAGGTGCATTTCATTGATATTTTTGCTTGGAATTAGAGTATCCCATTATTATTTGCATTGTTTCCATGTTTAATTATGATTTATGCCTTAGATGCATTGTAGTTGTGCTTTGTTTTATCTTTTACTCTTAGGTTCTTGTTGCTCGGGATCATGATCCAAAGCTCATGAATGACCTTCTACCCATTTTTAGTGATACATAATGGGCCTGGATCAAGGCCCGTGGGATATAGTTTGTCATTAGGCTACCCTAAAGTATGTCAGATCAGGCTTACCTTACGAATTTGGTCCATTTGTGGCATTATCAGACTAATACCTTCCACCTTCCTATCGGCGAGATGACTATCACGTCGAAGGATGTGTATAGGATATTTAGGATCCCCTTTGATGGAGTGGCCATTGTCTATTTGGCTAATAATTATCGTGATGCTATATTTCTTTGGGTGTTCGGAGGGTATGCTGCTAATGCTTTCAAGGACATCAATTCTGGTGGTGTCTCTATTATACGTTGGTACTGAGAGCACGTTTTCATGGTGAGGCATGCAGTGTTGCTAATGGTCATCAACAAAATTCTTATTCCAGATTGCTCAAGACTGAGGTTCCCATGGAACCTCCTTGCAATGGTCCATGATCTAAAAAATAGTGAGGAGCCCATTATCTATGCATGGGACAGGTCTCTACTGGCCCATTTTTATGATGAGTTGTACCATATCTATCGGTAGGGTCACATCAGCATTACTTGCAGCTTACTCCTACAGGTTTGGGGATGGGAGCACATCAAAGTAGATCATCCTAGAGGGTTTCCTACCAATATTATAGCTATTTAGGAGTGAATTTAGTGCTATGTAGCTAGATGGTCTCAAGGGCATGAGGAGCACAAGATTCGTCCTTATGTGGGAGAGATTTCCCACTACACTACTACTTTTACTAGACTAAAGACCAAAGATATTATGTGGTGTACATATCATGAGTGCCCAGCTTGGGATGATCCAATTAGTTTCATAGCTAGGATATGGCATAAGTGGTGGCTCATCGGTCACAAGATTGCTATTAGGGAGTATTTATTCTACTCCCGAGTTCTATGTCAGTACGGGCTGCAACAAGATGTGCCACTAGTTCTATTTTTGTATCGGTATATCACAACAAAGGGAGACATTCCTCCTCCATGGATCACAGAGCTTTTTGACAAGGATTATGCCCTAGTAGTTGATCCAGGAGTCACTGAAGGAGTCACAAAATTATTTGTGTAGTGGTGGGGGTATCTGATGTGGCATGGTGAGGGTAGTTTGGATCATGTGAATGATGGTGGTGATGATGGTGCAGATCTAGTAGGATGTAGAGTCTAATCCAAGATCGAGGTATGGGACTAGCCAGTAGAGTGGGTAGTAGCAAAGGAGTAGGAGACTCCTAAGAAGGATGAGGAGGAGCTAGATCCTAAGGAGAGAGATTATCCTTTGAGATCACAGTTACATGAGGTCGAGGCCAAGCTCTAATCGACCAAGATCTAGGTACAGTAGTGAAATGCTACCATAGCCCAACGATATGCTATTATAGAGTAGCTCATGCTATATATCTAGGATTTTTAGGCCACTATCAGGGATGGTGCTGCTAGGATGCAGTTTGTTGTTCCTCCTTCTACACCATAGGGTGATACCAGGGCATATCTTAGGGTAGAAACAGGGACAAAGGTTCTACTCCTATAGTCATTACTGGATGAGTACGAGAAGTAGATCCAGTTGCATATATCCCATATATCCTCTCTCCAAATGTAGCTTAGAAGGCATGAGGTTGTCCTTAGGGAGGTACTAGGTGCAAGTGGCTCACAGGTCAGCAGGCGCTCCACCTATGGATAATATTTCGTCCATCCTAGTCAGAGAACTCGAACTCGCACATAGAGACCAGCAAGGTCACATCACTCTATGCATGACATAGCCACAAGGGAAGGTGATGTTGGAGGTACAGGCCCTGTGTTTGATTGATGATGCACTTGTATTCTATTTTTGAGGTCTGTTTGACCTATATGACTGTAACCTGTGGGCAATTTTGTATATTCATGCACTTTGAGATATACATTCTGAGACATATTTTGAGACATACATAATTATATGAAACTTTGAATTTATGCTTCATTATGCATGTCATTTATTGCTTATGTTTTTGTTTTTGTTTTATTTATGCAATGTTATGATGGCATTATGATCAGTTGATATATATTTGTTAGATGATAGATGATACTTATGATGATATGGATTTGAAATGGATGCTTATATATGTGTTTATGTAGATTCTTTCATGATTTGATTATTGTGACATGATGTGATGTATCTTGAGTTGATTTGATGATGGATTTATGATTCTATGTATGGATCAATGCAATTATGTGATATTTGATGTAAATGGATGATTTATGAACTATATATTTATGGATGTAATGTTTATCGTTATACTTCCTATTTGATTTTGATTTCAATGTTTGAATCTAACTAATGCTATGACATGGTGAATGCAGTATGTAATATAATGTGAATGAAATTGTATATTTTAATCACTTAAAACATAATGGATGCATATGCTATGAGTTTGACAATTTAACGGGTGATACCACAGAAAGTATAACAACCATGAATATTTAATAATCATTCTACATATAAGAATTAATTATTTAAATCATCCATATGTGCCATGTAATGGTGTGGAATGTATGTATTTTCTGGATAAGATTTTGTAATTTAAAAGGTGTAAAATAGTTAGTGGTCGTCTAAATATCATTTCTGACATATATCTGGTATCTAGTTTAATATTATTTTATTAATACTCCCTAATTTACATAAGCTTATAAAGAAAGTTGATGATGTGATTTATGATATGATTTATTGCTATTTTAGAAATTTATTTTTGAGGTTTTTCCTGAGACTTCAAACACTCTAGTTACCCTATCAACAACTATGTACTGACCATACAAGACTTTTGAAAAGCAAGTCTTTCACTCTTGTACCTGGATACTCATTATCTCTGTGTGTAAATGAATATATTTTTAGATAGAACTCAAGAATTACCTCCGATGTCAGGCGGGATTCTTTCATCCCATTGCTAAGATCAGGGATTCTCAAGTGTTTTATCTCATCCTTATGTTGGACTTAGTTGGACTATACCACTAGGCAATATTGGGTTACCTAAGATAGCCCATCCATATTAAAATATTGGTCTATACAAATTATAGAAGCTAATGTAATAGAATTATCATCATGAGTAAGGATTTCTCCTTCCAATTTTGTGCAATGCTGAGAATTACAAGGATTCAAGCTCTATTCCCTTTTTTTCTTCATTTCATTTTGGGATACTTGGTCATACTTAGTGATGAAAATCACTGTTTATTTTTGTTTGTTTTTATTTTTCTTTTCTTGAGCAAGGGATTTATGTAAGGATGAACTTCACTTGTTTGTTTCGACTATGATTGATATTTGATTTTGGGATTTTGAAATATGACTTTTTGAAACTGGATTTTGAATTTGTGCTTTGTTTCGGGATTTTTGCTTGTTTTAATGAAAGTAAGGGATTTATGTAGTGATGATAATCACTCATTTATGGGTAGGGTGGAACTTGTCCTTTTGCCAATTCTCAGCACCTTTAAATTGGTTGCACAAGGGGATAAGCAAGGAAGATCCTTTTCGCTTAAGGTAACCTAGACCACTTTTGTTGTTTTCATCTTTCCCTTTTACCAACTAGGATTTTACTTGTTTCAATTAGTGATGGGATCCTGAATATCCAAGGCATTATTACAACTAGACCTTGCTCTCTACTAATCAAGGTGGCTTTCTACAAAAATTGATAAGACCACTAGACATGGTTTAAAGAGTAGGAAACCTTTGTATATTTCATATAGCAACATGAAATGGTTGTGCTGAAAAACACAATTACACTAATGGATGCCTGGATGAGGATGAACTTGAATATTGTGATGGAGATACAAACTATGACATCGTTTGTAAAAATGTGATCATAACATATGCGAATGCAATGGATATGTATGGATATGCAACTATGTGTATATGGATGTAAGATGCAAATGTTTTTGATTTTTTTGATTTTTGCATTGTTTTTGTATTTTTTGCTTTTCACCAAAAGGCTTAAAGATGCCTTTGGATATTTTTGTTTGATTTTGACCAAGTGGATTGGGTACCCTTAGAGAATTTTTGTGATTTGATTTGATTTGACCAAAGGGCTTTAAGATGCCTTTGGAGCTTTTTGTTTGATTTTGACCAAGCGGCTTGGATACCCTTGGAGCATTTTTATGATTTGATTTGATTTGACCAAAGGGCTTTAAGATGCCTTTGGAGCTTTTTGTTTGATTTTGACCAAGCGGATTGGGTACCCTTGTAGCATTTTTGTGATTTGATTTGATTTGACCAAAGGAATTTAAGATACCTTTGGAGCTTTTTGTTTGATTTTGTCCAAGCTGATTGGGCACCCTTGGAGCATTTTTGTGATTTGATTTGATTTGACCAAAGGGCTTTAAGATGTCTTTGGAGCTTTTTGTTTGATTTTGACCAATCGGATTGGTTACCCTTGGAGCGTTTTTATGATTTGATTTGATTTGACCAAAGGGCTTTTAAGATACCTTTGGAGATTTTTTTTTTATTTTGACCAATCATATTGGTTACCCTTGGAGCATTTTTGTGATTTGATTTGATTTGATTTGACCAAAGGGCTTTAAGATACATTTGGAGCTTTTTTTTTTATTTTGACCAAGCGGTTTGGGTACCCTTGGAGCATTTTTGTGATTTGATTTGATTTGACCAAAGGGATTTAAGATACCTTTGGAGATTTTTGTTTTATTTTGACCAAGTGGATTGGGTACCCTTGGAGCATTTTTGTGATTTGATTTTATTTGACCAAAGGGCTTTAAGATGCCTTTGGAGCTTTTTGTTTTATTTTGACCAAGTGACTTGGGTACCCTTGGAGCATTTTTTGATTTGATTTGATTTGACCAAAGGAATTTAAGATGCCTTTGGAGCTTTTTGTTTGCTTTTTACCAAGAGCAGTGATTTGATTCGATTTGACCAAAGGGCTTTAAGATACCTTTGAAGCTTTTTGTTTGATTTTGACCAAGCGGCTTGGGTACCCTTGGAGCATTTTTGTGATTTGATTTGACCAAAGGGCTTTAAGATGCCTTTGGAGCTTTTGTGATGGAGGTGACCATGTTTTTGATCTTTATGACATATTTGAATGTTTTTTATTTTTATGACATATTTGAATGTTTTTTATTTTTATTTGAATATTTTTAAATTTTATGACATATTTGAATGTTTTTATTTTTATGACATATTTGAATGTGTTTTATTTTTATGACATATTTGAATGTTTTTTATTTTTATGAAATATTTGAATGTTTTTTATTTTTATGACATATTTGAATGTTTTTGATTTTTATGACATATTTGAATGTTTTTTATTTTTATGAATGAAATACCTTCAAATGAATGATATTGAGAGGTTCAAGCTCTTCAACACCGTCCAAATATGTGAGGTGATATGCTCCAGGCCCAACCTTCTCTAAAATAATGTAGGGGGCTATCCAATTTCCTATAAATTTATCTTGCAAATGTGGCATCAGATTTGAGTTCTGCCGATTTTCTTTGAGTACACGATCCCCGAATTTGAATTTCCTCAAATGGACTTTAATATTGTATGCTCTTGCAAGGTGATTATGATAAAAATAGAGATGATCCAAGGCATTGAATCATCGTTCATCAAGAAGCATTAACTAATCAATGTGGCCTTACCACATGGTGTCATCATCTATGAAGTCCTTCAATGCTACGTGCAAGGTTGGAATTTCCAATTCTAGGGGCATGATGGCCTTAGTGCCATATACAAGTGAAAATGGTGTTGCACTAGTGGGTATGTGCACACTAGTTCTATATGCCCATAATGCTAGAGGTAATTGCAAATGTCATTCCCTATGATTATCTCTTACTATTTTTCTCAATATGGAGACGACTGTCTTGTTTAAGGCTTCTGCTTACCCATTTGCTTATGTATAATATGATGTTGAAAATCTCTGCTGGATGTGGTATTTCTCCATTAAAACACACATATTTTTGTTCTTGAAATATGGCCCATTATCTAATATAATATTCAAAGGGATCCCAAAATTAGTTATGATATTGTGGAGTATAAACTCCGCAATCCTCTGTCTAGTTGTCGATGTCAAGGGGATCACTTCGACCCATCTAGTGAAATACTCATTGGTCGTTATGATGAACATGTGTTGGCCTAAATATGGGGGAGAGATATTCCCAATCAAGTCTAATCCCCAATGCGAGAAGGGCCATGTTTCCTGGATGGGTTGCAAGGCTTGTGATGGCAAGTGGGTGAGGTTTACATGATGTTGATACTTGACACATTTCTTGACATACTCACAACATTATTTTTCCATAGTGGGCCAATAGTAACCCATTATAAAGATGCATTTAATGATGGCCATGCCACTGAAGTGACCACCACATGTACCATCATGATCTTGCAAAATTTCCCAGGATGCTTCCTGGGGCTCAAGACAACGAAGGAGCATTCCATCGTAACCTCGTCTATAAAGGATCTCTCCTAGAAAAATGTATCTAGTCACATTTTGTTTAAATTTTCATATTTTAGCATGCGATAGGCCTTGCAGTATTATTCTAAGCTTTAGGAAATCCCACAATTGGGATAGCCAATCCTGATAAGCCACATCTTATATGGATAAAAAGACATGTTCCTCTTGTGATATAGCATTTGTGAAAGTAGGTTGGGAAATAATCTTGTGATAAATGATTGTTCAAAACTCTGTATGACCTTGAGAGATCAAATATTCCCAAGGGGCCATTTGAAATAATTTTCTAACTTTGAAGGACCAATCCTGATTTGGCTCGGTTCGGATCATGTTGACTGATTCTAGGTTGTCAATAACCTCAGGTTGTATCACTGAAAATGCGATCACTTTCACATGAACGGTTGTGAAATCAGTAGACAAATTTTGAGGGATTAAGGATCCCAAATATGCCATGGTGTCCATAAATTTGTTCGATGTACGAGGGATTACCTCAATGTCATACCATTCTAGTTGGGGTAGGTAAGTTTCAACAAGCTCCTTGTAAGCCTTCAAGAGTGGGCACCTGCATTGGAACAATCCTTTGAATTGATTCACTATGAGCAAGGAGTCACAAAAGATATTAAATCTTTTAATACCCATTGCAATGACTGTTTGGAGTCCCAATACCAAGGCTTAATACTCTATGTTATTATTTGTGCAAGGAAATTCTAGCTTGAATGATAAGGGGAATGGAGCACCCTATGGTGTGATAAAGACTATACCTACTCCACTCCCTTGCTCGCACTTTGAACCATCAAAGAATAATACCATGTCTCTTTGTTCCTTAGGTTCTTCGAGTTCTCGTGGATCTAATAATGCAAAGACTACATCATCAGGAAATTCTATATTGAGAGGCTTGCTATCTTGAAGAGGTGCCTTTGCTAATTGATCCTCTATGACTTGTCCCTTGATGGAATTTTGTCTTATGAATTCTAGATCAAATTCTGTCAATAGCATGATCCACTTTGCGATACGTGTATTGTGATATGTCTTGTTCATCATATACTGCAAAGGATTTTATTTGGATATGATGTAGGTCGTATGGCTCAACATGTAGTATCACAACTTTTTGGTTGCAAAGATGACTGCTAAGCACAACTTTTCTACATATGCATATCCTATCTGATAGCTTACCAAGGTGTGACTAATGTAAGATACAGTTTGCTCTTTGCTTTGTACATTCTTTTGGGATAACATGGTGCCCAAAGAAAAATCAATAGCCCATATGTATAGTAAAAATGGTATTTCTAGCCTTGGTGAAGCCAATATTGGTGATGTTTCCAAGTATATTTTGATCTCTACAAAGGCTTGTTGGCACTCTTCATCCTAATGAAATGTGATATCCTTGCATAGAAACCAATTCATGGGTTGACACTTTTTTGATAATTGCACAATGAACCGTTTGATGGATGCTACCTTGCCTTGTAGGCTTCTTAACTCCCTAATGTTGGTAGGAGTAGCCATTTATGTTATAACTTCTAATTTTGTAGGATCAACTTAAATTCCTCTATTCGAAATGATGAAACCTAATAGCTTACCAGAAGTCACACCAAACACGCATCTTAGGATTCAATCTAACATTGTGATCTATGAGGCGATCGAAGACTTTCATAAGGATTTTAGCATGCTCTTTATGTACCAATAATTTGGCCAACAAGTCATCCATATAGTCTTCCAAGATTGTGTGCATGTAGTCATGGCTTGCTGGTATGTGGTACCAGCATTCTTTAGGCCAAATAGCATCACTTTGTAATAGAAAGTTCCCCATGGAGTAATAAAAGCAGTCTTATGCTGGTCTTCAGGTTTGATTCGAATTTGATTGTATCCAAAAAACTCATCCATTAGGGAGAGCATCTCATGACCTATAGTGGCATCAACAAGAGCATCTATGTTTGGCAACAAAAATTAATCCTTCGAATTTTCCCTATTCAAGTCCTTTAAATATGTGCAAATGCAAAATATTCCATCTGGTTTCTCCACAGGAATCATGTTTGAGATCCATTCTAGATAGTCGATGGGAACTATGAAGATCACATCCAATAGTTTTTGCAACTCGTTTTTCACCATCAAAGTGATGGTTGGATGTATTTTCCTCAATTTTTGCTTGATTAGATTCTTTAGGGGATCCAATGAAATTTTGTGAACAACTAACTTTGGATCAATACGTGGCATGTCTTTGTAAGTCCAAGAAAATAGATTTGACCTCTCTTTAAGGAGAGGGATTATGATGGCTTGTTACTCTAGAGACAGAGTTTCTCCAATCTTGAATTTCTTTGGTTAAGTAGGATCATCACTGATGTCCACCTCGAAAGTCACTTCTATAGCCATATGTGACCCATACTCCAATTGGTGAGGTGTGGGTATCAAGTGAATGTCATCTGCGGGATTTACATGTCCTACTGACTTAGGATCTAGACCAGCATGGAACACATCATATGCACAACCTAATGCAAAATGGAATGGTTGTAAATTTTATTCATTAGAGAAAATATCCTCAGGCTCTATGGGTGAATCAACATGATCCCAATCAATAACCTCCGTATCGAGACACAAAGGTTTAGTGGGATCTGCTGGGTTATAAAGTGAAGTGGTCAAATCCATGGATATTGTGTTGACAAATGGAATGAAATATTTAGAACCACATGGGTGAAATATTGTATCAGAGGTTTCCTTCCTATACTCATGATGAGGCTCTAGAGGAAAAGGAATCTTTGAATCTAGCCCATGAGCCGACCGGATAATAGGATCATTGGGCTCTAAGAGTTTCCTGAACATAGGCATAGGGGGATTGACCATGCGATGAATGACATTCAAGTCAACATGCCTCCCTAAAAACCATAAGCTAGGTTCTATGGCATTAAGTACCACTTCTATTTCCACCAACATGTCAACTTGCCACAAGTGGTGAGGTCCAAGATAAGCCATCTTAGTCTCATCATCAAAATCGTCATCACTTATCCAAAAACCATTAGCATTGGTATGTGGCCCCAAGGTAAGGGGCACGTCTCTTGGTCCTAAGTAGGCCATATCTATCTCATCCTCATATTATTCATCACTTATGAAGATACCATTTGCATTAGTATGTTGCCCCAAGTCATGGGGCCATTGCCTTGTTTCTAGGTAGGCTCTCTCTGTTGAGTCTTTGGACTCATAGCCACTTTCATCCGATATGTACCCACTCTCATTATGGCCAGATTAGGCAAGGCTTTGTAAATAGTGAGGCCCATGATAGGCCAAGCCCGCTTATGCTTCATAATCACTTGCCACATATCCATTTTCTTCTTGCTTATCATCCCATGAGTTGTAACTTGTTGGGGTGGCATCAATTGTGGAGCTTGTATGATAATTATCATGATAATTATCATGAGGTGGTATGCTTGTCATAGCCACTTGTATGTTGCTCAGATATATTGCACTTGGTGGGTGAATGGAAATAAAATTGATGTCTTCTCCTAACCCCAAGCTTAATATGTCTAAGGCTACTGTAGAGAGTCATCTCGACCTCTGATGTGATAGCCTAACCTAAAACTAATGCACCATCCACATTCCAAAGTCTCATGAACCAAGTGTTTCGTCCACTCCTCCGTAAGTTTGTGTTAGTTTTTTTTTATGATATTCTCATATACAGCAAAACATGGACGGACCATTTACATCATGTGGATAAAGCCCTTCACATTTTACACAAAGAAAAATTATTTGTTAAACGTTCCAAATGTTCATTTGGGGTTCAAGAAGTCGAGTATCTTGGTCATATAGTTTCACATGAGGGTTTCAAATTCGATCCCAATAAGATTAAGGCAATTCAAGAGTGGCCCTTACCTAAAACCATCAAGAAACTTCATGGTTTTTTGGGTCTCACCGGCTACTATCGCAAGTTTGTACAAAATTATGGTAAGATTGCAGCACCTCTCATTGCACTCACAAAGAAGGATGCCTTTCGTTGGTCAGAAGAGGCCACTCAAGCCTTTGAAGCTCTTAAGAAAGCCATGTGTACAACTCCAGTATTAGCGACTCCCAATTTTCACAAACCATTTATTATCGAATGTGATGCATCAGGAACAGGAATTGGGGCTATATTAATGCAAGAAGGTCATCCATTGGCATTTGAAAGTAAACAGCTTTCCGAGAAAAATTTGGGAAGATCAACATACGAAAAAGAAATGTTGGCTATTCTTCACGCAATAGAAAAATGGAGACACTACCTAATCAGTAGCCGCTTCATTATAAAAATAGATCATAGTAGCCTCAAGCATTTTTTGGAGCAAATGTTTTCTTATCCGAAACAAAATAAGTGGTTAACCAAACTATTGGGCTATGATTTCGTTATCGAATACAAGAAAGGGAAGGAAAATATAGCTATCGATGCACTGTCTAGGAAATATGAAGATGAAGTAGTCATTATTGCTATTTTAGGTCCTTGCTCCCAATGGGTGAATCAATTACAAGATGAATGGTTGTCCAATAGCGAAACTGCTCAGATAATTAAAGAATTATCTATAGGGTCCTCTAAATACCCTTTGTTCTCTTATGAAGATGAAATCCTCCGGAAGAAAAATCGCATTTATATTCCACACAATTCAGAACTCAAATCAAAGATCCTAGACGAATCACATGCCTCTCCATCAGCAGGTCATTCAAGATTTTTGAAGACATATTTAAGAGTCAAACAATAATTTTGTTGGAAAGGATTAAAAGCAAAAGTCAAACAATGGGTAGCAGAATGTGAAATTTTCCAGCGCAATAAAGGAGAAACAGTTAAATCACCAGGATTGTTACAACCATTACCCATCCCTGAACGACAGTGGGAACATATATCCATGGATTTTATCGAGGGTCTTCCAAAGTCAGAAGGCAGGACAGTAATCTTCGTTTTCGTAGATCGGTTATCCAAATACGCTCACTTTTAGGCTTTACAACATCCATTTTCCGCAAGCAAGGTGGCAAAGGTATTTATGGATTCAATTTTCAAATTACATGGTATGCCAAAAAATATTGTAAGTGATAGAGATCCCATTTTTACTAGTAACTTTTGGAAGGAGTTATTTTGCCTTAGTGGTACCAAATTGAACATGTCTTCAGCTTACCATCCCCAAACAGATGGTCAAATAGAAGTAGTTAACAAATTTTTGGGTACGTACTTAAGATGTTTTTCTCAAGATAAACAATACCAATGGAGCCATTGGTTAGCATTGGCAGAATGGTGGTACAACACTTCTTACCATTACTCAATTAAGATGTCTCCATTTGAAGCATTGTATGGCACCAAACCTCCAAAAGTTGCAGATTACGTACAGGGATCATCCAAAGTAGCCAAAGTGGATGATTGGTTCCAAAAAAGGCAGTCTACGCTCACCATCCTCAAAGAGAATTTAGTCCAAGCACAGAATTGTATGAAACAACAACAAGACTTGCACCGATCAGAGAGAAATTTTAATATAGGATATTGGGTATTCCTAAAGTTGCAACCTTACAAACAATCCTCATTAAAGATAAAGTCCAGCCAGAAGTTGGCCCCACGATTCTATGGTCCCTACAAAATTGTGTGCCGCATTGGAGAAGTAGCCTATCAATTAGAGCTACCTACATCTTCACGAATACACCCAGTATTTCATGTTTCATGTCTCAAAAAAGTAATTGGTCATAAAGTACAAAGTCAATCAGAATTACCAGTGCTTGATGAGGAAGGACGCATACATCTCCAACCAGAAGATATACTACAACATAGAATCCGAAAACTGAGATCACGTAAAATTCACGAATTTCTCATTAAATGGCAAGATTTTTCAGAGGAGGATGCCACATAGGAACCTAAAAGTATATTCCAGTCATTTCCAGCTTTGAGGACAAAGCTTTCCGAGGAGGGGAGTCATGTTGCAGTCCAAACATAGCCGACAGCCGACGCTTCCAAGAGTTTATTAATTCATATATATATCGATCCAATAGTTTATTGGATCCATCATCTTATATTTTTTATACTTTCATCTGCGTTTGCGCAAGGGTGTGCCCACCTTAAGTGGCCATTGATTCATTCCATTTGTTCTCTGCAATTTTATTGATTTTCTAAATTCGTCTTCCATTCGTTTAATTATTTTATTCCCTGCAAGTTTCTGGAATCGAAGGATAGAAGAATCCTTCCAATTAAAAACAAATTTGTGGTAGTAACCTGTAAGCCCTAAGAATCCTCGAAGTCCCTTGAGAGTGCGAGGTTTTGGCCAGTCCTAAACTGCCTGAATCTTCTTGGGGTCAACCTTGATGCTCTCTTTGGAGACAATGTGTCCTAGATACTCCACTTCATTTAGACCAAAGGAACACTTGGAATGCTTAGCAAAAAGTTGATGTTGTGCCAACAATTGTAATGTTTGATCCACATTGATAAGGTGTTCTTCCCACGAGCGGCTATAAGATATCATCAAATAAAACTAGGATGAACTTCCATAGGAAAGAGTGAAATATGTTGTTCATCAAGCTCTGAAATGTGGAAGGAGCATTTGTCAAATCAAATGACATTACCAAGAACTCATAGTGACCTTCATGAGTACGAAATGTAGTTTTGGGGATATCCTCATCCTTGAACCGGATTTGATGGTAGCCATAACAAAGGTCTAACTTGGAGAAGTAAATAGATCCATGTAATTCATCCATTAATCCATCCACTACCAGAATGGGGAATTTATCTTTGATGGTAATTTTGTTGAGCTCACGGTAGTCTATACACAATCATCATGAGCCATCCTTCTTGTGAACTAGTAAAATTGGAGAAGAGTAAGGTCTGGTACTCGATAGAATGACATCGGCTTTGAGAAATTATTGTACCATCTACTCAATTTCAGACTTGAGAGCATGAGGATATTGATACGGTCTGATTTTGGGTGGTGCATTACCTAGTAGTAGTGGAATAGCATGGTCATATGAGCGACGAGGTGGCAGGTTAGTTGGTTTTGATAAAACACCATTGTTCTTGGTAAGAACAAGTTGAAAATCTACTGGAATTTGATCCACTATGGAAGTGCTTGGTTGAATTGAAAATATTTGTGCAATGACCCCATATGATGACTTTTTCAACAATTTCTCCATACAATTGGAACTGACAATTTAGGAAGGGCCTATTTTGGCACCATGGAGGATGTGTGTTTTTCCATGTGAAAACTGCATCCATAGTTCTACAAAGTTTCAAATGATAGTACCCAAGGTGCTCAACCATTGGGATCCCAACACCATGTCACATCCTCCCAAATGGAGGGTAAACATGTCTTGCTTGAGTTCATAATCCCCCATATTTATTTTAACATTGCAACATTTATATTTACAAGGTAAAGTGCCTCCATTTTCCACCATGGATTCAAAGGAATTGCATGTGTGTATATAGAAATTGGCCTACTTAGCAACTCGGGGATCAATGAAGTTGTGTGTACTTCCTGAATCAATAAGAATAGTAAGGCATTGGCCTTTAAAAAATCCATAACTCTCTTGGTTTTTGGAGTGGTAACCCTAGCAAGAGCATGGACATAAATTTTTGCTTCAGGGTCTTGGGTTTCCTCTTCTGATTGAGTTGGTGCTTTAGCTGTGTCACTCTACTCATCACTCTGGTCACTGTTATTGGGTTCCTTTGCATCTATCAAGAACAATATCTTATTTGCACATCTATGCCCCTTTACAAAATTTTCATCATAATTATAACATAGCCCTTGGGCACGATGCACATCTTAGTTGTAGTCAGTTGCTTAGGAGCAGGAGGTTTATTATCAATATTATTTTGGAATCGAGGAGGAAAGGGAGGCCAAGCTTGAGAAAATCACGATGGTTGCCATTGAGCTGAGAGTTTAGATTTAGCCAATTGGGCTAAACTGATAGCCTCCATCATGGTTTATGATTTAAACATTTTGACTTCAGCCTGTAGATCATCTTTCAACCCACTCCAATACAACTCATAAAAAATCCCTCATTCAAGCCCCTTGTATTATTAGCCAATTTCTCAAATTGTGTATGGTAATCACGAACTGTGGTAGTTTGTTTCATCTTTTTCCTGTAAAGTCTTCATAGTCATCAGGGCCAAATCGGGTGAGTATTTGGGAATGAAAGTCCTCCCAAGATATATCAAGGGTAGTGGCTAATAGCCATTGGAACCAATGTAAGGCTTCAAATTCTAAGTTGAAGGAAGACATCTAAACCTGATGATATATAGGGACATTATGGAGTCTAAATAATTGATCAACCTGACATAACCACCCATTGACATCATTTCCATTGAACTTAGGAAAATATAATTTAGTCATTTTGAAGGTCAAATCACGGTCATAGTGAGTGTCTTTGGTTCCCCTTCTTCAGTCTTCTATTTCCCTTCTTCGACCTCGTTCAGAGTTTTCAGCTTGGTGTTCAGATGTGAGAGTACCTTGCAATTGTGTCTCCACCTTTGTAAGTTGTTTTTCTAAGTGGATTCTAGTGGTATCCTGATCCGTTCGGAGCTCTCGAATCTCTTCTCTTATGGTGTGGTTTGTAGTGGTCAAGTAGTCAAGGGTTTTTTGCATATCGGCCAATAATGTGGTAATTTCTAACTCCTTTTGTCCTTGAGTGTCGCTCGCCATTGTGGGCCCTTTTTTACTCATTTACTAAAAATAGATGTGGGATTTTAGGAGTTACTATTTTTATTAAGGGTCCAAAATTTAATTTGGGTAATGTGCTGCAACTTTGATTTTAGTATAGGGTCCACTTCGGTGGCTATTTTGTCAGAGCGGTCAATGAGGAGATATACTGAATTTCTTGACTTTTTGTGATCTCCTATTGGTTGCAAGTCGATGTGAAGGTAATTTATTTCCCTTGGAATTAAAATTTTATCAGTGAGTCCTTGAGAGTCTTTGGTGCAGAATAATAAGTAGCTTCTATTCCCAAAAATTTGGATCAATTTGATTGACCGTTGAAAATTTATGGCCTTAGCAAGAAAAAAAATATATTATTTTTGGAAAATCGATGCAAAATTTGACCAGGGACCACCAAGGATAATTTTTTTTGGAATAAAGTGTAGAATTATATACTAAATTTTGGGGTCAATTTGAGATTTGTGTGAAGATATATCCCTATTTTAATAGAATTTCATTTTGTTTTCTGTTGTATGGCTGGTGTTGGTTTTTGATCTGGAGTTACAGTTCAAAATTTGGGACCTGGGATCAACTGTATCTGATCTATAGACTACACCTTGACCACCCTGTCACTAACATGTTCCTTCCTTTATCACCTATATTGTAGTTACTAACACGGTTCCTATCACTTACCCTAGGGATTCTCTAATATTGATAGTACTATTGCTAATAGTAGAAGTCTATAATTTTGGACTATTATAGAGGACTGTTACTGTCGACCTGACTACCTCTATTACTGATTAGACTATTTTTATCACTGTCTTGACTATTTTATTTTTGACCACAGGTTGTTGTAGACACTAACAATATCTGTCCTAACTTGTTGGTGCATGCAAGTTTGTTTTCTGTGAAAAGAAATGCCTTCTCCGTATGCTCACTTTTGGGGTTGTGAATGCAGGTTAACAGAACATGTATGGTGTTGATTTGCAGGTGGAAGTTATGTTTTGTAGAACTAGGGTATGCTAATCAAGGGAGTATGTAATACCCATAGGCCCTTTGTTATACCACAGTGATGAAAAATAGTGCTCGGACCAATATTTTAGGCCACTACCCAAGGAGGATTCCACACATACCCTTGAGCACACTATTTGCCTCTCTGACAGTACATGAGGATGATCGTCCAGGATGCTGTGTCCCATGGACTATGGATAATATAAGGTCGAAAGCTTACTAATGGATAAAATTTTGTTTAAACCTATATTGTCTCCCGATACACCCAAATATGTGTGGGAGCTCAAGTCCATGCGTGAGTGTTGTCTAAGGCCTAGATATTGGAGCTTGATCGCCCCTCACTTCACTAGACGTTTTATGGGCTATCTAGCTTAGTTAATAACGACATCTCCTTCATGATATTTTAAAACCCCTTGCATAGGGTTTCTAACCTACACAACTACTAAAATAGAGACTACAATTTTTTTTGTGTTTTCTAGATTTTGGTTCAAAAAAAAGGACTGTATTTTTTTAATAAAAGAAAAATAGAAACAAAAAAACACACAAAATTTATATCTAACAGATGGAATAGCTGGAAAAAATTGTCTTAGTTGCAGTAGAAATCGGCCTTGGAAAGTGCTCTGATACCACTTGTTAGGATCTCACTATTAAAAATAAGCACACTCACACAAAATACTAGAAAATAACACAAATACATCAAATAACTCAATAACACTATGCAGAAATTAAATACAAAAATGGAACAATCTCACAATAACATAGAATCACAGGCCTCTTCGTGGGGGCAACCTCCTTAAATATTTTAGTAGCTTGCAAAAATATGAATTTGTACATGGATTCATATATCTTTTAAAGAAAAAATTCATGCAACCCTACCTAAAGGCTCAAGAGTTGGCTTACATGCAAAATGCCACTCGAGCTAGAATCTCCTACCTACCATCGGTTACAATCTTGATAAAAAATGATTACATGAGATGGTGCCACTTGGCTAGGAATACCACTTGCCACATACATTACAAGGTATTACAAAATAATATCATAGTGGGATCCCCCACATTGGAAGTGGGTCATTACATAAGTAAATGAGAATTACAAAACGACCTTAGGATATGATCCTAACAGGTTGTAATTTATCAACTCACTTACTTATATCTCCATTCATTTAATTAATCTTAAACATAATAGATTAACTAATCTTAACCTTAGTATTGATATACCTTATACCTCCTTGACCTTTATGAAATGAAAATTGATTTAAATATTTTGTACCTTTATGTAAATGGAGTGCTACATATTCGGTCTACTTCTTCTAAGACTATAACTTGCACACTATTTTAGGTATTTATACCTTTCAATATTTAATGCTTGATGATGTCTTTTTATTGCATTCAATGTTCTTCCTTGTGAATGATGCTTTATTCTAGACTTTGACTAGCCTCTTAGTGCTTGTTCTTACATTCTATGATCATTGAATGTGCTTAATATGCACACTAAAGATCATTTGGGCTCTTCTAACCTATCAATATTCCTCTTCTCATGTGTCATATGGCACTCAATGTATTATTTAAGAATTTTATTCTTACTGCATTACTTTACCCAATTATGATAAAATAATTGTTACCTTTGACAAGTTCCTTCCTTCCTCAAGGAGTGCTCATAGCTGGTTTGAAGAATTTTCTTTCAAAATTTGTTGGTGCTCCTTTTTTTCTATTCCAAGTGGAATCCAAGTTCTTGCATATTCTCAATTGAAATGACAAATGGTAGCTACACTCCTCTGAACACTTGCATGTAATTCTGTAGTGTCTTAGATTTCTTTGGCACTCAAACTTACTTGTCCTTCCTTAACGCTCATAATATCATTCACTACTTGATAGTTGTAACCTCCAACTCTTATTTCCTCCAACGTATTTTTTAACTCTCCAATGCTTGTTGGTGCTTCTTTGTTTCTAATGTTTGGTGGTGGCTCTTCTCTGTCAATGGTTGCTCCTCTTATATGATGGTGGATCCTCATTTGGTGGTACTTTTATTTTGTAGATAAGATACTATACCATTAATACTAGGTTTTATAGATTGACCCAAAACCTTTTACAAAAATCAGCCTAGGGCTATTGATGAACATATCCTTACTAAGGATCCTATATATGTAAAATCTACATGTTGCCAAAGCCATTACATCCGGTAAGGCACATAGCTTGTTATCAAAAAGAAAATTCCCATACAACATTTTGGGTATACCCCGAGAAAACACACATGCATCATAATTATAAAAAAGAAATAGACACGGATCCCTTCCTTGAGACAATGGAGAAACAAAAAGCTACAGACACACATAGCAGAGTACTGAAAAAAACTCCCACAAGCTCTGTATTGACAATTACTCTTAGTAATTCTTTGGTAATTGCTTTCTTTCGTATATGACATGCTTTAGGACCACATACTATCTTGGCCAATCAGCCTTGGCAAAGTGAACCTACTGGCTAGATTTATGGTGGTGGTTATTTTGTGGTCCACGTGGCTTTGGTTCGAAGTCTTATATTGCCATTTCTTTCCTTCCTTGTGATTATCAACCAACCTCAAATTACTAATATGACTAGAAGCCATGTTATCTAACATGTGACTGTCCCCATTAGTCTTTGTGGTATTTCCAAGTAGCATCCATGAATACTGATAGCTCAGATAATTTTTATTATGAGTCTAATTCAAAAAAGATATGGGAATACTCCTAGACTTCAAACTTATAGTGCCTTCCCTATTGGTAAATTCGACTATCATTCTTGGCATTCTTTTTTAATAAGCTCCTCTACTTCACTCGGGACATCATGTTCCCATTTGAAAAGTTTGTCACCATCGACACCCAAATTGGCCAGCTTATCAACAATTTTGTTAGCTTCTCGAAAGACATGTTGGGCTTTTCTGTCCTGTCTTCCCTAGAAAAGGATCCTAGCCTCTTCAACAATTGTTTTAATCCTCCAAGGAGGTGTTTTTCAATTATTTAGAAGATTTATAACATGCATAGAGTCTCCTTCTACGATCAAATTGGCTTCAAAGTCTTGAGTCATTTGAAGGCCTCTCCACATAGCTCTAGCTTCAACTTCATTGTTCGTCCTTGTTCCCAAATATTTGGAAAATGCAAGCATCATATTACCATTATGATCTCACACAATGCCACCAGTGCCTGCTCTACCAAGATTGTCCTTAGTTGCTCCATAAAAATTAAGCTTAAACCAACCCGTAGGAGGTGGAGACCACTTAACATTGGCTCTAGGGTTGACTACCCTAGGCACATACTCATCTAACAAGGTTAAGCTTAAATATTGAGCAATCATGGTCTCCTGTAGATGAGGTTTATAGCTATCAAAAGGGATAAGGTTCACATTCTCATTGGCAAAGGATAATATCCTGGAAATGATAGTTTGATGATCATGGATAGACTCATTAAAGACTCTATGGTTCCTTTCTAACCACACCTACCAAAGATAGTGATTAAGAAAAAATTTCCACATGTATCTAAGTCTTTGGCTTGAAAAGGGGTAAGGCCACTGGATGAACAAATCAAGTACGATGGTTGGTTTAACCCATGAAATATTGAAGGCCTAAAAAACCCCACTTAGGACAGTCAAGGAAAAAGGGCACTCAAGAAAAATGTGATAAATGGTATCCCAATTAGACCTGCAAAGATAACAATGATTAGTGATACAAATACCTTTACGCATCATATTATTAATGGTTAGAATTCTTCCTTGGATAACCAACCATGAAAAGACTACAATTTTTGGAATTAAATTTTTTATCCAAACTAAGTCCTTTTGAAGGACAAAATCCTCATCATCAAGTAGAATATTGTAAGATGATTTAACAGTGAGCTGCCCATTTTTCGTAGGAGCCCAGGTCACATGATCTTCCTTGGGTATCACAGGGATAAATTGTTGCTCAAGAATGTTACAAAGATCATTTGGTTCTGCATGAAATTCTTGAATTCTTATTTGTTTTCACTTCATTCTACCTCTATCCTCAACCATATAATCAGAGACTTTTTTTCCAATGACTTCTTCTATGATATCTGTAATTTGGGATAAGTTAGGATATTGAATCAGTGGTTCATCCTTAGCCCACCTATCATTCCAACAATTTATCCTCTCACCATTGCATAAAACCCATCTTAAACATTTTTTGATGATTTCCTTACAATTAAGAATTGCTTTCCAAAAAGCAGAACCTCTTATTGGAACTGAGTCATTTAGAAATTTCATATTTTGAGGATACTTTCATTTGATGATAGCTGTCCATTCATTTTCTTCACCAGAAATGAGACGCCATGCCTACTTAGCTAGTAAAGCTAAATTTATATGAGCAATTATCCTCAGACCTAAGCCCCCATTTTCCCTGGGTCTGCACACTTTGGTCCATCCTACAAGGTGTATCATTTTTTTCTCCTCTAATCCAGTCCATAAAAATTCTTTTTGGATTTTCTCAAATTTTTGTAAAACCTTCACAAGGGCTTTGAAAACGAAGAGAAAATATACTGGAATGCTCTGAAGAGAGGCCTTAGTGAGGGTCAACTTTATTTCTTGAGATAGAAGATGACCTTTCCATCCAACAAGTTTTTTTTGAATTCTTTCAATAACCCTGTCCCACATTGACTCTCTCGGAGAACCAATTAAAATAGGTAGACCAAGATACAAAGTGGGGAGGTTTGCTATATCACACCCTAAAATTTTTGCAATCCTTCCTTGCCTCTGAATGGGGGTGTTCAAGAAATATAATTTGCTTTTACTGAAATTAACTTTCTGACCAGCAGCATCCTCATAGAGTTCCAGGATGTATTTAATTATTTTGGCCTTAACCATTGACGCCTTAGTCAATATAAGGGTATCATCGATGAATTGTTGGTGAGAAAAAACCCTAGTGAGAGATGTTGCCTTGATTCCCGATATTAGCCTTGAATTGCAAGCATTTTTTATGGTTCTGCCTAAAGCTTCTACCACAATGATGAATAACATGGGGCTGATAGGGTCCCCCTGTTGAATTTGTCTACGACTTTTAAAGTAACCAGTAGTTGTTCCATTAACTAGAATCGAGAACCATGCTTTAGAAATACATTCTTTGATCAAATTAACCCATTGGTGGTGAAAACCAAACTTAAGTAGGACAAAAATCAGAAAGTCCCAATTTAGCCTATCAAATGCTTTGTTCATATCAAGCTTGAGGGCAAAAATATACCTGTTAGTCTTATGAGTAGAGTGCAAAGCTTCATGAACTGTGATAACTCCATATAAGATTAACCTGCCCTGGAGAGAGCTTCCCTAGCATGGATCTATGATGCAGGGCAACCTTTGGTGGTGAAAACCAAACTTAAGGAGGATAGCAATCAAAAAGTCACAATTTAGCCTGTCAAATGCTTTGTTCATATCAAGCTTGAGGGCAAAAATAGACCTGTTAGTCTTATGAGCAGAGGACAGAGCTTCATGAACTATGATAACGCCATCCAAGATTGACCTACCCTGGATAGAGCTTCCTTGGCATGGATCTATGATGCAGGGTAGCCTTTGGTGGTGAAAACCAAACTTAAGGAGGAAAACAATCAGAAAGTCCCAATTTAGCTTGTCAAATGCTTTGTTCATATCAAGCTTAAGGGCAAAAAAAATCTTGTTAGCCTTATGAGCAAAGTGTAGAGCTTCATGAACTATGATAAATCCATCCAAGATTGACCTACCCTGGACAGAGCTTCCCTGACATGGATTTGGTGGTACTTCAATAAATTTTCCTTGGTGGATTTTCCACCCCTTTTCCTAATAGATTTTCAATTTTTTTGGCCAAATATCTAAGATTCTTAACATGGATAAAAACTTTGCTTTTAATTTATTTAATTTCTAAGAAACTTGCACCTTAATCCTTGCTTTGGCTCTGTCCTCTAACCTCTTTTGCTGCAAATTTTAATCCTATGTGAGCATTACCTTATTCTAGTTTTGGAGCCTTTACTTGATGTCTTTAGACATCTTGAGCATGTTGTTTTTGAGCACCTATTTGATCTTTCCTTAGACAATAATACCGCCTTCTTCATTGGCTTGAAGACTCTTTATTTTACAGATTTTAATAGCTCTAATATGGTGCTCTTATAACATTAAGGTAAACTAATTTTAATATTTAAATAATAAACTTTTGTAGCACCAATGTGGCATACCTTTTGGCCTCCTTTTGTAGCTAATATTATGGTTATATGATTCACCTTTTTTATACCCCGAAATTGTAAAATTTATAACTTTCCTTTCTACTTAATTGTTTCTTTAAACTTATCAAATTTTGCAGCTTTTAGTGTTGTTTAAAAATATGCTTCTATGCTGTTCAAATATCTTTATAATTTTCAGCAATTATCCTTCTTTAAATGCTGCCAAATCATTCTTTTCTTTGTTGTCCAAAGCTCTCTCAAATTTTCCCTACATTTATCCAAAACTGCAACTCTCTTTTCTCCTAATGTTGCCCTAAAATATGATTTTTGTGGCTTCAATTCTCTTCCATATTCGTTCTCTCGAATTTAGAAATTTTTACTTATTAGTGTTGTCCAAATGTTGCCTTCGTATTGTTCAAAATACTGCAATTTTTGCAGCTTCAAATGTAGCCAATTCCTCTATTTTGTTGTTCAAATCTATCTCAAAATTATCCAAAACACAACTTTAAAATATTTTGTTAATGCTACTCAAATTTACAGCTCAAACCTCTTCAAATTTTTTCTTCAAAAATCTTATTTATTCTCCTTATCTTGCTGTCCAAGAATATCTTCCAACTTCTCCAAATTGCTGCCTTATTTTGTTGTTAATCCTTCCTTAAATTTGTTGTTCAAGGGCACTTCAAAAAATGTCCAAATATTATCTATATTGTAGCTATATGTCACCTTCAATTTGTTGTCCTATGACTCTTCAACTTCTACTATAAAAATCAGCAATCTTCTCCTTCGCAAATAAGCCTTCAAATCCTTTATGGCTGTCTTCAAACTTCAAATATGGTGGCCTCTTCTTGTTGAATTCTAAATTCATATTGGGTCTATTTTTTGGCCTTCTCCTCAAGAATCTAAATGTCTTGAGATATCCAAAAATATTTTCCTTTTGGGCTTGTCATATGGTGACAATTGTACCAAATGCTTGTTTTCAGGAGCTTCTCCTTCTTGTAATATTCTACCTTGAACTTTCTTTAAATATTCTTCAATAACCACTTTTCAATAGCTATGTTCTATCCTTCTTCTTTCTCCTTTCAAATTTGCTTGAGATATCTTCTCTTGGGTCTTCAAATTCTACAAATCTTAAATTGGACCTTTTCTTTAGTCCTCTATATTCTTTCTCTACTTCTATCTTCCAAATTTGGAAGTTCTTCAATGAGATATCTTCTCTTGGATCTCCTCTTCCTCCAATATTCAATAGGGATTCTCTTGAACTCTTCTCAATATTCAATAGAGTTGCTTTCTTCTTTCTTTCGTCAGAAGTCTTCAATATTCTTATGGGGACCTCTTTCTTGGGTCTCTTCAATATTCTACCTTCAATATTATTTTTTGCTGCAACAACAAACTTAGACTGCAACAAGCAAATTCATATAAATATCTAGATCTCTAAAAATAAATAAACGTTACTAGTTATCCTTCAATCTAGTGGAATGAGATCTATGTTGAGTTCTAGTCTTCATGAGTTTTCTTGCAACCCTATGGAAATACACTAGCCAAAAAATAACTTTAAATTTTTTTAAAAATGAGATCTCCATATCTCCTCTCAATATCTCTTGTGGCTCTCTATATCTCCTAGCAATATCCCTTTTTCTTTGATACCACTTGTTAGCTTTTGATGCTAGATACTTAATGAGAAATAAACCACAAGATATAAAATAAATATGTAATATTAAATATATGATAATGAAAATATACTAAGCATGTAAAACTCATAAGAAACTCCTGTAGCTACTCATAAAACTTCCATTAATGAATGCTCACAAAAATAGTACAATGATAAAAAATGGAAGTCTCAAACTCTCCATATTCCTTACATGCTCTATATTGTATCTAGCATATTCTATCTACCTTCTTGCTCTTAATTTTTAGTGTTATCTATCAAAGGCCTATATATAATGAGATGTAACTCTTAGCCTTCCACCTAACTATGACTCTTCATCTTCCTATTCTATGGACTCATGTACACATGGACAACATGCACATTTGCATCATTAACTACTTTGCACATTATAACAACATTTATGCATTTATTACATTGCATAAAGTAAATACTCAAACCCTAATATAAGAAACACTCCTAATATAAAGATGTACCAATGTGGTACATTAACATGTACCAAATAATGTAATATATTCTAATAAATTAATGGTAAATGTAAACACTAAACTAAACACACTGTATTAGTTTTATTGTAATGAGGCCCTCAATTTGATGGAATCTACCATTGGCCATACATAAGGCTCAAACTATGATATATAATCAACAATGTTAGACAACCCAATAATCTACAATGATGACATAACTAGAAATGAATTAGTCTATTATAGTCAACCAATTGGTGTTTAAATTGTCAGTAATAAATTAACTTGTGATTAACCAACTGATAACACCTCAATATAATATAGTAATGAGCAGTAATAATGTGTAATGATCTTGGTATAGCCATGTTGGATATATTTATTTGTTGGCTTAGGGCCTTAGGTAGCATAGTTGAAAATTGCACATTAGATTTAGGTTTTATTATTTTGATTGAATATAAATAAGAGAGAATAAGTTGTAATTGAATCATCATTTATTATTATAACTTCTATTACCTCTAGTGCACCTTAGAGTCTTAACCCTATCTAAGTGGTTTAGATTTGTATCTCATTGAGCTGATAAAAAAAAATATATATATTTGGTATCTCTTTTTTGAGCAATTTAAATGTTACTAAGATCTTGTCATCTAGTTAGGGTATATTTCTAATCCTTCCACTTTCATAGATAATTACAAAACAATATATATCTTTAGAGAAAAATCTGACTAGTGATGATTGTATGAATAAAAAAACATCATGTAGGAAATCAAGGCAAGCACCATAATATCCCAAAAGGAATCAATAAATTTAACCCTCATGCTTAATTAGTAGTTAGTATCATGAGTTATTCTCCCACTCCTCTCATAGAACATATCATCCCATACAATCCCCTTTTCTAGACATGGAACCATAGAATTGCTACTAGATTCAAACAATGAAAAGAGATTTGCATAGTAGGATTGATTATATTCAGTCTAATCAAACCACTTGCACTAAGTCTCTTACATGCATCAAGAAGTAGTTGAAGAACGTTTTGCTCAATATCCTAGAAAATGTATTATCTTCACCTTCCAAAAATAGAGTGAGCACTAGAAAGAAAATTCAAATAGTTTTTCCTTGAGTAGAATTAGGATCGATAGAAATGACCTAATATCCCAAAAATAAACCAACACTTGTCAAAAACATTTATTTTTAGGATCCAAGGCACTTCTAGAGGATGAATTTTGGATAGGATTTATATTACTTCCAACTTATGACTTTTAGGTAGAATCAAGTGTACTTCAAATGGATAACTTTTAGCCATAATCCTAATTCCTCCTATTTTGCCTAGATGTCCTCAACATTTTATGGAAAACCATATAAGTATGGTTGGTTATGAATGTGATTTTGCTCTTGAATTAGTGTCCATACTCTATGGTACCACCTATTTTATTGAATATCCTCATGATGTTCTATTCCCTATAGTTGATATGCCAAATTTTGAAGGTGAAGACCCTAGAAAATGAATTTCCAAAATGAAGAGCATATTGTGCTTGTACAAAGTTTTTGAACAAGACATGATGAATTTTATTACCTCTAAGTTGGGCACCCATGATTATTAATGGCTTTTTTAGGAATTGCAATATAAGGGTTGTCATATTTCCTAGCCAAAATTTAAGAAGATCATCCTAATGAATTTTGATAAAGGGTCTTCTACCACTTATGTGGGCATCTTAATGTAGACAAGTAGATAAAATCTATGGATGTGTATTACATGGAATTCATGATCCTCCTCACACATTGTCTAGATATTTTAGTGTTGGTTTTATGCTATTGTACCTAGGGATAGGAATAGGGGGATAAGATATTATATTCTACATGGGTATAATGAATAGTCGGCATGGACCACACATAACCCAAGGTTGTTATATTATAAGAATGAGTGGGATAATGCTTTAGAAGAAAGGATATTGTCATTGTAATCATCATTCATACCAACTATTCTCTTGTAATCATGTTTGTCCAATAAGTGGCTTCTAAACTTGGGAGATTTTGTGGAGTTTTTATTTCCTTGAGGAGTATTATTGGCGTTTCTCTACCTTAAGGTTATTATCTATATTTGTCTCATTGTGTTGACATTTTTTCAAAAATAAAATTTAATATATCTTAAGTGTTATTTATGGTTGTTAAGAAGACAACATAACACAATAGAAGTATGTCATCATAGAAGACCACTATCAATCAAGATTTTATTTTTGTGGATGGATCGTAAATAATGGTATTAGATATATATAATGATTCAAAGATTATATTATTTGATCTCATATCATGTTTTCAGGATATGAATTCTTAAGGAATATGGAATGCTAGAGTACCTAGGGGTAGGTACCTAATGATATAATATTGTATTATATAGGTGGCATGAGCTATAAATAACCCAATAGTAGTGTATAGTTAGCATGATCTAGGAATAAACCAATTGTATTATATACTTAGCACGAGCTAAAAATAATCCAAGGTATATTTTTGGAAAATGATATTATAATAGTAAATGGGATAAGGTTATGGTTATATCTTTTCAAAAATAGAAATGTATAATGATTAATTAAATAAGGGAGCTAATATTTATGAAATTCAATCATATAATCCAAGCATGGAATATATATAAATAAGGGAGTTGGTAATTAGAAAATTAAATCCAAGCAATCATTTTCATAGAATAAGTTAAATGCAGTGAACACCTTGGTTTAGTAAGGGCTGGTAGCCCAAGTTGCAGGTGGGTCTTTCATTAGTCGTTGGCATAAGGAAAGTTCAGGGTTCAACTACCCCTAGTTTTGGTTGAAGAGTTTTACTTTTGATTCATCAGAGCTAGTGAGTATAAGACGATGAGGCTAAAGGCTTAGTCTCAATCGCTTGGCTAGCGCAAGCAGTCAAGGGTTACGCTTGGAGGACTAAGGTCGGAGGGTCGATTCCCATCCACAATAAAGAAAATATATATATTTTAAATAAGGTATGCACCATGATTAATTTGTGAGGTATGCACTATATGGTTTGATTGTTGGCTATAGTGATATTTGGTAGATGATATTTGACCTATAGTTTGAAACTTAGGAGATATAAGGAGAAATATTTTTGCATTATTTTTAAGGGTTTAAATATCATTTATTTAATTTTCTAAGCTTGGAGTGATAATCTTGTGAATGGTTTATTTATGAATGTAATTATTTGTTCTTGGACATTAAAGTGGAGTGAAATTTTATTTTGAAAGTGTGGAGATAAAAGGTGTAAAATATATTTTATTTGATTGTAATTCTTGCTTTATAAAAGGGAAATTATTGAGAGAGTTTTTGTGAGCTTTAATGCATTGTCCTTGAGAACTAAAGAAGAGCCCTAGAATATTATTTTCAGAGTTCATTGAGCATCTTGTTGAAGGAAAATTCATGTGGACATTTTGAAATAGAAACTTGTTATCTAAATTTTGAAGTGGCACATAGAAAGGTGGTTGATTGTGAAATAGGTTTTGAAGACATATCTCCATAAGAACAAGCAAGAGGTATGGGTATTTTTATCTTCATTTAAGGTGTGATTGTTGAGCAAGGTTTTCTAAAATATAAGGTGGAGTTAAAAGGGTTGTTTGGTAGAACCTTGTTGGAAAGTTTTTGAGTTAGGGTTTGAGACCTACTTGTTGGAAAGTTTTGAGTTAGGGTTTGAGACCTACTTGTTGAAAAGTTTTGAGTTAGGGTTTGAGACCTACATTAAGCATATTTGTTGAAAATAAGTGAAACACCTATACCAGGGTTTGTGAGTGGATTATGCTTCATTGGTTGAATAATTGTGTGGAGTTGTTTGAGCATTGATCTGAGAAATATTGATTGAAAGTATGGGAGTAGTAGATCAAGTTTTGTAAAACAATTTATACATTATTCTGAAATATTTTGAGAGATATTTTGCAAGTGATAGAGATTTATTGGTTGAGTACAAACTTTGTGAGTGTGAAACATATTGAGGTTTTGATAGAGCTTATCATTATCTATATGTTCCTAAGATTAAACAAGATTCTGAGTAGAATTTATTTGTGTGAAGAGAGTTTTCTGAAAGATATTTAAGTTATGTTTTGTGTGCAATTTTTGGAGTTATTTGAGCAGGTTTTGTGAGCAGCTTGAGAGCTGATTTGAGAAAGTATTGAGAAGGCTTGAGGATAGATTTGAGAAATTTTTTGAGTAGACTTGAGGATAAAATTGAGCAAGTCTTTGAGTAGACTTGAGGACAAAGTTGAGCAAGTCTTTGAGTAGACTTGAGGATAAAGTTGAGCAAGTATTTGAGTAGACTTGAGGATAGAATTGAGCAAGTATTTGAGTAGACTTGAGGATAGATTTGAGCAAGTATTTGAATATATTTGAAGGTAGATTTGAGAAAGTATTTGAGAAGGCTTGAGGGCAGATTTGAGCAAGTCCTTGAGAGGGCTTGAAGGTAGATTTGAGCAAGCTCCTGAGAGGGCTTGAAGGTAGATTTGAGCAAGCTCCTGAGAGGGCTTGAAGGAATATTTGAGCAAGATCCTAAGAGGGCTTGAAGGTATATTTGAGTAAGATCTTGAGAGGGCTTGAAGGTAGATTTGAGTAAGTCTTTGAGTAGACTTGAAGATAAATTTGAGCAAGCCTTTGGGAAGGCTTGGAGGCAGATTTGAGCAAGTCTTGAGAAGACTTGAAATAACTTTGAGAGTAGGTTTGATTGCTGATCTATTCAAGCTTTGTGTTAAGGCTTGATGTAGTTTTGAGATAGAGTTTGGTGCAGATTTTTTGAGTAAATATACATCATATTTGTGCTAGACCTAAGATAGAGTTGGAGTAGATTTGTGCTAGACTAAGGATAAATTTTAGTGCATATTTGAGATAGAGGTTGAGTAGAGTTGAGAATAAACTTTGGAGGTGATAGAGCAAAGAGGATAGTAGTCTCTAGTGGATAGATATCCATAAGACAGTGGAGTGGGGATAGAGGTCTTATATGGAGATACATCCTTCTAGAAGACCACCAGCCAGAGCAAAGGGGATAGAGTTCTCCTATGGATAGAGTTTCATGAACCGGAGCAAGGGGAAGAGTTCGCTAGTGGATAGAGTTCTACAAACTAGAGCAAAAAGAAATAGTTCTCCCATGGAGTGTGATCCATGAACCAGATGGGAAGATAGAGTTCTTCTATGGAGAGAGATCCACAAACCAGTTGAGGAGATAGATTTCTCATAGATCAAGTTCTACTAACTATAGAAAAGGGGAAAGAGTTCTCCTATGGAGAGAGATCCACAAATAAAAGCATAGGGGATTGGTGTCTCCTTTGGACATAGGTCCATAAAAATTGTGATAGGTATTTTATTTCCAAGAATATTTTTTGAGAAAATTTAGTAGAAATGTTTTCTCCGTGGAGTAGCCCACATTGGGTGAACCACGTTAAATTGGTGTCTCTATTGTGTGTGATGTTTTGTGCATTGCTTTGATTACTGTTGTTGATATTACCATTGATAATATTGGATAATATTATTTGGGAAGGAAAAGTAAAAGTTGATCTTATATTGTTCACCCGCACCCTCTCAGTATAAGCTTGTGTTCTTCAGAATGAACTTGAGAAGTAAATTTGCAAAGATTATAGATGATACTTGTGAAGCAGATTTGTGCATGATTTAAGATTGATTTTTGGAGTGGATAAAAAGGGTTCAAAGGCTATACAAGAGATATATTTTGAATGAAATAAATGTGGAGCTTGTGAAAGCGACAAACTTAATGAATGCAATAGAACATATTGACTAGTTATAATTGCATATCATTCTCTATATGTTCTTGAAGAAAAATAATTCTGGATAGAATATGTCTGAATTACTTTATTTGATGAAAGTATTTTGAAAAATATATAAGCATGGTTTTGAACATTGGTTGTATGCAAGTTTTGGGAAATATTTGAACAAGTTTTTGTAAGCAATTTTGAGAAGCAGGCCTTTTAGGAGGCTTGAGAGCAGATTTGAGCAGGTTTGGTGAGCTGAGTTTGAGATAGATTTGGATAGAGTTGAGAGTAATTTTTGTGAACATATTTGAGCAAGCCTTGAGTAAAGGCTTGGAGCATATTTGGATAGAGTTGAGAGCAAGTTTTATGAGCAGATTTGAACAAGCAGATTTGGACAGAGTTGAGAGCAATTTTTATGAGAATGTTTTGAGCAAGCCTTGTGAGTAGGCTTGGAGTAGATTTGGATAGAGTTGTGAGTAGGCTTGGATAATATTTGAGAAAGCCTTGTGAGTAGGCTTGGAGCAAAGTTGAGAGAAGGCTTTGAAGCTGACCATAGTAGAGGGGATAGAGATCTCCTATGGATAGAGGTCCATGAACCAAAGTTGAGGGGATTGAGTTCTCCTATGGATAAAGGTCCATGAACTTGAGCATAGGGTATTGGAGTCTCCTTTGGGTGGGTACCCATAAATATTGTAATAGGGAATTGGTTCCCAAGATATTTGTTTAGAAAAATTATAAGAAATATTTTCTTCGTGGACGTAACCCACATTGGGTGAACCATGTTAAATTTATGTCTCTCATGTGTGTGATGATTTGTGCATTGCTTTATTACTACTATTGATGATATTGGTTAATACTACTTTGGAAAGTTATTGCAATTGATAATATTGGATAATATTGATTTGGAAAGAAAAGTGAAAGTTTTATCTTATATTGTTCACCCCCCTCTCAGTATAAGCTTGTGTTATTCAATTGGTATTAGAGCAAGTTCCTTTAGGGAAGCCTAATAGCTTGAAGAAAGATCTTACAAGAACACACATGGACAAGAAAGGTAAAATAAGAACCATGAGACCATACCCTCCTAAGAAGGAAGGAACACACATGGCCATGAAAGAAAAGGAAGATGCTCTAGTAATTGAAATCCAAGAGAAAGAGGAAACTATGGTGGACACTGAAGAAGAATTTGATTTTGCTCGCAAAGATATTGTTACTCTAAAAGGGGAAGTGGAAAGATATAAATAAACAGAGTCAATTGATGAATCAAGCATTATAATAAGGAATAAGAAAGATTTTATAGAAACACAAATGGTTCATCAGGAGTATAAGTTTATATTTTGTGTTAAATGTAGTAAATTTGGTCACTATGAAGCTTATTGTCCATAAAATGGGTATATTAGCAATGAAAAGGAAAAATAATATAAGAAAAATAAAGAAAGAAAATTTCATCAAGAGAAGAAAAATAAGCACATTCAAAGCAGGTATGAGAGGAAGATATTTTTTGAAAGAAGTACTTCTAGTAGCAATGATGAAAGCCTCTCCGATAGTGAAAAAGAAGATGATCCTGTTATTGAAGACCAAGAAGAAGAGAAAGATTCAGAAAAGGAAGAGGAGGCCACAAATGATATGGAAAAGGAACTTGATGAGTTAAAAAGGGAGAACTTAAAATTGAAGGCTCAAGTACAAGAGGATGAGAAAACAAAGGCAAAGCTTCTACAAGATCTCACTGACTTAAAATTTAAGGTTGAAGAGGCAAGGAAAGTTGAAGAAGGTATGGCTGAACAATTAAAGACAAAAGAGCTAGAATGTGAAATATTAGAACATGAAGTGGTTTCTCTAAGGATGGAAGTAAAATATTCTAATGATAAGCTACACAGGTTTGAGAAAAGCACAAAATTTTTGGATAAAATGATTCAAGCACAAAGAGCTTCATCTACAAATACTGGACTTGGTTTTGAAGAAAGTCAAAAGTAACAAAAGGGAGAGTCAATTTTAAAAGGATCAGCATCATCAAAAGAAGTGATTGTAAAGGAGTCCAAGACTTATGCTAATGTGTTGAGAAGTGGAAGCTTCAAAGAGGAAGGAAACAATGCACCATCAAGGAACAAAGATCATCACAGGAAAAGCAAAGAAATAATCATGAGATCAAGGCAAGATGAATATTTCTTCCAGGGTTATTGTTACTCATGTAATCAATTTGGTCATAAATTTGTGCATTGCAGGACTCATGGAAAGAATGATTATGGCTTCACCAAGAGGAACTTCAATTCATTTGAATATGAATATTACTTTCAAGGTTATTGCTACTCATGTAATCTTTTTGGTCATAGAGCTATACATTGCAGGGTTCATGGTAAGAATTATTTTGGCTTCATCAAGAGGAACTTCAATTCATTTACACCTCTCAATAATTACAATATCAGATGTTACAATTACAATAATTATGGGCATAGAGAAAAGTGGTGTAGAATGTAATTTTAGGAACCTCCAAAGACTAGCAAGAAGAAGGATAGCCAAAATGTTCAAAGAGGTATGACTACAAAGATATGGAAAAATATTGAAAGAGAAGAAGAGCATTGTAAGTTGGGAGTAGATTTACTCCCATCCCATAATTAATCACCTCAAGAAAAGGAGGTTCTGAGGGGCTTGATATGAGTGTTTTATTTTTAGCCCAAGGAGCTCTTTGCTATTGATGTCAAAGGGGGAGAGAATTCAGTGAGGGGGAGCAACTTGTCAGTGGAGCATATTGGTAATCCAGTTGAAACAAAATAAATTATTTGTTGGGTTACCATCAATGACAAAGGGGGGGATTCTTGGAAATAGTGAGTTATCATTGATGTCAAAGGAACAAGGTATGCAAGGAAAAAATATTCTTCAAGGATAATGAGTTCAAGAATGGATTTGTGAATTGTCATTGATGTCAAAGGCAAGAGTATGTTCAAAGAATAAAAGGTTGCATTGTCAATATTTTGGTGCTTGAGAAATTAAAATGGTGAGCATGGTACTATGGTGCTTGAGAAATTAAAATGGTGATGTACATTTTTTATAATGTACACTTTAATATTTAAATTAAATATTTAAATATTAAAGTATGGTTCTAAAGTGGGAAATATTTAAATCAAATTTTTTGTGAGGGTCGACTTCTATGGTTAGAATATTAAAAAATTATTCATATATATATTATTCTAACATTATGATTGAGAATTTTTTTTGTGGAAGCACCTTCGTGTTGCCCTCAAGAAATATTAGAGCATTTTCGTTTGCATGCCTTCATCTACGTTTGGAAGTGTGAAGTGAGAGGAGAATAAGAGTTCACCAGAGTGAGCACCGTTCATTGAGCAAGGAGTGAGTGTCATTCGTTGAGCAAGGGAGTGAGTGTCGTTCATTAAGTGAATGAGCATCATTCATTGAGCAAAGGAGTGAGCATTGTTCATTGAGTGAGGGTGTGAGTGCCATTCGTTGTGTGAGTGGGTGAGTGTCATTCATTGAGGGAGTAAGCGTTGTTTGTTATCCACACTTGAAAGAAGAATCCAGTGTTCACTGTGCATTGAAGTCCTACGCTTGAAAGGAGAACTTGGTGTTCGATGTGCATTGAAGTCCTGTGCTTGAAAGGAGAACTTGGTGTTCATTGTGCATTGAAGTCCTACATTTGAAAAAATAATCCAATATTTATTGTATTGAAGACCTATGCTTGAGAAGAAGAATACACTATTCATTGTGAAGAGGAGTGTTGCATTCGGTAAGAAGATTTTGTTGTTCATTGAGGATAGATTTTGGAGAAGAAAGTGTGACATTACAAAACAGATTGTGGTTCTTGCATTTAGAACTAAATACAGTGTCCATAGCAGTTAATTTTGTGATATTTTTAGGTAGCATCATAAAGAGGAAGAGGCATCACATTGATTGATTTATCCATCAAAAGAAAAATGTTGTTCTATTGCACATTTGAATTGGAACAGTGTGAGGATACAACAATGGTAGTAAGAGAAGCTTCAATGACATCATTTTTAGATATGCACTCAAGAATATTATACAAGGAAATATCATAGAGGTATATTATTGATTTATCATTTGCAGATACATTACATACATTTTTGTGTAGTGAAAATTTGGCACCGGTAGAAGAAAAGACATAGCAAGAAACAAGACGTAATATTGGAGATTGAAACCCTAAAACCAGCAAGTAAAAACATCAAACACAAGTGGCAGTGTGTAAAATGTAGAAGCAAGAAATGTGTGAAAGATAAGTGAAGCAACAACGTTGAGTTTGCCAGAGCTTCATTTGAGTTGAAGCATAACATCAAGGGTGTGGAACCACCTCCCAAACGGTGGTGTAGCTGAAGTGGTTTATGGCCAACAAGCATTGTGGATAAAAGACCAGGGTTCAAGTTGAAGTGCCAGCACAAGCAAGGATTTTTGAGGTATTTATAAGGTTTTTGATTAATTCTGAAAAGGAGTTATAAGGGTGCATGGTATAAAGGTTTTATAAGGGTGTATGTTATAAAGTCTTTATTTTTGCAAATAGGAGTCATAAGGGTATATGTTATAAAGTGTTTTATTTTGCAAAGTCTAGAAAGGAAATATAAGGGATATACT
The DNA here is from genome assembly GCA_028583015.1 of Wollemia nobilis. Classification (NCBI taxonomy): domain Eukaryota; kingdom Viridiplantae; phylum Streptophyta; class Pinopsida; order Araucariales; family Araucariaceae; genus Wollemia; species Wollemia nobilis. Next base: position 176,500 of record JAQPPZ010003013.1, read on the forward strand.
TTGCATGTTGAAAAGGAAATATAGAGAGGCATTATTGTTGATTGAAATTGGAAACATATGTGCAAGGGTTTTATGAGCAAATTGTGCATTATTGTTGAATGAACTTGAGAAGTAAATTTGCAAAGATTATAGACCAGACTTGTGAAGCAGATTTGTGCATGATTTAAGATTGATTTTTGGAGTGGATAAAAAGGGTTCAAAGGCTATACAAGATATATATTTTGAATGAAATAAATGTGGATCTTGTGAAAGTGATAGACTTAATGAATGCAACATAACATATTGACTAGTTATAATTGCATATCATTCTCTATATGTTCTTGAAGAAAAAGAATTATGGGTAGAATATGTCTGAATTACTTTATTTGATGAAAGCATTTTGAAAAATATATAAGCATGGTTTTGAACATTGGTTGTATGCAATTTTTGGGAAATATTTGAACAAGTTTTTGTAAGCAATTTTGAGTAGAATTGAGCAAGCCTTTTAGGAGGCTTGAGAGAAGATTTGAGCAGGTTTGGTGAGTTGAGTTTGAGATAGATTTAGATAGAGTTGAGAGTAGTTTTTGTGAACATATTTGAGCAAGCCTTGAGTAAAGGCTTGGAGAAAATTTGGATAGAGTTGAGAGCAGGTTTTGTGAGAAGATTTGAGCAAGTCTTGTGAGTAGGCTTGGAATATATTTGAGAAAGCCTTGTGAGTAGGCTTGGAGTAGAGTTGAGAAAGAGTTATGAGTAGGCTTGGATTATATTTGAGCAAGCCTTATGAGTAGGCTTGGAGAAGAGTTGAGTAGAGTTGAGAGCAGGCTTTGGATTTGACCAGAGTAGAGAGGATAGAGGTCTCCTATGGATAGAGGTCCATGAACCAGATTTGAGGGGATTGAGTTCTCCTATGGATAAAGGTCCATGAACTTGAGCATAGGGGATTGGAGTCTCCTTTGGGTGGGTACCCATAAACATTGTAATAGGGAATTGGTTCCCAAGATATTTGTTGAGAAAATTTATAAGAAATATTTTCTCCGTGGACGTAACCCACATTGGGTGAACCACGTTAAATTTGTGTCTCTCATGTGTGTGATGATTTGTGCATTGCTTTACTACTGCTATTGATGATATTGGTTAATACTACTTTGGAAATTTATTGCAATTGACAATATTGGATAATATTGATTTGGAAAGAAAAGTGAAAGTTTTATCTTATACTATTTACCCCCCCTCTTAGTATAAGCTTGTGTTCTTCAATAGGACCCCTAATTGAGTCTCCCAAATAATAACAATATTTTAGCCAATCATTCTAAAAATAATATTCATAAAATATTATCTCATTGAAGTAGAGAAAGACTACAAGCTTAACCAAATTTTTACGAGGAGGTGGTGATGGTAATTAGAATGAAGGTAGAGATGACTAGGACAAGAAGAAAAGAAACACATCTTTATTTGAAAGAACAAAAGTAAGAAGCATAAGAAATATGAGTTCTAGGAGAAGATTCCAAATGAAGCTAAAAATCCATGAGTGATGCTAAAATGTAGAGCAATATTGAAATATATTAACAAATATAAACCAATCTCATTGAATATAGTAATATACACAATCTTCATAATTTGGATGATATTTATCCTTTTATTTTAATTATTGTCAATATTATGGAAATATAATCCCTTATATGTTTTGTTTCATTTATTTATTTTTGATTGGTTGAAAAGGGGTTTTGAAATAAAACCTCACTATGGATACAACAAGTCGAGGCTATCTTAGTCCTAAAGAGACTTCTAAAAAAAAAAAAAAAGGTTTCCCACCAAGGGAAACCTTCACCAATAAGATCTAGTAGTTCAAAATTTTGAAAAACTATTTCCTACCTAGGGAAATCTTCACCAACAAGCTTTAGCATCTCAATAATTTGAAAAGCAATTTTCGCATAGGGAAACCTTCACCTCTAAACTACAATAATTTAGAAAACTAAAAAAAGGGTTCCCTACCTAGGGAAACCTTCACCCAAAAATTGCAGTAATTTAGAAAAATAAAAAAAGGTTTCCTACTCAGGGAAACCTTCATCGACAATGCCTAGAAAACTATTCATGCACATAATATTTTTGCTTAAATTTGAAATAGAATTCCTCATAGGAGAAGTCATAAAAAGGAAGGCTTGAAATTTGGATCAACAACACAAGATCTCCATAGACCAAGAGAACAAGCTGTAAAAGAGGTGACATGAATACCTAGGAGGTAGCAAAATTCAGAGAATATTCAATCCACTACAACACCCCAAAATTTAAAGTAATAAATTGATACATGGATAGTCTTCAGGAAGCCCTCTTCTACAACAAACAAGCATGCATAAGGTCCTCCTCCAAAGACCAAAAAACTGTAGAATAAGCTCATAAAAAAGTCACCCACACCAAATCACTGCCCAGTCTCACCTATGGTCCATTCTAGAGAAAATCCTTAGAAACCTTCTACCATAGCTGCATAACAAAACATAAGTTCGTGTCCCAAAGACCAAAAAAATAGTTGTAGAGAAATATTTCACCGAAAAACTAAAAAATAGACAAGCACTAGATCTTCTAAAAAATAGAGCAGAAGACCCCAAAGCCACTATAAGAAACATCATATGAAATCAACCATGAGAGCCACTCATCTATGGACAATAAAAATGTGGTCCTCCCTCAAAGAACAAGAAAAATGTAGAAGAGGAAGCCCTAGGTTACTAGCACAATGGGCAAAGAAGACACATAACTTTCTTTTAGAAGCCCAACTTGGGGGAAGAAAGGAATAAGCCACCACTACGAGCAATGACGAAGCATGATATCCCCTTGAAAGGACCATAAATACCCATAAGGAAAGGCTCCACAACATTATCTCTCAAACCAAGCAAGCCAAAAGCCAACCACCACTAGAGGTACCAAGGAAAGGATCACCGGGATAATCCAACCAAGAAACTGTATTCATGTAGGGAAAGGGAATACCCTTCTTGGGAGACCCCAAGAAGTTCCCAAAAATGTAACAAGAATGAGGAATATCCTAGAGATACCTTCTCAATCAGATATTTGCAAGACAAGAGCAGGGAGAGAGCGGTAAAATTGAAACAGGACCCTCTCGCCTATAGCGAGGTTTTATTTCATTCATTACCTATTATGAGATATCTAAATTTTACTTGTTCAATCCATGTTTAAGAACTAAATCTATAATTAAAATATAATTTGAAGCTTATCTACTCATTTTCTTAAGAAAAATATATTAATTTGGACTTAATGAATACAAATTTGATATAGTTATTTTACTATTTTTTAATTTTATAATTATTATAATGCCTGATAAATACAAGTGCAATTGTTCCTTTTGTTTAGATTGTCATATATTCTTATAGTAAGGCAATTCCTATCATATATTTGTGTATAGAAACTTTGCTAACTACTATAAATGAGATATTTATAAGTTTAGGAATAAACATTTGTATCATGTATTATAGAGTCCATATAGTACCTTATTGAATTTTATATGGATATGGTTTATATTTCATGCATATATCTACATCAATATTTTTGCAATATTCAATTAGTAATGTGGACTTTCATTTTCTATTGTGATAGGAAAATAATATTAAAAAATATAGAATTAATTAAAAATATATATTAAATGAGAACATGAGAATGTATGATTTGTATACATAGATAATTTTAATTTTATGCAATATATTGTATTACTAAAAATGGCAGATCATATTATGTTATAGAATTTTATGTATCATAGTGTGTTACAAAAAAAAAAAAGGTATATTAGATAATAGATTATCATAATTGATATTTTTCTCTTTTTAATTATGATTATGTGAATATGCTTTTATATTTAAAATTCTAGTACTCTTTAATCCTTATAATCCTTGAAGACTATGGAAAATAAAAGTAATTGTTTATGTCCACGAGGCTAGAGGTCATAGACCATGTGGGTCTATCCTCATAGATGACATGTGGAGGATGTGTGTGAAGCATACAAAGTGGGAACCCCACTACCACCTAGGTTTCTGATTTCAAATGTATTATTTGATTGACTTGTTTACAATTGATTTATTTAAATATTTTTCTATTCAAAAAAATATTTAGCAAGGATTTTACTACCGAACATACTTACAATTAATCTTGTAATATCAAATTCACAATAACAATACAAGAATAATTATATTACGATGCTTAATAGTTTGAAATGAACCAAGGGTTGAATGATTAAGTTAGTTCATTACTTATATCTTTTTGAATAAACATTATTTTTAAATATCATTTGGAATATCAAATATTTGCAAACAATTTTATAAATTATATTAAAAATAATAGTTAGTTTCAATCTTGATTTTTGTTGGTAATGTCATGTTAATTTTAAAAGTAGGTTGTTGAAACCATCCGTTATATACCCTTTATTAAAAATAAGTGTTAATTTCAATCTTGATTTTTGTTGGTAATGTCAAGTTAATTTTAAAAGTTTAAAAGTATGCCATTGAAACCATTCAAAAATAATTATATACCCTTAATGAATCCAGTATGCATAAAGAAGGTTGGTATAATTTAATGCTACTAAATATTTTAATTAAAAAGAATGTAAATATCTTGTATAAAATATATAATTATTCATTGTTAATCTCACTCAAACAATAATAAATATACTATATAAAACATATCTTAAGTTAAAAAAATAAAATAAAATATTGTCCCTAATACCAAACACAAATAAAAAATCACCCCTTATAAAATAAAGATTTTAATAAAAATGATGGATATGTAATATTATCCACAGTGGAGAGCATAGATAAAAACAACCCGAACATGGTTCAATGTAATTAATACATTAACATAAATGATACTATCAGTTGATTTTTTATTTATTTTTAATAATAATAATAATATAAAACCTTCCAAATTTTCAAGAGGAACGAAATTCCAAGAGAAAAAACAAATACACTTTAGTTTGGAGCCACCAGCAGATACAGAATCTGAATATGACAATACATGAGGAGGGAAAGGTGAAGGAGAAGGAAGTAAAGTGTTGCACCCACTGCAAGAGTGTGGATACTCCATTGTGGCGAATGGGACCTTCAGGTCCCAAGACCCTCTGCAATGCCTGCGGTGTGCGCTTTCAACAAGGAGGGCTTTACCCAGAATATAGGCCTACAACTTGAAGGTCACCACTACCACTAGCAGGGGCGAATTCTCTTGAGAGCATTGCATATTGTTAATGTTTGTTTTAGTGCTCTCAAATTTGAAAAGATACCAATCTTTTCAATCTTTTGAGAGCACTAAAACAAACATTAAAAAAAGCAATGAGCTCAAGGGAATTCGCCCCTGCTAGTGGTAGTGGTGACCTTCAAGTTGTAGGCGAGCTCTCACCTCTAAGACCTTCCTGTGAGAATTAGAATGAATAGAGGGATCAAAAGTGGGGCTGTTGGCAGGTCTATATTCTGGGTAAAGCCTTCCTCGTTGAAAGCGCACACCGCAGGCATTGCACAGGGTCTTGGGACCTGAAGGTCCCATTCGCCACAATGGAGTATCCACACTCTTGCAGTGGGTGCAACACTTTACTTCCTTCTCCTTCACCTTTCCCTCCTCATGTATTGTCATATTCAGATATTCAGATTCTGTATCTGCTGGTGGCTCCAAGTAACGTTTTTTGACCTTTTGCTTCGGGCACGGCGGGTAAGCATCTTCTGACTCTGCGTCGGGACCGAATCTTTAACTTCGGCTTCCACCTTTTCTTCCTCAGCACCAGCGAACTCTGTGAGGAACCAATTCTCCTCTTCGTAGTACTGTACGAAACAAAAGACATTTTGATTGTTAGATGACAAATAATTAAATAAACAAAACAATACGTATAGCAAAATATTCATACATACTTTTGTTACAAGCAGCCCTTAGAAGTCAAGTCCAGCGCTTAGATGTCGGGTAGAGCGCTGGACAGTTGATGACGAAGTCCCCGTCCAGGCGAAAATTACATCTTAGAATAGATGCTATCTTTCACACAAAAATGACAAAATGCAAGTTTAACTTTTCTCTATTTATAAGTGATGTGGTGAGGAGGGGCTATTCAAGTTTAGATGCTTAGATGCTTAGCAATAACATAACATATGTATGTATTTTTGGGATGCCCTTGGGTAAAGTAGTACTTTGAGTTTGTTGAGTGTGCTTCAGCTTGATGATTGCAATACACTCCTAGAGTTACTAGGGTTATTGCAATACAAACCCAGAGCTACTAGGGTCTCCTTCACTGCTGTAACTATCGAGGTGAGGTAGGGGTTGTAATGGTAACACCATGATTTAAAGTAATTCAAAACCCGTTATATGCATTTTTCATATATTATATTTTTAATAAAACCCTAGGTAGAATTTATTTATTTTTATTGGGTTTTGGTAATTCAAATAATGAGAATTTATTAAAAAATTCTTTACTTATAAATTTTATTAAACTATGTATATATAATTGTTAAATTATTATATATTTGGAGAATTAATCTTTAATCATTAAAAAAAAAAAAATCATTCTAAAACATAAATTTAGAAAGGTCAACTTGGAGGATGTGTTTAGTAATAAATGGTTTGAGGACTTTTTAACTTGAAAAAATGGAAGTAATGGCTAACCCAATTCAATGCTTGATTATTGAATCTATTCATATTTATTAAAAATATAACCATATAAAATATTTAATTTTTAAATAATTTTATATTTAATATTAAAATTTATTTTTTAATTGTTTATATGGGTTTAAGATTATTCCAATCTCTTATATTCTATTATGATTACATAGTGGTTTTACAAGAACTTGGTTATATGCATGTATCATTTGTGTGTCAAGATGAAGTAATATTGCAATCATATTCCACCTAGGATTTGAACCTAGGTCTTTTCAAAAAGTGAGAAATTTAACAATTATGATAATGACATTTGATTTAATGATAATACTTATTATTACAACATAATTAAATATACATAAAAATTTAAAATATATTCTAATGTTATTATTTTTTCATTTTTTAAAAATAATTTATATAAACAATGAAGTAAAAATAATATCATATTGCTATTGTTAAGCTCCAAATGACTGTCTAAATGGACTAAATGAGAGGGAATATAGGACGCTTTCATTATCGGTGATGTGACCTGGGTTCAACCCCCATGACAGATATGTATATGTATAAGAAGTATTTACTCAATTAAAAAAAATAACTATCCTTCCTTTGGGTGTTGAGGTTTGTTGGACACAATGAGTAATCTCCTCCTTATAATGGAGAGGGCACAACATCCTTTATCTTACCTTATAATGAAGAGAAGAGCTCTCCCTAGGAGTTCCTAGGTACCAGTCCACCCCTAGATTCAAGAATCCCTAAATGTTTTTAATTACTATAAAATAGGGTTATTGTTTTAGGTTTTATAAAAAAAATTGATAATATATTTTTTTAAAACATGGAGAATTGATAATACCATTGGATGCTGACATTGATATTGTAAACCCTAGCTTGTTAGGTTTATTCATAAATACTATAATATATGGTTATTTTTTTAGGTTTTAAAACATTTTTTAATAATATGTTTTTATTTTTTAAACATGGGGAATTGATAACATCATTGGGTTCTTACTTTGTCATTTTATATTACTTCATCTATCAAAATTTTCTTGCAGATTGGATAAGATTCCATGTATCCTATCAACCAGTCCATGGCACTAATATTGTAAACCCTTGCTTGTTGAGTTAGAAAAATTCAACGGGACCTCAAACCTCCAAGGCACCAATTTGGGGTATCTAACTAGCAAACACTCCAAACCTCAAAGGCATTGAAGTGGGGTAGCTAATTGGTAAACACTCGACTACTATCATCTAGCTTATGCCTTTTTGGGTAGGTCATGATTTGAACTTTGTACCTCCCCAAAGAGAAACCAAATTCCTAACCATTATGTTGTCCTTGTGGGACTAAATAATATGATTATTACATGTTATTTGTAAATATGATAAAATATGGTTATTGTTTTAGGTTTTATAACATGTTTTTTTTTTTTTTTTTTAAATGCATAGGAAATCAGTAACATCATTGGATGCTACCATTATAAACCCTCACCCATTGGGCTAGACGAAGTCAATGGGACTTGACCCTAGGTACATGATCCTATCTTTGGTAAAGCCTCCTATCATAGAGATAATTGGTTTACATGGTCCAACTATCATCAAGGTTCTTATAGGAAGCTTGTTTGTCTAGACAAATTTTATTTCAGTAATTATTTCTTGGATAAATTCTCTATCAATGAGCAAGTTCACGTCTTGTCTCACACTACTTTGTCTGATCATCTTCATACCTTGTCTTCTATCCAAAATTCCTCAATATATCTTAATTCCATATCGCTTCCTTTCAAATTAAATGTTTCCCACCTCGACAATCTTGCCTGTTGTTGCCTTGTAGAGCATGTCTGGATTATATTTCCTAGACCAACTGGTAATACTGATTGGATCAAATTGTTTGAAACAATGAATTCAAATATGATTTCATCCCTTAGATGGTATGGGTGCTCTATTTCCAAAAGGAAGAGGATTCAAGAGATTCGCCTTCATAAGGAGATCTCTCATCTTCGTTCCATACTTATAAAAGACCCTACTAACACTATTATTCAATGTGATCTAGCTAATGTTGAAAATCAGGCTAGATTTTATGAGTCTTACCATGCTATAAGGGTACATGTTAGATCTCTCCTCAATTGGATCTCCCAGTGAGAAAAATGAACTATTTTTTTTAACTACCTCAGACTTAAGAATATTTTGAAAAGGATCACTGAGTTGGAGGACCCTTCAGGTCATTTTATTTTTAACTCTAAAGAGATCATGAATTATTTTTTAGCTCATTTCTCTCAAATTTTTATAGCGAAGCCAAGGGATGAAATCCAATGTATCTTAATGAAATACATGCAGGAACATTTTCCCACCTTATTTGACCCCATTATTTGAGATCAACTTGAATATCCTCTTTTTGTGAATGATCTACAAACTACACTTTTTTCTATGAAGAATTACAAAGCTCCTAACTTGGACGGGCTTCCAGTGGAGTGTTATAAAAATCTTGGCATATTTTTTCCTTTGATCTTCATCACATTTACTTGGAAGCTCTTCATAATAGTTCCCTTGGAGCTTATATCAATACAGGGCTTATCAAGCTTATTCCTAAAGGTATGACTTGTAACCAAATATCCAATTGGAGACCTATTATCCTCTTCAATATTTATTACAAGATCATAGCTAAGGCTATAGATTTAAAAATTAAAATTGTTGCTTAAGCAATTGTTCATCCTAAACAATCTGCTTTTCTTAAAGGTCATTATATTTTAGATAATCTTATGATGTCTTGGGAAACTTCACAATGGGTTAATGATTCTAATCAAGATGCCCTCTTGGTTAAGTTAGATTTTGACAAAGCTTATGATAGAATCAGATGGAATTTTATTATGAATATGCTTTCTTGGCTTGGTTTTGGTCCAAAATTTTGTAATCAAATTGGTATGATATTTGGTGATGCTTCAGCTTATGTTCAGGTTAATGGAGCTCTTTCCCCCTCCATCCCTCTTCAACGATCTATCAGATAAGGTTGACCCCTTGATCCTTCTTTGTATGTTTTGATTATTGATGCTCTTGGTTATCTTCTTCATAAGGCTCGTTCTGATGGCCTGCTTTAGGGTATTAAGATTCCTGGGGATAAGCATACTCTTAACTCTCATTTTGTTGATGATTCCCTTATTTTTCTTCAAAATACCCAACAAGAGGTGGAAAATTCTAAAGAGATTGTTCAATTTTTTTGTGATGTCTCTGATTCTCGTATTAATGATTCTAAAATTGGAGTATTCTATACCTCTTCCTCTCATCGTGGATGCAACTCCTTAATTGATTGGAAGATCATCCCTCATGGTATAATTGTGCATTATTTGGGAATTCCTTTTGGGATTAATATCACTCCTAAGGATATGTGGAACTGGGTTATGGAAAGACTTCAAAAAAAAATTAATGCTTGGCCAACTCAATTTCTTTCCTTAGAAGGAAGAATTCAAGTTGCAAATAAAATTATGAAAACCTCTTATGTTTATTACTCCTCTTGTTGTATGGCACCTAAGGTAGCCTATAATAAATTAACTTAGGCCATTCATAAATTTTTATGGACTAAATGGGATGGATAGGTGGGTATGACACCCATATCTTGGAAACTTTGTACTCAACCTAAGGCTTTAGGAGGTCTAGGCATCATTGATCCTCTTACCTAAAGCAAAATTTTGGCTGCAAAACGAGTTGCTAGAGCCATTATTGATGATGAAAATTAGAAACACCTATTTCGGTACAAAATCTCTCTAGCTACTCATAAAGGTAAATGGAAATAAACCCCTTTGGAGGATAAGGGCCTTAATGCACCTTTTTGTTGTTAAAGGTTCTATTATAGTTATCCAAAACTGGAAAGCTTGGTAATTAGTTTCTCATTTATTGTCTTGGAAGTCTGACTCCTTGAGACATGGTTTGAGCATAGGTCTAAATAGTCTTTGGTGGAATAAACTTATAATCCATAATGACAAACCTTTAGCTTTATGCAATGCTATTCATGGGCTAGCTTTTTTGAAAAAAAGAATTAATAGAATTAGAGATATCTGGGATCCAGTTAGCTTCACAATTCTTACCTAGAACTAGATCTACAATAATTTATCTCTTCCCTCTAGTTTCAAAGAGTCTTTTGGCTTAGTTTTGGCTTCCATCCCTTGTGAGGTCCTTATGAAGTTGGGAACAACTACCCATAATATTTGAAATGACTGGAGATGGCTTAATGGTCATAGAATCTCTTCCATTACTTCTAGTTGGTTATACAAAAATATTTTGTGTCCAATTTCTTTAGACTCTAAGCTCAATGGCAAGTGGCAAGTGAATTTTACCAATGCCTAATGACAGTTTTTTACTACTCAAATTTGGAAAGGTCTTGTTGAATAAAAAATTCAACTTCTAGGTTGACGAATTTTGCATCAAAATCTACCAATGGTTGAAAGTTTGGTTGTGATTTTACACATTTCCCTTAAATACAATTTTTGTAAGGCTTTAGAAAATCTTATCCACTTGTTTTGTTTTTGTGGCATGGCTAAAAATTTTTTGGATATCTTCTACTCTTTTCTTTTTTCCTCTTTCACTAGATCTTGAAAACTTTCTTTTCTTGGTTTTTCTTAGTTGGATCAATTCCCCAAACTCTGATATGTTTGTAGACTCATCCTTCTCAAGAAAATTTTGAAGTATAGATACAAAAAGGTGTTTACTAGATCTACTCCTCCATGGAATATAGTTGTGGCAGACTTGACCTTTAATATTTTGTTACATGTGGGACACATTCATTCCCAAGTCTATGGACCTTCCAACATGCCTCGAGATGTTATTGATAGACTTTATCAACTTTATCATATGATTCAAGATATTCAGAAAGTCCAACAAGAAACTAAGAAGATATCACAAAAGACATGCCTAGAATTTCTTTAGATAACAGACTCTCCCACAGATGAATGTTGATATCTGATGTATTGCAGCAAGATATAGCTAGTCTTTTTGTTGATATTAGTTTCTATTCTTATGTATATTAAGTTATGGATGTTTTACTCTTGATCCACCTCATTTTGTTTTAGCTGGTGGACAGTGCTAACACCAAAACCTTGTAATGTTTCGGTTAAAGATATAATATAATCTAGATTTTTCTCCAAAAAAAATATTTAACCCTATTTTTTAATTACTAGCATTCTCACTTGAAGATACTTTATTTGGATAGGTTATGAGGAAAAAATTAGGTTTCCTCTTTGTAAGTGGGATAGTATTTGCAAAGGAAATATTATTTGTAAGTTGGGGTGTGGAATTGTAGAATTATGTGTTTGGTATTACAGAAAAATCTTGGTTGAATATTATTTAGAGATTAAGAAAAAATTGTGTAAAAATACTACAAAAATATATAGGTTCTTAAGAGAGAGTCTACAAAGAAGAGGATATTATGAACCCTTTATATGTGCCTTGTGTGTGAAAATTTTAGAAACATGAGACCATTTACTTGTTTATTGTCTATTTGCTCATACCATTTGAGGATATTTTTTAAATATGAAATTATATTGGGTAGCTCCATCAACATTGAAAGAGTTGAGCCTAGGGGGTGGACAACATAATGGTTTAGTTTTCAGCTCTTCTTCGGGAGGTCTAAGGATCAAAACGTGGTGTGTGTGTGGATGTTTGTTAAATCCCCTATTGATAAGCTCAAATCTCCCCCTTATGAGAGGTCATGGTGATATGGGGATGTCCATTAGTGAGCATTGGTCATAGGAGTTTCTCACACTAACCAAATAAAAAAAAACATTGAAAGAGTTGATGAAATGTTGGATTACTTATTTCAAAGCTAAAGTGTTATGCATTCTTTAGAGTATTATCCCTACCATGATTTGTTAGAATTTATGGCTTGAAAGGAATAATATATTTTTTAAAAGTAAATATTAACATTATTTCCAAGTTATCCACGTGATGTGGTATACCAACAAGGATGCCACTTGCATTATCGATTATGTGACCCAGGTTCAATCCCCATGACAGATGTGTATAATAAGTAATACTAAAAAAAAATATGCCCAAGTCTAGAAACAAATTATTTCATCTCTTGCATAATGTCTACAAATATGGTGCTCATCATGGGAAGTCTCAATTGCAAGAAAAGAAGAGCTAATAACTTGGCTAAGATTTGAATATACATGGAACAATCATTTGTAATAATGGAATTAAAATAAAAGATCCACTTCAATCTACAATAAAATTGAAATGTCCAAAAATTGGGTTTATAAAAGTTAATTTTGATGGTTCTTCTAAAGGAAATATAAGAAAAGCTGGTGGAGGTGGTGTTTTTAAAAATAGTGAAGTAAAAATTATCCTTGCATATTTCGAATCATATGGAACTTCAACTAATAATTATACAGAGGCTAGGGACCTTCTTACAAAGATTAAATTATAGTATAAAAAGGATGGAAATATATATTTTTTAATGGGTTATATGATATTGAAACATATACCAACCATATTGCATCATCACCACATAGTGGTATCACAACAAACCTTGGATATTATCCATGTATCGTTTGGCGAGATTCAAACATGGGTCTCATCCGTGAAATGTTGAGGAATCTAACCGGTTGAGCTAATGCCACTTGATAGGATGGAAAAATATTTCAATGTGGAAGTTCATCTTAAATAGATTGCAATTGATAAAGAAACATATTAGATGATTAATTAATGAGGAAAGTAATGCATTTTTTTTATTTGATGCTTAGTTGAAGCGTTATTCTCTTACCTTTGACTCAAAATGGTAACCATTGGCTAAAGAATTTCTATCTTGTAAAAGTCTAAAATTCAAAGACTATATTAATATGAACAACAACTCTAGATCATGGATTTATTTTAGCAACCTAGTTGAATGAGAGGGACTCAATCAAATTTAAGATGAAATTTAGAAGATATTTCAAGACTATATTTATCATTTTTTATATAAAAGGATGAGTTGGTTTGGAATCTATCAAAGGATAGTGGATGCTTGGCCAGCTTGAGATATGAGGATTTAGAGCAGTCAAAATTTTATCCTATTAAATATTTTTCTTAAATAAATATCATTAGAGGCTCTCCCTAACCTCAAAAATCCTCTATTTAGTAGTTCAAACTAATATATTAGTAGGAGAGAGTCTACAAAGAATATGTTAGGAACATTACAATTAAAATTGACACATTCAAATAAATATTGCAATAATAGTAGAAATTTATGAAAGAAGAGAATATTGCAATACAAAATATAAAAGCAAAAATACAATAATCTCACAAATCATAACATAGAATCATGTGCCTCTTCAAGGGGATAACCTCCTTCAATATAAAAAAAATACATCCATTCCTATCCCTCATAATTTTAAAGACTTAATAATCCTACCAAAATCTCAAGGTTGGCTTACATGCAAAAATGTCACTCAAGCTAGAATCTTCTACCAAACAAAATAGTTACATTTTTATAACAATTACATAAATTTATGCCACTTGTCTAAGAACTTCTAGTGCCACAAACAATTATAAAATATTGCATATTATTAAAAAATATTATCATGGGGTCCCCATGTTAAGAAAGAGGTTATTATATAATAGTGTTAGGATGGAGTCCTAACATGACCTTCTCCTTCAAAAAATCTTTTTCCTTAGAGCTAAAGATGAAAAAATTATTGTTGAAGTTGTTGAAGGGACTCCCAAGTGGAATCTTTAAGTTTTGATCTTTACCATTGAACAAGAACATCAATGATGACATGGTGATGAAGGGCACATAATATCCTATCCAAAATACATTTATGCTCAAGAATGATGGATCCTTATTCATCTAACTTTGGTAATGTGGATTGTACCTAGACCTTGATGCCAACAACATTTTTGAGAGAGGATACATGAAATATAGGGTGAATTTTAGAAGTTTTCAAAAGGGTCAATTTGTAGGCTATTGATATAATTTGTTGTAACACCTGGTAAGGGCCGTAGTATTTTTATGTAATTTTTTGGCATTCCAAATCTAGAGAATTTACTATTTTTAGGGCTACAAGTAGAGAAAAACCATGTCCTTGACTTCAAACTTATGCTTAAAGTGGTGGTAATCAAATTGCTAATGTATTCAATTTTAAGCCATGTCAAGATTGACATTAAGTTTTCAAAGAAGGGTAGCATGTTGTCTGAGAGTGGAATCCATAGCTTGAATCCTTGAGATTCCTAGAATGTAAGAGGAGGGTGTTGGTGGAGGATGTCCATATACTACTTCAAATGGGGTATTAGTAGTAGTATGATAGGAAGTATTATACCACCATTCAGTGAAAGGGAGCTACTTAGCCCACTATGTTGGATATTCTAAGGCAAAGCAATAAAGGTGTATTTATAATATTGACAATTTTATTTTTATCATCAGTCTAAGGATGATAATTTGAACTCATTTTGAGCTATATTCCCTACAAATTGAAGATTTCCTACCAAAAGTGACTAGTAAAAGTAGGGTCCCTATCTAAAATAATTGACTTTGGCATTACATGAAGATGAAATATAGAGTCTAAAAATATTTTTGTAATGATAGAGATGGTTTAGGTATGGGACAAGAAATAGAAATTATCATACTTTATGAGATGATCCACTACCACCAGAATAACTAGTTTTCCTCCTTATTTAGGTTACCCTTCAATGAAATCCATAGAGATATTTGTTCATACTTGTTCTAGAACTGTCAAGGGCTAAAGGGTTACAAGAGAGCACACATTTTCTCCTTTCATGCATTGGAACCTATCACATTCTATCACAAATGTTTGAGTATCCCTTTTCATTCCCCTTCAAAAAAAGTATGCTTGGTCATTTCATATATTTTTAGTATTGAGGAATATTATATTATTTGGTACATGTAAATGTACTCCCATGGTGCATTCATGGTATACTTATAAATATGTAATATTTTAGGATTGATTCTATAGTTTAGGTGAATGGTTTAAATTTCCCTTTTATGTAAGTATCAATGTGTAGAAAATGAACAAATGTCATGTAAGGGAGTACAAGTGTAGATTGGGAGAGTGTGCACAAGTGTCATGTATGTAAGTATACAAATATGTAATATGAGGATGTGCATAGGTGCCTTAGATTATGAGTGCATGTAGAATTATAAGAGCCATGTAGATATGTGCAAGTATCTTAGAGTGAAGTGTGCATGTAAGAAGAACTTGAAGAGTCTAGTATGCAAGTGACAATATGATAAGCCAAAGGTCATGGAACTCGTCATATGGAGAGAAATAGTCAGGTACTTAAAATTAAGTAATAAAGTTAAATTTTTAAAAATATAATTTTATTTTGGTTCCTTACCTTGAATAATGTATCAAGTTTCTTCCATGCATATTTTGTTGTGGTAGAATATTGAATGTATGGTTGTACTTCATCAACTACTCTAAGCATGATGATAAATCATGCTTTTCTATTTGCCTTATCAAATTTGGTTTTCTCTTTACCTTCTATATTAGGATAGGTAATGGTGTCATCTACTACTTCCCATTTTTTCAAACTCAAATTGTGTTATGAGTTTGGTCTTCTAGGTAGCATAACTATTCATCCTCAATTGTTGGAAATCAAGCAACAAGAACATTAGTGCTCCACTAGCCATATCAAATTTTTACAAAACTTGAAACCTTTTCTCTCACTAAATCAACCTCAAAAAATAATTTCCAATGAGTATATATGTGTATACTCATGATTTAATTGGTGCCTTGAATTGAGATAAAATAGTGTCTCATAAGGCAAAATAAATAGAGGGAATATTCTTCATCTATGGAATATTCAGATTCTATTTTAGAAAATTTATATGCTTCTCCTTTTTATTTTCATCAACGAAAAAGAGTGAGATTCTTATTAAATGCTATAATAAGCCTATCCACAATTCACATGGGATAATTGGTATACCTTTTTACAGGTGAAGTTTTATTTTCTACACTTTTACATTCTTCAATATGGTTTCCAATTTTAGGGCCACTCTTATTTTTTACACTTATACATTCTTCAGTGTGGTTCCTAAGTTTAGGACCTTCAATGTTATTTCCTTGATTGTAATATGGCTAGTGACCAATTTGTTTGAGTTGCATCACTATTATGAGTTTGTAGTCATTTGCATCATAATCACAAGAGAATGAATGTTGCTCTTGTAATAATCTTCACTGAAAATATCTTATCTTTAGACATTGAATGTTGCATTTATTGTGTAGAAGGTGTCCACATTCCAATACCTATTTTTTTGTTTTTCTTTAGGCAAATCCTTTTGAGGCAATTATTTTAGCATCAAAAATTTTAATTCTATTTGAACCTAAAAATAATTGCTACTAATTTTGAATTCTTTCATTTTTATCAATGTTGTATCCTTTTTTGTCTATATTAGTCTATTTTAGATAAAAGACCTGAAGAAATCCATCAAAAAATATTTTTGTAATCTTCCAAGGTCTATGTTTGTAGAAATATATCTTTTATCATATTAGGGACTCATATGGTTCTAAGTGCTCACATGGAACTCAAGTTATAGTTGTCCAACTCTTATACAATATTTGTTCTTGATAGCCCTTTAAAAATCCTTTTGTTAATTTTAAAAAAAATATGATGGTGTATGCAAATGAAGTTGTAACATCTTCTTCAACCTTCATGAGAACATCAATGCTTATGAAATTTGATTGATCATTGAATAATATAATGCAATTTTTTGTTGGTATTTTGCTTTATTAAATACATATTAGTTCCAAGGAGTATTGTCATCTAAAATTCTTCTTATTGTCTTCTTTTGTTAAGCACTTGTTATATAAAATTCCTAGTCTATATTCTATAAATGGTTGAAGCATAGAGCACCTAAGAGTTGGTTTGAATTTAGAAATTTGATTTTTTTGGTTAAGAAATTATTGCTTTTGTGCCTATGTGCCTTGTTCATGTGTACCTCTTGATGATTAATTTTTGCTCTATTTTTGGAACAAGAAATAAATGAATGTTCAAATCCTATTGATGATTTCTTTGGTCTTTGGTTTTGCTCTGTAACCATTGGTGCATCTCTTCTACTTGATTTCTTTCTTCTACATGAAAATTTTCTATCCTAATGCCTTGATCACATTCAATCTTATGTTTGTAAATTTGTATGGCATAAATATTTCCTTAAACTAATCTTCAACATGATTTCTTATCTTGAGATCACTTCATTTGTTATGGTCTATCTTGAGACTTTTATTAGCAAGGGTCTAGTCCTTGGTAGGGTTCTTATACCTTGAGATGAAAATTGATAAAATTATAGTCATTGGTAGCGTTGTTTTCTCTATGTCAAAGCTTGACAAGGATCAGAAGGATGACCTTTTATTTTAATAGAGATCTAGTTTTGAGGCCTCCTTATTTTAAAGGTCAATGAGGATTAGAAGGAGAGATGACTCTTCCTTATATTTTTTCTAGTGCTACATGTTAGAAATTTATTTAATGATTTGCTTTTGTAGACACCTAAAACGCGTCATGCCGAGGTGACTACTCATATGGGACATGCTAGAAGACCATATGGAAGACCTTGGACAGATTCCAAGGTATAGCAGTGGTTTTTACCACTCAATTTGGGCACCTTTGCCTAGTCAGTGCTAGCTGCTGCTGACACCCATGGTTAGCAGTGCTGACCATGCCTGTCAGCCATGGTCAGCACTCAGAATCAGTTGGCCTTCATCCGACCCAAAATCGGTTGCAATGGCCAATTGGTTATGGATTGGAGTGGTTTGAGCGAGGAAGGTTCTGGATCCTTCCATTCAACAAACTCAAACTACCCAATCTTGTTCTTGGCTTCCTCATGAAGCCACCCCTAGCCCTTGGCAAATGCTATTTAACCCCCCTTCAAATTGGGGAAAGATATAGATGAATCTCGAATTGAAATGCAGTGAAGCCCTATCAAATTGCATACTCACCTAGGTGCATTGAGAGGAACACTTTGGCTGCCCAATTGGAGATCACATGGCATTTGGAGTCAAGGAGGCTATGGAGGGCTAGTAAGAATCAAGAAAACCAATTGAGCCCATTCCATCACCAAACTGAGCAATTCAACCACCAAATCTATCAGAGGACACAGAGGTGACCCTTGACCATCAATTCTCATGGAGAGATTCAGAGATTCGACACCTGAATTGGGAGTGCAAACTTACTTCAAGCTCCACCATGGCTATCAACCATGGCTAATAGTGCTCACCACGCTTCAGAGCCATGGTCAGGTAGTCATCATTAATTTCCTTATTCTTTAGCTGTAGGATTTGCTTATTGTTATTAGATTAGTTATATCTCATGTTAATTAGCTTTATTAGAGACTTTGACCGATGCAATTAGGGTTTTTAGTCATTTCCTTTCATTATTGCAATTATGCTACTAATGGATCTTTTCATGCTTCCATGCTTTCAATTCTGTAATTAGACCATTAGATAGATGCATATGCTTTTCCTTTACATGTTCTATGGTGCTATTTCATGTTTAACATAGGTTTAATATGTTTCTTGCACTTTCTTGATTTCATGTTAATTACATCATCCTTTATGCAAGATTCTCCTAAAAGCCTCATCAAGAGAGGCCTCCTTTGTATCTAATGTTTCTTGTTGTTTATTGCATGTAGGATCAACAGGGTTTTGGGATGCAAGGCAGAAAATGCCTCTAATCATGGAGAAGAAGGTCATCGACACCTTGGAGCAGTTCGTGTCTTTGTGGAAGACATTTGGATTACACCTACCTTGGAAGGGAATTTATCATGTTGTAATTGTTGTATCAAAAGGGTATCCCTAAGAGGGATGGATATGTAATTTGGATTGATTCAAAATATTAATAAGAGAAGCATTTATTTTACTTTTGTGTCATTTCTTGTCAATTCATATGTGCATACCCAATTATACATAATGTTCAATGATTATAGCATTAGGTGTTAGTATTTTGCATGGTACAGAAGGTGATCATGATGGAACCTCCACATTTTATGCCATTGAAAACTAATGTTATTGATTTTTTGATGATAGGTGCTCACCATGGTTGACAACCATGGTCAAAAAGTTGTCATCATGGTTGACACCCATGGGCAATAGTAGTCACCACATTATAGAGATACGATCAAGATCGACAAACAGAAAATAGAGGAGTAAAGCTCAATAAAATGTGGACCTGAGGTAGGTGTCATTTTCAACTATTGTTTTTATTTTTACTCTGTAAATTTCTAGAATGCTAAAATGTTAGACTAATTAGAGAATATAATGAAATTAAAATATGCATAGGAGTCTTTAGGTTTTTACTAGTCACTGCTAGGAATAGTGGATCTCTGATTGTAGTCCACCCTAGTCTCCAGCGGTCTAGGACATTGCTTGTTTAGAGTTTGCATGCATGAGGCCCAATCAGTGGCCATTTATGTCATAGATAGTTGCATTCTCTGAATATCATTTAGCATAGTCATGCATTCTCTTTAAAGTGAAATATTCTTTTGAAAAGCATGTAGAATCATTTGAATGTTGTTTTATGCATTTTTATTTCATGCAAAGTAAAAGGAACCACACACACCATGACACATTGTAAATGCTAGTGAGTTGGAAGTCACATCCAACCACTAGTAGGGTTTCAATGATGGTGGTAGTGATTTCCATCCATTGGCCCAACTCCCATGTACCTTTTTGTTACTAGACCAATACCGGATCCAAGAACCATTCATAGCCCAGAAAATTTGCATATACTTCTCTTCGAAGGGTATAACGCTGACTGGGTGAAAATGGGTGAGGATCTGGGAGGACCTGTGCTCCCTCCTAGGTGTGGACCTCATCACCACATTTTAGGGGGATTACATGGCCTGGAGTTCATAGCCAGGTTGTCGAGCTATGAGCATACAGGTGAAAGCCTTTTAAACAATTGAGAAAATCATCAACATATTGCAAAACATGACAAGAGTTACTTTACTGATACAACAAATTGAAAAACACATCAAATAGTTTAGGGCTCATTTTAAAACTATAAAAGGAGATAATCATCATTGTATTCTTTGCGTGTTAATAAAAGTTAAATCTAGACATAGGATACATAATGGTGCAAACACGGAGAGGCCGATCCGAGCATAGACCCGAGATCGAAGCCCAAGCTCCACCTAATGCACAACATGATGTAGAATGCCCTCAATCACAGAATCCTCCTAGACATCATTCAATGAGTATTAGAGGGGATAATTCCACATGAGGGGATTCCATTGAGAATACCCCGATTAGAGGAAGTACTAGACATCCCTCTAGACATAGATCAGAGCATGGGACTTCCCAGCATGGGGGTTCTACACATGGTAGCATTTACCATGACCGCATTTCATGGGCATCCATGGGTTCTACTAAAGAATATGTCATTGAGGGATCCATATTGGTACCCCTTCGACCTGTATCTAAGGGAGGCTCATGACCTCCACCATCCGAGTATAGACAGGCTCGAGATCCACCCATTCAGGGGCAAGTAGATGGGACCACTTTTGAGCGTAGGCCCATGTAGACTCCCTATAGGGGTGAACCTTCTAAGTTCACCATAGATATATCCAAAGTGGGAGCTAATGGTATGCCACCTCATGAGCCATGGCATAGCAAATAGTTAGATGGTCTAGATAGAGTCCTAGGGCATCTAGGATATAAGCCTACGCCTGCACCCTCTCGACCTATGAGTGAGTGTAGCGGAAGCACCATTAGGACCACCTGAGAACCTGGAGAGTGCTCCAAGAATTCTCATGACATACATGCTCCTACATCTCATGCAGGCACAGAGTATAGGAGACAACCTGACATGAATGTCATATTTATAGATAGAGGCAAGAGTGTGGCAAATCAGTCCATTGGAGGACATACCCATAAAGTTGCTCGAATAGAGTGCACTCACCAGAGGCCTCAGATGATCGATCATGTTGATAGAGCTCATAGAATGATGTCAGAGTAGAGATGACAGATTCTCCAAGACCAATTGGAGGATGTTCACACAGAGAAAGAGTACCTCAAAAATGAGAACTCTCAGAGGTAGAGGTTCATAAGACAAAAATTATATGAACAATGCATGCATGAACAATGCATCCTCGATCAGAAGGAGCGTGTAGAGAGAGAGGATCGATTGGCTAGCATTGGTTTACCTCCTCATAGTGAGACCAGGGAGCGTGTCGATAGACGAGTGGCTTCACAGCCCGAGTTACACCCTGAGTACATAGACACACATACTCACCATACGACTCAACATAGAGATCGATATCCAACATCTGAACAACATGAGCATAGGTAGTATGAGGAAGAAGTGGGAGAGGAATTAGAACAAGAATATCTAGAAATCTCCCAATTCGAGGAGGAGGGTGAGCCTAGTCCGCCACCTCGATAGAGGAAGAATCTGCCTTTGAAGGTGCCTCCAAGGCAATCTCGAGAAGAGGAGTTTCTTTCCTCGTAAGCCTATAAGACCTTAGAAGAGAAGGTCCAAGCCATAGAGAAGCAAGGAATGGCTTATCAAAAGCCTACCTTGAAAAAAATCCATAATGAACCTCTATGCACGTCAGTGCCTATTCCAGCCTATCCTGAGCATTTCAAGATGCCTAGACTGGAAAAGTTTCAAGGAGAGGAAGATGCACAGGAGCATGTAACGAGTTTCCTAGATATGTGCTTTCAGATTGAGAGCAATGATGCTTTGCTCCTATGCACCTTCATTACCACCCTCTCAGGCCCAGCTTGGGAGTGGTTCAACCAATTAAAGAGGCACAACATCACTAGTTTCAAACAACTAGCCGATGCATTTCTTGAACGCTTTTCCTTTGGCATCAAGAAAAAGGTAAACTTATCCGACCTGGCTGCTTTAACGCAACATGATGATGAGCCAGTGATGGATTATGGAAAATGATGGAGGAAAATGATGGCAAAGCTACCATTCTCCATCCCATCCTCTGAATTAACGTGAATGTTCATGAAGAGTTGTGCCAAGCACATTTTGTTATTGCTACAGTTGCAGTAATACCAGACATTCGAAGAGGCTTTGGTGCAAGCCAAGGTGATAGAGGACATCAAGTTATAGGAGGGTAACTTGAAGCTCAGGAATAAGGAGTGGCACAAGAAAAGCATTGAGAGACAATAGGCCAAGCCGACCCATGTTAATCAGGTGGTGTTGAACCTCCAGAAAGGGGATAAGGGGCAACAACAATGAAACTATCAAGCCCAACCTCCTCCTATGCAATATGAGTAGTGCAACAACAATTATAAGGGTAAAAATAAGGAACAATACCCACCTCACGTATTCACTCAGTTATCAGAGTCATTGGCTTTGATTTTTCATCAGTTATGTGAGGTGAAGGCTATACACTTACCCAAAGTCAAGTTAATGGACCCTAATCAGCCTAAGCCTAAGGGCTACAAGGATGATCAATATTGCATCTTTCATCGATCGAAAGGCCATGACATCGAGGTATGTTGGTCTTTCAAACATCTTGTGCAAAATATGATCGAAAGAGGTACGCTTCTTGTCGACAACCCACAAGCGCCTGACAATAAAAATATGGGGATTTACAAAAATCCTCTACCAAATCATGAGGTACCAAAGAATAATGTTGGCCAAGTCAACCAAGTACGCATCGAACCACCAACCTAGGGGTTCATCGGAATGGTCAATGTTGTCACAAGGAATGCAAGGTATGAATGACCAAATCAACCTCCAACACCCATTAGAGTCCAAGTTGTACCTCCTCCAAGGCCATCCTAGCATGTGCCAGGCCCACCAACTAGACCGGTGGTGACCATCAGAAGTAGGTTGGTCCAAAACCTACAGATAACTCCAACAAAGTTGTCAATTTATGAGCTGATCCAACAGTCTCCCAAGCATAGGGAGATACTTATGGACATCTTAAGGTCCATAGAAGTGCAGCCTCAGGATCTCAAAGCATTTACACACTTTATGGGGCATGTGCAATAGTGTCAAGAACTGGTCATACAATTCCATGATCATGAAGTCAAGATGGTTTCCACTATTATAGTAGACCCACCATTGCATATCATTGCATGTGTGAATCACAAACCATTCAAGTGGGTTTTTATTGACATGGGGTCATCAATCAATATCATAACTACCAAGGTGTTAACTCACTTGAAGTTTCCCAAGATGCATATCATCCCTTCTACCTTCACGTTGAGAGCTTTCAATGATGCATTATGCTCAATGGTCGGTACTATAGTTTTACCTATCCAGGTAGGACTGAAGACCATCCTGGTGATGTGTCATGTAATCGAAGGTGCTATGCAATATAACATACTTCTAGGGAGGCCTTGGATCAGAGAAATGCATTGCATCCCTTCTATTCTACATCAATGTATCAAATACATTCATGAGGGATAGGTTCACATGGTGCCTTCAGATGAAGAACCCTTTAAATACGTGAATCTAGCAGATTTTTTAAGGGAATTCATGCTCCCCTCAATGCACCTGGATGTGCAGCCAGCGTCACCAATCAAAGAGCCAGGAGGTAAAATAAAAAATATGTGTGCTAAGCCTACAATATCCGCATCTCAATGATCGGAGCACACGATAACTGCTTCTACTAGACCATCTGCATCTATGATGCATCGAGATGATAGGAAGTTGAAAGCAAATATGGGTGAAAGAGAGATAAAGCAAATGCCCAAGCCAGTTATCATTGAAGCCCCTACTCCCATGGAAGTAGAGGAAATTCAAGGAGAAGTCGAAGAGGCACCTCAACCTGCTTCACCTGCATCTTCAGTAGGGTCATCTGCACCGTAGGTGACCATCCATTTGGTTAATCCTAGATTAGGGGAATATATCATGTAGAATGTGATGTTCACACCGATTATCAAGACTACATAGGACATGGGCTGACCATGAGCCCATCACCTTCCCATAGGGATGGTGGAACCATTAGGGGTACCACCTAACCAAACCAACTTCATCTATGGAGGGCTAGACCAGTTTGCATCTCCCACACCCATGGATGAGGATGATAATGAACCATTCACCATGAATGTTCATTATATCTCTAACCCAAAATACACCATGTGATACTTCGAGCATTACCATTGGCATGGTTATGGTCTTAGACTATTCGAGCAGGGGCGTAGAAGGCCATATGAACCATAGTATCAATTACCAACTGATAGGTTTGGGTTAGGATACTATATTCGAGGTCAAGATGAACTTCTCATAACATCTTTAGACCACCTGTACCTCAGTCTAGGGGTGAAGTTGACTTCAATCCTTATCACCCTAATCCTTCCACATTTCAGAGGGATAACCGACTAGTGACTTATGTCACTATGGAGCCACCCAAGAGATATCATGCGAACATCTTGGTGGAGACCGCCAGAACCCATTCCAAGAGCCAACTTGGACAATCAAAGTCATGGAGCTACCGATGATATTGGTATACACATCCAGAATCTAGACACAACTATAGACATCAAATCAGAAGTTGCTTCTGAGGATGTTCATGTAGTATCCATCATCGAAAGTGATGGACCAGACTATGATTCTAGAATAGATGATGTTGAGTTATCCTCAAACAATGAGCAATCCAAGGATGAAACCAAGTTGGCCTACTTGGGCCCTACACTCTTGCATCATATTTTACCTTTGAAATCAATAAATACGAGTGAAGAGCCCTTCGACAATGATGATGGCTATCAAGACATAGCCTACATGGGGCCTCATGTGGAGCATCACCCGATTCCATTAGGTAGAGGTGAGGATCTTTATTATGATAGTGATGATGAAGATGAAATAGAGAGAGCCTATTTAGGACCTCCCTACTTACGCCATCATAATGCACCATATACTACTAAGGAGATGTACAGAGAGATCAATCTCCATCCTCACCTTAGGGGAAGGCCACCAAATCTTAATGTGATTTATCACATGGTGTTTCCCGATCCACCAACGTACATGGAGCTCCTTGAGCCCAATGATCCCATCCGATAGTCTATTCATGGATCGGATCTGAAGATCCCCATACCCCCAGAACCACATCTCGAGGATGGAAGTTTTGCTAATGTTGAGTCACATGCACGTGGTCCTAGAGACATGATCCATTCCATCAATATGATCTCCATTTATTTGACCACTCCACTCCGTAATCCAGCTGATCCTTCCAAGCCATTGTGTCTTAATGTAGATGCTATTGATTGGGATCATATTGATTCACCTCTAGAGCCTGAATATTTCTTCCCTAATGAAGAAATGTTGCAACCTTTCCATTTTGCACTAGGTTGTGCACATGATGTCTATCATGCTGAGGATGCTTCCAATGAGGAACCTATAAACCCAGTAGATGACATCCACTTGATTCCTACGCCTCACCAGCTTGAGGAGGGATCCCATATGTCAGTAGAGGAAACCTTTGAAGTGGATATCAGTAATGATCCCACTAATCCTAAGAAGGTTAAATTTGGAGAAATTTTGACTCCTGATGAGCATGCCAACCTCATCCCTCTACTAAGAGAGAGACCTGATCTCTTTGCTTGGACTTATAAGGACATGTCGGGTCTAGATCCAAAATTGGTTACTCATAACCTTTCGCTAGATCTATCAAAGAAGCCAGTCAAGTAAAAACTTAGGAAGATGCATCCAACAGTAGCCTTAATGGTTAAGGATGAATTGCAAAAGTTACTGGATGTAGAGTTTATCATTTCCATCGACTATCCAGAATGGGTATCAAACATGGTGCCTATAGGAAAACCTGATGGAAGGATCCATATCTATACAGATTTTAGAGACCTAAATAGGGCAACACCAAAGGATTCATTTCCATTGCCAAACATAGATGCTCTCGTAGATGCAACTACGGGTCATGAGATGCTCTCCTTAATGGATAGTTTTTTTGGTTACAATCAAATTTGGATTAAGCTCGAAGACCAGCATAAAACCATGTTCATAATGCCATGGGGGACATTTTGTTATAAGGTTATGCCATTCGGTCTTAAGAATGTTGGTGCTACATATCAGTGGGCTATGACATATATCTTTCATGACTACATGCATAAGATCTTAGAATATTATATCGATGACTTATTGGCAAAGTCATTGCTGCATTCAGAGCATGCTGAGGTCCTGAGGAAGGTCTTCGATCACTTGATAGAGCATAATGTCAGGTTGAATCCTAAGAAGTGCGTATTTGGCATAACTTCAGGAAAGCTCTTAGGATTCATCATTTCAAAATGAGGCATCGAAGTTGACCCAACAAAGGTCAAGGCTATTTTAGAAATGCATCCCCCCATAAATATCAAGGAATTAAGAAGCCTACAAGGCAAAGTAGCATCCATAAAGTGATTTATCACATAATTATCGGATAAATGTCGACCCATGAATCGACTACTACACAAGGGGGTCCCATTCAACTAGGATGAGGACTATCAAGCAGCCTTTGCTGAGATTAAGCAATACCTAGTGATGCCACCAGTACTAGCTCCACCAAGGCCAGATGTACCATTCTTGTTATATATCGATGATTGACTTTGCATTGGGAACTATGTTAGCCCAAAAGAATGTGCAAGACAAAGAACAAGCCATATATTATATTAGCCAAACCTTGGTGAGTTATGAGCTAGGATATGCATACATTGAAAAGTTATGTTTAGCAGTAGTGTTTGCTACCAAGAAATTGTGACACTATATGTTGAGTCATACGACGTATGTCATATCAAAACAAAATCCTTTGTAGTATATGATGAGCAAGACATATCATAATACACGTACTACGAAGTGGATCATGCTATTGATAGAATTTGATCTAGAATTCATAAGCCAAAATTCCATTAAGGGACAAGTCATAGTTGATCAACTAGCTGAGGTGCCTCTCAAAAATAGTAGGCCCCTCACCATAGAGCTTCCTGATGATGCAATATTTGCCTTATCAGAAGCACCCAAACCTGAGGAACTAGATAACAAAGCTGATATGACCTTGTTCTTTGATGGTTCGAAGTGTGAGCAAGGGGGTGGTGCAGGAATAGTGTTGTTCATACCACAAGGAGCTCCAATGCCCTTGTCATTCAAGTTGGACTTTCCTTGCACTAACAATAATTTTGAATACGAAGCCCTAATTTTGGGTCTCCAAATAGCTATCGCCATGAAGATAAAAAGGCTAAATATCTTTGGTGATTCCCTTCTCATTGTTAACCAAGTTAAGGGATTATTTCAATGTCGATGTTCGATATTGAAAGCTTACAAGGATCTTGTTGATATTTATCTAGCTCAACTAGAATGGTACGACATCGAGGCAATCCCTCATTCATCCAATAGATTTGTAGACATAATGGCATCTTTGGG
Organism: Wollemia nobilis; assembly: GCA_028583015.1. NCBI lineage: Eukaryota > Viridiplantae > Streptophyta > Pinopsida > Araucariales > Araucariaceae > Wollemia > Wollemia nobilis. Next base: position 204,376 of record JAQPPZ010003013.1, read on the forward strand.
ATCTCTAATCCCTCAGAATCTATCTACTGATTTCACTACCATCCATGTAAAAATATTGTCACACTCTACTATGCAACATGAAGCATTGGATAACAAAGAGTCAATCAACATGATTCATGTAGAACCAAACCATGAATGGTTCTACAGAGCCAGAGACTTTCTCAAGAGAGCATCCTGGGGGTCTTTGATCTCGTAGGATCCGAAGAGGAGTGGTACTACCATTCACCACAAGGTTATTTCCTAGTCTGCATTTGCAAATGTAGAACCATAGGGGGAACATGTTGTCTTGTCAATTGAAGCCGAAGCTTATCATAACTGGACATCATAGATACATGACTTCCTTAGACTTGGTGTAATCCCTCAAGGATTATCGCATGCCATGAAGCACACATTTAAATAGAAAGTGACAAAGTATGTCTTGTTAGTAGACATCCTATACCGTAGAAGCTATGATGGAGTTCTCCTTCATTGTCTTGAGCCCCAAGAGTCATCTTGGGAAATTTTACAAGCTCATGATGGTACATGCGATGGCCATTTTAGTGGCATGGCTATCATCAAGTGCATCCTTCGCATGGGTTATTATTGGCCCACTATGGAGAAGGATTGCAATGTGTATGTCAAGAAATGCATTAAATGCTAGCATCATGCTAATATTATGCACCTGCCATCACAGGCCTTACAACCCATTCAAGTGGCTTGGCCATTTTCTCAGTGGGGATTTGATCTCATTGGTAAGATCTCTCCTCCATCATCGGGCCGACATACATTCATTATTATGGCTACTGAGTATTTTACTAAATGGGTGGAAGCCATTCCCTTAACAATGACAACTGGAGCGCGTATTGCTGAGTTTATACTCACTAATATCATAAGTCATTTTGGGATACCATCCAAGATAATTTTGGATAATGGAACATCATTTAAGAACAAAACTATGAGAGCTTTGATATCTAAGTATAGAATCAAACATAGTTTTGTGACTCCATATTATCCATAGGCAAATGGGTAAGCTGAAGCTTCAAATAAGATAGTGGTCTCCATATTGAAAAATATGGTACAAGAGCACCACAAATATTGGCACATCCAGCTACCCCTTGCATTATGGGCTTACAGGACTAGTATTCGGACACCCATTGGGGCAACTCCATTTTCATTAGTATATGGCACTGAGGCCATTATGCCCTTAGAGTTGGAGATTCCAATATTGTGCATCGCATTGAAAGAGTTCATTGATGATGACACTACATGACAAGCTCACCTAGATCAACTGATGCTACTTGATGAACATCACGTGAATGCCCTTGAGCACCTCCACATTTATCAAGAGTGCTTAAAATGAGCTTACAATAACAAAGTCCATCTGAGAGACTTTGAGGTTGGTGATCTTGTGCTGAAAGAGAACCAACAGAACTCAAATTTACCACTAGAACTATGAGATAAATTTATGGCTAACTGGTTAGGTCCTTATATGATCTCAGAGAATATTGGACCTAGGACATATCGCTTGACATCGCTCGAAGGAGTTGAAGAGCCTGAACCTCTCAATATCCTTCATCTTAAAGTGTTTTATGCCTAAACCATAAAAAGGCTCCAAAGGCATCTGTAAGCCCTTTGGTCATTCAAAAAGGCTCCAAAGGCATCTGTAAGCCCTTTGGTCATTCAGAAAAGGCTCCAAAGGCACCCAAATCCTTTGTCAACTCCAAAAGCCCCAAAGGCATCTATAATCCCTTTGGTCAAAGCACAAAAGGCTCCAATGGTTTTTAAAATCCCTTGGTCAAAATGTTAAAATCCATAAAAAATTGGAAAAATATCAAAAATAAAAAACATTTGCATTTCATTTTGCATCATTGCATTTCATTTTCCACATGCATTTCATTTTTGCATTGCATTAGGCATATCCATCCATCGCACTTGCATTAGAATAAATTGTGTTTACAATCTTACAAATGACACCATGTTTGTGTTTCAATCATGCATCTATGCACTATATTTTTCATCCATTTATCACCCTTGTGAGTAATTGTGTTTTTCAACACAACCCCAATTGTTGCTATGAAGAATATACTAGGGTTTTTCGATCATTCAACCATACCTAGAGGTCTTCTCAAGAGTTGATAGAAAGCTTGCTTTGCTTTTGTAGATGAGGTCTAGTGTGTATAGCCCTTAGCATATCAGAATTCTATCACTAATCAAAAAATTAAACAATCCTAATAAGGACTAGGGGAAGATGAAAGCTACGAAGCAGGACCAGGTATCCTGAGGTGAAAAGTTTATTCTTGCTTATCCCCTGTGCGGACGGTATAAGAAATGTTGGCAATTGGCAAAAGGACAAGTTTATTCCCTACCCAGAATCCCTTGCTTACATTAAAATGAGCAATATCCCAGAGTGATATCCCAGATCAATCCTCCAGATTGATACCCTAAGATTGATATCCTAAATCGATATCCCAGAAATAGTTCCCCAAAGCAAAATCCCCAAAGGAAGTTTCTGAATCAAATTACAAAATGTAAATCCCAGAAAGTCAAATCAAATCAAGATCAAGTTTTCAAAGAAAATCAAATCAGTATCAAATCCCTTGCTCAAGAAAAAAAAAGAAAAAGAAAAGAAAAAAAGAAAAAAAGAGTATATACAAAATAAATAATGATTTTTGTCACTATATATGAGCAAGTATCCCAATAAATTAAAGAAAAGAAGGGAGCGAACTTGAATCCCTGGAATTGTCAGCACTACTGTACCTTACGCATGATGATATGTCTGATACAATAGCATCTTGCTTTTGTGTAGACCAATGTTTGAATGTGGAAGAGCTAGCTTCAGGTGTCCTGTATCGCCTAGTAGTCTAGTCCAACTAAAATCTAAACCTAGGATTGGATAGACATTTGAGGATCCCCAATCTTAGCAATGGGCTGAAAGAATCCCCTGACATCGGGGTATGCTTATGCCTTATCTAAATATACTCATTTGCACACAGGGATAATGAACAGTTAGGGCCTATCCTAGTGAAAGCCTTATGTTTTAGAAGTCTAGTATGGTTAGTATACAACTTTTGATAAGTCAACTAGGGTGTTTGAGTCTCATGGAAAACCTTAAAAATTCCCAAATAGCAACAACCAATTTTCAATGCAATCATCAAAACATCAATTTCTTTTATGAGAGTTTGTTTATTAGAACTATTTATAATATATGTTAGATACCGGATGGATGTCAGAAATGATATTTAGATGGCCACTGACTATGTTATCCATATTCTTTTAATTTACAAAATCTTATGAATAGAAAACATATATAATTGCATCTCACATATGGGTGTACTATCTTTCACAAAAAGATAAAGCAACTACAATCCATGATTGTTATACATTCGGTGGTGTCATCCATTAGATTGTTAAAACTCATATTGCATACATTATGTTTTAAGTGATTAAAGCATACATGTCCATTTCACAAACACATTATCAAAGAAAAAAAATATGCAATACATACATGGCATAGATTATGTCATAGCAATATAAATTAAATGCATACAAGTGAAGCAAATTATACATGCATTTAACATCAAAATATGGCATTCATATACATTCATCATAAGTAGTCCATCTACACATGTATATCATCGCATCTAAATCATACATCTATCATATAGCTATCTAGTGCATGTCATCCATACATCACATCATATAGCATAAAATATATGCATTGCATCCATATGCATCTCATAAAACATAAACAATAAAAAATCATAATAAACTACACATATAATGAGTCTCAATGTCATATATATATATATATATTTTTTTTTTTTTGTATGTGTATCAAAATAAATAATAGTACATCGGCATGGTCAAAAATACCCGTAGGCTACATATGTGTAGGTCCTCGACCTTACACTCAAAAATGGTACAATGACATCTCTAAGATCTATACTAGCCAAGGCCTGCACCCCCAGTCTATGAGGCACCACCATCACCTCCACCCTCCCGATGGGTCCTCCATGAGCTAGAACCAGAAGATCTCTTAGACCTATGAGTCCTACGACTCGAGCTAGCTGAGGACTATCCTGTCTCTCGAGTGTGAGTCCTCTGAGACCCTGAAGCCATGGGCATCTCTAGAATCTCACCCCTGAGTAGTCCAATCCACCCTCTCAAAGTGGTAATGTAGGCAGATCTGAGTGAGGCCTCCTCAATGTGCTGCTCAACTAGAGCTTGAAGCCTCTTGATCTCGGCCCCTTGATCTAAGCCTACTACTCCTGTACTATTGGTACTACTAGAATAGTTAGGGTGCTAAAGCAACCTATGAATATGGGGGAGTTGATCCCCCAGCCTGGTAAGTGATGAGTAGTACTATAGAAGCATCTACCTAGGACTACAAAAGAGTGCGCTACCCTATGAGCTTTTGTATCTCTACATCCACCATGGTAATCCTCACCTGTAGAGTGGACCTCTCCCCCTCATAGTCACACCACTAGCTCTGGTCATGAGATAACTTCACCTCTAAAGTGGTGATAGTAGTATCCCTATGTAGGAGCTAAGTCTGAAGTCTCCCAACCTAGCTCTAGAGGTCAACAACATATGCCCTCAACTACCCTACCTCACTATCAAGAGGTGCCTCACCCTCCTCGAATGCCTCCTCCTCTACCTCTACCTATGGGCCCTCCTCTAGTAGCCCCTACGCCCCATGTGCCCTCTATCCTCTAATGGGTCCTACACCCATGAGGGTCCACCTCTACGCCCTCTACTATGAAGCCATCTACTGGTCGACCTAGAGGTCCCTCTCCATGCCACTATAATCTAGACCACCATGTATCATAATCAATAATCGTGCTTGCATCCACTAGGCCCGACTCTTGGAAGTCATCATCAACATCCCCTAGTGGAGTCACCTAGGGCCAGGTCAGGTCCCTCTCTAGGACCAGGTGTCTATAGATAGTAGGCACCTCTAGGACATCCTATCAAATCCCAAACTACCTCAAGATGCGAGAGAAGTGTTGATACTCATGTATGTCAACCTTCCAACCGATAATCCACCTATCTCAATGCACCTAGTGCAAGTATCTATCCACCTCTATCCAGGTAAGGCAGCCCATGTATGGTCACCACTATATGTGCTAAGGGTAGAGCTATGCAAATCGAGAGATATAGTGGTCTAGGTCTCCTGCATGAGACCTACTCCTAAAACCCTCCTGCTCCTAGGGCTAGAAGCTGCATAGCACTAAGAATCCATAGGGATAGAAGTAATCTCTAAGGGTAAATCAATAGGGTGCTCTATCAAAATGTGCTTCCAGCCCCAAATCTATAGAAGTATATTACAATCGATGCCCACTCTACTACGATATGTGATCTGATACAACTCATGATAGAGTTATGCTAGAAGAGTACTCCCCCATGCCAGAATGAGAGGTCACACGATCAAACTAACCATAACCTCCCTAGTCCTAGCCAAGAGGTTCTAGGGGAACCTCATGCCTGATGAGTCTAGGAGGACTATCTGGATAATCAAGTGCATGAATACCACCTCCCACTATGAAAAGAAGCTAGCCTAGAACCACTCCTCAACGTGGATGCCTCCATGGTCAATGCGGCCCTGTGCCTCAATGCTCCATCTACCAAAGATCGAATCAAACATGGCCTTCCTCACCATGGTAGGAGAGGAGGTGATGGGCTCACCATCAATAGGTAGGTAGAAGATGTGGTAGACATCCTCCAGAGTAATAGTCATTTCACCCATCGATAGGTGAAATGTGTTGGTCCATGCATCCCAACAATGGGCCAAGGTAGTCATGTATGACTGATCCACTTTGATGGTGGGGAGGTTCAGGATGTAACCAAACCCCATGGTAGCAAACCAACCCCGCTCCATAGTAGTGAGAGTGTGGCATAAGTTCTGAAGGAGATCAGTCTCCCTCGCTCTCGTTAAGGTCAAGAGTGAAAGCAATCAAATAAATATGAAAAATAATTAAAAATAACTAAAAAATGACAAACAAATCAGAAAATCTCATGAAAAAGCAAAAACATGCACACACATGATCAAAAATTTCAAAAAAATAAAAAAAGCACTTCAAAAATGCATTAAATGGCATTAATTGCCAAGAAAACCCAAAAAAAAAAAAAAATTTGAAAATTTTTCTAAAGTTTGCGCATCACAGGTCAGAACCGTGGTCGATGCAATGGTCAAAAATGTGATCGTTGGGATTTAAATCCCGTGACTAACAGCCATGCCCCCAATTTTCCAATTGGGGACCATGTCTGCCACCCACGGCTAAGGAGCATGACCCTTTTAGGGTCACGTCCTTCCCAAAATAACCCCAAAATTAAACCCTCCCCTCTAACCTAACCTATGCTAAATCTAACTAGGGTGAGGTTCATTACCGATAGTTTAATGTGGTTCATTTAACCCATTACTTAGTGTGGTTAATTTTTAATCCAGTAATTTGCAAGCGTGGTCTCGGTTTGTGTGTTACCTTGGAAGCACCGGCTCCCCCACTGGTCGAAGCTTCCGGTTGGTCGACCATCGGTGTGGATAGGAGAGAATCAATGAAGTTTGCGATAGCATTCCATGTCAGAATTCACTTTTTACCTCTCAGAGCTCTCAGTTTTACTGGCAGTTTTAAGTAAATAATGAAAATTTTCAAATAGGAAAAACCTTATATACCTTTTTTGAATTTGGTTTGGACCACGACTGACAACCGTGGTCCCCAAATTAGGGTTTTCACCTACGGGTCTGAACCACAGTCAACAAACTACAATAAATGCTCTCAATTCCAACCATGGAGAGCTATAAAATAACAAATTAAAAATACCCACCAGACTAGATAATTCAAAATCTGCAAAATTAACAAAAAAATTAGATAACATTAAAATCCAAATGCACCTTGTATCTAGTTATTTACCCTATACACTTGGCGGTTGTAGCGACTTGCGATCCATGCAATCCGGAAAGATGAGTAAATTACCATAAGGACATTTGGGGTAAATTAGTCATCGTTGAATTGTATGCTTCATTTCAATCCCTAAGAAGGCCTTGACGATTGGACTGCTCCAGGGGAACGAGATATTCATCACAATTCTCCTATGATATTTTTAGCAGATCATCGACAATATGATTCAACATAAGCATCAGTGACATTGTCCTCATTTTGATTCCCTAAGAAGGCCTTCGTGGTTGGACCGCTCCATGGGATAGAAATAGGCAATTACTATTAATAGTTGCAATCATAGCTGATTAGGCCATGCCAATAATTCAAATGCTAAATCTTAATTTGTTCAAATCTTTCATAGTGGTCAAGTGACCTCGTCGCTTCATTTAATTGTCATTACCCTCATCGACTCGTCGCTTGAGGGGGTAGTCATAATATCAATTATCATAATCAAAGTCAATAGAAGATCCCTTAGATCCCTTGATCTTGTCAAAATTGTGTTCATCTTATGAATCATTGCCAAAGACTATCATAAGCTTACCCTTTTGCTGGGGCAAAAAGCAAATATGATAGTTAGTTTGTAGCTCTCTTCCTTTCAGTTATATAGGCCTAACTCCTATTGTAGCACCAAAGCTACCCGAATGTCTGATGATGAGTGCAAACTCTTTCAAATTTAAGCCTTCCATCCAGTTGGAAGCAATGATTCTAGGATGTGCATCCTCTTTGCAGGACTCGGGCATCTAATGTTGATCAGACTAATGATCATCATGCAACCTATGACATCATTTTAGGAGGTCTATTTTTGCTCAGCATTGTTCGATCTCACAATGCATCTCAAAAGGGGCATCTGTAGACACCTAAAATGCGTCATGTCGAGGTGACTACTCATATGGGACATGCTAGAAGACCATATGGAAGACCTTGGATAGATTCCAAGGTATAGCAATGGTTTTTACCACTCAATTTGGGCACCTTTGCCTAGTCAGTGCTAGGCTGCTACGACACCCATGGTTAGCAGTGTTGACCGCACTCGTCAACCATGGTCAAGACTCAGAATCAGTTGGCCTTCATCCGACCCAAAATTAGTTGCAATGGCCAATTGGTTGTGGATTGGAGTGGTTTGAGTGAGGAAGGTTCTAGATCCTTCCATTCAACAAACTCAACTACCCAATCTTGTTCTTGGCTTCCTCATGAAGCCACCCCTAGCCCTTGGCCAATGCTATTTAACCCCCCTTCAAATTGGGGAAAGATATAGATGAATCTCGAATTGAAATGCAATGAAGCCCTATCAAATTGCATACTCACCTAGGTGCATTGAGAGGAATACTTTGGCTGCCCAATTGGAGATCACATGGCATTTGGAGTCAAGGAGGCTATGGAGGGCTAGTAAGAATCAAGAAAACCAATTGAGCCCATTCCATCACCAAACTGAGCAATTCAACCACCAAATATATCAGAGGACACAAAGGTGACCCTTGATCATCAATTCCTCAAGGAGAATTAGAGATTGGACACCAAATTGGGAGGGCAAAAATAGTTCAAGCTTAGCCATGGCTATCAGTCGGTGGATAGTGCTCACCATGAATCAGACCCGTGGTTAGGTTGTCATCTTTAGTTTCCTTGTTTTCTAGCTTTAGGATTTGCTTAATTGCATTATATTAGCTATATCTCATGTTAATTAGCTTTATTAGAGACTTTGACCGATGCAATTAGGGTTTTTAGTCATTTCCTTTCATTATTGCAATTATGCTACTAATGGATCTTTTCATGCTTCCATGCTTTCAATTCCGTAATTAGACCATTAGATAGATGCATATGCTTTTCCTTTACATGTTCTATGGTGCTATTTCATGCTTAACATAGGTTTAATATGTTTCTTGCACTTTCTTGATTTCATGTTAATTACATCATCCTTTATGCAAGATTCTCCTAAAAGCCTCATCAAGAGAGGCCTCCTTTGTATCTAATGTTTCTTGTTGTTTATTGCATGCAGGATCAACAGGGTTTTGGGATGCAAGGCAACAAATGCCTCTAATCATGGAGAAGAAGGTCATCGACACCTTGGAGCAGTTCGTGTCTTTGTGGAAGACATTTGGATTACACCTACCTTGGAAGGGAATTTATCATGTTGTAATTGTTGTATCAAAAAGGGTATCCCTAAGAGGGATGGATATGTAATTTGGATTGATTCAAAATATTAATAAGAGAAGCATTTCTTTTACTTTTGTGTCATTTCTTGTCAATTCATATGTGCATACCCAATTATACATAATGTTCAATGATTATAGCATTAGGTGTTAGTCTTTTGCATGGTACAACATTATAAAATGGTGGATATTTAAATACATAGGATACCAAATTTTGGTATAAAAAATCACTAACTAATCTTGTAACTGCCCTTAACCTTTAGTACATGCATAGTCCTTGTGATGGTTGATCATACCACTCTCATTGTTACATAGAGTATCATGTAATAATTTCTAACAAAATAAATATATTTGACCATATGATCTAAGGTATTCCATGAAACACTCTTACCACCATGCCACTAATCCAACTATACCCACAAAGGAATATTGTTGCCCCTTAAGAAATTACCAAGGCATACTTCATGAAATAAAAAATGAACTTTCAACATTTCAAATGTGGAACTAGCTACCTCCAAGTCAAATGTGTAACTATTATGTCTCCACTATTGAGATAAACAAAGGAGAGAAAAACCACCTTTTTATAATATCATAAACCACATGTATAATCCATACAACTATACAAATGGTTACTTGCCTCAAATGAACATGTAACCTCAACTTCATTGTATAAGAGCCTTACCACTAGGCCACTCTATCTTTCATGAAAATTAAAGTGCCCTCATTTATAAATGGTTTATAATTTTTATCACTAAAAACCATCTATGCATGCCTCCTTGTCATCTTGCACCAACAAAATATTTTATAGAATATTCCTATTTGAAAATTTAAATTTCACTTTTTTAGAGCAAAAATAGGAATTTTAGACATGAAAATAGATATTAAAATAGAATTTTTTTAAAATGTGTTAACTTGGGACATCCTAAAATTTCATAAGGAATCCACTAGAGCTTATGGTTCATCCATATGTACTATCATTTACTTTCTATAGCATTTTTGAGTAATTGAGTGAAGTTACTTCATTTTGGATCTAATGCCATTTTGAAACTCATAATATATTTTAGAATTGTTTTTAAATATGCATACACCAATATCATATGCATAAAAATAAAAACATTGAAATAGAAGAGTATGTATTAAAATAGAGAAAAATGGGAAGATAGATAAATGAAAAATGCATAGAACAAATAATGGGTGTATTCCCATAGGCATCACATGATCTCACATGTTAGAAACTAATACAATGAATTAGTTATTGGGGGTATTTATAGTGATACCAAATTATTAATTAAAAATTAGCCTCAAATTGGTATAACTTCATTTGAAGGTTAAATTACAATGTATGTAATATATATGTTGAACCTTTTAACCAAAGTTTTTTTTGGTTGGATAGTAAGGGGTTGTACTCAGGTCCCCCACGCTTGAAAAATTACAACTCTCTTCTTTAGAGCTTCATATTTTACAAATAGATACATTTATCATCTCAATTGAGATGCTATAGCTAGAAACATACATAATTTTACATTAAATGTCTGAATTCTTGATTTTCAATTTTTGAATCTTTTTCAATTTTCTATATATATAAATATTCCATAATTAAAAATCCTTCTTGAAATTTTTATATATCAGCTTTCACAATACCAAAAAATCACCTGCAAAAATGTAAGGTCAAAAACAAAATTGTGTACACAAAAATTTTGGCCCTAAAAAAAAAAAAAAAAATGGCAGATTTTGGAGGCAACAAGTTGTGACGGATGGAGCAGCAAGGAGGAGGAGCGAGAGGTCTAGGGGCATCAAACCCTAGGTGTGGGACTTCGGAGGGCGGATCAGCGAGACGTGGCGAGGTGGGGGCTCTGGCGAGATAGCAGGCCCCCAGGCAGAGGATGTGGACAAGGAAGTTCTATTGGAACCGGTCCAAGGGCGTTGGGCGGATGCGGTTGAAGATTTCTCTGAGGGGGACCAGGACTCTATGCGTCAGGATCAAAGGAAGACCCAAGAAGGAGACAAAGAGAAACCTGGCAACTGGAGACCTTCATATCTTAATGCTCTTCGTGGTAAGCAAAAATTATCCGACTCTTGTTTTAATCTAAAATTTGTCAATGGTAGGTTGCACGTCCCGGATTCCTTAGCTCAGCATGTGGCTATGGAGGGCAGAACATATTTGGTGGCTAAATTTATGGGGGTGAGGCCGGACATGGAAGTCATAAGGAGATGGGCCATCCAAAAATGGCAGCCAAGGGCCGGTATGATGATTAAGGCTTTACCCAAGAGTTTTCTTTTGGTGACATTTCAATGTGAACAGGACATGGAAAGGACTCTCCAAGGAGGTCCTTGGTTTTTTGGGAAAATGGGCTTGTATCTGAAGCGTTGGTCCCCCGATTTCAACCCCCAGACTCAGGTGCTGGATTTGGCTCCTATTTGGGTTAAGATGCCAGGATTACCTCTGCTTTTTCGGAACGAACAAATATTGGTCGGGATAGCTACGGAGATTGGAGAACTAATAGCTATTGATCCCGCAACCTTGAGCAAAACAAGACTCCTGTCTGCTCGCATGTGTGTGTTGGCGGACCTGAGTAAAGAGCTCCCTAAATCCATTATTTTGTCGTCTATGTTTGGCCTTCATACTCAAGTATTTGAATATGAAAATATGTCTTTTAAGTGTAGTGTTTGTGGGAAGGTAGGGCACCAGGGTATCCACCGCATTTCCAAGAACCAGCCCCCACTCCAAAATACTGATCCTCAAACCCAGAATAATATCCCTCCCCCGCAGATCTCCATTCCTACCCAACCTAGGCCTCAAGGATGTGGAGCTTGAAATCCGAATATCAGAGACCCTGTTCGCCCTATTGTAAGCAAGAGGCAACGTTTTAACCCTCCTCCCAAAAATTCCTATGCCCCAAAACCCTCTCACAGGGGAGCTGGTCCCTTTGATGGGAACCCTCAAGCTCAACCTGCTCCTAAGATGATACAAGCAAGCCTCGGAGCCAAATCACAAAGGAAAGAACCCCATAGATCAACGCCCGGGGGAAAGTAAGTTTGATTGGGTGATACGGGAGGCCTATGGAGGCTCGGTGGAAGTGGTCCCATGTACCTGCAGAGGAATTTATGGGAAGAAATTCCAAGGAGATCAACATCCCGGTGGAGAACAGCTTTTGATGCATTAAATCATTTGAAGGGAGATCGGATGGACAGCCAAGAAGTGGAATCCGAGGTAGAGGAGACTCAAGAGAAGGATTTAGAGGAGAAAAATCGAAGGAAGGAGCAGGAAACTAATAATACAGGCAAGGATACTCGGGAGGAAGAGGTGAACCACCAAGATCGGTGTAACCCCAAAGCGGGGAAAAAAGAATCTACTAATCAAGAAGCTAAGAGCACGGAATCATCTCCACCGTCAAAAAGACCAGCTTAACCCGGAAAGCCGATTGTTACCCCAAATACCAAGACTGACCTACCCAAGATGGTTACTAGAAGCCAAGTGAATCCCAAGGAACTTCAACCTAGAGCGGATGTATGGGGATATGGTTCGATAGGAAGAGGGAAACCTAGCAATGCTGCCTTAAGGCAGAAAGAAGCAGAGCGAGGAGTGGCTGATGGCACTCAAGCAAGTATTGCTCTTTGGGGCGAAGGCTCGAGGATCCAAAGCCCATAAATGAAGATCCTTTCATGGAATATTCATGGGAGTAATCCTGCAAAAATAAGAGCTTTGTATGCTCTTAGACAAGAACACAAACCAGACATGATTTTACTGCAAGAAACTAAAATGGAGGAGAGTAGAGTTATTCCTTTTAAGAATAGGACTTGGCGAGAAGTTGAAGTAGTAGGCCAAGAGGCCACCGGAACAGCAAGAGGGTTACCTGGTTATGTGGAACAAAAATGTGATTGATAGTAGAGTGATTCTCGATGTCTAGTTGGTTTATTTGTCTCTTATGTGTGGATAAAACCACACGGGAAGAGTGGATCTTAACGAATGTATATGCTCCAGCTTAGACGAGGACCGAGAAGGGTTCTTTGGAGTCGGCTAGCTAAATTGAGGGAGACGGTCCCCAACTACCCTTGGATTGTGGCGGGGGATTTCAATTGCTACCTTAATCCCGTAGATAAATTGGGGGGCTCTCAAAGAATAACTGCTGATATCTACGAGTTTAGAGATTTTGTTGAGCAACATGAGCTGATGGATGTGGACCTGCGTAGATTCTCCTATACATGGTCTAACAAAAGATTGAAGGAAAACCAAATTCGGATCAGATTAGATAGGTTTCTTCTTTCTCAAGAATGCCCGGAGAGGTTTGGGGACTCTTCATTAACGGCACTCCCAAGAATCGGGTCCGATCACAACCCAATTCCGTGGGAAACAGGGGAGGACTCTAAGAAAAGATACATCGGACCCTTTCGATTCGAACTTATGTGGTTCCAACATCGGGATCTCAAGGATCTCGGTTGCCCAATGGTGGGACAAAAAGTATAATGGTTCGAAACCGGCCCAAGTGGCATGTAAACTAAGGAATGTGAAGGCTAACATTAGAGAGTGGAACAAAACTTCCTTTGGCAATATTTTTGTTAAAAAGGCAGAACTAAAAGACAAGATCAATGAACTACGGGAGAAGTTGAAGTCGGAGCAGACTTACGGAGGATCCGAGAAACCGGGAGAGGGAGTCGTTAGCCGAATACCACACGATGCTAGGATTTGAAGAAACCTTTTGGAGGCAGAAATCCAGATTGCGTTGGTTAAAGGAGGGTGACAGAAATACAAAGTTCTTCCATGTCTCTACTCTTCGCCACAGGAGTACTAACAAAATTAAGGAGATCAAGATGGTCAATGGGTCTAACACCAAAGATATGGAAGACATAAGGAGGGAAGTGGTTGAGTACTTTAAATCGTTGCTAGAAGATGTAAATCCGACTATTGAAGAAGAGGACTCTCTGTTGGCAGCCATTCCACCCCTCGTGACTGATAATCTTAATGGATTCTTACTTAGTCCTTTCACAAAGGAGGAAATCAAGAAGGTCGTTTTTGACATGGATGGTAACAGCCCCCCAGGACCGGATGGCTTCCCTGCAGCCTTCTTTCAGAAGTTTTGGGATATCCTAGGCAATGATGTAGTGGAAGCTATAATTGAGGCTCAAAAGGACATGGAAATCCCAGAAGGAGTTAATGCTACTTTTTTAGTTCTCATCCCTAAACTAGTGGGAGCAATGGAATTTTCCAGTTTTTGCCCTATCGGTTTATGTAACACTCTGATGAAGATTCTCACAAAAACAATCACCAATAGGTTGAAGGTTATCCTTCCTTTCATCATTGATATGAACCAAGGTGGCTTTGTGAAAGGGCGACAAATATTGGATGGTATCATCACAATTCATGAGGTTATTCATTCAATGGTGACTAGTAAGGAAACAGGTATGTTACTAAAGCTTGATATGAATAAAGCCTACGACCGGGTCTCATGGCGGTTCCTCACCAAGATTTTGGGTAAGTTTGGTTTCTGTCCTTGTATCTCTACTACAAGATTTTCTGTCATGGTGAATGGGTCACCCTCCGGTTACTTTAAGAGTGAAAGGGGGTTGCGACAAGGAGATCCTTTGTCTCCATACTTGTTTATTATTTTAGCGGAAGCATTGGGTAGGAACATTTCAGCAGCGGTGGCAGATGGTCAATTGGAAGGTTTTAAACCAGCCTCAACAGCAGGGCCAGTGTCTCACCAACATTTTGTGGATGATACAATCATTGTGTCCTAAGCCTCGGTGCCTCAAGCTAGGAAGTTGAAGAGAATTCTAACCAAGTATGAGACGGAACGAGATAAAGACATAAACTATAAGAAGAGTAGCATCTATTTCTTTAACACACCCGGTGGGAGGGAGGAAAGAATAGCTAACCTCTTCGGTTTTGGAAAGGAGCTTCTACCAACGAACTTATCTAGGCATGTCTATGTTCGAAGGAAGAATGAAGGCTACTTTGTGGAACTCGATCATTGACAGGATCTCCAAAAAGTTAGCAGGGTGGAAGGGCAGCCTTCTCAGCTCCGCATGAAAAGCCTTATTAGTTCAAACTACTTTACAGAGCATTCCAATTTATTGCATGTCTCTATTTAGAATGCCTGCAAAGGTCCGAGCTACATTGGAGCTAATTCAACGCAACTTCTTGTGGTCGGGTTCGGGAGGAGAGAAAGAGAATTTCGTTGGTAGCATGGAATCGGGTGTGTGCAAGCAAGGATCGGGGGGGGCCTCGGGGTTAAAGAGAATGAAAGAATTGAATCAAGCTCTTATTGGCAAACAGTATGGATATTTATCAATAATGATCAATTGGGATGGGTAAAACTTCTTAAGGCAAAATATATCGAAATAATCGGGACTTCCCGAAAGCCGATAATCTTCCTAGAGGATCCTATTTTTGGAATTGTTTGCTCGAATGTCGGGAGGTAGTCAGGAAAGGCATCAGATGGATAATTGGTAATGGAAGACAAGTGGACTTTTGGAAAGACCCGTGGTTGGAAGAGGCCCCTCTAAAAGATAACTTAGACCTTCAGGTCCTCCAACATAAACTTTCGAAGGAAATGGGAGGAAAAGTAGGGGATTTTATTGCTGTAGCACAGGAAACTTCTTCTTGGAAGAAAATCACAGCTTCATAATCCGTCGAGCAAGAGAAGGTGGCCCTAACCAAACTCAATGATTCTTTAAGGGTGTTCCCGATCATTCCAGGGGGAGGAAGAGACAAGGCGATTTGGGGCAAAACTACAAGTGGGATCTATTCAGTAAAAATTGCCTATAAGTTAATCCACTCAGGATTCAATGGTTGGACTCCGACTTCTGTTATTTGGTTAAATAATTTAACCCCAAAAATAGCTTTCTTCTTTTGGTTGGCAGTTCAAAATAAGATCCTGACAACGAGATAATCTGCAAAGGAGAGGTTTCCAATTCATCAATCGATGTATCTTGTGTGAGAAAGCAATAGAATCAGTAAGTCATATATTTCTAACTTGTGATTTTTCTTGTACGAGTCTTCCAAATGATCCTGTCCAAATTTCATATAGATTGGGTCTGTCCAAATAGCATGTCTGACTTCTGCATACAGTGGGCTTCCCACTTCCGGGCAAAGCTTTTGACTTGGCTCTGGAAGCTCAGCTTACCCCATTTTTTATGGGGGATATGGAATGAGAGAAATAAGAGAGTATTTAAAGGACGTAAGAAATATCCCAGAGTTATGTGGTAATAAAATAATCAGAGCTTTGAAAGAAAACTGGAAAACTTTCTTCTTCAAAAATGAGACCATGTCTCTAAGGGAAAGGAGGATTTTGCGAAACTGGGGAGAGGAACTTCCAGACCTAGACATTACAACCAACCCACGGGATGGTGTCAAGTGGATACCCCCCACACAAAAGTGGGTTAAGTTTAATTTTTACGGGGCAGCTAAAGGAAATCCGGGGGCTGCAGGAGCAGGAGGAGTTTTGAGAAATGAGGAAGGAAAAGTGGTCCTTGCCTTTGCAGAGCCTTTGGGAACTCAAACAAATCATTTTGCAGAAGCCCGAGCTTGCATGCAGGCAATGAGAATTGCCAGAATTGAGGGTTATAAGGAAGTTATATTTGAAGGGGATTCGCTTAATATAATCAAGGCAATTAATGAGGATAAAGACCCCAGCTGGACCATATTGGAGCTTATCCTAGAAGCAAAGATTCATAAATCTCATTTGGTTAATGCCCGAATCCAACACACCTTCAGAGAAGGGAACCAGGCGGCGGATCTAATGGCAAATATTGCAGTTTCTATTGGGGAGATGCAAATTTGGAAGGATAACTTCCCTCAAGAACTATTGGTGTTGGTTGCTAGAGAAGAGCTAAGATCAAACCTCGTTAGAGCATCGGGATATCGGAGGGGTTGATGATGAGTAATCCGACGGATGGAATTAGGCAGAAAAGGCATCCCATTTGCTCGGGCCTGGGAGGTGACAAGTGTACAGAGACAAGTAACCTAGTGTTAGTAAGTGCTAGGTGTTGTTTGGTTTTTGTTTTATCCCGAATAGTCAAGCGACAAGTATAGGACCTGTGGACTCTAAGTATGGCTTAATGTGAGTCTTAGAAAGATCCATTTTGTATTTTGATTATACGGGCTTGATGCTAGAACCAGCCCATTTTGACTTTGTAAAAGGTTTGTGGACCTTATAACCACCTCTACCTTATACCAAAAAAAAATACCAAAAAATCACCTCTACTATCTATGCATTACATCTTTGTAAAGTAATATTTCCAAAACATCACACTATCATAGTCAACTTTACCAAATATGGATTTCTAGTTTCCTTCTTGAAACACAAGTGCAACCACAAAATTTATAATAAATATTTTAATATAAAACAAATTATCAATGGACATATTAAAGTAAATCTTAATCATTATTTTATTTAGGTAGTCAACATTTTCTTCTGAGCTTTAGCTAAACTTACTACTTCCTCTAACCATGGAAAGGAGAAAAAAACTTCATGATCCTCAATCAAAACCTCTTTATTGGATATCTTATCTTCACAGTTATTTCCTTCTCTTAATGTATGTGTAAACCTAATTTCTTCTAACTCTTTAGCAAGATCTTGAATTTCCACAAGTATATCTTATATGTTCCATGGAGCCTTTGGTTTTCTTAAATTTGTATTTATTACTATGAGAGAATCACCTTCCATCCATACTTTATTCTATTTCATTTTTTTTGCATATTTTTAACCCTTCTAAAGCTTCCCAAGCTTCAATTTCATTATTTCTCATAAATCCAATATTAAAACAATAACGAGAAAAAATATTTAATATATTATTTCTAATTATTCCTCCTCCTCTTGCTAGTCCTATATTTCCTTTAGATGCTCCATCAAAATTTAAATTAACTAAATCCACATCTAGTGGTTTCCACTTTATATTATTTACTTTTGCTTCTCTTATACTCAACATCATAATTTAATTTAATGATTTGATTCCATCTATCAAGGCTCTCTGCTTCCAAATTAGGAATTGGGTGAGTTGATAGGGTTAGTTTAGAATTTTATTTGGCTAAAAATATATTCATTTTCATTACTTATAAACTACTTTCCTGTCCTTTAAATATTCTTATATTCCTTTCTAGCCATACAATTCAAACTATTGTATCTTTTGATATATCATATTTGTCTATAAAGCCTCACATTATAACTGCTCGGCCATTTTTCTAACCAATATTCAATTTTGACATTCATCATCATGCATTTAAAAAACATAATAAGATCCCATTACCATATTTTGTATACTATTGATCAATTTCCTAAAATATTGTCTATACTCTCCTCCTCCTTTTTACAAATAACGCATTGAGAGGAGCCATGAAAACCCCTTTTCATAAGGTTGTCCTAGGATAAATTTCTTCTACGGCTTACTAGCCAAACAAACATTTTGACTTTAGGAATGCTTTGTCTATCCTAAATATCTCTCCATATTCTAGTGATATTACTATTATTTTGGTGCTTTACATTATATCCACTTCTTGTTGTGTTTCCTCCTAAATTATTCAACTCCTAAATCAATTTATCCTTGGCTTACCTTAGAATAATCACAGTTTTTATCTTTCTACTCAATTGCCTCCTAGCATCAATGTCTTGTATATAAAAAAAATATTCTTTTTATTTGTATCTTCCTTCCTAACCCTTGTACAAAATGTTTGAAACACTATCACCATATTTAACTTGAAGCAATATCATCTAATATTTCAAAATTGGATCTAAATTGAGTGGTTTTTTTATCACACCAATTATCGATCCAAATAGAATTGTTTCTCCAATTAACACCACCCATGTTAAACCTTTAATCATTAGATCAATATTTTTTAAACCATTCCAAAGAGTAGAACCATTTGGTATAGATAATGTAGTACATATTAAACTTGGGTTGTTGGGTTCAACATACTTAGAATAATTCTTGTCCATTGTATTTGACTCTCTTTGTACAATATCCATATTAATTTTTCCCTAAGAGCTAAGTTTACATATATAATAAATCTTAAACCAAGACCTCCCCTATTTTTATCATCACACACCTTGCTCTATTTCACCAAAGGAATTTTCCTTTTATGTAAACCTAACCATAAAAAGGATTGCATAATATAGATTATTTTTTCAACTAATTTTGGCATAGTATACAATGGCATACCATATGTTAGAATGACCTATAAGACTAAATTAATTACACTTGTCTTTATAATGATAACCATCTACATTTCTAACCTGAAATTTATTCTAAACTTTACTAAAAACTAGATTCTATAATTCTATCCCTATTATCCCATCAAATAAAGACATCCCTAGATAAGTTGCTAGCAAATTTCCCTCCTCCATTTGATGTAACCTATAAATTCTTGCTTTGATATTAGATGGAGTGTTAAGGAAGTAAATTTTGGATTTTTTCCTATTAACTTTTTGCATCGATGCTCTTCTGTATTTCTTTAAAAATTTATTCAAAGCTTTTGATGTTGGATCATCAAGTGGTGTAAGAGTGATCTTGCATCACCTAAATTTGTATTTGTTTCATTTTGTTCTAAATTTTATTTATTTTTTTAGAGGATGGATAAATAGACCCAACACAAAAATAATCATCCCAATATCCTAAGTGGTTTGGGAGATATGTAAATTTTAAGGTCTCCTACCTTGTCAAAACTAGCGAAAATCCTGCTAGTAAAACTTGGAGGTCAATTTTGAAGGTCTTAGAGGCCTTTTAAGGGCTGAAATATGGGTAAAATAGATTGCCCTTGATATTCAAATTTCAAATATATTTTTCTAGGCGGGAAAAGGGGAAACATGGTATTTTGGGGGGAATTTTGAATTTGTATGGTATTGGTCTCTATAATCTCCATTCTCCTTAGCAAGGAATAGCAGAAAAATTTTGCATTTTATCTATTTTCGTGGATGGTATGTGATTTGGTTAATGCAAATCTAATTCATATTTGGCCTCATTTATCCTTGCCCTTCCAAAAAGGGTTGTATTATCTACAAATTATTTATGGGCAATGTTATTGCTAACATTAAGTCCACTTATAAGCCCATATTTGTAAGTATTATTTAAGTTCCTACTCAAAACCTTTGTCATAATAATGAACATATAAGGAGATAGAGGATATATTTGTCTAAGTCCATTCTCAACTTTAAAATATTCTATTACTAAACCATTGACCAACACTAAAAAATAAATTGTAGAGACACAAGCTTTGATCTATCTAACCCATTTCTTCCTGGATCTAAACTTTTATAAAACTACAAAAAGAAAACTTGACTTAACCCTACCATAGGCTTTGCTCATATCAAGTTTTAATATCATTGATTTCTCTTTTATTGAATTTTTTGAACATATAACTTCATAAGCTACTATGATCCCATCCATAATTTGTCTCCCTTTCACAAATCCTCCTTGCTCTTCTAAAATAATTTTGTCTAAAAATGACCTTAATCGATTTACCATCACTTTGGAGATAATATTATATGTCATATTACAATATTATGAGTATAAAAGAATCAAATAATTCAGAATCCTTATTTTTTGGAATTAGAGTAAGATATGTTACATTTATTTTATAAGGTATTTACTATTTTACCCTAGACTATTCCACTACCATCAATAAAGAAACATTTACTATATCCCAATCTTATTGGTTAAAAGCTGCAAAGAACCCATATGGACCTGGGAATTTATCCTTTTTAAAAGAGAAAAGAGCTACATGAACTTATTATACAGTTATAGGCTAGATCATTTTCTATTGTATTCATTCATTATAACTAAAGGTACATCTTGAAGAAGTTTATCATTAAGAACTTTAGTCTCCTTTGATCCTAGAATATTATAATAAAAAGACTCTCTTTTCTAATTTCACTCTGATCTCCAATACAAACCCCTTCCATTGATTTAATTCTACTAATTTTGGGTGTTGATATTTGTACTATAACCATCCTATGAAAAAACTTTGTATTATGAATTTTTTTTGTATTTTTATCTCATTTTAACCAAGTCTATCTTGATTTTAATATTCATAATTTCTCTACCTTACTCAAAATATTATGATATTCATTAAGAAAATTGTTAGCTTTTGATGTAGCATGTAATGGAAGATAGCAAACACAATATGCAGAATAATATGACATAAAGTAAATATGCAATATGACTAAAAATAATATATATATATATATATATATATATATATATATATATATATATATATATATATATATATATATATAAATGATGGAGATGTTTACAAAATAGCTCTGGAGGAAATGAACACTCCATGAATAGAGCTACTACTCAATAATGGGTATTGAGCATATTACACTCCACCATATTACATCACACTACTACATCATACCACTCTAGTCAATACTACTTCCTACTGATGTAGTACTCACTCTCTACACACTCTTATATTCTATGTTCTATACCTATGGCCCTTTATATAGGAAATAGGTTCCTTGGCCAACACTCTATATGTGCAAGGGATAGCTTGCACATATATAGCTTGAACTTTGACACTTTTGTAGTCATTACATTACATGAAGTAACTAGATAACTTCCCCCTAAAGTAATCTAATGTCCTAAGTATGCACCAAGGAGAGCTACATTTACAAGATCCAAATTATGTAATAGAATCTATTTTTAACACTACCCTCTATTACATTATTTGGATATTGAAGACTTTAGTATTCAATGTGGATCTTCATAGAGTCCTTGAGATTCTGAATCTTCTTCTTTGTCAGGTTCATCATCCTTATCTGCTATCCAACCACTTATATTCTTTCCTTCATGAGTGTCTTCATTTGGTTATGAATGTTGATTATTATTAGAGCATCGTGTATTTTTCCTCTCATCTTATTGGTTTTTATTCTTCTATGCTTACCTTTTTGATGTACTAGTTCTTCATTTTCTTGAACCCGTTCCTTTAAAAATATGTTATCATCATTATGAATGATCGCAATACTCCATGAATTTCCATTGGATCTAGAATATATGTATTTTAATGGATTGATCTTGTTGCTTTTATTTCATCTTGTTTCATGATGAGACATGTATTGATTAAATCCATATAGCCAAATTTGATCATATAGTTGTGTTATACTAATTTTCTTACTAATATGAGATTGAATGTTAGTTCACGAACATATAATACATTCTAAAGTGGAATATTTGGAAATGATCTGCATGGTGTTACACATCCATATCCATGTATGGAATAAGTTTTGCTATATGTAATTCTTAGTTTGTAGCCTTTAACATATTTAAGACAATTGAACCACTGTATATTTCCTATCATATGATGACTAGCCCCCGAGTCAATGTACCATATATTTTCATGTTTAGAATGGTTTCTATTGGGGAAAAATCCACATTCATTATATGACATTCCTTTTTCCATTTGAAGAAGTAGAAGAATCAAGATAGGATTTTCTTTGTTGTCTACCTTATGACTCCTTATGTTAGGATATATGATTCCTGATAGAATAATATATGCTTGATTTTATAAAACCTTTATTAATCCTTGTTTTGCAGACTACCTAATCTCTCCCAAGTAATATGAGTATTTACTCCTAAGGATTTTAGGTTTTGATGAAAGCTTATATTTTATAACTTGATAATATTTGATAGAAGCTCATATTACCAAGCTGTGTAGAATACCTTATGACTCTCTAGTATGCTATGGATAATATATAGTGATTTTGTAAATTATAATTTAATATTTAATTGATTTTGTAAAGGTTTTTTAAATTCAAAAATCAATTCCTATTATCCCTTATTTCTCCTATTGAACAAAGCATTAATCCAAAATTTTAAAAAAGGTAATAATGTTGGATATTTTATGTCCTTTTGATAATTTTGAGATAATAATATTATGAATATACAACCTTTGAAAGAGCTATGATAGACATTTATTTTATGAATAACCTATTGGAAATTAGGTTTAGTGTATCTAATTTTCCAATTAATTAATTTTATGTAGTAGCCCTTATGACTCCCTAATATTTGGATAAATTAGATCACAATAATATTTACAAATAATTATTATTTATTCTAGTAGAAATCCTTATTGCTCCTAGGATTTATATTGCAAATATTGTATTTATTTGATAAAGTATTCCTTTTGATAAATTTATTTCAATTAATTAAATTCCTTTAATTACAACCTTATGACTCCCGAGGAAAGAAAGCATATAATAATAGGAATTAAACTGTACTTTTTACCAAGTAATATACAATGTTGTTCTACTTATAAGATAGGGTTACACCCTCCAATGGAATCGCTTGGAGCTATATGTATTCCAAAACTAGCGTTGCTTGGAATTTTGCTTTGACCTATCTTGGATTCAGCATTGAAGGATCTAACACCTTCTTTCCATGCTGTAATTATGCACTCTGTGCGTAGATGACAAAGTGTAAATGCCAAGATGAAAATTTACTTGCCTTATCCTTTGACCTCAATTATTGACATAATTAATATGGATAAACTTCTTGCCTATGGTACCAAGTGGCACATCCATTTCTCATTGAGCTCTTGAGGATAGTTTGGTGTAAATGATATGTGTGTCTTCCTTCTTGTAACATATGAGTGTTACACTCTTTAGGAAAACATTCGATATTCCAAGGTATAAGTGTATCCCATACACTCAATGCACTAGCCTATTTTTTTAACTTCTCTATTAAATATGAGTGCTTTCTTGAATTAAGCATTAGGGTTCTATTTTGGTGATAAGTGTCACATTATTCTCTGCATGGACGTCCTCCCTTTTTTTGGTTCAAACAAACCTTTTTTGGAGATCCTTTTAGCTTTGAAAATCCTCAACTCCTCTTTCTTTCACTTGCACTTGCTTTTAGTTGGAATATGGAGCAACAATATGGAGGATTTGAGCACGATTGTGGAGTGAGTGACACTCCAATGGTGCTTAATTTTACTTTCTTCCTTTCTTGTTTGTCCTCCTTTCATAGATGCTATTGCTCTTGATTAATACTATTTTATCCCTTTGTTTTACATGTTGTATCTTACAGGTTCAACCATCTTGGATACAAGGAGTATGAGCCCATTGATCTAAGCTTTGATTGATGCTAGCATACGACTTCTTTCAACTGGTTTTTTAGCAAGTGTAGTGCCTTTGGGGCACCTTTAAATATGTATTTTTCCCTTGTATAACCAGATTAGGATTTATGCAATATAATGTACAATAGTTTTTACATAAAATATGCTTATTGCACCTTCTTTTGCACTCCTCTTTTTACATCTAAATATTTGATTTTGAGGTAGAATATTTGATTGCAATATAGGGGTTTTAAGGTTGTATTTTTTAATATACACCTTCTCATTTTAGATTGGATGTTTTATGTATGGATCCAAGCTTTTAGCCACATGATGGAAGCTTTATTTTACTATATTTTTCTGCACTATTTTTGTACCTTGAACTTGAGACTCACCAAGTCTCATTTGATGCTTCCTTTGATGCTATTTTTTTGGTGGTTACCTTATTATCTAATAATTTGAGGATTGAGATTATTTTGTGACTTCCTTAGGCCACCCAAATTTGTAGATATCTATGCACTCATAGTGTCTTTAGAAACTTTGACAAATTCTATTTTTGTGTCCTTCTTACGAACATAAGCAACAATCTTTTTGAGAGCAATAATAGTGCAAATTTAATAATATTTTAATGCACTAATAATATCACCTTATCACTCCAATTAATTCTTAAAATATAATGCAATTAATCAATCTATTGTAACTAATCAAGAATAATCTGAAATGAATCTTCAATAATTATTCTAAAATTTCTTTAACAATAAGGTAATAGGAGCTAGTCTTCATTTTCTTTTTCATTGTAGATAATAGGTAGTTGATAGATATTTTGAGATTCTAAAATATAATAAACTCCTAAAGTGCAGATGAATCTTAAATAATCCTTTATTTTTGTAGCTTTTTGAATAATCTAATTCAACTCTCCTTTCTATAACTTCAATCCAGTTAAGGTGCTAAAACAAATGTGATAAGTAATACAATTAATGAATATACTTGCACCAATAGTTGCTTAAATTTTTTTGAAATCCTTTTTCACAAATTCCATAGAGGATGTAGATCTTGGTGTCTATGATCACCAAGTTGCTACCTTAGACAAAATATTGCAGCTCTTTGTGGCTTGAACAACTTTGTCTTCACCAAAATATGGTCTCCCTTTCATGAGCCTAGAATTTTTGGTGACTTGTTATCCTATTTTAGTCTCCTTATTTTTTTTGTAGAGATCTTTCATTCTGAAGTGGTGCCTTATTGTTGTGAGAGGTAATCTTCAAGTATCCTAGATTTGGTAGGCTTATTCTGTCTAAATCTTCCTTTAAGCTTCTTGTCGATGTCTAACTTCAAACAGGATCTTCTTCTCAATATTATGTATGTGTTGAGGTCTTCTGATATTTGGCACTCCTTTCCAAATTCTTCTTCTTGGGCTTGTTTTCGAATGGTGATGATTTTTCAAAATATTTTACTATCTCCAATAGTGAATTTCTCCAATGAGTTCTCCTTGGAACTCCTTTGATTAAATCTTCAACAAGGCTCTTGAAGAATTTTACTAGATGCTCGTAGAGACCTCTCCAAGGCCTTTCATATTGCATCTCCTTCAATATTCATTGAGACTTTATATTCAACCTTCTACTTCTGGAAGTGTTGGTGGTGAGATCTTCTTCTAGATATCTAATTTTTCTACCTCTATATTCAAGCATGAATCTCCTATTTCTTCTTCATAAATGAGATATTCTCATGATATATTTGCTTTAGGTGTTGGATTGATTCTAAATAAGATACTCCTCCTAACCTTTTTGTAGGAAGCTTTCCCAACTCACTGAATCCTACAACAAAATATTAAAACTAAAATTTGCTTCTGAAATCAATACTCTCTTCTGAAGTCTTCTTTAGGATCAAGGATATTGTGGCCTTTTTCAGTATCAAGGATTCTATGGCCTTTTTTAGTATCAAGGTTTACGTGGCATTTTTTCAGTACCAAGGCTTCTATGGTATTTTTCCAAGGCTTCTATGGCCTTTCCTTCAAGGATTTTTTGGTCTTTCCTTCTGGCTCAAGGCTACTATGGCCTTTTATTCTGGATCAAGGCTTTTATGGCCTTTTCTTCTTGATAAAGGCTTCTATGGCCTTTTCTTATTTATCAAGGCTTCTATGGTTTTTTATTCTTATGAAGTTTCTAATTTAGGAATGGATATATTCTGTCTCTCAACTTCACCATAATTTTGCTCCAAAAGGCTCTTTTGTAGTATTCTTCTCTTGTAATAACTAATATTTGTACTATGAAAGCACTATGACCTTTGAGAAATGAAGTTGAAATATTATATCTTTCTATTATAGGAGGTGTCTCAATCATCTAAGAATTAATTTTCGGCAATAAAAGAAACTTCAGGTCAATTTCTCTAGATCTCTTAGATGAGCTTCACTAGTTGATTCATCAAACAAGTGGATCAAATGTTGAGTCATAGTATTCACAAGTTTTCCCTTGAAACTCTGTGGAAAGACTCTAGCCATATGCAATCACAGTATTCTATAAACTGATATTTCTTTTAGTGCTAACATGTGGCTCTCCTATATTCGACCACCTAGACTCTCCTGAGTATTTTTGATAGTGACTGGTCCAATGGTGCATCAGGTTGACAAAAATTTAGGGTCAATAATAATGGTGGTTTTCTTATTGACCTACCATAGCTATGATACCATTGTTATATTTGATACACCATGTAATCAGAGATAGAAAACACAATATGCAAAGTAATATGACATAAAGTAAATTTGTGAGATGAGTAAAAATTATATATATATATATATATATATATATATATTATGGAGATGTTTACAAAATAGCTCTAAAGGAAATAAACACTCCATGAATAGAGCTAATACTCAATAATGGTCATTGAGAATATTACACTCCACCATATTACATCACACTGCTACATCATACCAACTAGTCAATGCTACTTCCTATTGATGTAGTACTCACTCTCTACACACTCATATATTGTATATTCTATACCTATGGCCCTTTATATAGGAAATAGGTTCCTTGGCCAACACTTTACCTATATGTGCAAAGGGCATCATGCACATATATAGCTTGCACTTTGACACTTGTGTAGTTATTACATTGCATGAAGTAACTAGATAACTTCCTCCTAATGTAATCTAATATCATAAGTATGTACCAGGGAAAGGTACATTTACAAGATCCAAATGATGTAATAGACTCTATTTCTAACACAACTCCATTTCTTCTGATATTTGATAATTATGATCACCTTTTTAGAATTTTGAAAGTTTATCTTTTAGTTCTTTCTTGTTAAAAATATTTCCAAAAGTGTTATTGTTCTATTATTTTAACCTATATGTCATAGATTTAATTTATTTTGGAATATCATGCAACCCACCATTTCTTAAATAAATCCAAGTTTGTGCTATCATATCAAAAAATTGAGGATGGTCTTCTCAAATCTACTCATATTTAAAATATGTTTTTTTTTTTAATTTACTTACCACCATGTTAAATCTTGTTAGCTAATGATATGAACCAAATCCTTGTTAAGGTATTAATTTTAGCACAAGTTCCTTCATCTGGCCAATGATCTGAGAGTATGCATCTATCTAATTATTTTACTATAAGGTTCTAGCATCTCTTGTTTTTGGTCCATGTATAGTTATTTCTCCAAAATCATCCTCCCATAAATTCTTATTTTGAATAAAAACTAAGAAATATCTCATAGTTTGGGTTAATTTCCTAATTCCCCCAAAATTTTCATCTAGCTTGGTTATGGTATTAAAATATCATATGATCATGAATCAAGTTTCTTCATGGAGTGGCTCTCACATTGGGATATATTATGAAGAAATACCTTCCATAATGAATAATATTTATGTTTTCTTACCTAAATTGTATTATAAATCTTGTCCCTTATGTGGATTAAAAATTATATTACAATAGTGAGTGTGATAAGGGTAGGGTATGGCATTTGTTTTTTGGATGTTCATTTTCAAATGAGGTATTTAACAACATCCTTGAAACTTTTGTACAACATGGATCTTGCCAAATTCTATTGTTGATTTGTACTCAAGTTGGGAATCACCTTTTAGGAGCAAAAGAGGAACAAAATACTGAGTACTTTATGGAACTTCTATTTACCTCACTTTATGTGGGGTATTTGCAAAGAACAAAATAATAGAATTTTTAAAGGATGCAAGAAAGATGTGAAATCTACAGTGATCAAGATCTGAAATGCTATGAAGGAGAACATTTTGATAATATATTTTAAGGACTCATGGGAAGATGATGGTGAAAAATTTATTGCAAATAGTTGAGGGTTGGATTCTTGTAGTTTTCAACCATTAATTTCTTCCAAGCTTAAAATACTTCAAATAAAATGGGAGCCTCCACAATAGGGTTGGTTAAAATTAAAATTTTATAGTACTTCAAAAGGGAATCCAAGTATATAAGGTGTTTACTTTTTTTTTTTGTAATGAAATAGGAGAAGTGGTATTATCTTATGTTGAGAATCTTGAAATTCAATCTAATCATTTTGTTGAAACTAGAAATATGTTCCTAGGTATTAGGCTGATTGATAGAATTGGAGTTAAAAATATCATCATAGGAGAAGTTTCATTAAACATTATAAACCTAATAAAGGGTAATCAAGATTCAATTTGGGACATAAATGATATTATTAAGGAGGTTAGACTACAAATTAAGAATTTGGAAAATGTGCAAATTGTACATATCTATCGAGAAGGCAACAAGGTTGTAGATTGGGTAGCCAATTGGGGAATTTAGAATGAAGGATATGTAATATTGGAAGATAATTTTCCACAAGAAATTATGGAAATTAGCATTTATGAATTTAAAAATGTAGTTATTTGATATAAGGATTAGGAAAAGGGATTAAAAAATGTTAAAAGAAAATATTGTTAAGTATTTGTGTTAGTGTTGTATTTATGTTGTTAAGATTTTTACTAAGTTGGATTTATATAGTATAAGATGATATAGGTTATGTGGGTTGTATTTTCAAATTGGTGACTCACTTTATGTCACATATTGAGCTTTGTCTTCAAGTATCATATTTTTTTTTAATGAAAATGTAAAAGGGTTGGGGCCCTTTAAAAAATCCCTTCCTCCAACATCATAAAAAAAGATAAGGGTAGGGTTATACATTTACCAAAATAGCATTGGATGATGATTATATAAAGAGGGGAGATAGTAATTGTAAGTCATACAATCTGAGTAGTCATTATTGCAATTATCTCTACTCATGAAGTGGATTTCATCTTAGGAGATATTTACAGTGGTTCCTTCCATAAGGTATATTATGGGTGTTGTCTTATTCAAATACTTTTAACATATTTTGTGTGGATACTTATTTATGATTGATTTGTTTATTATCCAACATATTTAGAAATGTTTTTTTTATGTTTAGTAGATATATAGTTAGTTAACCTAAAGGGTATTATCAGTCTTACCTCGTGAAAATAATATTCTTTGTAAGGTTTTTAGCAGTTTGAAATCAATATCATGAAATTAAATTGAAACAAAAAAATTGATATTATGCTATGATATAATGTGTTTATACTCCTATATAATGATCATTTAATGTACTTTTAAGTCTATGTAATATTAATTATATCATGATTTTGGGTATCATGGTAGTTTATGAGGTTGATTATTTTATGGATATGGAAATCATGAAGTGTTTTCAAATCTAAATTTGATTATAATTGTTGTTGATTGCATATCCATAGCTTTTAATCCTATGGTTTCATGTTATTTCATCATAATTATTTTTGTGTTCTATGTGCCATATCCATGATTTTTGCTTTTCATAGTGGTGTGGATGGCGATATGCTGCAACCATATCTATATGATCTACTTTGTTTGACTATTCAATATTGTGTTCCTCTATTTTAAATGCTTCCTCATGCTTTTGTTTCTTGTTCTCATCTTTTGGTTCATCATTATTCTCTTCTCACCATGATTCCTTGGACTTTGCTTTTGCTTTTTACTTGGAATCAAAATATATATGTTTTTCAATATATTTTGGGTTCTTTTTTGGTTCTTCAATTTTTTCCCTATAATAGCTTCTCATTGTTTGTAATGTTATTTTCTTTTTCTTGTGCCATAACTTTATGAAATTATTTTGTATATTAGTGTTAATGGTACCCCATGAATCCAACCAAGGATAACCAAGAACAATATCCATATTATTTATAGTATTATTTATAGTTGTACCATAAAAAATTAAACGTAAAATATATTTTTCCATGGTTATATTCAAATATTTAAAAATACAAAATATTTCTCCTTGGAACTATCCATATTTAATATTATTTTTTGAAACATATAGGTTGTTAGCCAAGTCCATGTTGATGAAATTATACTTGTTGCTAAGATTTATGGAGACAATAACTTGTTTCTTATTTGAATACATCCCTAAATTTGCAAAACATATTTTTTAGATAAATTCCTATGACCTTTCTTTTGTTTGTCTGACTCTACAAGTTCCTCCATTCTCTTCCTTAATCCTTTTTTTTTTCTTGATCATTATTTATGCAATATTTAAAGCTAATTATGTTGCTCTAAATTTTTCATTTTCTCAAGAATAATTAAAGCTAATTATGTTGCTCTAAAGTTTTGATTGGAAAAGCAATCCACCAACACAAAGCTTCCCCTTCAAAAGTAAAACAAAGAGAAGCTTTCCATAATCAATCATTAGGATGCTAAAATTTACTTATTTACCTACTCTCTAATATCAATATTATCCTCTCTAGAAAAAAATAGAAACTCTATGAGTTCAACAATCTAGTGATATGGTTACCAATCTAGTGAGCCTTCAGAGGGAAACCTTTGTTGTGAATGATTCCTCTGTGTTTTCCAATTCAAAATCTACCAACTAAAAGGTTTATAAAGAGATTTTTATAATCCCCCTTATTTATGAAGAGAAATTGAAGGATATTCAACTGAAGTGAGAGGTATGTTGGATTTGCCTATGAAAACTAGGAGTGGAGTGGAAAATTCTAGGTAGTCTAAGCTTTTTTGACAAGAAGGTCAAGTCTGAAAAGAGCCCAGTATCGATGGAGAACTTAGACTCAGAGGAACGGCCCCCATGAAGAAGAAAGCTAGGCTCTCTATAGGGTTTATGGGTCATGAGGGTAAGTTATTTCCCAGTCTTTTGGTTTCTCCCAAAGTGCCAAAATATTTTCTAAATACAATGGTAGAATATTAGTCTTATCTAATGAGCAAGTTGAATGAGATTGCTACTTGTGTGAAAGAGATTAAATATATGATACAATGGTTTCAAAAAGTGATAGGGACCTCTAAGTTGGATGTTGAGGACGATTATCCTAAGGACCGAGTCCTCGCCCATTTGTGGACCGATTGGGATTTTTGTGATCGGTATGTTGGTCTTACTCCCTAGTGGGAGATTTTCCTTAGATCGGTCATGGTATCTTCGTTTTATCTCCTCTCACTATTATGATATTTTGGTAATATCCATAATACTATGATATTCTTCTTGTTTTCGGGTAGGGCTGGTGTGTTTGCTACTCAACATCTGGTGGGTTTATAGGTTTATTTTTTTTTAGTGATCTTTGTCCTTTGCCCTATTTTGGTAGCATCCTCTCTTTGTAATATGTTTGGGGAGTCTTTCAAAACCCCTTATTGTATCTAATAAAAAAAATCTCTATGAGTTAAAATAAAATCACAATGCAAACTAGGGTTTTATCAAAATAAATTTCCTGCTTATCAAGTCCTACCCAATTTTATCTTAAATAATTAGATCTAATCAATTTTTAAAACAAAACAAAAAATAGATTTACTTAGTATGTAAAATTGCTCCAATAGCCTAACTTTAAATGGTCATAGCTCCTTCAATATTGATCAATATTTGGCATATGACTAGTTATTTTTATAGTGCTTAAAATGATCTATCTATCTATCTATCTATCTATCTATCTATCTATCTATATATATATATATATATATATATATATATATATATATATATATATATATATATATATATATATATATATATATATATATATATTATTTTCTAGAAACTCTATAAACCTTGAAAACAATAACTACAAAAGTAGAAGATCTACAATAATTCTATACTTTGCTACAACCATTACTCTATACTAAACACTCAAAACCTTTTCTTAGATACTAGATGTTAAAAACCTTTACAAATAATATAATTCATATAAGGGACAAGATTGATAATAACCTTTAGGTAGGGCATCAATATTATTCCTTATGGAAGGAATCACTCTATAATATGTTCCAAGATGAGAACCACTCCATATGCAAGGATGATTACAATTATTATTTCTTAGAATGAATTTCATAATTACCAACTTCCTTCTTTATATAATCATCATCCACTGCTATTTTTGAAAAGGTACAAACCTAACTTTATCCCATTCTTTATTATTTTTTATTTTCCAAAATATATTGGGTTATTTATAACCTATGCTAATTACATAATATAATTGGGTTATTTATGGCTCATGCCAACTATACATTATTGTTGGGTTATTTATGGATCAATCCAAATATGTGATATAATATTTTATTATAAGGTACCTACCTCTATGTACCTATTGTGACTGTTGCACAACTAGCCCCAAAAATTAGGGACCCGCCTTAAATTTTATGTTTTTGGAAGTGTTGGTCTTCTTTGAGCAATAATTTTCATAAATCATTATAATTGTGATGGCTTTGTAGTTTGTTTTTGGGTTATTGTTTATTTTTAATTTTTCTTAGAGGATCTTATGTTTTGGATTAGTTTAGTAATTTTTAATATCTTTATTAAATGTAATGTTACTTTGTAATAGGATTAATAAACTTTAAATATTTTGGATTAATTTTCCAACTTTTTTTAGCATTTAAAGTTAATAGTATTAAAATTTATATATACATATATATAAAAAATAAAAGAAAATAATAAAATAAAATGTTTTTTTTATATACATACATATGTATATATATAATCATTTTATTAATATGTGTGTTATTTAATAGTTGGTTTAATAGGTGTGTTATTTGATGATATGTGCAAAGCATAACTAATGTGTGATTCCTTTTCTTCAAGTGCTGAGACTGAGGACACACAGCTTGATAGGGATGAGATGTGGGATGTTTGTCCTACGTCATATAGTGAGATGCTCAAAGAAGCAAAACCAAAGCCACACAATGACCGAATTACATGGGTATTCTACCTGACATGACTATTGGGTGATCTAGGTGCATTCATGGGTGTGTTCTTGGACTAATCAAGGTGTTGTAAGCCCACGTGGTGGATGATATGGAGTCTATGTATCATTTATAAACTTGAATTTTGTGGACATGAAAAATTCATATTGGTAGCTATCAAGCAGTAATGATGGGCCAGATTGGTGTATACGACCACGTCGACCAAGGAGCCTTGTGTACACGATGACAATGCAGGAGAAGCAAACAAGGATGACCCCAAGAAAACACACCAATGATCGTTAGAAATAAAACCATGATATATAGAGTGGATGGACCTATTTTACTTTGTATATGTAGAGCGAATCATCCTGGTTGTGATGCAGCAAGGGAGGAACACTTAGCATTGACAATTTAACATGTTTGCTACCAGATAAAATTAGATATGGAAGCCATGTCATGTTGAAGATCAGTCAGTAGGCAATTTCAAGCAAAACACGTGGTGATTTCCTTCCCAATGGCCCAACTTAAGGTAAAGGTGGTTCTCAATATTGGAAAAATCATCGAGAGCAATAAAGATACAAGGTGAAGTAATATTTCAAAGCTTCGGTCAAGTTTATTTGATGCAATGGAATACCCAAACTCGAAGGTGCTATACTCATTGAAGAGAATTTATAGAAACATATTCTAGAAATAATGCATAAATAATAACTAAGGAAATAATGACACCATTCAATGCACATATAACACACAAGATTTACCCTGGTTCACCCAATTTGGGCTAGTCCAGCAAACAAGAGTCTATCCTCCTTGATATATTATTCTCTCTCTTGTCCCTAAAACGAGACATTACAATAATTATATAAGGAAACTCATACAACCCTAAACCACCAAGTGGTATTAGGGTACCATGGATACAACACCATGGGCTAAACCACCCACACCCACTAACCACCCACCAAATGTGGGAATCCCGGGGGTCGCTCCAAAAGTAGCGATAAAAGTAGGTGAAAAGTAGTGATAAAAGTAGGTGAAAATTTCGACGTCGGCTTCGTGAACTTCAATCACTTTCATCATATCCGAGGGCATCCCCCTACACACCCCGAGCCATCACCTATTATGTAATCACCTTTACCATAGTCGGGGGTCCTTGGGGGCCTCCCCGCCCCCTGGACCCCCCCTACCCATCATATTTTGTGCTGTAGTGCCTGTCGTATAATTATTTTCTGACAAAGAATGAGACACATCCAACATTCTCCCACTTGTTGAATACTTTTCTAGACCCATTTCAATTGTATAGAATCTAAACTTTTCAGTGCTTACAGCCTTGGTTAAAGCATCTGTAACATTTTCCTTGGTGTCTACCTTTTCCAACAACACTTTCTTTTGTTCAAGCATGTCCCTACAGAAATGGAACTTTGTATTAATGTGCTTCATTCTTGAATGGTAAGCAGGGTTCTTTGCCAAAAATATGGCACTCTGACTGTCACAGTTTATCTTCATAGCTCCTTGAAAGAACCCAATTTTAGCACATAGTCTTTACAGCCATACAACTTCCTTACTTGCATCAGTGGCTACCATATACTTAGCTTCAGTAGTTGAAAGAGCAACAACAGTCTGCCTCTTGCTCATCCAACTAATGGCCCCTCCGAACAAATTGAATACATAAGCACTAGTAGATCTTCTCCTGTCCAGATCTCCAGCCCAATCTACATAAACAAACCCTTCTATATCCAATTGTCTATTTTCTTTACCTGTACCCTCATAGCAGATTATAAAATCAGAGGTGCCATGCAAATATCTAAAAACCCTTTTCACAACAGTCCAATGCTCTTTACCAGGTTTAGACATATATCTACTCAAGACTCCCACTGCATGGGCAATGTCTGCTCTAGTACAAACCATGGCATACATTAAACTACCTACAACATTTGCATAAGGAATATGTGACATTTCCTCTACCTCTTCTTCTATTTTTGGACATTGTTCAGTAGACAAATTTTCACCTAAAGAAATAGGTACCTTCACCGGTTTGCAATCCTGCATATTGAACCTTTTCAACATTGTCTCAACATACTTTTTATGATCCAGCCACAACTTTCTGTTAGAGCGATCTCTTTTTATTTGCATACCCAATATAAAATTCGCATGGCCAAGATCCTTCATGTCAAACTGCGATGCCAACTGAGACTTTACTTCCCTGACCAGTTTCTTGCTATTTCCAATTAGTAACATGTCATCAACATAAAGAACTATAATGACAATTACATTACCAATTTTCTTTGAATACACACAGTGATCAGCATTGCTACAAACAAAACCAATTCCTAAAACATAAGTATCAAGTTTTTGGTACCACATTCTAGGTGATTGTTTAAGTCCATACAATGATTTCTTTAACTTACATACCAGATCCTCCTTTCCTGCAACAGTGAAACCTTCAGGCTACCTCATATAGATTTCTTCCTCTAAATCTCCATGAAGGAATGCAGTTTTCACATCCATCTGTTCTATTTCAAGATCAAATGTAGCAGCCACAGCTAACATAAATCTAATTAATGTTAGCTTTGCAACAGGAGAAAAAACTTCACCATAATCAATTCCTTCAACCCGGGAAAAACCTTTAGCAACCAGACGAGCTTTATATTTCTCCACTTTACCTTCGACGATTCTGCTTCTTCTTAAAGATCCACTTGCAACCTATTGCTTTCCTACCACTTGGTAATTTCACTAAATCCCATGTTCTGTTCTTTTTCAGGGACATCATTTCCTCATCCATGGCCTCTTCCCAATGGTTTGCCTCTCCAAAATTAATAGCTTCTCTAACTATTCTAGGATCTTCATCAGTAACAGATAGTACAAAAGAAGTAGGAAAAGCAGATGGACTATACCTTTCAGGTTGCTTCCTTTCCCATTTTGATCTCCTTACCACAGGTGTATGAACCTCTTCTTCATCGTCTTCTAGATCCTCACCTGTATGCTCCTCTTCCATATCCTCATCTGTATGCTCCTCTTCCAGATCCTCTACTGTCTGATAGTTTTCCATGAGATCAAATTGGACCGTTCCAGGTTCCTCTTCTGTAACTACCTTCCTGGAATCACTTATCATCTCCCTAAACACCACATCTCTATTAGACACTGTACTTTTAGTTTTTGGATTCCAAAGCTTATATCCTTTAACACCATCTTTATAACCAATAAATATACATTTAACAGCCTTATTATCTAGCTTACTTCTTTTCTCCTTTGGAATATGCATGTATGCATCACAGCCAAAAACTTTGAGATGTGAAATAGAAGGTTTCTTACCAAATAGAGCTTCAAATGGAGTTTGATCTGGCAATGTTGATGTAGGTGACTGATTTCACAAGTAGCATGCTGCACTCATTACTTCTACCCAGAATTCTTGTGCCAAACCTACACCACTGAGCATACTTCTAGCTTTCTCCATCAGTGATCTGTTCAACCTCTCTGCAACTCCATTTTGTTGAGGTGTATATGGAGTAGTCTTCTATCTTGCAATACCACATTGCTTACAAAATTTCTCAAATATATTAGAACAATATTCCCATCCATTATCAGACCTCAACACCTTAATCCTTTTATCAGTTTGATTCTCAACAAGTGCTTTAAATTCCTTAAATTTTTCAAACACTTCATCTTTGCTCTTAAGAAAGTAAATCCATGCATATCTTGAAAAATCATCAACAAAGGAAGCATAATACTATGGTTTTCCAAGAGGTGGCATAGGAACAGGACCAAAAATATCATTGTGGATCAAATCTAGTACCCCACTAGATCTTGTGGCACCAGATGGAAAACTAACCCAATTTTGTTTACCATAAATACAATGTTCACATAACTCGAAATACATTGAGTAATTAGGGATACCATGAACCATACCTTTTGTGTATAGGGTACGCAATCCCTTTTCTCCAATATGTCCCATCCTTTGATGCCAGAGTGTTGAGCTTTTATCAGAATCAACCTCGGGAACAGTTGAGCTATTGCACTCATTTGTCATAGTGCTTCCCAATAGCTTATACAATGTTCCAATCCAAAATCCCCTTGCCAACACCATTGATCCATGAACCATTTTGCATGAATCCTTGCCAAAACTGACATTCACTGCTGCATCGACCATTTTGCCTATCGAATCAAATTTCTAGCAAGTCCTAGAATATGCATCACACCTGGTAGGGTCTTAACCCTACCATCCTACAGCAAAATTTTCACTCTTCCATGACCCATGATTCTGAGTGGTGAATCATCTCCCAATAGTACCTCCCCTCCATCATATCTTTCATATTCACTGAACCACCCTCTATGAGGAGTCATATGAAAAGAGGCACCAGTATCAATCAACCAATCATTTTTATCTGATCATGTGGAGCACGATGAGCATGATGCCAGATATGCATCCCCTGCTTCATCAATGGATTTATTCATCTTTGTGGAAGTCGATTCATCAGACTTTTTTCCAGACTCAACTTTCTTTGATCTGTAATCCTTCTTCATATGACCAAGCTTGCCACAATTCCAACATTTTCTCTCAAACTTCCCTCAAGACTTTGATCTACCTTTAGACTTAGAACTATCACCATATCTATATTTGTCCTTCTCCTTGGCATGCCATCTCACTATTAGGGCTTCCTTAGATGTGTGTTCCATGGCTTTTCTCCTCATATCCTCAGATAATAGAGATGCCACTATATCTTCAAACTTCAATGTGGATGAAGTTGTACTACCAATTGCTACTACTAAGTTATCCCATGAATATGGTAAAGAGCATAACAAAGTAATGCATTTATCTTCCTCACTCAACTTAATTTCTACAGATGTTAGTTGACTTACCACTATATTGAATGCATTCAGATGATCTGCAACCAAATCCCCGTCATGCATCCTAAGATTGTATAGTTTCTTTCTGAGGAATAATTTGTTCACTAGGGACTTCGATTAATACAAAGCCCCTAACCTCTCCCAGAGATCCTTTGTTGTAGCTTCTCCCGAAACATTGATGAGCACTGAATCTGTAAGACACAATCGAATCAGACTCCTTGCTTTTCGATTCATATTCTCCCAATATTCATCAGAAGTACCCGTAGGTTTTGTTGTTTCTGAAATAGCAGCCCGCTGATCTCTGTCCATAAGCATATATTCCATATTTAACTTCCATATCTCAAAACTTTTGCCATCAAATTTCTCGATCTCTATCCTTGAATGATTTCCTAACATTTTTCCTTCAAACTCCTTCTGCGTAACTCCCACTCTATAATAG
The DNA here is from genome assembly GCA_028583015.1 of Wollemia nobilis. Classification (NCBI taxonomy): domain Eukaryota; kingdom Viridiplantae; phylum Streptophyta; class Pinopsida; order Araucariales; family Araucariaceae; genus Wollemia; species Wollemia nobilis. Next base: position 242,964 of record JAQPPZ010003013.1, read on the forward strand.
GTTTCCTATCACTCCTAGAAACCCTAGATCTTCTTCAAATGGATTTAAACCCTAGAAATAAAGGTGTCCCCCTATGGCTAATGACTTGGCTCTGAAACCAAATGAAGAGAATTTACAGAAACATATTCTAGAAATAATGCATAAATAATAACTAAGGAAATAATGACACCATTCAATGCACATATAACACACAAGATTTACCCTGGTTCACCCAATTTGGGCTAGTCCAACAAATAAGAGTCTATCATCCTTGATATATTATTCTCTCTCTTGTCCCTAAAACGGGACATTACAATAATTATATAAGGAAAATCATACAACCCTAAACCACCAAGTGGTATTAGGGTACCGTGGATACAACACCATGGGCTAAACCACCCACACCCACTAACCACCCACCAACCATGGGAATCCTGGGGGTCGCTCCAAAAGTAGCGATAAAAGTAGGTGAAAAGTAGTGATAAAAGTAGGTGAAAATTTTGGCATCGGCTTCGTCGGCTTCAATCGCTTTCATCGTATCCAAGGGCGTCCCCTTACGCACCCCGAGCCATCACCTATTACGTAATCACCTTTATCATAGTCGAGGGTCCTTGGGGGCCTTCGGCCCCCCAGGACCCCCCCTACCCATCGTCTTTTGCACTATAGTGTCTGTCGTACAATTCTTTTCTAACAAAGAATGAGACACATCCAACACTCATGAGGTAGAACAATGGTAGTATATTATATGAAGGATGGTTGATGTGGATGTAGGTGTGAACTTACAGTGTTCGCATATGACATGGACAAATATTGAGAATATATAGCGACCGAAGGTAGTGATGCCATTGATATGGATAAAAAAAGTACACAATGTTGATGATGATCATGTGGAGGTGAGGATTTTTTGAGCAGCAAGTGATAGAGTTCAAACAGTTGTGACTAGACAAAGGATATCCAAGAAGAGCGCAGTGTACATGGAAATTTTTTTTAGGTAAAGTGATGTTCCAAAGTATGTTCCCCATAAAATATAGTATTTGATAAAGAATGCATTGATAATCATGGATGTATGAGTAGCCAAACACAGTGGAAACTAGGCACCCATCGTGATGCCGAACACAGTGAAACTAGACATGATGAAATTCACAATGGACTATGAAGGGGACGAACGTGGTTGACAAATAAGAGGATGTGGATTGATGAGATGGCATTAATTTGGATAGTGAGAAAATGCTTGGATGATATGTACATTACTGATAGCCAACATAGCAATGTCATGATAGATAACTCTAATGATGGTGGCAATAGAGAGTATGAGTATCACACTTTAGTGATAGAGATATACACAAAACCAAAATGTTAATATCGAAGACCGTTGCTAGTTCATGGGATGGTATAGTGGATACTCCATTCTATAGAAATGTAGAGGTAAGGATAATTATAGAGCACATGTGGTAAACGTGAGTGATGATGGTGTAGCAAGAATAAGGTGGGACCGACTGTAGATTGTATGGCAAAAAATAATGCATTGGGAAAGTAAGTGATGCAGATAAATATGTTTCATTCTCTATGAATAGTTAACATATCTGGGACATGTTATGTGGCAGAAATCATCAGTGCAATAAACATCATAGTAACCCTCACTGTAATTTTTAATTTTGATAGACTGTGCAATGATTACATTGTCCATATCCCAAGTGTAACCTATACCCCAAATGGCATATGTTTAGGATAATTACATGGGCATTTGTTAAAACATAGTATCAGTGAAAGGATATTGTGTTGTTGGTTAGGTTCCATATCATGATATAAAAATTCAAGGATTAAAGGAAAGGTATAATTATCATGTTATTTATTTCTCTCAAGGTAAACAAAGGAGGGAAAGGCTCTCATAAATATGTTCGATAAATGGCAATTAATATTTTTTGTGGAAAATTGAAAGACGGAAGGACATTAAAGCCAAAGTGGGCTATATTGAATAATGATATGAGCACATCACTCTCGAGGCAAATGTTCTTAACGTGTGTAATATGGAAATTTTGAAAAATAGTAATAGTGTGGGTGTTATTTAGCAACTGGAGTGCACATCATTACAAATGAAAAGGAAGCGGTTATGAAAGACAAACGAAAACATGAAAACTCAACCAGCAAGAGGAAATGGAACAAAGAGTTTAGGAGCTAAAACGAAAGGAGAAAATGAAAATATTTTTTGAAGATTTAAATACAACATTAAAAGACAAAGAAAAGGACTAGACTTTTTTGGGAGTGAAGGCTGGAAAACTACTATAACAAGGACATTATCTTCCTATTTTAATGTAAAATGATGCAAAAATTTACCCTTTATTAACAAGATCAGAGGAGATTTGTTCCTGGATGTCTTGATTTAATGTCTATCTTTCTTTCCATGCTTTTAGGCTTATAGGTAATGTTTTATGCAATTAAATGGTAGCATTGTCAAATGTCTAGAAATATGGAACTTATTTTGTTTCCCTTTGAAGATTGCACCTAGTTTATCTCAAAATGTGCAAATGTAGTTTCATTTAGACTAGGTTACATCCAAAAATTCTCATATCTTAGGTTTTGGAGGATAGGGTAGCATCATATTGGAAGTAGTTTGTTTTTAGTATTTTCAATGTTCTGGTCTATTTTCTAGACTACTTATTTTTATTTTTCTAACCTTCTTTTTTTGCAGTTTTTTTTAAAACTTCGGCGATTAAAATAAAAATCGAAAAAAAAAAAAATTCTAAAAATAGATGCATGGGTCTCTAGAATAAGCTTTTAACGTTTCATCCTATGTAGTTTTGATTTCATTTTGAAGCCATTTTGAAATTTTAAAATCTTTCAAAGTTGCTATTTTTACAAACATTTTGTAATTTCAGATTTTACATATTTTTGTATTTTGAAGGTAAATCTAGTTTCAAGCTTTGCATTTCATTTTGCAAGCAATAAATTAACTTTCCTTTGTGAAAATAAAAATTTCATTAAAAAGAGAGTTATTTATTTGGCATTTCAAAAGGCCATTATTTTTAAAGCAATAAATTGATTTCTCTTTATGAAAATTAATTTCATCAAAGAGGGGTAATTTATTTGTCATATTAAAGGCTATTTTATTTACCAAGTTATTCATGTAGATTATTTTATTTTCATGTTCAAAGCAATATTAAATGAATCCAATCATTATTAAAACTTTGCATTTCAAAAGATAGATTTTAGTCTTCTCTTTTATGCTCAAAGTAGGGTTTAATAATGCAAGATAAAACTTGTTTAAAATCTACTTAATCAAAGGAAGATAAAATCTACCTAAAATAATCCAAGATAAAATGAACTAAGACTTTACATCGTGGTCATATGAGGGCCAATCAAATTTTTCTTTTATTTTAAGTTTCATGAATAATCAATAGCATAGCATAATAAAATAAACCAACACAAGCCCCTTGTTAATAGTTACTTGAAAATCACTAAGGTATTCCTAGCACTTATTTGATATATCTTCACAAGATTACAAACACACATTAAGTAAAAGGAACCTTGGAGAAATTTTATTTCTTTGCGAGAGAGGGTTTTTATAATTAAAATCCTGATGGTGATGGGGATTTTGCAATTGGGTAAAATTTCCACTCAACAATACCCTAGCACAAGGTTAACTTAGGCTTGTCTTTGTTTACTAAAAGTGCTTAAAGACTTATTTCGATACATGAATATTTCTATTTTCTCTATAAACACCTAATATTATGTACTATGAATTTCCCACATTTGGAATATAATTATTTCACATAAATCATAAGCAAGAAACCCATCTAGAATTAGATCAAAAAATATTATCTACTAAGCACGCACACACACACAGACATACACATATATTAGTAACCAATAACCTCATATTTCCCCAAGATAGAGTACATTGTCCCTGCTGCAAATATCCATCTACCTGTGGATCCCCATTCATGTCATAGATCCTCATCTATGTTGTAAATCTCCATCTACATCAAGGATACCTTGTTGTTCCTATAGACACCTAAAACACATCATGTCGATGGCGACTACTCATATGGACATGCTACAAGACCATATGGAAGATCTTGGACAAACTCCAAGATAGAGCAGTGGTTCTAACCACTCAATTTGGGCTCCTTGGCCTAATCAGTCTGAACCGCAGTTGAGACCTACGGTCTACAGTCTGAACCATGGCTGACACCTATGGTTTATAGTCTAAACCGTAGCTATCACCTGTGGTCTTAACTAAAGTTCAGTTGGCCTTCATCCAAGCCAAATCGGTTTGAACGACCATTTGATCTAGAAGAAGGTGGTTAAAGGATGGAAGCTTCCAATCCAACTATCCTAACCACCCCTTCTTGTTCTTGGCTTCTCCATGAAGCCACCCCTAGCCCTTGGGTAGTCCTATAAATACCCCTTCAAATTAGGGCAAAATGATATAGAAGAGAGCATTGGAGATTAGAGCAATGAAGCCCTATCGGATTGTGGACTCACTTGAGTGCACTAAGAGAGAGATTTGTTGCTATCACTTTGCCAACCCAAGCATCATGACAAATTGTGCCATGGATGCCCTAAGGAGCTAGAATGCCAAGAAACGCTAATTTGGGCAAACGGAGGCCCTATCAAGAAATTCAACCGCCAAACCTATCAGAGGACACTGAGGCGACCCTTGATCATCAATTTGACAAGGAGGATCAAGCCCACAACCCTAGAATTGGAGGGCAAAACCATTTGATTGCTCCTCATGGCTAAAAGCCATGGTTTACATTGTGTAGACCACTCATCCGAGCTGCGGTTTGCAATAGGTGTAAGATCCCCTTACTATCCCTTTTACAGTATGCTTAGCTAGGTTAGATTAATCAGTTTAGTACTTGATTTGGTAGTTTAGAGACTTTGACTGACTGGATTAAGGATTTGATTAGATTTACTTCATTTTAGCAAGTAGGGCATAATTGGTTTCTTTTCATGCTAACATGCTTCATTTCATACATTTGATCCATTAGATTGGTAGTTGTAGTCCTTATTTACATGTTTCTAACAATATTTATGAGAATTGCTTATGTTTAGCATGGTTTATCCACTTTCTTGATTTCATGTTGCTATGCTATCTTTGTGTATATTTCCTTTAAAGGGCCTCATCATGAGAGGCTTCATATGCTTTTAATGCTTTTATGTTGTTTCTTGACCGTAGGGAATCAGATTCAAAGGAGATTCAACCATTCAATTCCTTCCTCAACATGAAGAAGAGGGTCCACTCCACCCTAGAGTAGTTTGTGTCACCTTAAAGGCTTGAAAAGTGCATTGTATCCCCAAGGGGATTACAACATTGTAATTGCATATCAAAAAGGGGTATCCCTAAGAGGGATTCATTTGTAATACATGAATTGGTTCTAAAAGGAAATAAAGATGCATTTTACTTAATTTTTTGAATATCCCTAAGATGCATTTTATTCAATTTGTGTTTGAATATCGCTTTTTACTTCACTTTATGCAATTGCAATATCGGGTGCATGCCTTTATGGTCATACAAAAGGTGATCACGATGGGACTCCATATTTTAAGCACCTAATCTGACATCTTCTATGTTTTTTGGATTGTAGGTGCAAACCGTAGCTTCCAGCTATGGTCTCATTGTTGGCCTGTGGCTTCAAGATGCGGCCTATAGTCAGAACCATGAATCAGACCTACGGTTTACAATAGACAGATCAGACAATAGAGGACAAAACACAGATCGGATGTGGACCTGAGGTAGGTCCCACTTTTCACCCTCTATAACTTTTTATGTCTCTGTGTTTTTCCAGAATGCCAAATTTGCAATACAACTAGGAAAACTAAAAAGGGAAATGAACTAGGTCCTAGATTTGTATTCATTTTTGCATTATTAGAAAGTGCTGCTAGGAACAACGGACCTCTGAGTGCATTCCGCCCTAGAATACAACGTGCTTGATAAAAATTGTGTGTTTGGTTTGCATGTTTGAGGCCCAATCAGTGGCCATTTGCATAGTAGCTTGCATTGTCAAAAATCATGTAGGATATAGCATGCATTTCTTAATATGAAACATTTATTTTTACATTACATGTAGGAAATAATCATTCATGCTATATTATGCATTTTCATTTCTATGCAAATATTAAAATGAACCACACACACCACATTTCACTTAAACACTAGTGAGTTGGGAGTCACATCCAACCACTAGTAGGGTTCAACGACGGTGGGCGTAATTTCCATCCATTGGCCCAAATCCTACGTACCCTTGGATACTAGACCAATACCGGATCCAAGAACCTTTCGTACCCTAGAAAATTTGCATGTATTCTCTTCGAAGGGTATAACGCTGACTAGGGGAAAATGGGTGAGGATCTGGGAGGACCTGTGCTCCTTGACCGGGTGTGGACTTTCATTACCACACATTATAGGTTGGATTACGTGACTTGGAGTTCATAGCCAAGTTGTCGAGCTATGAGTATACAGGTGAAAGCCATTTAAACTAAGAATATCATCCAACAAGCTTTCAAAACATGATAAGGAGTTTCTTTACTAATACAACAAATCTTGAAACAACATCAAACAATTTAGGGCTCACTTTTAAAATGTAAAGAAGATAATCACATTGTTTACTTTGTATGCTTCTTTATTGCTTAATTCATCAAGATAAGACCTTTCTTTGAGGTCAAAATTCTTAGTGAGAGAGGCTTCCTCTCAAGTTTTGCTTAGTCGGTTCATCATGACGACTAGGCATGATAGAGCTCAATCATGAGCTAGTGATTCAGAAGATTCATGGAGAGGCCCTGAATGCCTCCGATATTCACCTAAGGATATTTTAGACCTTGCACGCCTCCTTTCTAGGCATCATACACATCATTCACCCGAGGATCTTATCCTCCTAGTGTGACACTCTGATAGTCATCGTGAGACTCCTTCATCACATAGGGGGTCCACACATAGAGGTGATAGGGTTTCCACACACATGGAAAGAACTAATATTATTAGATCTCACCCTAGCAAGATAGAGAGTTGTGGATCTTACTCCATGAATCAGTCATATAGGGAACCTAAGTCTCATGCAGCCCATAAGAGGTGACTACTCCAAGACCAATTGGAGGAGGCACGCATTGAGCGTGAGTGTCTAGAGCGTGAGTACTCAGAGAAGAAGAGATCACATCAACAAAGGTTGGATAGGCTCCAACAATGTGAAGGGAGGATTTACCAACAGAAATTATATGAAGAACAATCATGTGAGGTAACTCCTGAGAAGAAGCTCATACCTAGAGTGCTTAGGCAACAAGTCAATGTGATGCACCCGACGCATCATCAAGAGTTACCTCTTAAGCAGGAGGATAGCCATTCTCTTAGATAGATAAACATACTATTAGCTATTGATAAGTGACAAAAGGACATGCCTAAGGATCCCATGCGCAAGCATGAGGTTGAGAGTAGGCAAGTTAGATAGGTGAGCAATGTTAATGCTCGAAAGTCATCACAATCCTTGGGGCATATACAGTCTATTCCACCATATAAGGAACCTGTGATTACTTTCCATAAATAGGAAGTCAAACCTATCCCTATCAAGGAATCTGATCCTCCATTGCATATCATAGCGAGGATAAATCAGATTGCGTATAAGCGAGTGTTGGTGGATACTGGGATCATCGATTAATATCATCACCACCTCAACATTCAAACATCTCAAAATTCCATCATCCCACATCAAGGAAACAAATTTAATGCTACAAGACTTTAATGATGTGGAATCCCCTATAATAGGCACAATAGTCCTCCCCATCGAGGTGGGACAAAATATTATTCCTACATTGTGCTACATTTTAGAGGGTTCAAGACAGTATAACCTGTTTCTTGGAAGGCCATGGATAAGAGCCATGGAGTGCATACCGTCCATAGTGCATCAATGCATTAAGTACACCCATGGAAAGAAAATTCCATATAGTTGAGGTGGACCCAGATCCCTTCAAGTATTATAAACCTGAGGATCACCCTCAAGAATCTAGTGGGTCACCTAGGCATCTGAACATCCAACCTGAAGAGTCTATCCAGAGTTTAGATGCAACCCCATAGACTATGGTGGAATTACCTTCACCACCGATGTCTGTTATGGAGTCACCCATCACCCCTCCATCCTCGACATCTCTTAGAAGGGAGGGATTGATGAATGTAGTTATGAAGATGCTCACAACTATCTTTGATGGGGCTTTAGAAGAGCCTCTTGCTCTTACCAAAGAGGAAGAGCCTATGGTGGATATGGATGAACCTGAGTGTATCACACCATCTTCATCCATCATGTTACAAGATAGTCCTCATGAGGATGATGGTGAATATACAAAGCATATGGAGGTAGACACCATGATGTCACCCATCATGGAAATCATTGAGGATTTAGGTCAGCTTCTTGATGAGTCTCTACCTATTGAGCCTATCCTTGATGCATCGAATGAGCATGAGGAAGAGTTAGTTGTTACAATTGAGATGCTACAACCCCAACAGGTTGATGAGTCACCTACGACTCATGCAATTATGGAGTCATTTTCTCATGAGTTTGTGGGAATGGTTGATATTGGGTCAGAGGATCGAGTGACTCTAGAGCAAATAGAGCAAGAGATGGGGCAATCAGACATTGCTTCCATATCAAAGGGGTTCGAACCTTTAAAATTAGTCACTCCTGACTCATTTCTTGTGCCACCTTCTCAAGGACAAGAGCAAGTGTGTACCCCATATCAGGTTGGGGGTACTAAATCTGACATAGTTCAATTCTTTCAAGTCGAGCAACAACATGAACTAAGTCATGCGCATGAGCATGTGGATAGCACTAATGAAGTGTATCATCAAGAAGCGTCCACATCAACCCAAGCAAAGGAAATAGGTGATTTGCAATTACCTAATGGATCTTTAGCATCCACTTTTCTATTTCCTTCAATAGACAAAGGTATTTCGAGTCATTCATTGGAAATACACATGAATTCTTTGTCAGTCTTGCAATCCATTCTAAGTCATCTAGAACGAATGGAACATCGAATGGATGAGCAAGATAAGGCGTTGCATTTTATCATGAATCAGCTTGGAAAAATGGGATCACAAAAGCATCCTTTGCTTGAGGCCGAACCACTTCCTATGCAAATACAGGAAAAACCTCAGCAAAAGCAAGAGCCCATGCGGCCAACCCAACCATTGGGTCCTCAAAGTAAACCAATGTGGGTCGAGCACCCAAAATAGTCGCAGCACATTTGGACTCCTATAAAAGAGTCTATGTCTGACATATTTCAGAAGCTGCAAGAGGCTAAGGCCATCACCTTACCTAAAATCATCCCTGTAGACCCAAATAGAGCTAAACCTATGGGTTACAGGGAGCATCACTATTGTCTCTACCATCGAATAGAGGGTCATGGCATTCGATATTATCATGAATTCAAGAGTGTGGTGCAAAACTTTATAGATAAGGGGGTTTATCAGGAATATGGTTCTCTTATAGTGCCCCAACATGCTGAAGTGGAGGTCACACCTCCTCAAGAGCGACCCCGAGGTCATCAGTCACCTCGTAAGCCCGATAAGCCAGTGCAATGAATAGTTTCATTTTAGATGACTATTCTAACTTTGTTCCAAAAGTTACATGAGGCAAAGGCATTCATATTACCCGAAGTCAAGCATAGGGCATCCAAGACTAGGTCACCTATCAAGAGCTCCTTTTGTGTGTATCATCGAGTGCATGGACATGACATTCAGGATTATCAATCATTTAAGAGGGTCATCCAAGACCTAGTAGAATGAGATGCAATCCATGAGGATGGTTCGCTCATTCAACCCTATGCCAAAGCATAGGCACAATCCTGAGGTCCGTTCCTCATGTGGGAGAGTTGATTTTTGTCACTCTTCCTAAACAAGTTGATTACATTTCAGTGAATAGCATGCACGTTGGGGGTCTCCAAGGTAGCATACCTTCCCCACCATCCATGCCAAGTTCGATAAGGCAAAGTGAGGGGTCTAGAAGTATCACGCCTCCCTCATTGTCATCGAGTGGCACGTACACTAGGGGTACATAGGGTAGCATACCCTCCCAAAAAGGCTCCAAGGGTTCCTAAAATCGCTTGGTCATAAAAAGCTTCTTAAAACCGCTTGATCAATCCCAAAAGGCTCCAAGGGTTCCTAAAACCGCTTGGTCATGTTAGTAAAAGGCTCCAAGAGTTTGCTTAAAACTACTTGGTCAACCCAAAGGCTCCAAGGGTTTTCTAAAACTACTCGATCATCCTAAAAGGCTCCAAGCTCTTTTATGAGTAGTTTGGTCAATCAAAAGCTCCAAAGGCATCTGTAAGCCCTTTGGTCATACTAAAAGGCTCTGAGAGTTTGCTTAAAATTACTCGGTCAACCCCAAAGGCTCCAAGGGTTTGCTAAACACCACTCGATCATCTTAAAAGGCTCCAAGCTCATCTATGAGTAGTTTGGTCAATCAAAAGGCACCAAGGGTTTCTAAAAACTGCTTGGTCAACCCAAAGGCTCCAAGGATTCTTAAGAACCGCTTGGTCATCCCAAAAAGCCCCAAAGGTGCTCATAATCCCTTTGGTCAATCCTAAAATCTCCAAGGGTTCCTAAGAATCGCTTGGTCAATTTAAAGGCTCCGAAGGCATGTACTCATCGTTTGGTCAAATATAAAGGCTCAAAATCAATAAAAATTATAAAATCAATAAAATCCAAAAAAATGGTAAAGCATAAAATCAAAAAATTGGTAAAGCATAAAATCCAAAAACATTTGCATTTGCATCATGCATTTTCATTCACACATGCATTCACTTCATTGCATTGCAAATAGGTATTCATCATCCATTGCATTCCACATTAGAAGGGATTGTGTTTGTTCGTCTTACAAACGATGCCACGTTTGTGTTTTAATCATGCACCTTTGCATTTATCATAATCCATCATTCATGTGAGTAATTGTGTTTTTCAACACAACCCATAATGTTGCTATGAAGAATATACTAGGTTTTTTGGTCACTCAACCATACCTAGAGGTCTTATCAAGAGTTGATAGAAAGCTTGCTTTGCTTTTGTAGATAAGGTCTAGTTAGTATAGCCCTTAGCATATCATAATTCTATCACTAATCAAAAAATTAAACAATCCTAATAAGGACTAGGGGAAGATGAAAGCCACGAAGCAGGACCGAGTATCCTGAGGTGAAAAGAGTTATTCTTGCTTATCCCCCTATGCGAACGGTATGGGAAATGTTGGTAATTGGCAAAAGGACAAGTGTATTCCCTACTTAGAATCCCTTTCTTACGATAAAATGAGCAATATCCCAGAGTGATATCCCACATCAATCCTCAATATTGATACCCTAGATCGATATCATAGATCGACATCCCAGATTGATATCCTATATTGATATCATAGATCGATATCCTCAATCGATATCCTAGAAATAGTTCTCCAAAGAAAAATCCCCAAAGGGAAGTTTCTGAAGAAAATTATCAAATGTAAATTCCAGAAAGTGAAGATCAAATGAAGATCAGAAATCAAGTTCAAATGAAGATCAAATGAAGATCCAAAGAAAGTTTAAAGTCAAAGTGGAATCAAATCCCTTGCACAACTATATATGAGCAAGTATCCCAAAAAATTGAAGAGAAGGAGGGAGCAAACTTGAATCCTTGGAATTGCTAGCACTATTGTACCTTACGCATGATGATATGTCTGATGCATTAGCACCTTGCTTATGTACATACCAATATTTGAATGTGGAAGAGCTAGCTTCAGGTGTCATGTATCGCCTAGTGGTCTAGTCCAACTAAAATCTAAACCTAAGATTGGATAAACACTTGTGGACCCCCAATCTTAGCAATGGGCTGAAAGAATCCTACCTGACATCGGGGTATGCTTGTGCCTTATCTTAAAATATTCATGTGCACACACAGGGATAATGAACAGTTAGGGCCTATCCTAGCAAAAGCCTTACATTTTAGAAGTCTAGTATGGTCAGTATGCAACTTTTGATAAGTCAACTAGGGTGTTTGAGTCTCATGGAAAACCTCAAAAATATCTCTAATAGCAAAAAATATCAAATATCACAAACCATCAAAGGTAAAAGTCATTGCAAATCATCAAATTGCAAAGTATCTAATAAGTGATACATCATTACATTGAGCACAATCAAGATATAGGATAGATACCGGATGGATATCAGAAACGATATTTAGATGACCACTAACTATATTGTGCATATCTTTCAAAATTGCAAAAAAGAATATAGAGTGACATATTATATCATTCACATCATAACATTGCATATCATTGCATTTCATATATGAGTGATTAATTGCTTAAATTCTTGTAATGAGGATTTTCAATTACATTCATGATTTTTATACATTTTGTGGTGTCATCCATTAGATTGTTAAACATATATTGCATTCATTCCTTATGTTTTAAGTGATTAAAGCATACAAGTTCATTTACATTAGATTACGATCATGTAAATAATGCATTGCCACACATTGCACCAGCATAGCGCGACATCATCACAAATTAAATGCATACAATAAAGCAAAATTAAATATGCATTTAAAAGTAAACATGCATCCATATGCATCCATCATCAATAGCACATCTAAGCATCTAGATCACTGCATCTCATCATCATCATAAATAAAATAGCTATCTAGTGCATGTCATCCATACATCACATCATATAAACATAGCATCAACATAAGCATTGCATCCATGTGCATCACATAAACATAAAATTAAAAATATATAAGTACACATAATGAGCCATAAATGATCAAAACTCATATATCATATATATATATATATATATAATATTTTTTTTTTTTGTGTCAAAAGAGTACATCAGGAGTATACAAAATACCCGTAGGCTACAATCGTGTAGGTCCTCAGACCTTACACCAAAAATGATACATATACAAAAATGTAGCCTGTATCCAATAGAGCCCTAGCTCTAGCCTACTCCTCCTGTACCAGAGCTCTCTCCACCTCCCTCAACCCCAACTCTGGGATCCTGCCCTATAGCCTACTCTGGAGACTACTCTGCATTCTACTTTGGTTCCTATTGTATGCCCTACTAACGGTCTTGTGTACTACCTAAACCAAAGAAACTCCATACACGAGAACCAATCCCCTTTGTCCGGTGAGACCTATGGCTTGAACTAGTAGAAGACTATCTGATCTCTTTGGTCCTGGTCTGGGAGCTACTCCTGTGAGTACCTATGGTAAATGTGTCCTCTGGCACCTCTCTACCTATCAACCGAATGTGGTCCTCTAGCTGGGATATGTGAGCTACCCTCATAGCCGATCGTGCATTTCCCTCCTCAACGAGGGAAGTGAGTCACCTAACCTCTACCATGGGGTCTCGTCCTCTTAGAAATGTGTGTACTAGAGCTACAAGTGGTGCCATAACTACCTATGAAGATGAGGGAGCTCCCCCCATTACCATCAGTGCATCTCGCTCTCTAGTCATGAGAGTCAGTTGTGTGCATGCCAGATCATGCTCTACAGTCAATCACCTAATCTCGATATCTATAGTGGTAAGCTATACCTTGAGGAGAGGCCTCTCCTCCTCATACTCCTACCACTATCTCTACCCATGAGCGAGCTTCACCTCTATCATGGTGAGGCTAGTATCCCTATGTAATAGCTAGATCTAAAGCATACCCACCTGACTCTACAGAGTAGCAATCTGAGCTAGGAGCTACCCTACCTCACTATCAAGAGGCACCTCACCCTCCTCTAAATCCTCCTCCTTTACCTCTACCTATGGAGCCTCCTCTACGGTGGCCTCTATGCCCCATCCACCCTCTATCTACTGGTGCACTCTATGCCCATCCGGGTCAGCCTCTACCTCTGCCCCATCATCTATCCTATCGAGGGGCCCTAATCCCTACCACCATAGGAGGGACCACCAAGTATCATAGGTAAGGGTGGTCCTAGCCCTAGCAACCCTAGACTCCTGAAAGTCATCAACCGCATCTCCAAGTGGTGTCGATTGAACCCAATGTAAACTTATCTCCAGTACTAGATGCCTATAGATCAAAGGTAGCTTTGGGATGTCCTAGACCAAGCCAAACTACCACAAGACATGAGAGTAAAACTGATACTCCTTGATCTCATCCTTGTAGCCAAGTAGCCACCTATCTCGACGAGCCTAGCATAGCCACTCGCCAGCCTCCTCCCATGCAGGGAAGTCCATATAGGGATGCCACTCAATGTCATCCAGCTCGAGTGCTGCAAATCACCCAATGTAGTGATCCATATCCCCAGCATGGGACCTACTCTAGAATCCCTCCTCCTCATGAGGCCAGCATGTAGCGTAACACTAGTGTGCATCATCAATAGAAGATATGGCAAGGGGTAGCTCCGTAGGATGCTCGATCCTGATATGTTGCCAACCCTAGATCTAAAGAAGAAGACTACAGCTGATCCCAACCCAGCTTCGATTGGTGATCTGGTACAACTCATGATATAGCTAGCATAATAATGTGCTCCCCTAGGCTAGGAGTAGTGGTTAATCCATGGAGCTCTGAACAACCCTCCTGACACTAGCTAGAAGGTTCTAGGGGATCCTCGCACCCGAGGAGTCTAGAAGGACAATATGCATGACCAAGTGCATAAAAACTACCTCTTAGATAGATAAGATGCCCTCCTTCTACCAGTACCCGATGTGAACACCTCCATGGTCGATCTTACATTGGGCCTCTTGGCTCCGATCACCGAAGATAGAATCAAAAACCTCCTCCTTACTCTGAAAGGAGGAGGAGGTGATGGCCTCGCCATCAATAGGGATCCTAAAGATCCTATAGACATCCTCTAGAGTAATGGTCATCTCACCTATTGATAGGTGAAATGTGTTGGTCCATGCATTCCAGCGCTGGGCCAATGTAGTCAGGTAAGCTTGATCTACCCTGATAGTGGGTAGATCCAAAACATAGTCAAAGCCAATGACTCTAAACCACTCCCACTCTAGGGTAGTCAACAATCGGTGGAGAGTGTTCAGGATTTCTAGCTCCTTAGCTCTAGAGGTCAACCTCTAAAAAGAAACATGGTATAAGGAAAAATCTAACTAAAAACAACCAAAAATAGCTAAAAATGACCTTAAAAACGTCAAACAAATTCAAAAAAATGATAAAAAGACAAAAACATGTCAAAAGTCATCAAGAAAATCCAAAAAAAAATCAAAAAGGCATCTCAAAAGTGCAATAAATGGCATTAATTGCCATAAAACCTTAGAAAAATAAAAAAAATTGATAAATTTTTCTAAAGTTGTCGAACCGCGGGTCAACCCTGCGGTCCGCATGCGATCAAAAATTGATCGTTGGAATTTGAATTCCAACCGCAGCTGATAGTTGCGGTCCCCAATCTGACAATTGGGAACCATCATTGCCAGCTGCGGTCTAGGAACGAGACCCATTCTGGGTCACTTCCTAGCCTAGCTAGCCAAAAATTAAATCCTAAACTAGCCTAGTCTAAGGTGAGGTTCATTGCCAACAGTTTAGTGAAGTTAATTAACCCATTAATTAATGTGGTTTATTTTATTTGGTAATGAGTGTGAGGACTCGGTTTTGAGTTACCTTACCCGCACCGAGGCCTCTGCTAGTGGAGGGTTGTCCAGGGTCCGCCATCAGGGTGTGAGTGCGATATCGGGTAGAGGTTTAGCAACGTTCTGGATCAGGAAATGCTTCTCACCTCTCAGAAGCTCTCTAAATTGTAGTCACTTTCAAGAAAATAATGAAAATTTTCAAATGGGAAAACTTTTTATAGGTTTCCCTAATTTTGGTGGACCGTAGTTGACACCTGCGGTCCCGAAATTAGGGTTTTCTGCCTCGTAGGTCTGACCTACGGTTCCCAAATTTTGAAAGTTTCAATCGTATATTGTACCCATGGTTCGCAACTAGCATTAAATGCATTAAAATCCCACCATGGGAAGATCTTAAATGATAAATCAATGACTCCTAATGGATCAAATCTCAATAAAAGCAATCAATTTTGCAAATTTGGTGATGTTCAAGCACCAGGATCAATTAAAAATTTCAAAATTAACAAAAACATTTAAAATAATCAAAAGCCAAATGCACCTCGTATTCAGTTATTTACTCTATACACTTGGCGGTTGCAGCGACTGACGCTCCATGCAATCCGGAGAGATGAGTAAATAACCATAAGGACGCTTGGGGTAAAATTGTCATCGTTGATTTGATATGCTTCTTTTCAATCCCGAAGAAGGCCTTTGAGACTTGCTCCATGGGAACGAGGCATTTCATGTCATTTCTTCTATGACATATTTTTAGCAAATCATCGACAAATTGATTCAACACAAAACTAATTGGATTTGTATCATTTTGATTCCCTAAGATGGCTATTGTAGCCCGATTGCTCCATGGGATAGAAATGTGCAATTACTATTAACAGTTGGAATCATAAGTTGAACTAGGCTTAGCCAAGTCATTAAAATGCTCAATTCTAAGTTTTTTCAGATCATTCATTATGGTCAAGCGACCTCGTCGCTTCATACATTGTCATTACCCTCATCGACTCGTCACTTGAGGGGGTAGTCATAATATCAAATCATAATCAAAGTCAATAGAAGATCCCTAAAATCGTAGATCCCTTGATCTTGTCAAAATTGCATTCGTCCTTGCGAATCATTGTCAACAACTATCATAAGCTTACCCCTTTGCTTGGGGAAAATAGCAAATATGATAGTTTGTTTGTATCTCACCTCCTTTCGGTTATATAGGCCTAACTCCTATTGTAGCACCAAAGCTACCCGAATGACTGATGATGAGTGCAAACTCTTTCAAATTTAAGCCTTTCACCCAGTTGGAAGCAATGATTCCAGGATGCGCGTCCTTTTGTAGGACCTAGGGCATCTAATGTTGATCCGACTAATGATCATCATAGAACCTTCGACATCATTTTAGGTGGTGTATTTTTTCTCATGCGTTGTTCGATCTCACAACGCATCTCAAAAGGGGCATCTGTAGACACCTAAAACATGTCATGTCGATGGCGACTACTCATATGGACATGCTACAAGACCATATGGAAGATCTTGGATAGACTCCAAGATAGAGTAGTGGTTCTAACCACTCAATTTGGGCTCCTTGGCCTAATCAGTCTGAACCATAGCTGAGACCTGTGGTCTATAGTCTGAACCATGGCTGACACCTATGGTTTACAGTCTGGACCGTAGCTATCACCTATGGTCTTAACTGAAGTTCAGTTGGCCTTCATCCGAGCCAAATCGGTTTGAACGACCATTTGATCTAGAAGAAGGTGGTTAAAGGATGGAAGCTTCCAATCCAACTATCCTAACCACCCCTTCTTGTTCTTGGCTTCTCCATGAAGCCACCCCTAGCCCTTGGGTAGTCCTATAAGTACCCCTTCAAATTAGGGCAAATGATATGATGGAGCATTGGAGATTAGAGCAGCGAAGCCCTATCGGATTGTGGACTCACTTGAGTGCACTAAGAGAGATTTGTTGCTATCACTTTGCCAACCCAAGCATCATGACAAATTGTGCCATGGATGCCCTAAGGAGCTAGAACGCCAAGAAACGCTAATTTGGGCAAACGGAGGCCCTATCGAGCAATTCAACCGCCAAACCTATCATAGGACACTGAGGCGACCCTTGATCATCAATTTGACAAGGAGGATCAAGCCCACAACCCTAGAATTGGAGGGCAAAACCATTTGATTGCTCCCCATGGCTGAAAGCCATGGTTTATAGTGCAGACCGCTCATCCGAGCTATGGTTTGCAATAGGTATAAGATCCCCTTACTATCCCTTTTATAGTATGCTTAGCTAGGTCAGATTAATCAGTTTAGTACTTGATTTGGTAGTTTAAAGACTCTGACTGATTGGATTAAGGATTTGATTAGATTTACTCCATTTTAGCAAGTAGGGCATAATTAGTTTCTTTCTATGCTATAATGCTTCATTTCATACATTTGATCCATTAGATTGGTAGTTGTAGTCCTTATTTACATATTTCTATCAATATTTATAAGAATTGCTTATGTTTAGCATGGTTTATCCACTTTCTTGATTTCATGTTGCTATGCTATCTTTGTGTATATTCTCTTTAAAGGGCCTCATCATGAGAGGCTTCATATGCTTTTAATGCTTTTCTGTTGTTTCTTGACCGTAGGGAATCAGATTCAAAGGAGATTCAACCATCCAATTCCTTCCTCAACGCGAAGAAGAGGGTTCACTCCACCCTAGAGCAGTTCGTGTCACCTTAAAGGCTTGAAAAGTGCATTGTATCCCCAAGGGGATTACAACATTGTAATTGCGTATCAAAAAGGGATATCCCTAAGAGGGATTCATTTGTAATACATGAATTGGTTCCAAAAGGAAATAAAGATGCATTTTACTTAATTGTTTAGTCTTTGTCAATTTGTGTTTGAATATCACTTTTTACTTCACTTTACGCAATTGCAGTTCCATATAAACAACCTATGGTAATGGGATATTGTAGACCCTCCACATGGTAGCCATTCATTCATGGATGCACCTTAGTATGCATTTACCACATCCTCAGTCAAATGTATCCTCCTTTATGTGATGGTATGGGTTTTATTCATAAGCTAAGGTAGTGAACACATGTCTAGAACTTTTCCCACAACTAAATTTTAGGATTTCCATCAAAATAAAACCTAGGATCCATCTAGCTATAACCATGGTAACTAGGTAACTTTAAAACCTGAATGGTATTTACATATATTTTCATATGTTAATAAATGCTTTAATTGTTTGTCTCTTTGATGTTATATAAACTAAGCTTTTCTATTTGTCACCCAAATTAGGCAATGATTATTTTATCACCACTTTCTAAAGTTGATAACCAAACTTACCTTAGAAATATACCACAACCTATCTCAATGTTTTATCATTAGTTACCTATGTCAAGTCATGGATAACATGGTGCTCTGGCATTTGTCGACCTAATTCACCACAAATACATAATTCATATATGATGCGACAAATATTAACTCAATTTTCCTTTCTTACAATAGTTGAATTCCCTATGAACTTACCTACAAACATAATTATTATGGTAGCATTAATAGAGGATGATAAAAAAAGGGATAAAAAAGAATAGAATATGTGTATGCATACACACAAGAAAGATATTGGTGGACATAACTAGTGACCACATACACTAACATAGCACACTTAAGTTGTCATAGACATATTTTAGTTTTTGATCATTCTCCTTTGAAGCATGTGTTCGAGACTACTACATTTAGTGATCTCCTCATGTGTGCTTTGGCTTGGTTGATTTGTCATTTTGAATGGCTAAGAGCTATCCTCATAAACACAATAAGTTTAGTAGGCTCAAAATCCCTCTCTCCCTATTCAACTTCATGATGGTTTCTTTATTCAATACTAAACTTATATAGAATAACTTTAGCATGTCCTTACATTACTTAGCTTTTGTTTTGAACACTATTGTAAAGGGAAAAAAGGTCTGACTACATGACCAAGAAGATCCCACTGCTTCCACTGATATCAATAGACCCCTTAAAACTAACTACAATTGATATTTTTCTTGTATTTTTCTCTTATTCCTTTCTTTGCAAGAAGTTGCAGTGTCATTGGATTAGATTGGGATGTCGTCTTCTTGCTTGTATGCATCCCTAAAATAGCTCATTGGATCCTTGAGTTTCAATACCAATGTATCATATTTATAGTTATTATGTAATGTGACCTTGTCATTTTCTTAGTATTGCTTGCATTTTTGTAATATGGTTATTTATTTAGAGAATTGTATTATATTCTTTTCTTTTTTTTTGAATTTACATGGTGGAATCGGTAGCCGCCACGAATCCGGGCAGGCTGTCTAGCTTTATGGCCACCATTGTATTCTGTGTTGTCCTCCCCAAAAGCCACCACATAGATATTTGCATAGTCCGCCCCTATAATCACCATGCCACAATCATTTTAAACCTTTTACGCTGCTAAAAGCACTAGGAAAGGGATAAACATTCAGTCTGACGAGGCCCAAGATTTGAACCTTGGACCTCCACCCCCTTTGGGGTTTGGTTGAACCAATTGGTCTACACCTCGGACCTTTGTATTATATTATATGTAGAAGTATTTTATGTTATTTTATTGGCATTTTAGATTAGAATATGTATTACTACATTTGGATAAATCATCATTTATTGCATTTATCATAATTTAGTTGCTTCAAAAATTATGAGTTTCTATTTCTAGTTACAAAAAAGGATAAAAGACCATATAGTGTAGATTCTACTTATGACACTTCTACTGGTTTACCATATTTCATTTAATTATCAAATTTGTAATAAGCATGTAATATAGGTGTCCATTAGTTAACTTTTGATATAAATTTTATGAGTTCTATGTGTTGTATACTATGATCACATTGAGGTAAGGAAGGGCATATTTTACGAGGCATGCGGTGTTGCTTCGAACCCTAACCTTGCTTTTTTTTAGTAAAAATGAACCTCACTAAGTAACCGGTAAACGAACCTCACTAAACTTGCTGGCAACGAACCGAACCCGTAGATAGGCCTAGTTTAGGTTTTAATTTGGTGGGCTTGTCCCCATTTTGTGCTTTTTCAATTTTTTTGGTATTTTTGGCCTAGGGCGTACGTGTTTGTCATGTCGCCCATCGGCCGCTGCCGCTCAGAGTGGCCATTTCGGCCCGTGGCTTGGCCACTGTCGATGGCAACGGCCGGTTCAAATCCCAACGGTCAAAAATATGACCATTGGAGCCTGGCCACTGCCAGCCTTAGCGATCGATTCTTGGTCACTGTAGACGAGAGCGACCAGGAAACCTTAGGATATTTTTTTTATTTTTTTGAATTTTTTGAGGTGATTAATTGATTTTTTTATTTTAAGTTGATTTTCTGAAATTTATTGCATGATTAGGTGCATTTATTGCTCTTTTCACTTAGACTTAGGATAGTCTATCATTATTTGCATCATTTTCCATGTTTTATTATATTTTATGCCTTAGATGCACTGTAGTTATACCTTGATTCTTGTCCTTAGATTCTTACTACTCGAGCTCGGGACCCAAAGCTCTTGCTTGACCTCCTACCTCATATGGATGACATGGACTGGGCATGGTTTAATGCCCATGGATTATAGTATGTGACCAGGCTTCCCTAGATTATGTCGGATCAGGCCTACCTCATGGCCTTGGCTCACCGATGGGATCCTCAGACTAATACCTTCCACCTTCCTACCGGTGAGATGACTATCACATCGGAGGACGTATATAGGATTTTCCAGATTCCTTTTGATGGAGTGGCCATCGTCTCTTTGGCCACTAATGACCGTGAGGTAGTCTTTGCTAGGGTGTTCGAGAGGCATGTTATGGCTACCTTCTAGGACACCAAATCTGGTGGTGTATCTATTCTATGATGGTATAGGGAGAGGGTCTTCTCTACGAGGCATGCGATGTTGCTGATGGTTGTCAGCAACATTCTTATCCTAGACTGCTCAGGCTTGAGGTTCCCGTGGAACCTCCTCGTGATGGTTCAAGATTTGGTGGACAATGAGGAGCCTATCATCTATGCATGGGGGAGGTCTTTGCTAGCATAGTGCTATGATGAGTTGTATCACATCCATCGATGGGGTCATGTCAGCATCACATGCAGCTTGCTCCTACAGATATGGGGATGGGAGCATATCCATGTAGATCATCCCAGAGGGCTCCCTATAGAGATTATAGCTATAGATGGTCAGATGTAGTGTTATGCTACTAGATGGGCTCGAGAGCACGAGGAGCGCAAGAGCCATCCTCATGCGAGGGAGCTCCCCAATTACATTGCTACTTTCACTAGGTTGCAGGCCCGAGATATCATATGGTGCCCATATCATGAGTGCCCGACATGGGATGATCCAACCAGATTTATAGCTAGGACATGATATGAGTGATGGATCATTGGCCGTAAGGTCGGCATCAGAGAGTATTTCTTCTACTCTCACATCCTTCATCAATATGGATTGCAATAGGATGTGCCATTTTTCCCAGTCCTATACAAGCACATTACAATAGAGAGAGACCTTCCCTCACCATGGATTACAGAGCTTACTGATGAGGAGGATACCCCAATAGTTGATGTAGGTGTCGATGGGGGAGTGATAGATGCCTTTATGCAATGGTGGGGGGATCAGATGTGGCATGGTGATGGTAGTCTAGGCCATGAGGATGATGGTGATGATGGAGGCATAGATCTAGTAGGGCGTAGAGTCCGAGCTAGGACTGAGGGATGGGGCCAACCGGTAGAGCAGGTGGTAGCAGAGGAGCAGGAGGCTCCTAAGGAGGAGGAGGAGGAGTTGGATCTCGAGGAGAGAGATTCTCCTCTTAGGGTACAATTGCATGAGGTAGAGGTCGAGCTCCAATCGGCCAAGATCCAGGTACAATAGTATGATGCCACTATAGCACAATGAGATGCCACTATAGCATAGCTCATGACATAGATACAGGTATTGCAGGCTACTATCAGGGGAGGTGCTACTAGGATGTAGATTTTTGTTGATCCTCCTACACCATAGGTTCCTATAGAGGTAGATCTAGGGGCAAAGACTAGGCAGATGCAGGGTTTGCTAGATGAGTATGAGGTAAATATTTTTGATGATGTAGCCTACATTGCCACTCTCTCGATGTAGATTAGGAGGCTAGGAGCCACTCCTAGGGAGAGGGTAGGTGTAGGTGGATCACAGGTTAGTGGGTGCTCCACATCAGGGTAGTCTTCCATCCGACCTAGGTAGAGGACCCAGACTCATACAGAGAGACCAACAGGATCTAGCTCACATCACTCTCCCAGGGATCCCACCATAGGGGGCGGTGCTATAGGGGGTGCAAGCCCAGTTTGATTCATGATGCACTTTGAATTTTATTTTTGAGGTCAGCTGACCTATATGACTATAGCCCATGGGTATTTTTGTACATCCATGTATTTGAGACACACATTTATATGAGATATTTACATTATGATTCATTATGTGTGTCATTTATTGCTTATGTTTTTGTTTTATTTATGTGATGTGATGATGGCATTATGATGAGTTGATGTATGTGTTAGATGATAGGTAATATTTATGATGATGTGGATATTTGAATGGATGCTTATGTAGATGCTTATATGATTTGATTATTGTGACATGATGTGATGTATCATGAGTTGACTTAATGATGGATTTATGATTGTATGCATAGGTGGATTATGATGTATGCATATATGGATGCCTATATGGTTTCATGTGCTTTGATTATGGCTATATGATGTGATGCATAGATATCTCCTTTGATTATTGCTTTATGATGCAACACATGTGGATGTAATGATCTGATTTTAGGTGTAGATGGATGATTGATGATCTATGTATTTATGGATGCAATGTTATTTGTTAAATGTATGTTTAATTTTGCTTTTAGTTGTATGCATTCGACTTATGTTATGATGTGGCAAATGCAATGTGTGAAATGCATTATCTACATGGTTTTTGATCTAATGTAAATGAACCTATATGCTTTAATCACTTAAAACATAAGGAATGCATATGATATGATTTTAACAATCTAATGGGTGACACCACAGAAAGTATATTAGTTATGAATGTAAATAATCACTCTTATCACAAGAACTAATTATTTAAGCATCCATATGTGAAATGTAATGGCATGGAATGTGTGTAGTTTCTTGATAAGCTTCTATAATTTAAAAGATACAAAATAGTCAGTGGTCATCTAAATATCATTTCTGACATCCATCCGGTATCTAGCCTACTTTGTTAATACCCTTTAATTCATAAAACCTCATAAAGAAAATTGATGATGCGATTGATGATATGATTTGTTGCTATGTAGGAAGTTTTGAGGCTTTTCTTGAGACTCAAACACTCTAGCTACCCTATCAACAGTTGTGTACTGACCATACAAGACTTTTGAAAAGCAAGGCTTTCATCATGGACCTAGATATTCATTATCCCTATGTGTGCAAATGAATATATTTAGATAGAACTCAAGCATTTCCTCCGATGTCAGGCGGGATTCTTTCAGCCCATTGCTAAGATCGGGGATCCTCAAGTGTTCATCTGATCCTATGTTGGACTTAGTTGGACTATACCACTAGGCAGTATTGGGTTACCCAAAGCTAGCTCATCCACATGCAAACATTGGTCTACACAAATGCAAGATGCTATTGTGATAGACATATCATCATGCGTAAGGGTATCACCATTGCCAAGCATGGTTGTACACCAAACCTGTAATGGGGATCACCTTCCAATTTTGTACAATGCTGAGAATTCTAGGGATTCAAGCTCCATTCCCTTCTTTTCTTCATTTTATTTGGGATACTTGCTCATGCTTAGTGATGAAAATCACTATTTATTTTTGATTGATTTTTTTCTCTTGAGCAAGGGATTTATGTAGAGATGATAATCACTTGTTTTTTTGATTTTGAATTTTGCTTGACTTTAGGATTTTGCTTGTTTTAATGAAAGCAAGGGATTTATGTAGTGATGATAATCACTTGTTCGTTTTGCTTTTGAATTTTGCTTGACTCTGGGATTTTGCTTATTTTAATAAAAGCAAGGGATTTAACTAGGTAGGGTGGAACTTGTCCTTTTGCCAATTCTCAGCACATTTGAACCGGTCGCATAAGGGGATAAGCAAGGAAGACCCTTTTTGCTTAAGGTAACCTAGACCACTTTTGTAGCTTTTATCTTTCCCTTGTACCAACTAGGATTTTAGTGTTTTTAATTAGTGATGGGATTCTGAAGTATGCTAGGCACTATCACCACTAGACCTTACCCTCTACTAATCAAGATGGCTTTCCACAAAATCTGATAAGACCACTAGATATGGTTGAATGACCAGAAAACCTTATCCTATTATTTATAGCAACAAGAATGGTTGTGTTGAAAAACACAGTTACACACATGGATGAATGGATGAAGATGGATTTGAGTATTTGTGGTTGTGATACAAACTGTGGCATCATTTGCAAGATTGTGATCATAACATGTGCAAATGCAATGGATATGAATGTAATGCAGCTATGTGGATGCAAATGTAAGATGCAAATGTTTTTGTATTTTATTATTTTGCATTGTTTTTGTACTTTTGATTATTTTGTATTGTTTTTGTGCTTTTGATTATTTCTTGACCAAAGGGCTTATTGTGCCTTTGGGGCTTTTAGGGGTTGACCAAATGGCATGAGGATACCCTTGGAGCATTTTGATTTAATTTGACCAAGCGACATGAAGATACCCTTGGAGCATTTTTGATTGAGGTGACCAAGCGACATGAAGATACCCTTGGAGCATTTTAATTGAATTTGACCAAGCAACATGAAGATACCCTTGGAGCATTTTTTATTGAGGTGACCAAGCGACATGAAGATACCCTTGGAGCATTTTGATTGATTTTGACCAAGCGGCATGAAGATACCCTTGGAGCATTTTTTTTTTTTGAATATTTTATGTTTTTATGATTTGTTTGTAATTTTATGACATATTTGAATGTTTTTGTATTTTATGTATATTTGAATATTTTTGTATTTTATGTATATTTGAATGTTTTTGTATTTTATGTATATTTGAATGTTTTTGTATTTTATGTATAGAATTCCTTCAAATGGATGATATTGAGAGGCTCAGGCTCTTCAACACCATCCAATGATGTGAGGTGATATGCTCTAGGCCCAACCCTTTTTGAGATTATGTATGGACCTATCCAATTTACCATAAATTTATCTCGTAGGTGCGATGAAAGATTTGAGTTTTGTTGGTTTTCTTTGAGCACAAGATCTCCAACTTTGAATTCTCTTAAGTGGACTTTACTATTGTAGGCTCATGCAAGGTGATCCTGATAAATATGGAGATGCTCCAAGGCATTGAATCGACGTTCATCAAGAAGCGTTAATTGATCAAGGTGGGCTTGTCACGTGGTGTCATCATCTATGAAGTCCTGTAATGCTATGCGCAGGGTTGGAATTTCCAACTCTAGGGGCATGATGGCCTCAGTGCCATATACAAGTGAAAATGGTGTTGCCCCAGTGGGCATCCGCACACTAGTCCTGTATGCCCATAATGCAAGAGGTAATTGTAGATGCCAATCCTTATGATTATCTTTCACCATCTTCCTCAAGATGGAGACTATTATTTTGTTTGAGGCTTCTACTTGCCCATTTGCTTGTGGATAATAGGGTGTTGAAAAACTATGTTGAATATGGTATTTTTTCATCAAAGCATGCACATTTTTGTTTTTGAAATATGGCCCATTATCCGATATTATTTTTGAAGGGACCCCAAAATGACTTATGATATTGTGGAGTATAAACTCCGCAATCCTTGGTCCAGTTGTCGATGTCAAGGGGATCGCTTCGACCCATTTGGTGAAATACTCAGTGGCCATTATGATGAACGTGTGTCAGCCTGAGGATGGGGGTGAGATCTTCCCTACTAAGTCTAGTCCCCACTACGAGAAGGGCCATGCTTCCTGGATGGGTTGCAAGGCTTGTGATGGCAAATGTGTGAGGTTCGCATGATGCTGGCATTTAACGCATTTCTTGACATACTCGCAATAGTATTTTTCCATAGTGGGCCAATAGTAACCCATTCTCAAGATGCGCTTAATGATGGCCATGCCACTGAAGTGACCACCACACGTACCATCATGAGCCTACGAAATTGCCCAAGATGCTTCCTATGGCTCAAGACAATGAAGGAGCATTCCATCATAACCTCGCCTATAAAGGATCTCTCCCAACAAGATGTACCTTGTTGCCTTCTATTTAAATGTTTATCTTTCAACATGTGATAGGCCTTGTGGTACCATTCCAAGCTTCAAGAAATCTTGCACTTGGGAAAGCCAATCCTGGTAAGCCATAGTTTCTATAGAAAATATGGCATGTTCCTCCTACTTTCTGAAACTCGTGAATACAGATTGAGAGACAACCCTATGGTGAATGGTTGTACCACACTCCATAGGACCTTGAGAGATCAAAGACCCCCAAGGTGCCATCTATAAGAACTCTCTAGCTCTGAAGGACCACTCCTGATTTGGTTCAATATTGATCATGTTGACTGATTCTTGATTGTCAATAGCCTCACATTGTATCATTGAGTGTGCGAGCACCTTAACATGAATGGTTGTGAAATCAGTAGATGGATTTTGAGGGATTAAGGATCCCAAATATGCCATGGTGTCTACAAATCTATTTGATGTATGAGGGATTGCCTCGATGTCATACCATTCTAGTTGGGCTAGGTAAGTGTCAACAAGCTCCTTGTAAGATTTTAGGAGTGGGCACCTGCATTGGAACAATCCTTTGACTTGATTTACTATGAGCAAGGAGTCACCAAAGATATTCAATATTTTAATGCCCATTGTGATGGTTGTTTGGAGTCCCAAGATCAGGGCCTCATACTCTATGTTATTGTTTGTGCAAGGGAAGTCTAGTTTGAATGATAAGGGCAATGGAGCACCCTACGGTGTGATAAAGACAATCCCTACTCCACCCCTTGTTCACACTTCGAACCATCGAAGAATAATGTCATGTCTCTTTCTTTCTTAGGTTCTTTGAGTTTCGATGGATCTGATAATGCAAAGACTACATCATCGAGCAATTCTATGGTGAGAGGCTTGCTATCCTGAAGAGGTGCCTCTGCTAATTGATCAGCTATGACTTGTCCCTTGATGGAATTTTGGCTTATGAATTCTAGATCAAATTCTATCAATAGCATGATCCATTTTGTCGTACGTGTATTATGATAGGTCTTGTTCATCATGTACTGCAAAGGATTTTGTTTTGATATAACGTAGGTCGTATGGCTCAACATGTAGTGTCGCAACTTTTTGGTTGCAAAGACCACTACCAAACACAACTTTTCTACATACGCATACCCTAGCTCATAACTCACCAAGGTGTGACTGATGTAATATATGGCTTGCTCTTTATCTTGTGCATTCTTTTGGGCCAACATGGTGCCCAAAGAGAAATCAGTAGCCGATATGTATAGTAAAAATGGTACGTCTGGCCTTGGTGGAGCCAATACTAGCGGTGTTGCCAGGTAAGTTTTGATCTCTACAAAGGCTTATTGGCACTCTTCGTCCCAATGAAAAAGGACTCCTTTGCATAGCAGCCGATTCATGGGTCGACATTTATCTGATAATTGAGCAATGAATCATTTTATGGATGCTACCTTGCCTTGTAGGCTTCTCAACTCCCTAATGTTGGTAGGGGTGGCCATTTCCAATATAGCCTTTACCTTTGTAGGATCGACTTCAATGCCTCTCTTAGAAATGATGAAACCCAAGAGCTTACCAGAAGTCACACCAAACACGCACTTCTTAGGGTTCAATCTGACGTTGTGCTCAATGAGGTGATCGAAGACTTTTTCAAGGATTTCAGCATGCTCTTGCCGCAATAAAGACTTGGCCAATAAGTCATCCATGTAGTCCTCTAATATTTTATGCATATAGTCATGAAATATGTATGTCATGGCCCACTGATATGTGGCACCAACATTCTTTAGGCCAAATGGCATTACCTTGTAACAGAATGTCCCCCATGGAGTAATGAAAGTGGTCTTATGCTGGTCTTCGGGTTTGATTCGGATTTGATTGTATCCAAAAAACCCATCCATTAGGGAGAGCATCTCATGGCCTATAGTGGCATCAACAAGAGCATCTATGTTTGGCAATGGGAATGAATCCTTTGGAGTTGCCCTATTCAAGTCTCTGAAGTCTGTGCAAATATGGACTCTTCCATCAGGCTTTCCCATGGGCACCATGTTTGAGACCCATTCAGGATAGTCAATAGGAACTATGAAAATCACATCCAACAACTTTTGTAACTCATTCTTCACCATCAAAGTGATGGTTGGATGCATTTTCCTCAGCTTTTGCTTGACTGGCTTCTTCATGGGATCCAATGAAAGGTTGTGTACAACTAACTTTGGATCAAGCCCTGGCATGTCTTTGTAAGTCCAAGCAAAAATATTTAGCCTCTCCTTGAGGAGAGGAATTATGATGGCTTGTTCCTCTGGAGATAGACTTTCTCCGAACTTGAATTTCTTTGGTTGAGTAGGATCATCACTAATGTCCACCTCGAAAGTCACTTCTATAGCCATATGTGACCCATCCTCCAACTGGTGAGGTGTGGGTATTAAATGAATGTCATCGATGGGATTTATAGGACCTACTGACTCAGGATCCAAACCAGCATGGAATACATCATATGCACAGCCTGATGCAAAATGAAATGGTTGTAACACCTCTTCATTAGGGAAAATATCCTCAGGCTCTATAGGTGAATCAGCGTGATCCCAATCAATAGCATCTATATCAAGATACAATGGTTTGGTAGGATCTGCTAGGTTATGAAGTGGAGTGGTCAAATCAATGGAGATTGTATTGATGGATGGAATGAAATCTCCAGGACCACATGGGTGAAATATTGTCTCATAGGTTTTCCCTCCATACTCATGATGAGGCTCTAGAGGAAAAGGAATCTTCAGATCTGGCCCATGAGTAGGCCGGATAATAGGATCATTGGGTTCCAAGAGCTCCTTGAACGTAGGTAGAGGGGGATTGATTGCATGGTAAATGGCATTTAAGTCGATAGGTCTTCCCAAAAATTATAAGCTAGGGTCTATGGCATGAAGTGCCACTTCTCTTTCTACCAACATGTTGACTTGTCGCAAATGGTGAGGCCCAAGATAAGCCATCTCAGTCTCATCTTCAAAGTCATCATCACTTATCCAAAAACCATTAGCATTGGTATGTGGCCCTAAGACAAGGGGCACATGTCTTGGCCCCAAGTAGGCCATCTCTATTTCATCCTCATATTCTTCATCACTTATGAAGATGCCATTTGCATTAGTTTCTTACCCCAAGCTATGGGGCCACTACCTTGGCCCTAGGTAGGCTCTTTCTATTGAGTCCTCTGACTCATAGCCACTTTCATCCGATATGTATCCACTCTCATTGTGGTTGGACCAGGTAAGGCTTTATAAATAGTGAGGCCCATGATAGGCTAAGCTTATCTATGCTTCATCATCACTTGCCACATATCCATTTTCTTCTCACTCTTCATCCCACAAGATGCAACCTATAGGGGTGGCATCAATTGAGAAGTTTGGATGATAAATATCTAGTGGTGGTATGTTTACCATGACCACTTATCTATTGATCAGATGTCTTGTACTTGGTGGGTGATAAGGAATAAAATTGATGTCTTCTCCTAACCCCAAGCTTAATCTATCCAAGGATACTACTAGAGAGTCATCTTGACCTTTGATGTGGTAGCCTAACCCAAAATTGTCAATGGGAAGTTGGTATTATGGCTCGCATGGCCACCTATGCCCCTGCTCATATATACCAAGACCGTAACCATGCCAATGGCAACGTTCAAAGTAGCTTAGAGAAAACTCGAGATTAGAGAGGTAATGAACATTAATAGTGAATAGTTCATCATTGTCCTCTTCTATGTTTGAAGACTTATGGGTGCAGTCCAGGCCAGCATAGATAAAGTTGGTCTGGTTGGGAGGGATTCCAAGTGGAACCACTATTCCCACTGGTGGTCTTAGGTCTTTTGGCCATCCCATGTCTTGTGCAGACTCAATGATGGGTGTGAATGTTATGTTCTGCACAAGGTACTCTCCTATCCCTGTACTTGCCAAGTGTATTATCGCATGTGATGTGGATGACCCTACAGATGACACTGGCGAAGTGGGTTCTAGTATTTCCTCTGCTTGATCCTGGAGATCTTCTTCTTCCATGGGACTTGGGATTTCTGCAATGGCTATAGTTAGCAATTCCTTGGGATTTTCTTCCTCGATTAAGGGTACCTTTAGCTTCTGATTATCTTTAGGTTTAGACATTGATGGTCTCTTAGAAGCGTCAGTTGTTTTGGGTGCAAGAGGAGGTGTCGATGTGGATGGGTCTTTTCGTACCCCTTTGTCTCTGTCATCTAGTTGCATAGTTGGAGATGAAGGTCCTACATACAGGTGGGTGGAAGGAATCACAAAATATCCTAGAAGATCCACCTGATGGACATATTTGAATGGCTCTTCATCAGCCAAAACTACATAGACTTTGTCATCATGCACATACTTGACACATTGGTGTAAAATCGAAGGCACACACTTCATATCTCTTATCCAGGGATATCCTAGGAGGATGTTGTATTGCATGGCCCCTTCCAAGACATGACACATCACAGGGATGGTCTTATGCCCCACCTTAATGGGTAGGACTATCATTCCCATAGTAGAGCATAAAGCATCATTGAAAGCTCTTAACGTGTAGGCTCCTGGAATGATATTGGATTTGGGGATCTTAAGGTGCCCTATTGTTGTTGTTGTGATGATGTTGATTGATGAACCTGTATCGATCAAGACCCACTTAAAAGGTAAATCATTGACTAATGCAACAATGTGCAATGGAGGGTCTAGTAAGGCAGTAGGTATTATCTTAATCTCATGATCATAAAATTGAATTATAGGTTCTTGGCATTGTTGTACTTGTCCCACAAAATGAGTGAATGCATTCGAATCTTGTGGTTGGAGCTCAATTGATCTCAAAATATCCATCAAAGTCTCCCTATGCTTTGGGGACTATTGTATGAGCTCATAGATAGATAGCTTGGTCGGAGTCATTTGTAAGTTTTGTTCTAGTCTACTCCGAACAGTTACCACAGGTCGAGTTGGTGGACCTGGAAGGTTGTTTTACCCCTACCTCTACCTAGGTGTAGCTGGGACATTAATGGGAGCCATAGGAGGTTGTGGTTGACCATATCATCTACTCCTAGTTGCTATATTGATAATTTCAACCATCCCAATGCATCCATGGGTAGGTGTATCGATTCAGACCTGATTGACTTGGGCACCTTGCCCTCTAGGGACCTCATGGTTTGGTAGTGGGTTTTTGTATATGCCCATATCTCTATTATCGAGAGCCAATGGGTTGTCAACTTTAAGTTCTCCCACTTCAATCATATTTTGCACCTGGTTCTTGAAACCAATGCACACTTCAATGTCATGCCCCGATATTCTATGATAAGGGCAAAATTGATCTTCCCTATATCCTTTTGGCTTAGGATGGTTGGGATCTAAAAGAGGTACATCAAGAAATCTGATCTTCCCAACCTCGCTCAACTAGTTGAAAATTGATTGCATTGACTCTGAAAGAGGTGTAAAATAGTGAGGTGGCTTGCATTCTCTGTTTCACCCTTGATTGTTCTTTTGATCATAATTGGATGGTGGGGGTTGTGCTTGATAATTTTGGGGTTGTTGCATAGCCCCATCCTTAGGTGCAACCAATACTACTTGATTAACTAGAGCAGGGTTGCCCTGCTTCTACTTGTATTTGTCATTCTTGCCATTCTTGTTCCACTCCTTGTTTCGGAGCTTAATGGTTCCCTCATCTACTTTTATGTCCTCAATGAGTTTGGCCTGTGCCAAGGCTTCCTCAAATGAAGGATATTGTTGAAGTTGTAGCAAGAGGGAAATGTGTTTAGAACAACTCTTGGTGAACATGTGGACAATCTCTTCTATGGGGATGGAGAATGATAACTTTACCATGAATTTTCTCCATCTATCCCCATACTCCATTACTGGCTCATCATCATAATGTTTTAAGTTGGCCAGGTCTGAAAGGTTCACCTTATTTTTAGCACCAAAGGAGAAATGTTTTAGGAAAGTGTTTACTAGTTGTTCAAAAGTGGATATGTTGTGCTTGGGAAGTTGGTTGAACCATTGGGTGGCAGCACCCAAAAATGTCATAATGAAAGTTCTTAGCATAAGAGCATCATTGTCTTCAAGATGAAAACATGCATTGATGAAATTGGTAACATGCTCTTGTGCATCCTCTTCACCCTTGAATTTTTCTAACCTAGGCATCTCAAAGTGCTTAGGATATGCAGGGCTAGGAACTGATGGGCACAATGGTTGGTTGTGTATTTTACTCAATGTTGGTTGGTTCCCAGCCGTATCTTGCTTCTCAAAGGACTTCATATTTTTAGTGAGTGCCTAGAATGCCTTTGAGGTGAGGAGTTCCTCTTCTTGTAGGCCCACTCATGGTGGTAATGGAGGTAACCCTTTATCCACTTGACTTGTTCTATTCTCTTCCCTCCTATGAGGGGATTCAGGATGTGTTTGATCCTGATTTATCATGTTTACCCTTTCCCCACCAGTTTGATTTTGTTCATGATTTGAGTGGTGGTTTCATTGTGGGCTGTCTTCTTGCCTAGTGCACCCTTCTCTTGGTGAGTCAGTGCATTTATCTCTTTGGTGATCATCACCATTTGCTTGTAAATTGATACGAGCTAGTTGCTCAGCTTGTTCTCTTAAATATTGCTCATGTTGGTGCAAGAGCCTTTCTCTTTGTTTATCATGCTCGAGAGCTTCCACTAGCTCTCACTCTTTGTGTAATGCATTTTCTAACCATCGCATGCGGTCAGATTGCATTGTTAAAGAAGATTCATGTTTGTCTGATTCTATTCTTGTGGTTCTGATTCATAGATTCCTCGAAGGGGTTTCTACTATTTCTTTGCTCTTGCTAGCTAATGTAACTTGTTCAGTGTGTTGATAAGTGCCTCTATGATCAGACTCTATATGTGTACTATGGGGTCACTTTGAAGCTTCCCTAGGTTGGGTGGTGCATTTAGAAGTAACACTTTGTGAACTTCCAGATGCAAAATTTTTTATGGCTATGGTTCTGGGAGTTGGCCTCGAATGAAACCGATCCAACTCATCTAACTATCTTATTTTCCATGGCTGATCCCATGGGGTGCCATTTACTCCAATGAGGTCATAATCTATTGGAATCCTTCCTCTTGTGTGAAGGGTATCTTCTATTTGATGTCTATGATTGGATGTAGCTCTAGTTTCATGCCCTTCAGTGGGCAGATCTATTCTAAGTGTCTCATGTGAAGTTTGAGATGTTGTGACTCTTGTGTGTCTTTTTGGTGATGAAGGCTTTGTGGCCCCACATTTTCTCCATGAGGATGGAGGTGGGGAAACCTCATCATCCCTATGTGAAGAGTTGGGTCTAGAACCCCTTTTATGTCCATGTGGGGAGGAAGCTCTTGAAGCCTCCTCATGTCTTTGAGAAGTTTCTGTGTGTTGAGAGGAGGGCCTTGAGGGCTCCTCATGTCTTCTTGATGATGATGGCCTTGAAGCCTCTTTGTGTTTTTGTGACTTAGTTCCATGATGTGACTCCCTAAGTGGGGTTTCTCGAGGAGAACCCCCAAGGGTTGAGTTATCACCCCTTAGGCTCATGGAACTGTGTCCCATGATCTTATGAGTAGGTGGTTCAATGTTACTATGACTTCGCCTATGGGTATGTGTTGCTTTAGATTCTACCTCGATATTGGACCGAGGATGTTTACTTCTAGTTTTGACCATTGTGTTTGTGAATTAGTATTTTGTGTTGCAATTAGAGATAGCCAAACAATATCAAGCAAGTGTTTATCTTGATTACCAATTTATGTGTGCCCTAAACTATTTGGTGTATTTTGATGTGTTGTTGTTCTTGTTTTCTTGCTCTTGTTTTGGATTTAGAATGAGGAGACTCATCCATAGTGGGAATCAAGAACACCCATGCCAAACATGATTTTCTCAAAAGAAACTAGGGTACACCATTGAAGTCCCAGTGGGGGGTTCGCCTAGCTCTTCCACTCTGAACCAATGATTGTTCCAATAGTGGGAGATAGTTTGAACATGAGTAACTTAGTACCACTATAAAGAAGTTCCTTATTCCATTCTAGAAAGATCTAGGGGGCAAGCCGATGGAAGGAGATGAATGCCAACATCATCGAACTGAATTGAGGGTTGGTGATGAAATCCAACTCCCCAATGTTTAAAATATGTGTGCATGTGTGGGGTTCATTTTAAGTTTGCATAAAGTAAAATGCATCATACAACAGCAATGACTCTTTCCTATATGCCTAATATAAATGACGTTTCACTTTTTAGAAAGATGCATAACTAGTATGAGTTTCATGGATGCACTCTATTTTGTGCAAATATGGCCTCTAGCAGGGCCTCAAAGCAAGCAAACCAACACATAATTTCTAGCACGCTGGATTCTAGGGTGGACTTTACAAGCATAAGCCATTGTTCCTAGCAACGCCTAGTGGAAATCTAAAAAAAACCCTAAGATGCGCAAGATGCAAGTTCTTTCCTTTCCATTCCTTAGTTTCCAAATCAAAATGTGTCTTAATTTCACTATTTTAGGAAAATAGAAGTAGACAGAGAATCATAAATCATCAAAAAATTGTACCAACCTCTAATCCAGCTCAGAGAACAAATATTTTATCCTCTACTGCACTCCAGTTCTGACCGTTGTTGACTAGAGTGGCTGATTTCTAGCCATTGTTAGCAGGAGTGGCTAAGACTATGGGCCACTATAGACCAGAGCGGCTAAACCTACACACAAAAACCCGAGTCAGTAATCCTGGTAGAAAATAAAAAACTTGGTAGGGGTCCCACCGTGATCGCCATCTGTAGCGACCTCGAGGAAGCGATGCACCATACACTACTCTATTTGTGAATATTATTTACTTAATCATGCATTAAATGAAAGATACAACCAAAATACAAAGAAATGAATAGATAATGCTTTTTATTGATTTTTCTCAAGTTTGGTTACATATAGATCCCTCTGAGGGATTCCCTTCATTTGATACAGATTTTACAAAATAGGGTAGCAGATGTATGATATCCCCTTGCAAGGGGAGATGCACTCTCATAGGCTTCTCGATGATGCACATAGAACTGTATGAGGGCTTACAGATGCCTCCTTCTCTAGGTCTAGTTCCTAGAGGGATCCTCTTGCTTTCGTATGTTGATAACCTATCTAATGAACCTGTAGTCCTGCAAGCATGAAAACAATAGCAAATGCTCAACTATCCGAGATTGCCTCCCCAGATGAGGTTGTTAGTGATAACCCTAATGATAAACAGAAATATGCTCAATGATAATAGAAACTAATGCTATGAATGCAAATGAATGAGAGAAATTAGATCTATGCTAATGGTATGAAAACATGTAATAAGCTAAATAAAGGAAACTAATGCTAAGAACCCTAGACTAGGCCTATGGGCCACTGTCCGAGATAGTGGCCGCTAAGATGAAAACCTATCTCTATTGCTCCAAGGCTATGGATCTAGGCTTGTTGCTGATGTTGAAATGATTGTCATTTTTGTCCGATGTATTGAATATCCTATAGATGATAACCCCTCAGTTGGCTAGCACTTCCTTGCTCCTAAAAGGTGCTCCAATTTGCTCTTCGATCTGACAGGGCTTCGCTGCAAGAAAAGCTCTTCAAGTCTCAAAAATCTCTCCTCGATCTCTCCCTCCAATTGATAAAAGAAGGTCCCTTGGTGCTCTTAGGTTTGCACCTTATATTGTGTTGAGGTCCTAGGTTTAGGTCTAAAAACCCTAAGACTGAATCCTGCATACAAACTATTTGTTAGCATGAGAATTTGAGTCTTTGTCTACCCTTGAGGGCCAGTTAACTGATGTCTAAATCTAGACTTGAGTCTCTCATGTAGACTGGCTGTGAGGAGGAATGCAAAGTTATCCCCGCTCGGCCTTATTGCATGCAGACTACCACTTCCACCCGATATTAGGCTGGTTTGATGGCAAATTGCATTTTAGGGTCTAGCCGTTGTCATCTACAATGGCTAGGGATTGGCCGCTCTGAGCTTCAATGGCCAAGATTCAGCCGCTCTGGTTCATAGCGGCCAGGCTTGGATGGGCTAAGACTACCCCAGATGAGTGGTGAAAACCACTTTTGGCACTTGGAAGGTTCCAAGGTTTAGTCACATGATCTATGAATGTGCCCATGTGAGTAGTTCTCCTAAACACGACGTGTTTTAGGTGTCTACAACATGAACCAACCTCCATGGGTTCCCTAAATCATTTTTAGCCTTAGTTACACTTTAAAGTTGTTTAGCTAGGATAATTTAAAATCAAATCAACCAACTTTTAATTTGACTCTCAAAGAGTGGGTTCAGTCAGTCTATGGCTAAGTAACCTTATTTCCTCCAAATAAAGGGACTTTTGGAAATAATTATCTACAATTATAAGTCATTCCTTTTAGTAATCCCAATTTTTAAGGTAAAGAGAAGGAGGCTACTCCTTTTCAAGGTGTGTTAGATAAAATGACCTTTAAATCCTTTGACCATTTAAAATATCTCTTTAAAGCACACCGTTATGTTTTCATGGACATCATCAAAGGAGATAATAGCAATAAATTTTTTTCTCAACCATATAATTCTAGCTCTATGCCACACAATGAAGATAATGGTTTACCCAATAATCAAACTAATATAGACAATAATGCACTAAGAGAAAATTTCAATCAAATAAATATATCTAGCTTTAATGCATCCAGAATCTATTATGTGGGCTTCACTATTCTTCCTACTATCTCTTGGCCCAAAATATCTCATCGTCATCTGGGTATCATGCACCAACCTCCTTTGAAGAGGATCTATATCCCAACACTAGAAAACCTGTAATCCAACATATTTTCATCAATGCACCCAACTCCAATCCAGTTTCTAACACCACTCATTCTTTTCAAATCCATATTTTCCTTACATCAAATCTCATTTCTACAAATATTTTTCTATTAAGTGATTTCATTGTAACATATATGAGACCAACCATGGTTTCTCTTCCTTTATTCTTTCAAGTTTGTTTCCACATTAACTCTCAACCCCCACCTAGTACCAACTCTAAATTTGAAGATAAGTTGGATTCAATTAAATAACATGCCTCCCTTTATGGAACTTCCTATGATAAACAATATATTATTAATGAATTTTGTAATGAACATTGGGTTGTAACAACCTAAAAATCGAAGTAGCTAACTAGAAAATAATAATTTAAAATCATATACTCGATATGGATTTAAACATCCCTAACTAGTGTATGTTAAAGTAATCTAAGTCCTAATCTAATGTTTATAAGCTATCTATTTCATATTCATGATGGGAAAACTTACCCCCTTCCTTAATCTACTGTAACATCTCCTTTATTTTGCTATCTATTTACGTACTATTATTTTAATAAATAGATATTGTTGATAGCTCTTGTGAGTGCAGGAACATGTGTTTACTTTCACAAGAGCAAATAAGAGGAACTAGATATCCACCTTCAGACGAAAAGTTAAGCCCCGTGAATACATCAAATCTCACAAGATAGAAATAAACTCATGTAGTTGTATTCATCCTTTGCTTGTTGTACATCGTTGATAGTTAAAAATCAATGTGATGTTTCCTATTAAATGTTTTTGGAATAATATATATATATATATATATATATATATATATATATATATGATAAAAAATATAAATACAAATAATAATAATATATATATAATAAAATGAAAATGATACAGTTTATGGTGCAAATATAATAATAAAATAAAATACCGTCTGGCAAACGTTGGTCCGAACCTTGCATGAACCCAACCACATATTGTTAAAAGGGATGTCTATTACTCCTATTTATTGAGAACCCAAGATGGTTGACGACATGCTATCTTTGTGTTCTGAGTCGATACTCTATCATGGAGAAAGTGTTTAATCGAGAAAGGAAAGAAAGCTTTTTTAGGTCATAATGTTTGTTACATTTCAAAATAATTATGTTGATATACAATATACTGTTTAATCTGAAAGAGAATGTGATTTTGTGTTATATTCATTATTGATTTTGTGCCATATCTGTTCTTATTTATCTAGATTTAAGACAAAAGAAAGAATTTATATTGGGTGTTGGTTGCATAATTGAAATTATTATTTAAGAAATCAGAAAAGCAACTAAATTATAACTAGAAAACGGGATTCCTAAGTCTAGGATGATTGCACAATATAGTGATAGGGTGTTTCATGCATTGTTTGCAAGCAAATATCATCTAGGTGTTTAGGGGTCAGGTCTGACCCAATATACACCCAATCCTGTTTTTTCATTGATTTATCATGCAAGTCGGTAGTGGCCGAGTATTACTTATGGATATAGAGAGTAGTAACAAGTTGAATAGAACAAAATTTTGCACATTGTTGGAGAACGTTGGATACATTCAGTTCTTTGATTAAAATGATAAAATCTGTGAAAATTAGCAGCTAGCTTTTGAAGTCCCATCTAAGACAGAGAAGTTATCTTTAAAGTTTGAGAGAAGCAATAGTTCTGTCAAATATTAGTTTTTACTATTTCAAAATAATACAATTGCATTGTTAGTACAATGTATCTCTTTTGAGTGGACAACTGCTATGATAAACTAATGGTTTTTTTAGACTGACATAAGATTAATATAACTATTTGGTTATATATTTCCTCTCATTCCGTAAGGTAACAATGAAATCTTTGTGGCCTTTATTAAGACTCAGTAAGAGGTCCAAGCCTAATGCTCTTTCTGTCGCATTAAACAAAAATCAATAAGTGTTTTTTCAGAGATTGGTAAAATCATTCTATGGTTTTATTTTGTGTTTTAATACACTTTTATTTTTATTTTTTATATATATAGAAGTAATGGTTATAATCACGATTTTTAGTAACTACCAGCACAGCTGGTAGGGTTCAAACTATCTGCAAAGGCTCCTAGGACTTCCACCGTCTCGGTACATGGTAACCTGGCATGAGATGGGGACCGCCGGACGCACAGGGGTTGCACCGTCGTCATCAATCTGGCGCACCACTCAGAGGAATCAGATCTGGGCTACTGTCTGTGCATGGGCAAGCCCGTGGGATTGGAACCTAGATTCGGTAAGCGCCCCAACTTACCAATCCACCTAGACCCACGAACATACACTTTTACTTTAACATTGGTGGTCTAATGTTATAAAAGGATATGGCCACTTAGAAATTTACTGCCACTCATTATCGTTCAACAAATACCCTATGTTTTACAAACATCATATACAATATTAAATTGTTGTCGAAATAGAAAGTTTTATTTGTGCAACTTTATATGATTGTTATCATAATCTTATATATGTAGAGCTAGCATAAATTTAAAACAGTGTTACATGTTCCATAAGCCAGTATTGGTCACCTTCTTGGCAAATTATTTGACTTTTGCTTGTTTTAAAACCTGATATATAGATTTCAAAACCTTTCCATTTGTATTATAGAAGAAATAGTTATATTGTGGAAATGTTTGCTTGATTTTTAAGTTTGTCCTAACATTATAAAGACCATTACGTTTGTTTGTCAAACTATTACTTAATGAAACTTACCCAGTTTAAATTCAACAATATATTTTGCTGATAATGTTTTTGTTGCTGCGTTTGACATGTGTAAATTATTTAGCTCTATCTTTGATTAATGATAAATTTCCATTTCCAATAAAAGCCCTTGTGAAACCAAGCCGTCTTTAAAACAATACTCGTAAGCTCTCACATATCGTGAGTACTCTTAGTCGTGGTGTGTGGGTAAGGTTTTAACCTGATTATAAAATAAATTAAATTCCAACATTTTATAATATTTTTTTTAAAGCAGAAAAACTTCT
Source organism: Wollemia nobilis (assembly GCA_028583015.1). Taxonomy (NCBI): domain Eukaryota; kingdom Viridiplantae; phylum Streptophyta; class Pinopsida; order Araucariales; family Araucariaceae; genus Wollemia; species Wollemia nobilis. The sequence continues at coordinate 283,468 of JAQPPZ010003013.1, forward strand.
TGTGGGGCCGCTTTGGTCTGAACATGGGTTCTACACCGTCAAAGTCATCCACCGCGAACAGGGGGTTTTACACCGTCAAAGTCACTCAGAGTCGCACCCGACCCTGCCCACACCAACATTATCAATTGTATTTGGGATACCCAATTCAAATTTTTGGTAGGGTGGAGATTTGAACCTGGGACCTCCCTTGGAAGATTGCCCTCTCCCCTCCAACTCACCTGCAACACCTGAATGTTTTATAATATTTTAATAGTAAAACAAATAATTATATATTTTAAAATTACGAAGTATTAGTTTAATTATTCTTCTTAATAAGAACAACACTTTTTAATATAGTTTTAAAAACAAAATGGAAGATACCTTCTTTAAAGAAAAAAATTATTATTAAATATCCTATGACTTTAGTTTATATAATTTTTAAAATCTTTTCTTTAAAAAAGTATGGCTTAGCGGTTATATAAGTCTCATGTTTATTTTTAGTAGAGTAAGATACAATTTTAATAGTATCTTTAAAGATATATGGTGCAATATTATTTTATTATAATTTAAAAATCTTTAAAAAAATATATACCACGTTTGCTGTTATTAGATTTTAGTTAATGTACAATACCTAAAGTCTACATGATGACAAGAGTGCTCTTTAAGTTTCTAGGAAAGTAATAAAGTTACTTATTGGAAGATAAGATATTTTTTGGAACTTATGAAAATAAGAAAATTAGATCATTGATTTTATTTTATTTAACATTGCTTTGGAAATAGCAAAAGATAATTGTATGGTAGACTTATCTCGGTCAATCTGTATACTTTCTAGATGTACCCAATGAATGTCTTATTACTACTGATATAAAATTTAGGTATATGTTTTGTAAAACCTATTTGTAACACTTAAAATATAAAGTCATTACTTTATTTTATTTATTGGTTTCATTTATTAAATATAACAATTATATTGTGTTCTGAAGCATATGCTGTGAAAATATAGCTTTGCACTCGTTGTATAGAGTGATTGATTTATTTCTTAAAACTATCTTCAAATCTTAAGTTTAGATATACTAATATGTTTGGATTAATTATCACATGTTCTATTTTAAAAGTAGAGAAGTAGTTGTTGCACTTTTTAGGTATATAACAAGCATTTATTTTCATGCTTAGGTATTCACGTTGATATTATAGAGGAACTTTATTTATTTTATTTAGATAATAAAACTAGATAATCCAATATTTTTAAGAAACTTTAATTTTTTTTTTGTACGCTTATTAAAAATAAAAAATAAATCCATTAAAGCCATCAAGAAGGATGGTATAGAAATAATGAATACTCAATAAAGCCATCGATAAGGATGGTAAAGAAATATGGAATGAATACTATGACAAGAAGAAATATCTATATGCTACCTTGAATCAAATGAGCATCCACCCAACGCCGACATTTGTAGGTAGGGCAAATGTTGTGATTCGATAATCAATTGTTTTCTAGTAATCCTGCCCTAGACGATAAGGTTATATTACCATGAACAAGTAATAAGGGGTGGTATGGGACACTCTCTCCAGGTTGATATACGAGTAGTACGTGAGGGGTCTCATGTCTTATGTTCGATTGGGGAATTGCTAGCAGACTACCGAGGTATTACTGGGGAAGCTAGACCTCGAAGCTAGAAGGTCCAGTGAAGAGTTGGTATGGGATAACTCTTCATCAACCATTGCATAGCCTAAGATACTTGGTCCCGAGCTAGAGTAATGGTGGGCCCTAGTTGAATCTATGGAAGGTAGATTCTTAGCTAGGCACTATGCATTGAGAAGATAACAAAAACATATGTGCTTTGGGTAAAAATTTTAGGGAAGGGGTCCTAACTACACCATGCTATGGAATGTGGAAATATGTGTCCACCCTTTCAGGTGTTATGGTCCCTGAAAGGAAAACCCCTTGCCATGAACATAGACATCTAGTAAAGGAGATGAATGTGTTCACAAAATGACACCTATTGTGAGATCTCACCAATATCGAATGTTTAAGAGACCGTCTGTAGTGATCAGCTACCTTGAAATGGATAACTTTATGTCTATGTACTAATTATTGTTGGGTGTTGTTTAAGCTTTTAAGAGATCAATCAAAAAAATTTACTCTATGTTTTGGATAACCAGGTGAGTAGACTTGGGGTGTTACAGTTGGTATCAAATCCTAGGTTGTGAAACTCTAAGCCATTTTTGATATGAATTGAATGACCTCTAATTAACATAGCTCTTGTTTCATCTAGGCAAATGGCAGGCTCTTCTAGGAAGGTTGCATTGGCTCAATAAGAGGCACTTACTGAGAGTCCAAAAAAAGGACTAAGAAGGATTATAAGAGAATCAAATAGAGACACTAGGGTAGAAGCACCCCGTAGAATTTTCAAGAAGGACAAAGAGCCTTTAGTAAGCAAAAATTCTTAAGGGGAGGATAATTTGGCTAAAAGAGTACAATTACTTCAAGAAAAAATGAATCAGCAAAGAGAACATATGGAACAATAAAGTATTTAGTCATAGGAACAAATGAACCAGTAGAGGGAACACATGGAATAATAGAGAGTCCAATTGACTGAATAGATGGAATAATAGAGGGTATAACTAGCTCAACAACAAGAACTGATAGCTCAACAACAAAAGCTGATTAAAAATCTATCTAAAATAAAGGAGCTAGAAGAGGGTCAATATAATTTGTCAGAGGGTTCTAGTCAAAATAAAGTTGATGTTGAATTAAAAAATATTTAAGAAAAATTAGCATCACTAAATTTGATGGCAAGGGTTATGGTGAGGTGGCAAAAAACTAGTTGAGTGTGGCTTAAGGGTATTACGCTATTAATCCCCTCTCATATGAGTCTAAAATAGCATGGGCAATGACTCACTTGGTAGGTTTGACACTGGATTAGTGGACAACATATAAGAGAAATAAACATGTCAAGGCTACAAACGTACCATGGAATACATTCCTAAAGGAATTTAGAGATAGATTTCTAACTTGACAATTTTATGTAGAAAAATTTAAAGAGTTTACTAATTTGCAGCAAGAAAGCATGTTTGTCATAGAATATTACCATATATTTATTCAGTTGTTGAAGTATGTTCCAGTTCCAAAGTATGATCATAGGGAAGAACTAAAAGTACAAAATATTTTCTTGGGATTACACCCAAGGATTGATCTCTTATGGATTTAGTGAAATCTAAGGATCTGTCAGAAGCCTATGATACAACTTGTTTTGAGGATTTAAGCCAAAATAATAATAAGGCTTATTATTAGAGGATAAAAAAATACATATATGATTCTAGAAAGAGGAAGGACACAGGACCAGTAAGAGATGACAAGGATCAGTATAAAATATCCAAGGTAGAATACAGATACAGAAGAGATGACAAAAATAGTGACATGGGAATATTTTAGGACAACAAAGATGACCAGATAAGAGAAAATTTAGGAATGATAAAAAATCCTCAGCATAAAATTTAGGAAAAGAGTCTCCACCACAAGATAGGAATTAATAAGACAAGAAGAACAAAGCTCTTCTAGATGGATGCTATATTTTGTATGGATGGTATGGGATAACTCTTCATCAACCATTGCATAGCCTAAGATTCTTGGTTCTAAGCTAGAGTAATGGTGGGCCCTAGTTGAATCTAGGGAAGGAGGATTCTTAGCTAGGCACTACGCATTGAGAAGATAACAAAAACATATGTACTTTTGGTAAAAATTTTAGGGCAGGGGTCCTAAGTACACCATGCTATGGGATGTGGAAATATGTGTCCACCCTTTCAGGTGTTATGGGCCCTGAAAGGAAAACCCCTTGCCATGAACATAGACCTCTAGTAAAGGGTATGAATCTGTTCACAAAATGACACCTATTGTGAGATCTCACCAATATCTAATGTTTAAGGGACCGTCTGTAGTGATCAGCTACCTTGAAATATATAAATTTATGTCTATGTACTAATTATTGTTGAGTGTTGTTTAAAATTTTAAGAGATCAATCAAAAAAATTTACTTCATGTTTTGGATAACCAGGTGAGTAGACTTGGGCTGTTACAATTGGTATCAAATCCTAGGTTGTGAAACTCTAAGCCATTTTTTATATGAATTGAATGACCTCTAATTAACATAGCTCTTGTTTCATCTAGGCAAATGGCAGGCTCTTCTAGGAAGGTTGCATTGGCTTAGTAAGAGGCACTTACTGAGAGTCCAAGAAAAGGACTAAGAAGGATTATAAGAGAATCAAATAGAGACACTAGGGTAGAAGAACCCGATAGAATTTTTAGGAAGGACAAAGAACCTTTAGTAAGCAAAAATTCTCAAAGGGAGGATAATTTGGCTAAAAGAGTACAATTACTTCAAGAACAAATGAATTACCAAAGAGAACATATGGAACAATAAAGGATTCAATCATAGGAACAAATGAACCAGTAGAGGGAACACATGGAATAATAGAGAGTCCAATTAACTGAATAGATGGAATAATAGAGGGTATAACTGGCTCAACAACAAGAACTGATAGCTCAACAACAAAATCTGATTAAAAATATATCTAAAATAAAGGAGCCAGAAGAGGGTCAATATAATTTGTCAAAGGGTTCTAGTCAAAATAAAGTTGATGTTGAATTAAAAATATTTAAGAAAAATTGACATCACTAAATTTGATGGCAAGGGTTATGGTGAGGTGGTTAAAAACTAGTTGAGTATGGCTTAAGGGTATTACGCTATTAATCCCCCCTCATATTAGTCTAAAATAGTGTGGGCAATGACTCACTTGGTAGGTTTGACACTGGATTAGTGGACAACATATAAGAGAAATAAACATGTCAAGGCTATAGATGTACCATGGGATACATTCCTAAAGGAATTTAGAGATAGATTTCTAACTCGACAATTTTATGTAGAAAAATTTAGATAGTTCACTAATTTGCAGCAAGAAAGCATGTCTGTCATAGAATATTACTAGATATTTATTCAGTTGTTGAAGTATGTTCCAGTTCCAGAGTATGATCATAGGGAATAACTGAAAGTATAAAACATTTTCATGGGATTACACCCAAGGATTGATCTCTTATGGATTTAGTGAAAGCTAAGGATCTACAGAAGCCTATGATACAACTTGTTTTGAGGAGTTAAGCCAAAAAAATAATAATGCTTATTATTAGAGGATAAATATATATATATATATATATATATATATGATTCTAGAAAGAGGAAGGACACATGACCAATAAGAGATGACAAGGATCAGTATAAAATATCCAAGGTAGAAGACAGATACAGAAGAGATGACAAAAATAGTGGCATGGGAATATTTTAGGACAACAAAGACAGACTAGATAAGAGAAACTTTAGGAATGATAAAAAATCCTCAGCACAAAATTTAGGAAAAGAGTCTCCACCACAAGATAGGAATTAATAAGACAAGAAGAACAAATCTCCTCTAGATGGATGCTATATTTGCACTAGAGCACATTATGCCTGTCAATGTCTACATAGAGCTGATAATGAGAAAGTAACTGAAGAGACTACACATAGAATATATGCAACAATAGGTAATACTTCTCTTATCAAATAAGTTACACCTATTCTTCTAAGGAAGAATATATGATAGAGATGTTTGTATTTTAAATGATAGTGAAGCTATCGATAGCTTAATTAATTGATAAAGAATATACCAGAAAGGTTTGGATTTATGACAAATGGATGAAAATTTGTGTATGGGATATGACAAACCTATATATTCAATCAATTTCTATTTGAACTCCCTTACATTCATTTGATATTGTTTTAAGACTATACTAGAGCATATTAAATTTTGATGATGAAATGGCTAGACCTCACTAAATACGCTGAGCAACGTATCCAAATCCACTATGGTCAATACTCACTTCAAACACACTTTTTTTTTGCTATGCAAGTTAATAAGGCTATTGAAAAAGAATCCAAACTCTACTTAGTCAAGAAGAGATCGACTCTAACTCAAGTCGAGTCAAGGCCTACTAGAAAAAAAAGAGATTTATAGTTAAGGATAAACTATTATAGTATACATACTACAAATGTATGGCACATATCATCAAAGCAAAAAGAAGAAATGTCTCTATAGTTATCATGTCATATAAGGCATAGTTCTATTTGAAGCCCAATATGGGCGAAGGTGTAGAACACCTTTATCTTGAGATGATCCGAAAAATTAGGAAGAGATCATTTCGAATATTATAAAACAAATGGAAGAGCAACTTAAGAAAAAATATCAAAGACTTAAGCCTCAAATTTAAAAAATAGCTATGCATATCTCTCTATGGAATACATAGTATTCTTGAGAGTAAAACCATCCAAAAGCTCAAATAAATCCATCAAACTCAGTCCTAAGTTTGTAGGATCATTTGAAACCATTGATAAACTCATTTTGGTTGCCTATAGGTTGGCCTTACCACCCAATTTGTCTAAAATCCATGACACTTTCCATATGTCTTTACTTCCTATATATGTGGTTAATCCTTCACAAGTATGGAATATTTCCATTTGCAGATTTTGGACCCATAGCCCATTGAATTCTGCCTTGTTGAGATTCTCAATTTTAGAACAAATAATATTTAGGAAAAAAAACATAAATTAATGCAAGGTCCAGTGGAATCACTATGCTGACAAGAATGCCACATGGGAAGATGTGGCTATTATATAGTTTGAATATATATATATATATATATATATGCATGTTTTGGGTTTTATATGTATGTTATTGGTTTTACTTATGGATGAATATTTTAAAAGTTTAGTATGATGATGCATGAATGTTTAATTATTAGTATGGAAAAACATGATTATTTTACAAACACAGGGACTGTGTTTAATCCTGGATAGGGAGAATGCAACATCCCCTCTACTGTGCTATTTGTCTACTTGTTATTATTTTAAGAAATAGATATTGCTGATATCTCTTGTGATTGCAGGAATAAGTGTTTACTTTCAGGCGAGCAGATCAGAGGAACTAGATATCCACATTCAAACAGAAAGTTAAGGATAGTCCATGTAAGGTAAGGTGGGATATGATGGATAACCCTATCCCCATGAGTATATAAAATCTCACAAGATAGAAATAAACTAATGTAGTTGCATTCATTTTTTGCTTGTTGTATGTCGGTGATAGTTAAAAATCAATGTGTTGTGTCTCATTAAATTCTTTTGGAATAATATGATTTATAATATATTCAATAATAATATAAGAATAATATAAAAAAATTATAATAATACAAATAATAATAAATATAATTATAATATATATATATATATATATATATATATATATATATATATAAATAATAAAATGAAAATGATACAGTTTATGGTGCAAATATAATAATAAAATTAGAATACCATCTAAAGTTGGTGTGACACCTTGCATGAACCCAACCACATGTAAAAAGAGATGTCTATTACTCCTATTTATTGAGAACTTGAGATGGTTGATGACATGCTATCTTTGTGTTCTGAGTCGATACTCTGCTGTGGAGAAAGTGTTTAATCGAAAAAGGAAAGAAAGCTTTTTCAGGTTATAATTTTTGTTACATTTTGAAATAATTATGTTGATATACAATATTCATTTTAATCTAAAGAAGAATGTGATTTTGTGTTATATTCATTCTTGATTGATTATGTGTCATATCTATTCTTATTTATGTTGGTTGTATAATTGGAATGACTATTTAAGAAATCATAAAAGCAACTAAATTAAAACTAGGAAATGGGATTCTAACTCCAGGATGATTGCACCCTATAGTAATAGGGTGTTTGATGCATATTTTGCATAAGCTAAGATCATCTAGGTGTTTAGTTGCATTGCATTTCATAGGGGCCAGGTCTGATCCAATATACACCCAATCCTATATTTTTTTCAATTTATCATGCGAGCGGGTAGTGGCTGATCATTACTTATGGATATAGAAAGTGAGAGCTTGACGTCTACCTTTTGGCTACAAGTTGGATAAAACAAACTTTTGCACATTGGTGGAGAACGCTGGATACATTCAGTTCTTTGATTAAAATAATAAAATCTGTGAAAATTGGTAGCTGGCTTTTGAAGTCCCATCTAAGATAGAGAAGTCATCTTTAAAGTTTGAGAGAAGCAATAGTTCTATCAAATATTGGTTTTTACTATTTAAAAAAAAATACAATTCCATTGTTAGTACAATGTATCTCTTTTGAGTGGACAACTGCTGTGCTGTGATAAACTAATGTTTTTTTAGATTGACGTAAGATTCAATATAACTGTTTGGTTATAGCAAGTTTCATATATATTTCCTCTCATTCCATAAGGTAATGACAAAAGCTTTGTTGCCTTTATTAAGACTCAGCAAGAGGTTCAAGCCTAATGCTCTTTCTGTCAGATTAAACAAAAATCAATCAAGTGATTTTGTCAGTGATTGGTAAAATTATTCCATGATTTTATTTTGTGTGTTAATACACTTTTATTTAAACATTGGTGGTTTGATGCTATAAAAGGATATGGCCACTTAGAAATTTACCATAACTCATTATCGTTTAGCAAATACCCTATGTTTTACACACTTATATACAATATTAAATTTCTATCGAAGTAGAAAGTTTTATTTATATGATTGTTATCTTAATCTTATATATGTAGAGCTAGCATAAATAAAAAATAATGTTGCATGTTCCATAAGTCGGTATTGGTCACCGACTCGGCTGAGTATTTTAGCATGTTGTTTATTGATTTCGTATTTGAGTTTTTCTTGTTTTAAAACCTATTATATAGATTTCAAAACCACTCCATTTACATTATTGAAGAAATCGTTATATTGTGGAAATTTCTTGTTTGATTTTCAAGTTTGTCCCAATATTATAAAGACCATTATGTCGGTTTGTCAAACTATTACTTAATAAAACTTTAGTTTAAATTCAGCAATATATTCTGCTGATAATATTTTTGTTACCGCCGTTTGACCTGTGTAAATTATTTAGATCTATCTTTGATTAACGATACATTTCCATTTCCAATAAAAGCCTTTGTGAAACCAAACCGTCTTTAAAGCAATACTCGTCAGCTCTCACATATCGTGAGTACTCTTAGTAGTGGTGTGCGGGTAAGGTTTTGCCCTGATTATAAAAGAAATTAAAGTCCAACATTTTATAATATTTTAATAGTAAAACAAATAATTATATATTCTAAAATTACAAAGTATTAATTTAATTATTGTTCTTAATAAGAACAACACTTTTTAATATAGTTTAAAAATAGAATGAAAGATACTTTTTAAAGAAAAAAATTATTATTAAATATCCTATGACTTTAGTTTATATAATTTTTAAAAAAGATTTAGTTTATATAATTTTTAAAATCTCTTTTTTAAAAAAGCATGGCTTAGCCGTTATATAAGTCCCATGTTTTAAGTAGAGCAAGATAAAATTTTAATAGTATCTTTAAAGATATGTGGTGCAATATTATTTTATTATAATTTAAATAGTCTTTAAAAAATATATACTCCATTTGCTGCTATTAGATTTTAGTTAATGTAAAATACCTAAAGTCTACATGATGACAAGAGTGTGAGTGAGCATTTCAAAGACACAAGAGATATTGAGAGGAGATAGGGAGATTTCATTTCAAAAAATTTAGAATTGCTATTTGGCTAGTCTTTCCACAAGGTTGCAGGAAAACTCATGAAGATTAGGACTCAACAAAGATATCTTTTTCCACTAGATTGAAGGATAACTAGTGATGTTTATTGACTTATAGATATCTAGATATTTGCATGGATTTACTTTCTACTATCTAAATTTTTGTTGCATAAAAATAGTTCTTATAAATTGAGAAGCTTCCTATAATGGATAGAGAATAATTTCATCTTCGATTGCCTAAAATTGTATGTGATTTCCTTGTGTAGGGATTAGTTCTTTGTTGCATAAAAATAGACATTGAATATTAAGGAGGTCCAAGAAATAGATCCCCATAGAATATTGGAGATTTAAGATCAAGGAGACCCAAGAAGGAGGTCCTCATAAAATATTGAAGACTACACATTGGAGAGCAGACCAAATAAAGAGATCTCATTGAATAACTTCCAAATTTGGAAGATAGAAGATTGAATATTGAAGATAGAGAAGGACTAGGAAAAGTCCTATTGAATATTTGAGAAGTTGCAAAATTTAAAGATCCAAGATAAGAGGTCTCAATAAAACTTGAAAGGAGAAATAAGAAGAAGGTTATAAAAATCCCTATTGAAGAAATTGAAGAACTATCCATTGGAGGAGATTTGAAGAAAACTCAAGAAAAATAAGAAAGCAAGGAGAAGCTCCTGATAAAGAATAATTTGGGACAATTGTCACCATATGATAACAATCCTAAAAGGAAAAAAAATTTGGAAATAATTTTGCCAAATTTTGGAAAGGATTCTAAAAGACCTCAAGAAATTAAGATTCTTGAGGAGTTAAACAAATAAGCCTAATTTGAAGTCAGAATTTTATGGGGAGATTGGAGGAGAAAGAAGCTATAAGAGTCACAAGACATCGAATTGAAGGTGACATAAAGCTATGATTTGGAGAATATTTGGGTATATTTTGGAGTACCATTGAACAACCAATTAAAGGAAGGCTTGACAATAAAAGAAGGTAGCAATCAAAGCTATAATATTGAAAATTTTAGGGTAGAAAAGCACAAGGAATGAAGCTAAAAAATTAATAAGATTGAGGCAATAACTGAATAGAAATGAGAGTTGCAAAGTTTACAAATTTGAGGCAACAAAAAGGTGAACCAAATAACCTAGAATACTAGATACGAAAAGGAGACAAATAGGTATGCAATATTGGTGCTATAAAAGTTAATTATTCAAACATTCACATTAGTATATCATAATTTTTTTAAAGCATCATACTAGAGTTATTAAAGGTAGCATAAAGGGTTTAAGTTAAAGGTCTTCAAGCTAAGAAAAGAGGTAGAATTTTCATCTCAGAACATGCAAAATACAAACAACAAAAAAATAGAGTTAAAATATTACTTGAAATTGAAGTAATAAGAAGTTATATAGTGAATGTTGTTTTTTGTAAGCTAACAGAGTGCAGTATTATTAAAGCAAAAGGACACAATAGTAGGTCTTGGCAGTAAGATAAGCATAAGGATAGTTGCAAATTTGAGAAGTTTGAATAACAAAAAAATAAGAAGGCAAGATACAAAACGAGATAAAAAGGTCTGAAATTTTTTGATGCAGTAAAGGTATTTTATCTAAGTAAAAATATATCCATTTCTAGTTTTAAAATCACCACATTTAAGTTTTTTTAAAAGTAGCAAAAATAAATACAAGAGTTAAATTGCCTAAAGATACCAAAGGGGTATAAAAATTTGTAGATATTAGTAGTAGAATAACCAGGTGGAAGAGGAGAAGATACGGAGTGAAGATGAAAGAGCCAAATAAGTGCTCAAAGATAGCATACTCAAGGTATCTAAAGACACTAAGTAAGGGATAAAATCCAAGAGGGTAGCATTCATATTGGATTAAAACCTGCAACAAAAGAAATAAGTTAAAGATAGATCCAAAGCAAGGATAAAGGTGTAAGTCTTATGGAATATAAATAAATCAAGAAGTAAAGTGTTTACCCAAGTAAAGAGACCTATTTATCTAGTATAATAGCATTGAGAAGCTATCTATCAAAGGTGAAACAACCACCAAGAAGGAAGTGTTGAAGCACCACCAAAGGAGGAGCCATAAACATAGAAGAGGAGCATTCATTTAAGGAGAAGATCCACCACAAAACATTAAAAATCCAAGAAGCACCAACAAGCATTGAATAATGAATTCCAAGCATATTGCAGTTGCAAAAGGAATACCAAACAATGTTCATTGAAAGAAAGAAGCATTGGCAAAAGATACTAAGAACGTTAATGAAAGGAAAGCGATATTGAGCACCAAATAAAGGTGAAGTGTTACATGCAAGTATTTATAGGAGTTGAGCCACTACTTTTCACATCAGTTAAAGAACTTATATGCCACTTGGTATAGAGGAAAAGAGCACCAATAGTCATTGAAAATGCTTCAAACCAATGCTCATTGAGAAAGGAGGACACATGGATCAAAAAACTTTTCAATCTCTATATTAAGAATAAGTTCAAACTTGGTATTGTAATTTGGCTTTAGATATGGTAGCTTGATAGGTCCTAGTGACCCCTAATATTTATCTTTTAGGGATGTTGTTTTGAATAAGGATGCCTCTTCTTCTGATCATGCAAATGCCATGAATATTTTGCTACATGCAACTCTTGATCTTATTTATAATTCCTCTTTGACTTCAAAGACAAATAATAATGCATGTTTGGAGAAAATCAAATATTATCCCATCTTGGTTATTAGTCTTGATTCTCTTACGGATGATGGTTTATATTTGTCTGAGCATGCACTCATCTGCAAATTCATGGATCTTAGAATTTCTATGCCTTTTTTAGAAAATTGGGTTAGGATAAGTTGGAGCCCTAAAGGTGATCTAAAGATTATTCTTGCAACTAATGGGTATTTTATTATGGTTTTCTCCCATACGGTAGATATTAGTAAAGTGTTAGAGTGGGTCCTTACTTTCACAATCAGTATGGATTATTTATCAAACCCTGGAATTTAGGATTTTATCTTGTGGAGGAGAGGTATTCTAGGATTCCTATGTGGGTCCATTTGCCATGACTCCCTATGGAATATTGGAGGTTGAATATTCTTCATTCTATTGCATAGATTATTGGAAAACTTGTTGGTCTATCTTGCTAAACTTTGGATAGAAAAATTGCTTCTTTTTCATGGATTTGTGTTGAATTAGATCTGAATAATCCGTTGCTTGAATCATTGGAGATTAAACTGGGAACATTGTCTTGGGTCCAACAACTAGGTTATGAAGCTCTCCCATTTTGATATCGCATATGCCATGAATATGGGCATATTCAAAGAAACTGTTAGAAAGTGAATTCTCAGCCTTCATCCTCTTCATATGACTGTCAAGATGCATCTACAAAGGCAAAATGAAAAGATCCTCTAGTTAATGAGATACTTGATTCTAATAGATTTATTCCTGTTAAGTCTTATTCAAGATCTAGGCCTTTTATTCATAAAAATAAATGTGTTGGGAAGGGAGGTTTTGATAACAGATTTGATGTGCTTGAGACTTTTGAGGAGTTGCATGTTGAGGAGCAATTCTGGAACAGAGGTGATATGGATGCTTGTATTCAAGTCTGGAATAGAGGTGATATGGATGGATGATTGAGATTTTCAAAGAACGTAGAGTAAGAATGAGGAGGACAATAAAAGTTGAAGAAAGTGCTACACACAAGGAAGATAAATAAATTTAGTGAAATAACATCATGTAAGAATTGAAGACTGAGAGGAGAACAATACATAATTGGAGCATAAATTGCAGTAAATGGAGTAGTAGACCAATATGTAGTGCCTCACCTCCAAGAAGGTATATTAATATTTAAATACTATTTTCATTTCATAAAGGTCAAGGAGGTATAAGGTTTATCAATACTAAGGTTAAGTTTAGTTAATTAAATGAATTAATATATAAGGAAATAAATTTGTAAATTACAACCTTAGATGATTTATTTGTTGATTTGAAAGACTATTGAAGTAAGGAGGATTTAAATTGAGAACCTTTTGAAATTGCATTATTTGAAATTTAAGTATTGAAATATTTGCAAATAATTTAACTAGGAGGAATAAGGTTTTCTCCATTGAAATTGAAACATTAAATTTGCAAATCCCTATTTTTTAAGTTTCTAATTAGGGAGTTATAAGAATTTCAACACCAATTTAGGTTTTTGAAATTTAGAAACCTTACTATTACAAATTAAAGAACTACATAAAGTTGTAGAAAAGTTGGAAAACTACATTGAAATTAGTCTCTTGCTCAAATTAATGAGGCATAAGAAATCCAACTTTAAAGTCCTGAAGATAGAAAATTTTATCAATTGAAAGTGCATTAAAATTATCTTTAGCTTTCTATTCACAAATAGAAATAAGGTGAAGAATAGAAGTTGAATATTAGAGAGAAAAAATGGATTCAACTCAAATGAAAACTAAGAGAGCTAAGCACTCTACCAAGACCATAGTATATTCAAAATGCTTGCAAGATACAAAATATTCTAAAAAAATTGAAAATTTTAAAAGAGTATATCAAATTTGATCTTATACTCAAAATACTAGGGAGTTAAAAGGAATTCTACCTAGAGATTTAAAAAATTAAACCCTTGTCAAAACCATTGATTGAACATTAGAAATTTTAGGGTATCCTACAAATTTGAGAATTGAAAAGAGTTCATTAAGTTTAGTTAATTAAATGAATTAATATATAAGGAAATAAATTTGTAAATTACAACCTTAGATGATTTATTTGTTGATTTGAAAGACTATTGAAGTAAGGAGGATTTAAATTGAGAACCTTTTGAAATTGCATTATTTGAAATTTAAGTATTGAAATATTTGCAAATAATTTAACTAGGAGGAATAAGGTTTTCTACATTGAAATTGAAAAATTAAATTTGCAAATCCCTATTTTTTAAGTTTCTAATTAGGGAGTTATAAGAATTTCAACACCAATTTAGGTTTTTGAAATTTAGAAACCTTACTATTACAAATTAAAGAACTACATAAAGTTGTAGAAAAGTTGGAAAACTACATTGAAATTAGTCTCTTGCTCAAATTAATGAGGCATAAGAAATCCAACTTTAAAGTCCTGAAGATAGAAAATTTTATCAATTGAAAGTGCATTAAAATTATCTTTAGCTTTCTATTCACAAATAGAAATAAGGTGAAGAATAGAAGTTGAATATTAGAGAGAAAAAATGGATTCAACTCAAATGAAAACTAAGAGAGCTAAGCACTCTACCAAGACCATAGTATATTCAAAATGCTTGCAAGATACAAAATATTCTAAAAAAATTGAAAATTTTAAAAGAGTATATCAAATTTGATCTTATACTCAAAATACTAGGGAGTTAAAAGGAATTCTACCTAGAGATTTAAAAAATTAAACCCTTGTCAAAATCATTGATTGAACATTAGAAATTTTAGGGTATCCTACAAATTTGAGAATTGAAAAGAGTTCATTAAGTTTAGTTAATTAAATGAATTAATATATAAGGAAATAAATTTGTAAATTACAACCTTAGATGATTTATTTGTTGATTTGAAAGACTATTGAAGTAAGGAGGATTTAAATTGAGAACCTTTTGAAATTGCATTATTTGAAATTTAAGTATTGAAATATTTGCAAATAATTTAACTAGGAGGAATAAGGTTTTCTCCATTGAAATTGAAAAATTAAATTTGCAAATCCCTATTTTTTAAGTTTCTAATTAGGGAGTTATAAGAATTTCAACACCAATTTAGGTTTTTGAAATTTAGAAACCTTACTATTACAAATTAAATAACTACATAAAGTTGTAGAAAAGTTGGAAAACTACATTGAAATTAGTCTCTTGCTCAAATTAATGAGGCATAAGAAATCCAACTTTAAAGTCCTGAAGATAGAAAATTTTATCAATTGAAAGTGCATTAAAATTATCTTTAGCTTTCTATTCACAAATAGAAATAAGGTGAAGAATAGAAGTTGAATATTAGAGAGAAAAAATGGATTCAACTCAAATGAAAACTAAGAGAGCTAAGCACTTTACCAAGACCATAGTATATTCAAAATGCTTGCAAGATACAAAATATTCTAAAAAAATTGAAAATTTTAAAAGAGTATATCAAATTTGATCTTATACTCAAAATACTAGGGAGTTAAAAGGAATTCTATCTAGAGATTTAAAAAATTAAACCCTTGTCAAAACCATTGATTGAACATTAGAAATTTTAGGGTATCCTACAAATTTGAGAATTGAAAAGAGTTCATTAAGTTTAGTTAATTAAATGAATTAATATATAAGGAAATAAATTTGTAAATTACAACCTTAGATGATTTATTTGTTGATTTGAAAGACTATTGAAGTAAGGAGGATTTAAATTGAGAACCTTTTGAAATTGCATTATTTGAAATTTAAGTATTGAAATATTTGCAAATAATTTAACTAGGAGGAATAAGGTTTTCTCCATTGAAATTGAAAAATTAAATTTGCAAATCCCTATTTTTTAAGTTTCTAATTAGGGAGTTATAAGAATTTCAACACCAATTTAGGTTTTTGAAATTTAGAAACCTTACTATTACAAATTAAAGAACTACATAAAGTTGTAGAAAAGTTGGAAAACTACATTGAAATTAGTCTCTTGCTCAAATTAATGAGGCATAAGAAATCCAACTTTAAAGTCCTGAAGATAGAAAATTTTATCAATTGAAAGTGCATTAAAATTATCTTTAGTTTTCTATTCACAAATAGAAATAAGGTGAAGAATAGAAGTTGAATATTAGAGAGAAAAAATGGATTCAACTCAAATGAAAACTAAGAGAGCTAAGCACTTTACCAAGACCATAGTATATTCAAAATGCTTGCAAGATACAAAATATTCTAAAAAAATTGAAAATTTTAAAAGAGTATATCAAATTTGATCTTATACTCAAAATACTAGGGAGTTAAAAGGAATTCTACCTAGAGATTTAAAAAATTAAACCCTTGTCAAAACCATTGATTGAACATTAGAAATTTTAGGGTATCCTACAAATTTGAGAATTGAAAAGAGTTCATTGAGTTTTATCTCTAAATTAGGGAGTCATAAGGTAGTCAACCTCGATGGTTTTTGAAATTTAAAAGACTATCAAAAACAATTTTTTAACATCCAATATTAAGGAGCGAAAAAGTATGTCTAATCCAAATATTTCATTGAATAATGAAATGGAAAATGAAATTAGAAAAGAAAGAGTAAAAGTTATAAAATTTGGAATAAAAAATTTGATTGAAAAGTCTAAAGGAAAGTTAGACTTAGTTTCAAGTTTCATCTATAAGGAAGCTTTGGAAGAAAATTTTGAAATATTAGAATACTATCTGCATGCAAGAATGTATGAAGCAATTGATAATGATAAAGATAACATCATGATTCCTTTGAATGTTACTAGCATATTATATATGGAATTACTTACATTCAAATATTACAAAGAGGAAAATACGGAGCAAAAGTAATTGACTGAATCACTTAAAGAGAAAACAGAAATAGATGAATCCTTCTTAGAGAAGATATTTCATTCTTCATGTAGTATTGACACTTCAAGTGCTTTTTAACTCAAGATCTTATCATAATACTTTAAGTGATTGTTCATAAGATATTATACTAAAGGAGACTTGTGATAAGGACAAAGGCAAAGAGAAAATATTTTTGCAAGAATATTATGATAGCATGATAACTCATGAAGGTACAAAGACTAACCCTAATGTTGAATATAAGTAAGAAGAGGTAACCTAACCAAGGAAGCATACAACGCAAAGTTAATTTGACCAAGATGAAAAGCATATTGAAGACTAAAGTCTTCAATATCCAAATAATATAATATAGGGGGGCGTTGGAATATATTACATTATTTGGTACAAACCAATGTACCACCTTAGGTACATCTCTAGATTAGGATTTTTATTAGTATTTACTTTATGCAATGTAATAAATGCACAAGTGTTGTTAGAATTGCAAAGTACTTTATGTAAATTTGCATGTATTCCATGTGTACATGAGTCATAGAATAGGAATATGAAGAGTCATAGGTAGGTGAAAGTCCAAGAGACATATCTCATTATATATAGGCCTTTGATAGATAAGAGTGAGAGAAGCACAGAGTATATTAGAGAATATATAGGAGAGTATAATACCAGTTAGACATAATGTAGAACTTGTATGAAGCATGGAGTATTTGAGATCTCCACATTTTGTATGAACATCCTATTTTCATGAGATTTAATTAATGGCAGTTTTATGATTTATTGTAGAATTTTATTATGAATTTTTCCTAATTAGGATATTGCCATTATCATATATTTAATATTGCATGCTTATTTTATTTCTTGTGGTTGTATTTTCTTAAATATATAGCATCAAAAGCTAACAACTCCTTGATAAGTTTCCATACAAATTCCTCACTATAATATGTCAGAGGCCAAGTCTCAAATCCAGTGTTCTCTTTGGTCCTTCTCATTTCTCCATTGCTCAATTGATGGTAGTAAGGTATCATGACAACTCATGGATCTCATGAAGCATGCAATTGAATGCATCTACTAAGTGACTTATGAAACAAGTACAATATTATAATTGGATACCAAATTGCAACTATACAAACTACTCAATACATTTGTTCATAAATCATTCATTAAAAACATAAAAACAAAACCTCATACACCCATTATTTATCTTATTGTAAAAGGAGTCATTTTATCCTTTAGAAATGAAATTCATGAAGTAATTTGTAAACTTCCTTTAATCAATAAAAGGTTCATGCTTTTCATCATACAAAACCATTTCTTTAATAAATTAAGGTCCCATACCCTTAACTAATCAAATACTTATAAAATTCATTTCTTTAATCAATTAATGTCCCATACCCTTAACTAATCAAATACTTACAAAACCCATTTCTTTAATCAATTAAGGTCCCATACCCTTAACTAATAAAATACTTACAAAACCCATTTCTTTAATCAATTAAGGTCCCATACCCTTAACTAATCAAATACTTACAAAACCCATTTCTTTAATCAATTAAGGTCCCATACCCTTAACTAATCAAATACTTACAAAACCCATTTCTTTAATCAATTAAGGTCCCATACCCTTAACTAATTAAATACTTATACAACAATCATTTTTTAATCTTAAAAAAATGAATCTCATTATTTTATTTTTAAATAAATAAAATATGATTCCTTTCAATTTATTATTTTATCCCTTAATCTAAATCAAAGTAAACAAAATTTGATTCCTTTCAATTATTTAGATTATCCCTTAATATAAAGCAAAAATGGGGTGTTCTAAGTTCAAACAAAAAACCCAACATAGTCGACCCAATGTTAAAAGTAGAATTCAATGGCAGGACAACCAACACAATCCTCAATTACTACCCACATAGACCATACCCAAAAATCAGTGCACAAAAACCTCCTCCAATAAGTGGCTTACTCGACCACCACTTTGTGGTCATCCAATAGGGGGTGACTTCCCTATATGGCATTGAGATACCCCCATAAGGCATGTGTGGTATTTAATCTAAATCACACAAAAAAAGAGCAAAACATTCCCCACAACCAAGCAATACTAACCCCATGGTGAATCACAATCCTCCATGTGGTAGAACAAAGGTACGCAAATAAAACAAAATTCAACATATGAAAAACTAGCTATGGTTTATAGGTCATGGGATAATGCTAGTGTGTGTCTTCCAACTAGAATAGGGTGGATTTACACATGGAGTGACTTTCCCCTTAGCCACATCCTTGTGGTCAATAGCATAGCGGAGGTTGACTCCCCTTTAAGGTGCCTAGAGCACTAGGGCATATCCCATGTGGGACATTGCCCAAGGAGGCTTGTTATGCCCCAATCGCTCATGTAGTCACCACTTAATGACATTGTGGTGGTGGTAGGATTAATTTAATTAAGCCTTCCTCTAAGGTTAAGATCACCAAAAATTGGTGATAATATCACCACCTCAGGCCCATGAATAGGTGATATGCTTGTTAAAAATCAAAACAAAGAGTACTCATCTTGGGTAGAGCATCCATCAATAGGCAATGAATAGGGAATATTTTGAATGGCTAGCTTCAACCAGACAACCTCAAGGGAGCCCTTAAAATGAGAAGCTTAGGGGTTAACATTCTTCAATAGATGAATCGGTGGTTATTCTTGTTAAGGAGAAAAAAAACTACATGTGAGATCTTAAATCATGGAGACACATAAAAACAACGTCAAAGAACTTATAAATAGAAGCATCCATCCTAAAATAACAAGGGAACAAGTATCAATGAAAACACAAATGAAGGAGAGCACCTAAAAAATGGAGTTAAACCATATTTTATAAGTAGGGCAACTCAGTCAGCTACTTTAAGAAAATAGTAGCTAAGTGCACTGATTAACAAGATAGTAAGGTGATTTGTTACATGATAAACCATAAACTTGTTTATGATTTAAACTCTTAAGCAAGCATGCAATGGAGGCTTTTAAAAATAGAGTTTAATATAACCTCCTTAGATACAAGGATATTCATTTTAAGGTAAAAAGAGTATAGAATACACCTAAAGGAAAGTGATTACACACACAAAGCCATGGATTAAACCTCCAACCTAGAATATCCAAGAGTTAGAATCCTCTATTGTTGGTCTCTCCAAGAATACTCTTGTGACCTCTTAGCTTTCTCCTTTACCCATACCATCACTTCATGCCCCTTGTCATCTAAAATAAGCATCCCTTGTTCTTTCTACCTCCACCTTTTTAACAAAGGGGAGTTCTATCTACCTCAAGCTAAAGTCTTTCTTTTGACATAAATGCAACCTACCAAGAGTAATGTCATCCTTACCCAAGGTGGCCCCAAAGGAGATAGTTGAATTAAAATAGTTCTTTCTCTTTTTCCAAATATCTTGCCTTAAATGAGAATCCATTTGTTTTCTTTATTTCATTTATAAAACCATTCTTTTTATTAACTATGTATAAAAGATAAAGCTAATCATTTCTTTATTCAATTTAAAAAAGTATAAGGCTATTCATTTCTTTATTTATTCAAAAATGTTAAAATAAATAATTAAATAAAACTTTAAGGTATTAATATTTATAATATTGCATTCAATTTAATTCAAACTATAAAAGCCATTGATCATTCCTTATTCAAATAAAATACCTATACTAATATTAAACATTAGTATGGTATTTAAGTGGACTAAGGATTAATGGAACCTCTATATCCATTAGTCCTTTTTGAAGGGGATTCTACCCCAATTCCACTTACACATAAACACACATGTAAACAAAAGTGAGTAATCAAATGCATCAAACAAGGTGGGTGAAGTCATCATAATCCAATCACCTATCCTAGCTGAGGACTTACGGTAACTTCTAGGTTACCAACTTTGGGCTAAGGATGGTTGGATTGTTGATGATCACCCTAAAAGCAAGAATGCATGCCTATATGAGGGTAGTCATTCATGTTACCTTGAGCTACCATAATCATCATTTCCCTTTTCAAGTACCCCATTCTTGGTGGTTGATTCTACCTCTCCCACCCATGAGTGTACCTGGTCCTGCACATCGACAATACATCAGTAGTACCATATTCCTCAAAGATAAATCAATATAAACATTGCATAACCATCCAAATGCATCAAAACTAGGCATCAAGTAGTCATTCATCAATACATAGTCTATTATGCAAAAAGTCTTGCCAAGGTGGGTCATGACATACTACCCCCTTGGACTAAACACAGTCCCGTGTATTTTTCCTATCATAAAAATGTTATTACAATATATTTTCAAATAAAAAGGGAAAATATTTCTTCATATCATCCACTTTCTCCCAAGTGGCACTTCTTTCAGAATAATGATCCCATTGGACCTTACATTGTTCTAGAGTTTATTTCCTCATTGATTTGGAATGAAACTCTAGAATCTTCATCGACATCACTTCAATTGCCTCGAGGTTTACCATCTACAATTTAGAAACATCCCACACATGATCAGGGTCAGCAATGTACCTCCTAAGTAGGGATATGTGGAAGGTGTCATGGATCTTTGATAGGTTGGGTGACAAGGTGAGTCTGTACGCAACTGGACTAATCTTCCCAATGATCTCAAAAGGTCCAACAAATTAAGGATCCAACTTCATGGATTTGATGGCACTTTTCATTGGCCTAACCCTTAAGAACACTCTATCTCCCATAGAGTATTCCCTTGGTGATCTTTTCAGATCAACATAGCTCTTCTAATGGTTAACAACTTCCTTAAGCCTTTGCTTGATCATCTTAAGCTGACCTTCCATTTCCTTGACCATGTCTGGTCCGATCACGACCTGATCCTCTAAATTATCCCAAGACAATGGTGTTCTACACCTCTTGCCATACAAGGCATCAAATGGGGCCATACCCAAAGAAGAATGATGCCCATTATTATAAGTAAATTCTACAAGATGTAGATAGTCTTCCCATCAAGACTTCTGATCCATGTAGTACATGTGAAGCATATCTTCTAGGACTTGGTTTACCCTCTTAGTTTGACCATCAGTCTTAGGGTGATATGCAGAGCTTATATTCAGTTTTGTGCCCATTGCACGATGTAGGGCTTTCCAAAATTTAGAAGTGAATCTAGAATCCCTATCTAAAATAATCATTTTAGGAAACCCATGCAACCTGAATATCTCTTTGGCAAATCTATTAGCCACAACTTGAGCATCATCTTTGATGTTTCTTGGTATAAAATGTGCAACCTTAGTCAATCTATTGACTACTACAAGGATTGCATCATGTTGATACCTAGTCTTGGGTAAACCTACTATGAAATCCATAGATATAACCTACCATTTTTGTATAGGTATATCATGTGGATACAATTGCCCTATAGGATGTCTATATTCAACCTTCACCTTTTGGCATTCTAGGCATCGAGCAACAAAATCGATGATATCCTTCTTCATTCCTATCCAAAAGAAGGTCTTTTTCATATTCTCCCTCATCTTGGCCCCTCTAGGATGAGCAGAGTAAGGAGATCTATGCACTTCTTGCATGATTAGTCTCCTTAAATCACCTATTTTTGGTATGATGACCCTATCCTTATAGCATAAAAGACCATATTTCATGCCGAAATCCTTATTTTCTTCAAGATTTCTTCCCATTTTGACCTAAATTTCCTTGCAATACTCATCTTGAGATTACATCTTCCTGACTTGGTCTAATAAATCTACATGGCTCTGGGTCAATGTTGCTATGTGCCTTCTTCTACTTAAGGTGTCAACCACCTTATTTTCTTTTCCTTTGATATATTCAATATCAAAGTCATATTCAGCTAAGAACTCGATCCATCTTCTCTACCTTGCATTGAGCATAGGTTGAGTAAATATGTACCTCAAGCTTTGATGGTCGATCCTTAGCTCAAAGGGTCTTCCAACCAAGTAATGATACCAAATCTTAAGAGCGTGCACAATCGTGGCCAACTCTAGATCATGCATAGCATAGTTAACTTCATGTTTCTTAAGTTTCCTTGATGCATATGCTATGACTGATTCATCTTATGAAAGCACTCCTCCTAACCCTTCTAGTGATGCATCAGTGCATACTGAGAAGTTTCCCTAAGGATCTAGAATCTTTAGGATTGGTGTCATGGTGAGTTTCTACTTAAGCAATGCAAAAGCAGCTTCACACTTAGCCATCCACTTAAATTCCTTTCCTTTATTTTGGAGATTGGTTATGGCAGTGACTATTTTGGAGTAATCCTTCACATATCATCTATAATAGCCCATCATACCCATGAAGCTTCACACTTCAGACACATTGGTTGGTGGTGACCAATTCAAAATGGCCTCAATATTCTTTAGATCCACTACAATTCCTTTGATAGATATTATATGTCCTAGATATCATACTTTTGAGACATAGAAATCACTTTTTGATAGATTCCCAAAGAGTTGATTCTTTCTTAACAACTCTAACACAATTCTGAGGTGTCTATCATGTTCTTTCCTATCCTAAGAATATATTAGAATATCATCTAAAAATATGAGGACAAACTGATCTAGATATCTTCTGAATACATTATTCATTAAATTCATGAATGTGGTTGGGGTATTAGTCAGCCCAAAGGGCAAGACTATAAATTCATAATACATGTATCTAGTTTTGAATGTTATCTTATGAGTGTCCTCCTCACATATCCTTAATTGATGATACCTTGATCTTAAATCAATATTTGTAAATATTGTGGCATCCTTCAATTGATTGAATAGGTCTTCAATCCTAGGTAAAGGATACCTATTCTTGATGGTTGCTTTGTTGAGAATTCTATAGTCTATACATAACCACAAAGAACCATATTTATTTTTAACAAATAGTATAGATGCACCCCATGGTGACACACTAGGCTTTATTAGTCCCTTTTCTAACAACCCTTGTAGTTGTACCTTTAACTCTTGCATCTCTATAGGATTCATCCTATAAGGAGCTCTGTGGATAGGCTCTACTCCTAGTATTATCTCGATAGTAAATTGAACTCATGCATAGGAGGAAGTATGGGTAGGTCTTTAGGATATACATCCTTAAATTCTTACAAGATTGGATGTTTCCCAAATACTTCATTTTTATCTTCCCCGACTTCATTGAGTTTCACAACATAAACCATCCCTCCTTTCTTGATGGTTTTCTTTAGTTGCATAGTGGATAGCAATTAGGGTCTAAAATATCCTTGCTCACTATGGATCCTTAATCTTCCCTTGTCCTTTTTTGAATACTCTATCCATCTATCCTAGAAATTGATTAAGGCTCTATGAGCCTATAACCAATCCATTCCTAAGATAATATCGAAGGCATGTAGATGCTACATACATAAAGAACCATTGGTTAGGGTAATTTTAGCCATAGGAAAACATTGATCCACTGAGTAGGTTTATCTAGAACCATACTCAACCTTCCACCCTTGTGCCAAATATCTTGATATTTTTAGCATATCCCTAACTATACTAGAAGAAATAAAGCTATCTGTAGCTCCACTATCAATTAAAATATTTACTTATTTATTAAAAATATTACCCCTTAAGAGCAATGGGGTGGCTTGCCCTTCCAATTTTTAGCTTTTGATCATAGCATAAATCCTGTGGGTAGGTTCTTTTCCTTTTGCACTAGATGTACTCGATCTTGGTTGATGTGGACAATGATTAGCATAGTGTGGACCTCCACAATTGTAGCACCCACCCTTGGGTCCTAGGTGTACTCCTTATTTCTATTCCCTAGTTTTATCCATTGGTACCAAATTTGGTTGCTTTTGAGGTTGAGGTTTGTTATTACTGTTGTTGTTGTTCCTCCTTTGGAAATTCTTTCTAAACTTTCCTTGCTTCCCATCATTCCTTCTTTTGGGTTTTGGGAAGCTTTTACTCTTTTGGTTTTATTCTCCTTCCCACTTCATGAAACCAACACTATTTCTCTTCCTGAGTGATTGTCGATCTTGCTCAGATAAAACTGCATAGTTAAACTAGAGATGAGATTCTGCTTTCTTAGCCAAGTCATAAGCTTTTTATAGCATTTTTGGTTCATGCATATTTACTTCATGCCTAATCTTAGGTTCTTCTCCTAAGATAAATTTGTGAATCTTCATCTTCTCATCATAAGTGGGTACATATTTCAACAACTTAACCAACTTCTTATAGTATACCTCAACTGATTTGGTCCCTTGTTGAAGGTTAGTAAATTCCTCAAACTTTGCTGCATAGAAATGTTTTGTAAGGAATCTTTTTTAAGATTGTAACAAAATCCTTCCACTTTAAATCAACTACTTCAATTTTTTGCTCTTCTTGGAAGGTTTCCCACCATTCCAATCCAACCCCTTGTAGATGTAGTGTTGCCCAAATTGTTCGAGTCCCAATAGAGTAGTTCTTCATAGTGAAGTAGATTTCTAGTTCCCTTAGCCAAGCTTTGACTGCATCACCTTCTCCCTCTCCATTAAATTTGGAGGTATGAACATTCTTTATGTCTTTGTATTACTTTATCTCTAGCAGAGCTCATATCTCGCTCTTCAATGGTCTGTTCACTAGCTTGCCTAACCTCTAAATTCCTAGCCTATGAATCCTGATTTGCTATGGTCTCCAACAACTATCTCTATTGCTCCATTTGTTCTTGCATCAAGGTGACTACCATAGTGAGGTTCTCTACCTCTCTGCTAGAATTACCCAAACCTTCATCTCAAGCTCTTCCCTCAACATTGTCCTATCGAGTCTATCTATTTGGAGGAATAGACTTCCCTCTTCTTGTATTTGGTGCCATTATCCTAGTCACACAAAAGAAAGAATAATATGTTAGGTTACAACTTCTCTAAACTATACTACTAACTCTAGCTAAATACATCATTCATATAAGCTAACTATAAAGTTTTCATACTAAGACCACCCTCACTCTATGTAGGGTGTTACTCTAAAAATTTCCATCTAATTCCATTACTAATGGCCACACTTACTATACGTAAGGTGCCATATTGAAATGAGCTACCCTTCCTAGGGTCAACTCTCTAGAATTCTAGCAATTGGAAATTCTAGGTCTTCTTAAATTTAGCTTAAGAACTAAGCAAAGGCCTGAATAGGAAGATACCTAAATCCTTAGCACATTCCATGGAAGCCTCTAGTCCATCATACCTAGAGCTATGATACCAAATGTAACGACCCAAAAATCTAACTAACAAACTAGAAAATTTTTACAAACATATACTCGATAGGGATTTACATATCCCTAACCAGCATATGTCAATCTATGAAGTTATCTAAGTCCTAATCTAATATTTTAAGTTGTCTATCTCATATTCATGATGAGCCAACTTATCCCCTTCCTTAATCTTCCAAAGGATACACCCATCCCTACACCATACATAAGCCTATATGTGTAGGTATACTAAGTGTATTGTAAATAAGCTATCAGTCTCATCCCATGAATGAGCTAACTTATCCCTTTTTGCCTATCAAAAGGGTACACCCATCACTACACCATACATAAGTCCATCTATGTAGGTGCACTACAGCAAATAAGCTATCAGTCTCATCCCAACGATGAGCTAACTTATTCCTTTCATCACTCCTAGTGATAACCAAGTTCATTTAAATCTACTTGATGTTTTGCAAATCTATCTAGTTTAGATTTTAGAAGAAATCTTTAATCAAGGTTATCTAAAGTTTCTTCCTAAGGGATCCCATAATCCCTTAGGTTTCTTTCTCTACTTCTAACACATAAGCATAATCATATTTAGATATCAATTCTAATCATCTAACTACATTAAATCATTAAGATCTTCTAATATTTCTTTCCTTAGAAGGATATGATTAAGTCTATCTACTTATTTAAGCATTGGATAATATCTATAAACATCAAGGGAAAATACATAAATAAGATGTCAATATTCTACTAAAACAATAACAAAATAGAATAGTTTATGAAACTACTACATCATAGATTCTTTATAAATACAAGTAAGAGATACATATTTCATTCATATATTAAATCATTACATAACCCAAGTATGGTAAAAGTACTTCCATACTTTAAAATAATAAGGTATTACAACATTATCCAACTAGGAGATTGCTCAACTAGAGTCATCCTTGATAAGTTTCCATACAAATTCCTCACTATAATATGTCAAAGGCCAATGTCTCGGATCTAAGTGTCCTCCTTGGTCC
This sequence comes from Wollemia nobilis, assembly GCA_028583015.1. Taxonomy (NCBI): domain Eukaryota; kingdom Viridiplantae; phylum Streptophyta; class Pinopsida; order Araucariales; family Araucariaceae; genus Wollemia; species Wollemia nobilis. The sequence goes on from JAQPPZ010003013.1 coordinate 310,772, forward strand.
TTCTCATTTCTCCATCGCTCAATTGATGGTGGTAAGGGATCAGGACAACTCATGGATCTTATGAAGCATGCAACTAAATGCATCTACTAAATGACTTATGAAATAGGTGCATTTATAATTTGGATGCCAAATTGCAACTATACAAACTACTCAATGCATTTATTCATAAATCATTCACTCAAAACATCAGAAGAAAACCTCATACATCCATTATTTATCTTATCATAAAAGGAGAGTCATTTTATCCTTTAGGAATGAAGGTCATGGAGTAATTCACAAACCTTCCTTTAATCAATCAAAGGTTCATGCTTTTCATCATACAAAACCATTTCTTTAATCAATTAAGGTCCCATACCCTTAACTAATCAAATACTTACAAAATCCATTTCTTTAATCAATTAAGGTCCCATACCATTAACTAATAAAATACTTACAAAATCCATTTATTTAATCAATTAAGGTCCCATACCCTTAACTAATTAAATACTTATACAACAATCATTTTTTTAATCTAAAAAAACAAATATCATTCTTTTATTTTTAAATAAATAAAATATGATTCCTTTCAATTTATTAGATTATCCTTTAATCTAAATAAAAGTAAATAAAATATGATTTCTTTTAATTATTTAGATTATCCCTTAATCTAAAGAAAAAGGAGGTGTTCTCAGTTTAAACAAATAACCCAACACAGTCGACCTGGTATTAGAAACAAAAGTCAATGGGAGGTCAACCAACACAATCTTTAATTACTACCCACACAGACTGCACCAAAAAATCAGCACACCAAACCCCCTGCCAAGCAATGGCTCACCTGACCATCGCTTTGTGGTCATCCAATAGGGGTGGCTCCCCTTTATGTGGTGTCAAGGCACCCCCATATGGTGCATATGGTATTTAATATAAATCACACAAAGATAAGGGTAAAACAACCCCCATAACCGAGTGAGACTAACCCCACGATAAATCACAACCCTCCATGTGGTAGAACAAAGGTGCGGAAATCAAATAATAGTCAACAAATAGAAAACTGGCTACGTGACATAGGTCATAAGATAAGTCCAACATGTGCCTTCCAACTGTTGTAAGGTGGATTGCCACATGGATTAGCTTCCCCCTTGACCACATCCTTTTGGTTTATAGCATAGAGGATACTGACTCCCCTTCAAGGTACCATGGGTGAAATTTTGCCCCCCTTCATCCACTCTTTCTTAGAAAGATGATGCCTTACAAAGACCCGCTAATTTTTGGAGCATTAATGGTCAGTCAAAATATGGAGGTAACAACTTCAAGGGTTAGTGAATACAAGCAACAAGTGGATAGAACATTACTAAAGATGGTGGGATAGATAACAAAAGTAAGCAGACATTCAAGCCCCTAACTTTGGGCGATGATAATCTAAGGACCAACCCACCTAACAGGTGGATACTTCAACTTTTTGGTAGGTGAAAAAATATCAAATATCCCTATCCACAAAAAAGAAAAGTCTCCCGCCCATGGTTGGGTGGAACTATAGAGTACAAGAATAGGTGGAACTTTGGGAAATATCTACCCTCTTTCTTGAAGTTTTTCTTGACAAAAATCTAAGTAGCTGCCCGACATCCAAACTCATTTCATCACCCAAAAATTCAAATAAATAGGTATTTAATGCTACATCTATCTAATATCAATCATCCATGCAAGAAGTGATTGATTTAAAAATAAGCTTCCCCAAAGATGATTAATTTCATTCACCACCTAACCAAAATATCATCAGTTGACTAAAGGGTCAGGATAAATAAAATTAATGATTTGGACAGAGATAGCAGAAGAATCAAGGGTTCAAATCAATACGGATGCACCTACCTTATTTCAGAAGATTACCACCAACCCAAGGAGTAGTGTACTAGTTGATCGCTTATCTTATCCAAGTGAAATATTTCTACCTAATGCTACTAATGCATGAAATTTTAATTTATTTTAAAATACCTATAAATAGTTGAATGCTATTCATTCCCAAGGGTGGCTCTTTGGCCATTATAATTCATATGTAATACTTAGAATTGCTATGTGAATACAAGATATTACTTTTGGCTTCTATCCTTGTTCTTATATTTCATGTTAAGTGTGAATACTTATTTCTACTATTGTTGCTTGAGTGTTTCTCATTTAATTCTGCTAAATTGGATTTTGTGGGGATCATCGGGTAGTTTCTGGAATTTGTATTTGCAACTTGGATTGGGTTTTTATTTCTATAACAATCAAATCGAGAATGAGCACTCTAATTATAAATCTTATATTTTATGTACATATTCATCGATCTTAGAATTCACCCTCAATATTACTGCTTCAACTGCTAAGTGAGAACCTCAATGGGTAATCTATCTAGTAGTATATTTATGTCCATTCCCAGTGGTGGTGAGGGTGCACATATCTTGATGCAGCCATAACTTATCTTTGTGAGTTCTGGCTATGACCTCCCTTTTCATTTGCTTCCTTCCTCTATTTTCTCTTTCTCCTATTTAAGTGGTTTAGGTAGCTAGGACCACCATATATGAATTGACCTTCTCCAGAGATCAACCACCCTACCTTGGCTTGATGGTTGTTTGATGTTGGCATTGGTCTATCCCTACCCTTGGTTCCAAATTTTGACCAATAGTTTTGGTGACTCTATTGGGGAACTCATTGAGTTTTTTTGTTTCAAGAAGTCAAAGTTTGGTGACACTCTTATTTTTCCATATCTTTTCAAAATCACATGACGAATCTAGCTGTGTGGCATATCTAAATCATGATATTAGTTACCTTTCTATGCTAAAGGAAATTCTACATCCTAGAGGACTCAAGGATTTATGAATAACCTTGATCTCATAGGCGGTGAAAGTATGTTTATATGATAACTCCAACCTTGGGGCGTGACTTACAAAAGTTGAAAGGATTGGTATTGTAATGAACCAACCCATTTACCCTAGTTGGAATGATGCAGGCCCCTAAATATCTCAAGCTCACAAAGTATTCTTGAGGCAGCAATCAAAACATTCCCTAGTTATGATGGTACTGAAGGAGTTGCTTGGGAGCATTGTTAGTATGTTGCCTTCTTATATTTCATCCATAATATTTCTTCTAAGGATATCATGCTTAAGTTCCTTGTTCTCTCTCTTAAAGGAAGAGCACTATTATGATTCAAAATATTGAAGCATGGAATCTTAAACACATTGGCTGATCTAGTAGAAGCTCTCATAAACATATTTTATGACTTTGTATACCCTTTCCTACTGCTCACACAAATCACATTCATTAAGCGAGCTTGTTATGAAACCATGGTTGAATTCAACGTCTACTTTACCAGAACATGGTGAAGGATACCCCATGAAGCCAGGCTATCTTTTGCTCAAGAATACATATACTATATCCATACCTTTGAGATTGACATAAGCCTTCTTGTACAATAGTAAGGAGAAAAATATTTCCCTAATATTTTAAGGAAGCATCCTAGGCAAAAAGGATCCTGATCCAAGCCAAAAAACTTCCTAACCACAATCCTCCCCAAAATATTCTACCTATCTCATATTCAATTCAAAATACGATGCCTCCAGAATGTATATTTGTGTAGCCTCATGATAGGATATATGTTGCCCTCTTACATATCCATGAGAACACACAACAATCATAGTAGTAGTTGGGGATGATAATTCATTGGCTGATTCAAGAAGCCAACAACATGAGGAGAAAGCCCCCAGATGAGGGAACATAGCCCAATTCTCTAGAATACAATATATAGTACTCCTTCATCCAACCATGAGAGGCCACAACATAGGAAGGAAATTAGTCCCCCATATCATACAAAGAGATTAATGGTCCAATACTTGAGTTGGGGAACCCTATTTCTTGTTGCTATTTGCAAGAGAAAGAGGTTGAACAACTGGTGACTCCCCTAGAGAAGGAGCAATGATGGGATGATACTACAATAATAGTCCTCCAACAAGAAGTAACCTATAATCTATGAAATGATTTTTTCCATAAATCTAGTAATGAATCTGGGTTATGTTCATTTAATATGATAGCAGTTAAGCATAAGCTATACCATGTAAAATCTAGTTTTCACCCTGTAAACAATCTTGGGATTCAAGAACAACCAAAGTAATATAAGTAGATTCTGATTGAGAATATAACCCATCCTAAAAGGGATAAAGTATGGATCACAATGCATGTTGATCCAAACACAATATATTTTTGGTACCCACTCCTCAAAAATACATCAGCTAAAGCATGAGTTGAGGTAGAGAGGGGAGTCTTTATACAAGTGGTCTCCAAACAAAATTTAAAACTACTAACGCTAAGCATGAGATCCTCCAGATCAACTAATGACACCAGTTAACCAAGTTGAGCACAATGAGCCATTCAAATTTTATGTCATTTGGTCTAAACATTGCATATTCACTGGATAGCTTGCAAAAGGATTTTTGGCTACGACATACCAATCACATGCAATATTGTGTAAATAGACTGACATTTAAATAAAAGATATGGTATGTGCAAAGTCGTGTAGTTGCTGGTATCATCTTCAGCTAGACTTACATGAAATATAAGCATGTGGTCAGTCTCAGGTGATGCCCTTTTACATTTTAAATGGAAATTTCTTTCCCCTTCTCTTCTATTTTTGTTTTACTCCATAGCACAATGGACAACATCTCCAGAATCTCACTAGCTTGTAAAGCAAGTACATCAAGATTTGAAGATATGATAAAAGAGAATTCATATCAATCCAAATTATTTGAAGGAAGCACTGAACCTACATGAACAAGGGTATTTGCCCTATAAATATCCCATAAGTGATAAGTCAGGAGATGTGATTAACAATATTCAGGATGTATATCAACAAGTTGAATAAGTTCTTGTTGATCTATGTAAAGAAGAAAGGTTATATAAAGAAGTACAAGTGTCTTAGGCATTTTATTTATTCTTTAGCCTAGGGCTATGATGGATTATGTTAATTAGAGTGTAGTTCCTGGAGGTGTCTTGTGGATCAAGAAGGTTTCCCTGGTTATACCATGGAATATCCTAAAGACCACCCTCCTTTTTGTTTCTTCCTGTACTTATCTCTTCCCCCTCCTTTGTCATCTTCATGTGTTCATTGCTACTAACACCTCTAGTTAGTAGCACTTTCATCTTTCCCCTCCATTTTTATTTCTTTCTCCTATGTTTTGCTTTTTGTGCGCTTATTCTTCTCTTCTTGTGCCTTCTATTTCTCCATTGTCTTCTACCTAGTCAAGGATGTATTTCCCCACATTTGACCAGCTTCTCTCATGTGTCTTTCACCCTTCCTTGGTCACCTTATTTCTTTATTTTTGCTTTATTTCCTCTTCCTCTTTATTCCTTTTTGGTTATACTTTTCAAAGTAAAAGGGGCTTGTTGGGTTCTCCTTTCCCGTAAGAGAAAAGTATGTATGAGTCGCTAGAAGTGTGGGTGAAATTTTTTCCCCCTTCACCCACTCTTTCTTAGAAAATGTTGGAAATATTGAGCATGTAGTATTGTCATTGATGTTAAAGGTTTGATGTCAAAAGGTTTATGTCAAAAATATTTTGGTATGGCAGAAATATTCTTCTATGATTGAATAATTATGCAAGTCAAGGATTATCTCAAGCATGGAAAAGAAAGGTTTATTGTAAAGAAAGGGTTTATAATATTTATGTTTAAAAATTATAAATAATAAGGACAGACAGGTTCAAGAAGTTTACCTTGGACAAAGGTCTCAAAAAAAAAAAAATTTGACAAAGGACTACAAGAAAAAATATTATTATATTTGTAGTGACCCTGGGATGCATGTACCACCCCTTTTTAACTCTAATTCCAATGTTATTAAAAATCTAAGATGAAATGGAAGACAATGAAAAAGCATATAACACAAAATAACAAATATGGATCTCTTTATTTGTAGTGAAACTCGGTTACATGTTGATCCCTCTTAGGGATACCCATTTCAATACAATAAGTTACATATAGGCAAAGAGTGTCCCTTTTGCGAAGAGGTGTGCACTTATAAAGGCTTCCTGGTTCTGCACATAGAAATGTATGAGGGCTTGCAAATGTCTCCTTCTCTAGGTGTATTTCCTAGAGGGATCCCTTTTGATCTCGTATGTTGCAAATTTCGTCCGATGAACCTATGGCCCTGTAAGCAATGAAACAACAACACATGCTTAGATGTTTGATATTGCCTCCCCGAATGAGGTTGTTAGTAATAAAATAATTTAATGAAAATATGATAAAACTATGCCATGCGATCATGTAAATATATGCTAATGATATGAAAACATGAAGAAATAGAATAAAATAAGCTATGTCTAAAATCTAAGCTAATCCTGCGGGCCACTATCCAAGACAACGACTGCTAAGGTAAACCTTTCTCTCTTTTTCCCAAATTTATGGGTCAAATCTTGTATCTGATGTTGAAATAATAGACGTTATGCTCTTAAATCCATCAGGGCTTCGCCGTACACGTGATATCCAAGGGAACTCTCCAAGTCTTGAAAGCTCTCCTCAAAAATATGTCTCGATGATCTATGTCTCTATATGTCTCTCTCTGATATCTTTGGTGCTCTTAGGCTTGCACATTTTATAGTGTGAAACCCTAGGTCTATGTCCAAGCCCTAGGAATGAATTTCTCATGCATAGTGTAAGTTAGCATGAGAAGCTTTATGCATTTTCTATGTTTGAATGTTAGTTATCTAAAGTCTAACTGCCCACTTGAGTCTCCTATACGAACTGGTCATTAGCATGAGAATCTTTTGTCCTTTATTTATTCTTGGAGGTTAGTTAACTAAAGTTTAAATGCAAACTCAAGCCTCCTATGTGAACTGGTCATGAAAAGGAATGCAAATTTACTCCCGCTCACCTTTATTACATGCAGACTGCCACTTCTACCTATGATTAGGCATGTTTGTCAACAAAATTGCTTCTTATGGCTTAGCCACTATCATCTGCAATGGCTAAGATCTGGCCACTGTCATCTACAGTGGCTAAGATCTGGCCACTCTAGGCTTGAGCAGCTAGGATATGGCTACTCTTGGCTTGATAGTCTAGGCTTTGATGGCTTGAAAATGCCGCAAATGAATGGTGAGAACCACTTTTGATGCTTGGAAAGTCCAATATTATATCTTATGATCTTATGAATGTGTCTATGTGAGCATATCCCCTAAGCATGACACAATTTAGGTGTCTACAATATTTACCACCAAGGTTAAATATTATAATAAAGAATAAATTTGAATTATCAAAGGCACCAAGAATTTAAATTTAAAAATGTGGCAATACAAAGATAGAGCCAATGTCATGATAAAAATCATAATGCATATTTAAAAAGGTAAATAAAATCATTTTGAAAAGGTTTTTCAAGGCTATACATTTTCGTATTGTTCATCAAATGCATACAGTGAGACCAATGCCATTTCGTTTGAGAGTAGAGTGTGAATAAAATATGAGTACCATTTTTTTTGAGATCAGAGTGTGAAGAAGAGATGAGCACCATTTAATTTAAGGACAAAGTGAGAAGTGATACCAACACCATTTTATTTGAGGGTAGAGTGAGAAGAGAAGACCTGCGCCATTCCATTTGTGAGGGCAGAGTGTGAAGAGAAGACTAGTGCCATTCCATTCATGAGGGTAGAAGAAAAGACGAGTGCCATTCATGAAGGTAGAATATAAGACAAGTGATATTTTATTGAGAGCAAAGGAAAAAGACAAATGCAATTCATAAAGAGCAAAGGTTGAAGTAAAGATAGTGTCATTTGTTGAAATTAGAAGAAAAAGACAACATTGTTTGTTGAGGCAGAAGAAAGGACAAAGCACAAGGTTTAAGGTAGGGCAGTGATTCAAATAATATTTTACACACTCAATACTTATGTGGGTAGCTAGCCCATGCGAAGGACTAGCTTGCACTAGAATGCAAGCCAGCGAAAGGTGGAGGTTCAAGTCACGGTGGCAACACATGTGGCAAGGCAATTTTTTTTATTAAAGTGAGGTATGCATTACGTTTGACCTAGGGAGGCATAAGGTTTATTTTTTCTTTGTTAGTTGTGCATATTGCTTGATGTAGGGAGACATAAGGTTAAATTCTTGCATGATATAATTTTAAATAAATTTATTGTGTGCACATTTCAGATTCTGTGTATGGTTCATAAGAGTGAAATAGTTTTAGAAATTTAGGAGGAATAAGGTGCTTGAAAGTAAAATTAAAATATGGTATGCACTTAGGATTATTGGATGGTGATATTGAAAATTACAAGTGGATCTTATAATTAGGAGTTATAAGATGTTGGAGGTTTAATAATTATGTGTAATTTTGCATTATGAAAGAAAGTTTGAAAGTTGTTGATCTTTGTTTAGAAAGGCTTGTTTTGGAAAATTAAAAAGGATGTAAGGCTTTATTTTTGTTCACAACTTTTGAGAGTAATATTTCATGTGGGTAATTGAAAAGTGTTATGCTAACTAATCCTTGAAATGGCATAAGAAAGATAGAATTTTGAGGGCTCATCTTCATCAACTCAAGCTAAGAGGTATGGTGACATTACTCCTTATCTAAGGTGTTTTATTGAGAAAATATTTTTGAATAGTAAGGTGGAGAAATAAGGATTGTATATGTGCATTGTTGGAAATATTTGAGCTAGGGTTTTGATATAAAATTGTACATTCTTGTTGAAATAATTTGTGAATAATTTAGGCATTGATGTGAGTGATATTGAATGTGAATGGATAAGTGTTATAAACCAGTTTTGTGAAGAAAATTTATACTCTAGTTTGATTTTATTTGAAAGGTATTTGCAAGAGGTAGAGATCTTATTTGATGAATGCAAGATATGTGAATATGAAGAGCATGTTGGGTATTTGATAGTACATATCATTCTCTATATGTTCAAGAGGTTAAATAAATTCTAGATAGAATATGTCTAAACTGCCTAGTTGAAGAAAGCATTTTTGAAAGAGATATAAGCATTTTTTTGAACATCATTTGTGTGTAATATTTGGGATTGGTTGAGCATGTGCTATGAGTTGATTTGAGCATGTGTTAGATCAGAGTTGTGCAAATATAGTAGGCATATTTGAGCAAGTATTGTGAGAAGAATTGAAGCAGGTTTGAGGTAAATTTGAGCAAGTCTTGTGAGAAGACTTGAAGCAGGTTTGAGGTAAATTTGAGCAAGTCTTGTGAGAAGACTTGAAGCAGGTTTGAGGTAAATTTGAGAAAGTCTTGTAAGAAGGCTTGCAACAGAGTTTAGAAATATTTGTGCATGTAATATGTGCAAATTTGGGACAAAGTTGAGATATATTTGTGCATGTAAGGTGTGCATATTTGGGATAGAGTTAATACAAATTTGTGTATGTAATATGTGCAGATTTGGGATAGATATTGATATAGATTTGTGCATGTAACATGTGTATATTTGAAGCAGATTTAGGTAAAGGTGTGTACCAACTTTGGAGGTGGCTATAGAAAAGGGGATAGAGTTATCCTATGGATAGAGTTCCACAAACCAAACCAGCAAGGAGATAGAGTTCTCCTATGCATAGAGTTCCATGAACCAGAGTAGAGGAGAGTAGTCTCCTATGGATAGAGTTCCACAAACTAGACTAGGAAGAGGATAGAGTTATCCTATGGAGAGATATCCATGAACCATATTAGAGGGAAGAGAGTTCTCCTATGGAGAGAGATCCATGTGTATGCATAAAAAAAGAACATAATTGAATTAAAAATGAAGCATTGCATTATATTTAATAAAATGAGTTTTGTGATACAATAAGCCCTTTTGTAGGGTGCTTCACAATAAAAATTCTCAAAGGGGGTGATCCCATTTTACAATAAAAAATGGTGTCATTCGCTTCTTCATGCTACAACAATGTTGGAGGTGGATTTTTCATGATCACCATGTTGAATGTGAGCTTGTTGAATACTGAATCTGAAATGTACACACATTCAAATGAGTAAGGATTTAATAGCACGTATCACAATGAATATGATAATGTAATGAAAATGACTAATGTAAAATGAAAATGACTAATGTAAAATGAAAATAGAAGAAGACGAAAAATGAATGTGGCTTACATAGCATAATATGGGTAGCATAACATTAGCATTCCTCTCCTCTCCTTTTCTTAGTAATGTGATGGTGCATTTATAGGTCTTTGAATGTTTTGGAGGGAAGGACATGTGGCAAGCCAGGGCTGCCAAGTGGTAGGGATTGGGTAGCCACCTATCCTAGGTAGTTGTAGTGAGTAACTAAAAGTGTCTCACTTAACTAGAGATATGTGGCAAGTGGGTAGTTGTAAGTGGAGTGATGTGTGGAGTGAGGTGTGATATGTGGCAAGTGGGTAGGTGCAAGTGGAGTGAAATATGGAGTGAGGTGTGAGATGTAGCAAGTGGGTAGTTGGAAGTGGAGTGATGTGTGGAGTGAGGTGTAAGATGTGGCAAGTGGGTAGGTGCAAATAGAGTGATGTGTGGAGTGAGGTGTAATATGTGGCTAGTGGGTAGGCGGAAGTGGAGTGAAGTGTGGAGGATTACCCCATGTGAAGGGAAAAATGAGATAAGGGTGTATGAAAGGTGGCAAAGGGGTGATGGTGATGTGGCCAGGACACATGTCAAATGAAGAGAGAGGGTATCCTAGGAGGATATTTCCCAAATTGAATAAAATCTAAAAAATATAATTATGTGCAAGATTTTATGCCTAAGTCAAACTTGTCACATAATGTTATGCAGAACTAAAATGTGCAATGTGAATGAATTATGTGTACGAATTATAAGCCTAATTTTAGACTTAGGCATATATTATTATGCAAAATTATGATGTGCAATGTGGGTGAAATGTGCAGTAATTTATATACCTAAATTTAGACCTAGGCATATAATTTAATATGTAAAATTATGTGATGAAATGCAAATGCCTAGATTTTAGTGTTTACATATGCCCCTTTTTGTACCGTGTTGTGTGAAACACAATATGGTGCAAAAACAAAAGACACCAGATTTTATTTTATGGAAGAATGGACTCAAATCTTCTCGATGCAAAGAAATAATGACTTTTTTGAAATTTTTGATTTGTTTGCTTACCCCCTCAATTGGAGAATGGGTAAAGGATGAAACTCATGAGCCAATTTACCAAATGTGGATTATGAAATGAGGTGTTTGATTGAATTATGTGAATTGTGTATACAAATGTATGAAATTTTTATCAATTTGATGCCCCAAGTTTAGGATTATTTGTGTTCTTGCGAATTTGCCTTTGGTTTTATTGATTTACAAAAAGTGTGGTAAAAAAATTTATTACGTTTGGAGTTCTTATTCTACTGCGACTTTAGCAATTCCTTCCAAATGATGGTTTCAAGAAACCAGTCATTCGGAAATTTGATACTTGAGTGATTTCTGATTATTACCAAATTGTTTTTGGTTGTTTTCCACTTTTGACCCAACGAAAGGGGTTGAAGGATAACCTTGTACAAATATGTTTTGAACACATATAAGCTCAAATATTTAGAAATATATCTGATTTAATGCCTGTAGATTAAAAATACCACGCCAAACAAAAGATAAAACCACAATAACGGAGTACAGAATAGTTGCACAAAACAAACGATTTCTATTAATCGATGGAGTTTAAAAACTCCTTTTTGAATACAACTGGGCCTATAACCCTTTATTTGTGATACACAGTTACAAGTTATGCTAGGGTTCTCCGAAACCCTAGCTGGCACGAATGGTGGTGCTTTCGAAGAACGTATCTTCAATCCCAACAGAGTGAGTGGGCTTTGTCGTATCCCTTGCTTGGACCACTCCGACTTAATCAACCGCCATCAATAAACCGGATCTGTCATCAAAAACCCGCACACATTAACACTATCAAGGAGTTAGAAATTAATGAGAGGGCTCCACTTGCGTGAGCCCTCGAAACAATCTAAAACCCTATAAAAATGGAATGCAGGAAATCAATAACAGATTAATACATAAAATACGGCTACTTGCTTTAAACTAATTTATACCTGTTCTCTGTTAACGCAGCTAGACCAGGCGACACCTGGAAGTAATGTTGTTGTCAGAATAGGCTGCGGAAGGCGCCCTGGTGCACTCGCCGAATGCCCGCGTGCTTCTGGATCTGGATTACAGACGCCGGTCTGAGTCTGTGGTTGTAGGTAAACGCCCGCGGGCACTTGTTAAACGCCCGTGGGCACTTGGTAAACGCCCGTGGGCACTTGGTGAAGGGGTAAACGCCCGTGGGCACTTGCGACAGGAATGGGAGATTCTACAGAATGCTGCAGAAGGAATGGGCGAAAGCGGCGACGGAAGCGGCGATGGATGCGGCGAAAGGGTAGCGGAAGAGAGGAGATAACGGTAGAAGAATTAGAATCAGAGATAGATAGAAGTAGCAAAAGACATAGGCGAAGAAGATAGATAGGGTTTGAGCCATCAAAGTGACTCAATTTATAATCTACTCTTAGGGCACACTTTAGGGTTTTAACGACACTTTGAACGTGTGGCTAAGATTAAAGCGGATCCAAGGGTAGAGAATAAATCTTGGTTGTGGAATGGATTAAGATGGATGGACGGATGAGATTAAATGAAGGATGGACGGCTCAGATTAAATCACTTAAACTATTATTTAAATATATATATTAAAATATTAAAATATTAAAATATTATATATATATAAATATTAATTTAAATAAATTTGGGGATGAAAAATGGCGGGAAAGGTGAAATTGGGCCAAATAATGGCGGGAAAGTGTGGATTTGGGCCAAATAATGGCGGGAAGGTGGATGACCGACATGTGGCTGATAGGAAGGTATAGATGACTTGCAAGTGGCTGGATTTTGGTGTCTACAGATGCCCCTTTTTGAGCTGCTTTGTGTGAAGACACAATGCAGCACAAAAACTTAGGACACCTGAAAAGCTGGATCAGACGCAACTCTCTCTCAAGACTAAAGCACAACTTTGAAGACCAAAGAATAAAAGAATGTTTAAAATTTATCAGCTTACCCCCTCAATTGGCGAGCGAGAATGGTTCTCACAAGCCAATTGGAAGAAATTCGGAAGAAAATGAACCGTTTTTGCCCCAACGGTGAAAAAGGGGTTGGTGTATGAACCATCTGTTTATGTCCCAACAGAAAAGGGGTTGGTGTACAAACCGAAAAAGAATATGATTGAAGACGATATGAGTGATGTGAAAGATGAACCGTTTTCTGCCCCAACGGTTATAAAGGGATTTTTGCCAAATTTTAAATTCCATGATCATGTAAGATGAATTCTACTATTAGGAAAGTTAAAAATTGATAACGGATGCCCCAACTCCTGTGGGTGAATCCATACTGTTGATGAAATTGCCTTGTTGGCGCCATTGATATGCAGAGATGCAATATGAAAGAGTCCAGAACTTCAGAGATGCTCCTAGTGACTGTATGGATAATTCCTCGGGTCGGAACCAATCAACCTAGGTAGCCTTAATCTCTAGCAAGACTCAAAATAATGATGATATTGAAGATTTGTCCACGTTTAAGGCCCCATGAACTAGGCCATCAATGACAACTGTTGAGCAAATTAATCTTGGTATGAGGTCACTTGAAAAGTAGGATACCCAAAATTGATTTCCAATTTTCAAACAGTGAAATAATTGATGATGATAAATGGTAAGTGTCCTTATGGTGGTTTAATCCTCTTACCGAATTGCATGGATGCAAATCGCTGCAATCGCCAAGGTGATAGAATATACCACTAGATACGAGGTTTACTTTAATTTAATTTGGCAAAAATATGCATGATGAAAGAAGAATGAATGAAATTGATGATAGATCAGAAGAATTGATGAATGTGGTTAATTTTGTGAAGGTTTTGAATATTTTTAACCCAATTTGTAAATCAATGATGAATGATGCGCTTTTTGAGCAAAATGACAAAATTTGTTTCCAAAGATGTTGTAACCTTCACAAAATGTTTTATTATGATAAGAAGAATGGATGGATGCAATTTGATGAAATTTGGAGGAGGTAAGCTTCAATTTTGTAAGTTTTGTTCTTTTATTCAATACTGACACCAAACGCCGGTATGCATTTGGAGGTGGCAGAAACGCCCGCCGGTGTTTGAATGCATCATGAAATGCCCCACTACGTCTGAATGCGCCATGAAACGCCCCACTACGTTTTAGGGCGCCAAAACCAGCTATTTAAACAGTTTCAGTGAGAATTTCGCTCATTTGTGCGTTCGAGCTTGAGAGAAGTGCGTCTGAGGGAGTGAAGTGAAGTGAAAGGTTGTGTGGGAGAGTGAAGCACGCGGGAGCTATGGCGGAGATGGGAGCGGATGCGCCAGTGCAGTCAGTTGAGGTATTTGTTTATTTAAGCAAGTACTTTTATTTGTTTTTTTTTTTTTTTTTGAAAAAAATTTGTAACAAAATTTTGTTTTGTTGTTTTGCAGCTTAGGGTGTTAGAGGCACGACACCGATTCTCCCCTATCATTCCGGGGATGAGGAGGTCATTGTCCCAGGCAGACTGGGAGATATTGGAGGCAGTGGGGCTAGCGAGGGCGAGGGAACCGCGGAGGTTCAGCGGGGAGGTCGTCAAGGCGGGAAGGCACAGGGGAAGATGAGAGATGATGGCGAGAGGGCAGGAGGGAGAGGCTAGGAGGACCCAGCGGGCCGGAACGCATGAGCTAGGCGGGAGAGAGGTAGCTCGGGGAGAAGGGAGCGGGATGCCCAAGGCCGAGGAGAGGATGGCAGCGGACTTGGATGGACGACAGGGTGCCCCGGATGACGGTGACCCAGCAGAGCGGAGACGACACGGAGACAACAGCTTAGGTCTAGGACTCGTAATATTGAGGCTCTGGAGGACACATTGTTTAGGCATCACATTGTGTTGCCTGATCCTCCATCCTCCTCTATCTCTAGGCGTAGTGAGTCTAGGCACACCACTAGGTCTAGGGCTCCTACTAGGTCATAGGGGTCCTCTTTTGATGGTTAGCTTAGTGCTTAGATGCACTCTTTATGAGCCTTGGTGCTCTATTGTATATTGTAG
Source organism: Wollemia nobilis (assembly GCA_028583015.1). Lineage (NCBI taxonomy): Eukaryota > Viridiplantae > Streptophyta > Pinopsida > Araucariales > Araucariaceae > Wollemia > Wollemia nobilis. The sequence goes on from JAQPPZ010003013.1 coordinate 325,788, forward strand.
CCTTTTGGCATTCATTGTACGGTTTGATCCTTATATATATATATATATACATGGCTTTTATTTTTAGTGTTTTACTTTCTTTTGTGTGAATGCCTATGTTTTTGTGATGCATGTTTTTATATGTTTTTTAATGCATATGTGATGGAATGGAATGCAAAGTTATAGATGATTAATGCGAGACTAAGTAAATGAAATATGCACTAAGAAGCACTCATACTTTTAGATAGTTAGATTTAGCCAAGCTGTTATCATAATTGTTTAATCGGGGGCACCGAACTTGGTAGCTTGTGAATGGATGACGTATGGAATGACATGAATATGGAAGAAGATATGGAGGTTGATATGGAAGAAAATATGGAGGAAGACTGTTTTACAAAGACTCAAACATGCTAGTGGTATCAAACAAACTTACTAATATTGCCTAATTCAACTAGGACCAAATGTGTGTGCATGTGAGTTCATTAACCAAATCGGAAGCATGGTAGTGACTCTAGGCAATCAAAAACCTGTGTGTGTGCAAGTGTGTTCATTAACCTCATCTTGCATAAATTAGGTAACCTTGTTATGGAGAAGACCCCAAAGCTAGTTTGTCCGTATGAGCATTCGAGAGGTCTCTCTTTGAGGAGAGACATGTCGCCACGCAATGAGTATACTCCACTTGCCGAGTCAAGCGTCTATAGCCCCGGTGAAGGTTAACTCCATAGTCCATGTTGTTTTTGACCTTTGTAAGCCTTGGGGATGACTACCTATCCGTCTGACTGGACAAGTAGTACGATCCTTACAACTTATTTGGGATCAGTGGTGTGTGAAAAAATGTTCATTTCCTTAGAGCTTTGGGGAATCGGATTCTCAACCGAAGTATGATGAGAATTTTACCCTATCCTTACTACTCTGTTTATATTTATATTTTGTTATTTGCTTGTGATAGTGGTAAGAACCACTATTTTATGGACTATGTTTGCATGATAGGACAAACGAGGATTACCCTTTTCACTTCGAGGCACAACCCAAGGATGGTGTTATCTCTCTTTGACACAAGATGTTTTTAAGATGTGAAAATGTGATAGGTTCAAGACCGCTTTTGAAATCATTTCCCAATACTCAAGATTTTATTTAGTGTAATTTGTGATATGGCCCTAGAGAACTTTGACATGCATTTCAAAGTTTGCTTAAAACACTAGGAATGGTTGAGTGATTGAAAACATTTTGGCAATGTAAATATGTGCAAATGGAAAATGGGTGTACGAATGACAATTCGGTTTGATGGATTTTATGAAGGTGCCCCTGATTAAGGCAACATGACTTTTGCTTGACCAAATTTTATATCCAAAAGATAGAATGGTCTCTAACATGATATGCAACTATGGCTGAAAATGAAATGTTATGGTTTTCAATGAGATGTATGCACATGAAATGCAATGTTTTTGAATGAGATGTATGCAACTAACAATGAAATGCAAATTCTTTTTATTTTATTTGTTTTTTTTTTTTTGTTGTACAAGCCATGTATATATGTACATATAAAATTCAAACTATGCGTAGAATGCTCTTAAGTGTATAACGACCTTGCTCTCGTCTATGTCTGCCTGGAAGACTTCTGGCTTAGAAGATGAAGGTGAATGTGGAGGTGAAGGAGGAATGTAGTTGGCGGAAGCCCTTAACAATTCCTCGGAAAGGATGAACTATGAAATAGATGGAGGGGATGAAATCCGATCCATGTCAATCAAGCTTGGGTTGATCGGGATTGGCTTATCCGGATCATATGGATTATGGAGCGGGGTGAATAAGTCTTCAAAATTCATTGTCGACTTATGGAAGAAAGGATGGGCGGAATGGAAGGGAAAACCGGTGAAGACCTCGGAAGACCTGAAGTGCAAAACAACATAGTTTTTCAGTTTTTTTTTTTTTTTTTTTGTAGTTTGAGTTTTTTTTTTTTTTTTTTTTGTAGTGGTGAAAACCACTATTACACACATACATAAAGCAATAAAGTATTTTTTATATATTTTGATTTTTTTTTTTTTTTTTGGAATTTTCTGATTTTTTTTTTTTTTTGGTAGTGGTGAAAACCACTATTTTAGTATATACATATAATACAGGTTTGGATTATGGCTTATGGATGTGGCGGGGGTGGTGGTTCACCTCGTTCTTGTGGAAGAAGCAAGCGAAAGATGGCCTCTTGGAGAGGGAACAATTGGAGATAAAACTCGTCTTGTTTAGTGAGGGGAACAATGGGCGCCGACTCTTCTTAAGATTCATCACCATTTGACATGACGTCAAATTCTTCATAGGCTTCATCTTCGGATTCGTCGGGGTGGAGGATTTCTTCTTCTGAATTAAGATTAATGCTTTGAAAAGCTCGTTCAAAAGAAGAAAGGGATGGAAGTGGTTGGTAGCCCAGACCAAAACGCTCGGTGGGTCTCCGATATGGCATATCGATGCGTTCAGTTACCCCTTGCTCGTATCGACCTAGGCCAAATTGCTGCCAATTATGTCCGTGGAAATAGCGAGAGGGAAAACCCTCCATCCTTTTGATATTGGCAGGGACTGGATGCTTGGGTTCTAGTATGGTGGTAGGACTAGAAGATGACTCTATTCCCCCATATACAAAATTAATGGAATTTGGCATAGAACCCATGTTATAAACCGATCCAATGGATAAATGTTGGTCATGTGGATGACCAAAATCTTTAGCTTGTTTGCACATTGAACGGTGTGATGTGGACATCTTGAATGGCATACTCACCAATACCTGCATCAGTGAGATGGACCTTGACTTGGGAGGGAGATGGACTTGATGATGGAATAGAAGAATGTGGGATAGAAGAATTGGAAGGATTTGGTTGGGTTGATGCTTCACTGACTTGTGAAACATCAGTTGGTGATGGTTGGGAAGATGGAGGAATAATAGGTGATGTTGAAGAAGGTGTAGAAGAAGGGGGTAATGACGTGGAAAGAGATGATTGGTCATGGCCACATGTGCATGTGGTCACTGATGAAGAAGAAGGAAGATTAGTTGATGAAGAAAGTGGTGAATGAGATGGAATAGCGGAAGAGGAAGATGGTTGCGATATGATGGGTGGCTCCTCGGGAATGGGAGCTTTAGAAGAAGATGGTATAGAAGAAATAGATGGGGTCAAGAAAAGATGAGTGGATGGCAACACAATCTCATAAGGATTTGAGACATAGTTGCAATGTTTGAAGGGTTCCGTGTCAGCGGGTACACAATGAACTTGTCCCTCATATACATACTTCAGACATTGATGCGGTATAGAAGGGACACATCTCACCTCCCTAAGCCAAGGCCGTCCAAGCAATACATTGTATGCCATGGTCCCTTCCAAGATGTGAAACAAGGTATGCAAAGTTCGGGCCCCTACCTCAATGGGCAAGATAAGCGTGCCAACCGTGGAAGATAAAGCATCATTGAATGCTTTAAGAGTAAAAGTCGACTTTGTGATAAGGGATGGCGACAACTTTAGATGACTCAACGCCGATGTTGTAATGATATTGATTGAGGAACCGGTGTCAATTAAGACTCTCTTGAATGGCTTGTTATCGATCTTGGCCATGATATGTAGTGGAGGATCTATACTTTATGTTGACATAGGTTTGATTTCAAAATCATAGAAAGTGATGGAGGGCTCCATGCATGTTTGAATACTCCCCACAAAGTTGTTGAAGGCATTAGTATCTTGAGTTTGAAGCTCGATTGACTTTAATATTTCCATTAATGCCTCTCTATGCGGGGGAGATTGTTGAATGAGGTCATAGATCGATAACTTGGCAGAAGCCATTTTTAAACTGGTAGTTAACCGGCTACTCAATGACATGATGGGTCGTTGGCGTTGAGTAGAATGATTTAGCGGTTGTTGAGAAGTACTAGCACGTCGTTGGGTCACTTGTTACCGAGGTGGATGGGGGTTTGTACAGGTGGTTGTGGTTCGGCCTGATTTGGTTGGTTCGCCCTTTGACCCCGGGTTACTACGTTAATAGTACCCACAAAACCTTGGTATTGTTGTACATGGTTGACTTGATTAGGAGGAGTTACACGAGTTACTCCCCACTGAAGTTGTTGGAGCTTCCTCCCGATGTGGAAGGGGTGTTTGAAATATACCAAGATTTTGATTTTGTTGGGCTAAGGGGCTATCCAATTTAATGGCTCCAATCTCAATAAGATCTTGGATCACATGTTTGAAAGTTGTACAATTATTGATATCGTGCCCATTTTGCCTATGATAAGGACAAAATAGGTACTCCTTGTAATACTTCCCCCTTCTAGATGGGTCTAAAGGTTTAAACTCAGGTAAAGTTAATTGATTTGTGCTATATAACTTGTTGAATATGACCGCATATGGTTCATCTAAAGGTGTGAATTGTCGCTTGGGACGATTGTTTTGCCAAGGTCGAGTTTCCATGGTTGGCCGAGTATTGGGAGCTGGTTGAGTAGGAGCGGGTACCGCATGATAAGCAATTGGTTGCGGTTGACTTTGCATTGCTTGTTGTTGTTGAGCTATTACGGGCTGACTCGCCACCACTTGATTAACTTGGTTAACATTTGAGGTTGTACTAGCTTGTGCTTGTTTGTTTTGGCCATAATTATTATTTCGTTGTTGGCCCTTTTGTTGCCATTCTTTTCTACGGGGTTTTAAAACACCCTCTTGGACTTTAATGTCTTCTATGATACTTGCTTGGGCCAAAGCCTCTTCAAAAGTCCTGTATTGTTGTAATTGGAGTAACCAAGAGATAGGTTTTAGACAACTGTGGGTGAACATTTTGGTTAACTCCTCCATTGGTAGGGAGAATGGCGGTTTATTAATGATAGCCCTCCAACGGTTTCCAAAGTCATAAACGGTCTCATCGTCATGTTGCTTGAGCTTGTATAAGTCGGACAATGAGACTCTCTTTTGTACATTCAGGGAGAATCGTTCTAAAAACAGATTAATCAATTGCTCGTAAGCATAAATGCTATGGTGAGCTAAATGATTATACCATTGTACAACATCTCCTCCTAATGTATGAGGAAAAGTTCTGAGCATAAGAGCATCATTATTTTGGATTCTAAAGCAAGCATGCATGAATGAGCTCACATGTTCATGAGGATCCTCAGTTCCTCGAAATTTGTCAAACTTCGGTAATGTGAAATCAGTCGGATATGGTGGTGAAGGTACCGAAGGATGAATTGGTTGATTGATCAATGACCTTAGCGTAGGTTTATGACTAAATGAGCCAGGCGCGTTAAGCATAAGGTTGTCAATCTGTTGTTGCATAGCATGGAGTCGAGAATCTTCATGAAAATTTTGACTCGTTTGATGATTATGATGATGTAATGGAAGAGTGGAAAATTGATGAGATGGGATGAAATTGCCTGGATTAGGCGGTGTGGAATGGACAGGTTGTTGGTATGGATGATACCGAAAAGAAGGTGATTGGGGTAGATGATGAACTGGACTAGGTTGGGAGAAAGGTGGGGTAGGAATGGACACCACCGAAGATTGGGGTACCAGGTGGGGCTCGAGCTAATAAAAGGCGGTTGGGTAGAAATTGGTTGGGGTGTAGGATTTACTACGACAGGTGGTTGAGCATTTTGTTGTTGTTGTTGCAAAATCAATTTGTCGAGATACTCCTTAACCTTATTAATCTCTAACCCAAGGGAGGTGGGATGATTGGATGAAGGTGGAGGGCGGTTGCCATGGTAGTCACGAGTGGCAAGAAGTTGGGAGGCTGCCATGGTAGCAGGGGAGCAATGAAGGTGGCTGAAGTAGGCGATACCAGGAAGGAACGATGAGCTGTGTCCCGGGTAGGGTGAAACCATAAATGGTTTGGGAAGAAGAGGGTTGAAATTGGTTATGGCTGGAAGAGTTTCCACCAACTTCATAAAGAGAATTGGTGTACACTCGGGTACATGGGGGAGAAGGTGGTCGGGAAGACACTACATTTGTCTCCAAAGGAGGACAATTGAGCATCCGGGAAGATGTTGGAGATGAAGCCGGCTGAACGGATACCACATTAGCCTCAAAAAAAGGGTTAGTGTAGACCTGAGTGAAACCGGCGGGTATGGTTGATGCAATATCCTGCTGAAAAATAGAATCTTGCATAGGGGAATCTTGGATTGGCTCAAGGACATAACCGGTGCCATCTCTTAAGTGAGTTTGCACTTGGGCCATATCAATGTGGGTAATATGACGGGAATTGTCTTCCTCCATGGGCATGGCCATGTGATAGATGGTAGAAGGACGTGAAAGACCTGCGAGCGAACCTGCACTGAAATTCACTAGGATAAGTGGCTATGTTGGTGGTGGGGATGTTTTGTGAATTACCCATTTGATTATTTAGATTTAACATTTTAGATTGATTCCTTGTTAAGACCATGAAGCAATAAATCTAAACAAATTCAGAAAAGAAGAATGCAAAACTAGAATGATAAATTTACACTACAAAAATTATCAGAAAACAGTCACAACCTAGGTTTCAACCAATGTGTCTTACCTGCGGTTAATTAATTATTTTCTGATCTTAATCTGTAGTAAATTTTAAGTGTCCGGTTTATGAGTTTTGCATGTGATCTAATCTTGAATTATTCACAAAAAAAGGTAAAAACTATGGCTAGGAAAGGACAACGAGATTCTTACTGGTGATGAAATCCAGCAAGTTTGCTCGGGGGTGACCTATGGTGTCTAAGGCAGAAGTTTAATGGATGGAGATGAATTCCACCGTCACTAAACTTCAAGCAATACCTAGTGATGAAATCCAAGATATCACTGTTTTAAATGCAATATGAAAATGCAATGAATTTTTTTTTTTTAATGTTTTAGTTATCTAATGTGTACATACAAGGCTATAAATCAAAAGTTCTAATGATCTAAGCAAGAGGCTACTGAAAACATGTCATTTCCTCTGAAGAAGTGGAGTACACCGTTTAAAACCCCCTGCCTACCAATGATATCAGATATCAAAGGAGCAACCGGAAGGTTCGTCCACTTCTCTGCCTGGAATCACCCAATGGCAGGAGTACTATTGACATCCAATCAATAGTCCTACTTAGATAATTAAAACAAATAATTCGTAGCTATTCTAATATGCAGCTAGGTATGCAATTTTTTTTTTTTTTTAAATGCAAGCAACAATCAATAATGCAATGCAAAGAAAAATGTAATTAAAAATAAGCTGTTCTTTTCAGATTACTTAGTTTTTGTTCATTTTAAAGTAATGATCCGAAAAAGAAACAAAATATGGCAGAAAAACCAAAAACTTAAAAAGTACAGCACTTACTTGGAAGCCTACGCTTTTTGTAAAACTGACTTCAAACGCCCACGGGAGTCTGCACAGGCTGAAACGCACCTCTGCGTTTCGTATTGGACTTCCAGACGCCCCTCTGCGTCTGCTGCGTTTTCTGCAAGCTCAGAAACCCTAGTTCGCTGGAACAACGAATTTCACGATTTTTGGAACCTGCAAAATGAAACAGAAAACAAGAACAGATTAGTAAAGCAAGTATTTAAAAATATGAAACCCTAGGGGGTCCCACCGTGATCGCCATTTGTAGATTAAAAATACCACGCCAAACAAAAGATAAAACCACAATAACGGAGTACAGAATAGTTGCACAAAACAAACGATTTATATTAATCGATGGAGTTTAAAAACTCCTTTTTGAATACAACTCGGGCCTGTAACCCTTTATTTGTGATACACAGTTACAAATTATGCTAGGGTTCTCCGAAACCCTAGGCTGGCACGAATGGTGGCGCTTCCGAAGAACGTATCTTCAATCCCAACAGAGTGAGTGGGCTTTGTCGTATCCCTTGCTTGGACCACTCCAGCTTAATCAAATGCCATCAATAAACTGGATCTGTTATCAAAAACCTGCACACATTAACACTATCAAGGAGTTAGAAATTAATGAGAGGGCTCCACTGCGTGAGCCCTCAGAAACAATCTAAAACCTTATAAAAATGGAATGCAGGAAATCAATAACAGATTAATACATAAAATACAGCTACTTGCTTTAAACTAATTTATACCTGTTCTCTGTTAACGCAGCTAGACCAGGCGACACCTGGAAGTAATGTTGTTGTCAGAATAGGCTGCGGAAGGCGCCCTGGTGCACTCGCCGAACGCCCGTGTGCTTCTGGATCTGGATTACAGACGTCGGTCTGAGTCTGTGGCTGTAGGTAAACGCCCGTGGGCACTTGGTAAACGCCCGTGGGCACTTGGTGAAGGGGTAAACGCCCGTGGGCACTTGCGACAGGAATGGGAGATTCTGCAAGATCTCTGCGGAAGGAATGGCGGCAAAGCGGCGACGAAAGCGACGATGGATGCGGCGAAAGGGTAGCAGAAGAGAGGAGATAGCGGTAGAAGAATTAGAATCAGAGATAGAAGTAGCAAAAGACATAGGAAAGAGATAGGGTTTGAGCCATCAAAGTGACTCAATTTATAATCTACTCTTAGGGCACACTTTAGGGTTTTAACGACACTTTGAACGTGTGGCTAAGATTAAAGCGGATCCAAGGGTAGAGAATAAATCTTGGTTGTGGAATGGATTAAGATGGATGGACGGATGAGATTAAATGAAGGATGGACGGCTCAGATTAAATCACTTAAACTATTATTTAAATATATATATTAAAATATTAAAATATTAAAAAATATATATATAAATATTAATTTAAATAAATTTGGGGATGAAAAATGGCGGGAAAGGTGAAATTGGGCCAAATAATGGCGGGAAAGTGTGGATTTGGGCCAAATAATGGCGGGAAGGTGGATGACCGACATGTGGCTGACAGGAAGGTATAGATGACTTGCAAGTGGCTGGATTTTGGTGTCTACAATGCCATAGTTATTTGATGTTGAATGTTTGAATGAGTTTCCTTATGGTGAGCTACCCATCTGGTCAGATTGCATGGATTGGTAGTCACTGTAACTGCTAGGTGTATAGGGTAATCCACTAGATACAAGGTTTACTAAATGATGTGATGATGATGTTTGTAAAAATGCATGATGTGATTGATGTAAATATTAGAAATCAATATCAATTTGGATGCCCCAAGTTTGGGGTGGACTTATGTTGTCGCAAATTTGCATTTTGGTTTGATTAACATGCAAGATGATGAGGTAAAGGAATTTAATCACCCTAGGAACTCGTTGTCCTAGTGACCATTAGCAATTCCTTAATGCAAAATGATGAAGTATAAGTTTTCCATGTTTTGTAACCCCATGGAGTAGGTGTCAATGACAACCTTGGACAAATCTGCTTGAACACAAGTCACTCAAAATTTGAAGGATCAACTTGATTTTATTTCAAACATGATGATATGAAATTATTTTGAATAAGTGTCCTTATGGTAATCCATTCATCCTATCGGATTTCATGGACAATCAATCGCTGCAACCGCCAGGTGTCTAGAGTAAATCACTAGGTAGAAGGTTTACTTTAGATGATGACGATGTGAGATGATTATTTGGAGGGTTTTAAAACATTTTTGTAGCCATTTTCATTTGAATGGGAGTTGTGTAAGATGGTCACAAATAAAATTCAACTTGTTTTGCCCCAATCATGGAAAAGATGCTCATTTTAATGAGCGTAATTTGCATGATTGAGTGTTTTGAGTGTTGACTTTGATTATGAAACTGATTTTGTTGATTTTGTCTTTCCCTTCAAGCGATGAGTCGATGGAGAAGATATGAAATTATTAAAGTGATGAAACAAATTATAATGGTTTAATGATATGGATATTTTTGTTTTTGTTTCAACTGTGATTTCAACCATTGTTGATAATTGTGCACTTTTATCCCTTGGAGCAGTCCAACCATATGGCTTTATTAGGGAATTGAGATGATAACAATTTAATTTTTGCATGAGGTGAATCACTTTTCAAGGGTCTTATGGTAATTTATCCATCCTACCAGATTGCATGGATTGCTAGTCGTTGCAACGACTAAGTATATAGCATAAGTTACTGTATACGAGGATCACTTGAGGCTAAGTGGAAGGAGTAGTCCAGCCTCATGGCCTTCTTAAGGAGTTGAGATGAGAATGCTTCTATTCTTTCAAGAGCCTGTTGAATTTGTTTTTTGACCAAAGGATTTGAGGTATCTTTGGAATCTCCTTTTTTTTTTTATTTGAGAGTGATTGATTATTTTGTGTTTTTTTTTTGTATGACAAAAGATGCCTGGAAATATTTTTGGTGTTTTTTCATTTTTATGAAAAAATAAGCATGGAAATGTTTTTTGTTTTATGTTTTTGTATGACAAAAGATGCATGGAAATGCTTTTGGTGTTTTATGTTTTATTTGACAAAATATTCATGGCAATTTTTTTATTGTTTTATGTTTTTGTATGACAAAATATGCATGGAAATGTTTTTGGTTTTTTTTCATATGAAAAAAGATGCATGGAAATATTTTTGGTGTTTAATGTTTTTTAAAATGGAAAGAAAGCACAAGATGTTTTTTTTGTGTGTTTTTATGTTTTGTTGATTGATTTTTTTTTTTTGACCAAAGGAATTTGAGTGCATTATTGTGGATTGATTTTATTGAAGGGGTTTATGTGTTTAGGTATTTTTGAATTGTGTTAATGATAACTGTCCTTATGGTAATCTACTTCTCCTACCAGATTGTATGGATGGCCAATCGCTACAACCGCTAGGGTGCTATATAAATCACTAGATACAAGGATCACTGAAGGCTGAGTGAAAGAATGAAATGTGCATCTCTATCCCATGGAGTAGTCTAGCTGCATAGCTTTCTTAAGGATTTGATATTATAGCATTTCAATTTTTGAAAGTCTTTTTGAGATTGAATTTGACCAAAGAAATTGTGTTACCTTTGGATCTTTTTTTTTTTAATTGAATGTAACCATAGGAATTGATTCCATTGGAGCTTTTTGAATTTGATTATTTGAAATATGAATGTTTAATGTGATTGTTGGGGTAGGTGTGAGATATTGAATCCCCCAAGTTGTTTGTTTGATTGATTAATGTGATTTATGGGGAAGGTGTGAGACCTTGAACCCCCCAAATTTATTTGTGATTGTTTATGTATGTGTAATGATTGATTGTTCAAATTGTTTTATTTTGTGCATGTTATGAAATGAATATGTTATGAATGAATGCAAATGAATGAAAAGTGTTACTTTATTAATCATTTTTCAAAAATATTTTGAACCATTTGAATGAATGGTGTTGCTTTATTTATCATTGTTCAAAGACATTTTGAACTGTTTGAATGAATGGTGTTGCTTTATTGATCATTTTTCAAAGATATTTTGAACCGTTTGAATGAATGGTGTTGCTTTATTGATTGTTGTTCAAAGAGATTTTGAACCATTTGAATGAATGGTATTTTTATTGATCATTGTTCAAAGAGGTTTTTGAACCATTTGAATGAATGGTGTTGCTTTATTGATCATTGTTCAAAGAGATTTTGAACCATTTGAATGAATGGTGTTGCTTTATTGATCATTGTTCAAAGAGATTTTGAACCATTTGAATGAATGGTGTTGCTTTATTGATTGTTGTTCAATAATATTTTAAATTGTTTGAATGAATGGTGTTGCTTTATTGATCATTGTTCAAAGATATTTTGAACCGTTTGAATGAATTGTGTTGCTTTATTGATTATTTTTCAAAGAGATTTGTAACTATTTGAATGAATGGTATTGCTCTATTGATCATTGTTAAAAGAGATTTTGAACCATTTGAATCAATGGTGTTGATTTATTGATCATTGTTCAAATATATTTTGAACCATTTGAATGAATGGTGTTGCTTTATTGATCATTGTTCAAAGAAATTTTGAACCATTTGAATGAATGGTATTTTTATTGATCATTTTTCAAAGAGGTTTTTGAACCATTATTTAGCAAAATTTACCTTTATTGCTTAATCAAGGGTACCAATATGATACTACTATTATGACCACATGGATGAAATGGATAATGATATTTGTAACTATGCGATGGTGGTATGGAATGGAGGCTCGCTTATTATTTTCTTATCCTTAGGGATAAAGGATCTAGAGTTGTTTTACAAAGACTCAAACATCCTAGTGTATCAAACAAACTCACTAAATTTACCTAATTCTTCTAGGACCAAATGTGTGTGTAGTGAGTTCATTTACCAAATCAAGAGCATGGTAATGACCCAAGATAATCAAGAACCAGTGTGTGTGCAATTGAGTTCATTAACTCATCTTGATTAAATTGGGTAAACCTATTATGGATGAAAACCAAGAAGCTAGCTTGTTCGTATATGCGGTCAGAGGTCTCTTTTTTAAAAGAGACATGTCACCACACATGAGCATACTCCGCTGCCAATCAAGCATTTATAGCTTTTGTGGAGGTTAACTCCATAGTCCATGATTTTTGTTTTTGATTCTTGAATTTTGGGGATGACTACTTAACCATCTGACTGGAAATGTAGTACGATCCTTACAATCCATTTAATCAATGGTGTATGATGTAAAAGTTTTAGATCTTTGGGGAATCGGATTCTCAACCTAAGTGTGATGAGAATTGTACCCTATCCTTATGACTCTATCTTCTAAATTTGAAGCAACTATGATAGTAGTGAAAACCACTGTTGTCATGGACTATGTTGCATAATGGGACAAGCAAAGATGACCCTTTTCATCTCAAGGTTCCTACCAAGTATGGTGGTATCCCTATTTGACACAAGATGTTTTTAAGGTGTGAATTTGGTGTTTGGTTCAAGAATACTTTTGAAATCAATTCTCAATACTCAAGATTTGCTTAGTGTATATATGTGCAATGGTCCTAAATGAATTTGACATATTTTTAGGAGGTTGCTTAAAACACTAGGAGTGGCTGAGTGACCGAAAACCCCTAGGATTTTTCTTAGAAAGAAATTTATTATTATTACTGATGGTTTTTGTGATGTTTGATGTGAGGTACCCTTGATTAAGGCAACAAGACATAGTGCACTATCAATTATTTTTTATTTTAATGAATACGAATGGTATGAATGTGCAAATGCTATGAAATTTGAAATGTGTGAATGCAATGGAAGACGGATTGTGAAAGTTTTTATTAAAATTGCAATGTGTATGTAAATTTTTTTATGTTTTATATTTATTATGTATTGTTTTTTTTTGCCTTTTTATGCTTGTGAGATGAAATGTGACCAAAGGTCTTTGATTCCTTTGAAGCTTTTTGAATTACATATGACCAAAGGATTTTTGGTTCCCTTGGACCATTTTGAATTGATTTGACCAAATGGGTGTCCCCTTTGGAGTGTTTTGAATTGAAATGACCAAATGGGTCTACCCCCTTGGAGCTCATTGAAATAAAATTTGACCAAAAGGGTTAAGTTCCTTTTGGGATTTGATTTGACAAAAGAAGTTAAGTTCTTTTGGGGATTTTATGATTTATTTGACCAAAGGGGTGTCCCATTTGGAGAGTTTTGAATTGAATTGACCAAAGGGGTGTCCCCCCTTGGAGTATTTTGAAATGAAATTTGACCAAAGGGGTTAAGTTACTTTGGGTCTTTTTGATTGATTTGACCAAAGGGGTGTCCTATTTGGAGCATTTTGAAATAAAATTTGACCAAAGAGGTTAAGTTCCTTTGGGGATTTATTTATTTATTTGACCAAAGGGGTGCCCCCTTTGGAGCATTTTGAATTGAATTGACCAAAGAAGTGTTCCCCCTTGGATCATTTTGAAATGAAATTTGACGAAAGGGGTTAGGTTATTTTGAGGCCTTTTTGATTTATTTGACCAAAGGGATGTCCCCTTTGAAGGGTTTTGAATTGTATTGACCAAAGGGTATCCCCTTTTGGAGCATTTTGATTGATTATTTGACCAAAGGGGTGTCCCCTTTGGAACCTTTTGATTTGAATTGACCAAATGGGTTTTGTTCCTTTGGAGCCTTTTGATTTTATTTGACCAAAGAGGTTTGGTTCCTTTGGATTATTTTGATTTGAATTAACCAAAGGGGTTTTATTCCTTTGGAGCGTTTTGGTTTGATTTTATTTTTTTTTGCATTTTGAATTTTGATATGAATGTGGGAGATGGTTCAGGTGAAATGAGGTAGTGAATTTGAAGGTATGTGTGTGAAAATGTGATGAAAATACAAATGAATAACACACAAATCAAATAAACAAACAATGTTTTCTATTTTTTCAAATTTTGTTTTCGATGTTTGATTTTTTTATGATTTTTGAAGTTTTTGATTTTTTTGTAATTTTGAGGTTTTTGATTCTTTTGTTTTGAGTTTTAGTGTGTTTTGATGTTGTTGGAATTTTGAAGAAGTTTTTCTTTTTTGGATTAGAATAAAGAAACTTGATTAATATGGTGATTATGAACACTAGTGATCACCAATTTGTATGCATAAAAGAAGAACACCATTGAATTTAAAATGAAGCATTGCATTATATTTCATAAAATGAATTTTGTGATATAATAAACCCTTTTGTACGGTGCTTCACAATAAAAATGCTCAAAGGTGGTGATCCCCTTTTACAATAAAAAAATGGTGGCATTCGCTTCTTCATGCTACAACAATTTCGAAGGTGGGTTTTTCGTGACCACCATGTTGAATGCGAGATTATTGAATCCTGAACCTAAAATCTATACACATGCAAATGAACAAGGGTTTAGTAGCACTTGTTACAATTAATATGATAAATGTTATAAAAATGACTAATGTAAAATGAAAATATAAGAATATGAACAATGAATGTGGCTTACATAGCACAATCTGGGTAGCATAACATTAGCATTCCTCTCCTCTCCTTTTCTTGGTCATGTTATGGTGACTTTATAGGTATTTGAGGATTTTGGAGGGAAGGACGGGTGGTAATCTAGGGTTTCCAAGTGGTAGGTACTAGGTAGCCACCTATCCTAGGTAGTTGCAGTGAGTCACTAAAAGTGTCTCACTTAACTAGAGAGATGTGGCAAGTGGGTAGTTGGAAGTGGAGTGATGTGTGGAGTGAGGTGTGAGATGTGGCAAGTGGGTAGGTGAAAGTGGAGTGAAATATAGAGTGAGGTGTGAGATGTAGAAAATGGGTAGTTGTAAGTGGAGTGATGTGTGGAGTGAGGTGTGATATGTGGCAAGTGGGTAGGTGCAAGTGGAGTGATGTGTGGAGTGAGGTGTAAGATGTGGCAAGTGGGTAGGTGGAAGTGGAGTGAAGTGTGGATGATTTTCCCATGTTAAGGGACAAAGGGGACAAGGATGTATGAAAGGTGGCAAAGGGGTGATGGTGATGTTGCCAGGACACATGTCAAGTGAAGAGATAGGGTATCCTAGGAGGATATTTCCCAAATCTAATAAAATATAGAAAATATAATTATGTGCAGGATTTTATGCCTAGGTCAAACTTAGGCACATAATGTTATGTAAACTAAAATGTGCAATGTGAATGAATGATGTGTATGAATTATAAGCCTAATTTTAGACTTAGGCATATATTATTATGCAAAATTATGATGTGCAATGTGGATAAAATGTGTAGTAATTTATATGCCTAATTTTAGACCTGGGCATATAATTTAATATGTAAAATTATGTTATGAAATGCAAATGCCTAGATTTTAGTGTCTACACTATGAACCATAGTAGAGGGGATATATTTATCCTATGGAGAGAGATCTACGAACCAAATTAGAGGGGATAGAGTTCTCCTATGGATAGAGATCCACAAAATAGAGCAAAGGATATAGAGTTCTCCTGTGGAGAGAGATCTATGAACCAAAGAGGGGATAGAGGTCTCTTGTGGATAGAGATACACAAACTTGAGAATAGGATATTGGTGTCTCCTTTGGATATAGGTCCATAAACATTGTAATAGGGAATTTATTCCCAAGATATTTGTTGAGAAAATTTAGAATAAATATTTTCTTCGTGGACATAACCCACATTGGGTGAACCACGTTAAATTTGTGTCTCTCATGTGTGTGATGGTTTGTGCATTACTTTGTTGCTGCTATTGATAATATTGGTTAACACTACTTTGGAAAGATATTGAAATTGATAATATTGGATAATATTGTTTGGGAAATAAAAATTAAAAGTTTATCTTATACTGTTCACCCCCCCTCTTAGTATAATCTTGTGTTATTCAATTGGTATCAGAGTGGGTTCCTTCAAAAAAAGTATAACAACTTGAAAGATATTACAAGAACACATATGGCATCTCATAATGGATCGTCAACAAATAAGGCTCCATTATTTTATGGGAATAATTATTCTTTCTAGAGTATGAGGATGAAGACTTATTTGATGGCACAAGGATATGAAACATGGTAATCTATTAAGGATGGATTCACACCTACAACTACTCCTTCCATAGATAAGGATGGTAAGAAATTACATGTGAATAATACTAAGTCTATGAATGGAATCTTAAGTGGATTACGTGAATCAAAATTTGTAAAAGTTATGCAATGCAAATCAGCAAAAGAAATATGGTACAAATTGAAGCAAACATATGAAGGAGACAACAAGGTTAAGTTGGCAAAACTTCAAACTCACAAGAAAAGGTTTGAAGAGTTGAATATGGAATATGAGGAAGATATTACTAAATACTTACTTCATTTTGATTATGGTGTTAATACCATGCGTGGACTTGGATTTGAAATTGAGGACACTAGTGTTGCTCAAAAAGTATTAATATCACTCTGTATAAGGTATGATGCAAAGGTTTCAGCTATAGAAGAGATGAAGAATCTTGATAAGTTGACTATAGATGAGTTACATGAAATTCTCACAGTTTATGAGATGAGAATAGAAAATTTTCACAATTCCAAGAAAGAGGCATCTTTCAAAGCCTCAAAGAAGATAAAATATTAGAAACTAGAATCAAGTGATGAGTCAAGTAGTAATAAAAAAGCTAACTATGTGAGAAGAAATAAGGACTCAAGAAACTACAAAGATATAAATACTGTGAATTTTTTTAATTGTGGTGACTTTGATCACTATGCATCTAATTTTCCACAAGCCGAAAGTAGTAGTAGTGAAGAGAAATAGGATTATAAGAAAAATAAAGGAAGAAAATTCAAGTATGAAAAGAAAAATAGGTATGGTCAAGAAAAACATGAAAAGAAGTTCATTCAAAGGCACGAGAAGAGTTTCTATTTTAAAAGAGCAAGCAATGCTTAAAATTATAGTGATGAAAGACTCTCAGATAGTGAAGAAGAAGAGATTCTATTTTTGATCATAGAAGTGGAAGAAAACACTCCTATTAAAGACCAAGGAGAAGATGCTCCTATAACTGGATAAAAGTTAAAAAAAAGAAGGCACAATTGATCTAGAAGAGGAACTTATTGTTGCTCTTAGAGAGTTGAAAAAAGTTAGAAAGAAAAATTCAAGACTGAAGGCTCAAGTTCAAGAAGATGAAGAAATAAAATAAAAGCTTCTACAAGATCTCGAAAACTTAAAATCTAAGGCAAGGAAATTTAAAGAAGTCATGGTCAAAAAGTTAGAGGTAAAAGAGTTATAATGTGAAATATTAGAACATGAAGTTGTTTCTCTAAGTATGGAAGTGAAATATTATAAGGATAAGCCACACATGTTTGGGAAAAGTTAAAAATATTTGTATAACATTATCAATGCACAAAGATCTTCATTTATCAAAATAGGACTTGGTTTTGAAAAATTTCAAGAGGTACAAATAGAGGATACGAGCTCAGAATAAAAGGAAGTTTTAGATGAATAAATTGAAGAAGAACCTAAGAACTATTATAATAAGTTGAAGAGTGGAAGCTTCACTAAGAAATAAAATAATACACAAAAAAGAAATAGGAATCATCACAGAGAAGACAAAGCAAGGACTAAGAGACCAGATGTTTCAAGACAAGATGAACATTTCTTCCAAGGACATTATTTTTCATGTAATCATTTTGGTCACAAAGCTATGTATTGTAAGTTTCATGGAAATAAGGAGTATGGCTTCACTAAGAGGAACTTCAACTCATTCAAAGATGAATATTTCTTTCAAGGTTATTGCTACTCATGTAATCGCTTTGGTCATAAAGTGATCCACTACAGGGTTCATGATAGAAATGATTATGGCTTCATAAAGAGGAACTTCAAATCATTTGTACCTTACAATAACTACAACATCAGATGTTACAATTGTAATAATATTGGGTATAATGCCAAGTGGTGTAGAACATATTTTTTGAAACTTCCATATTCGAGAAAGAGTAGGAGGGTATGATTACAAAAGTGTTGAAAAGAAGGTTGAAAAATAAAAAGAGCATTGTATGTTGGGAGTAGTCTTACTCCCACCCCAAAATTAATCACCTAAAGGAGAGAGGTTGGTGATAGGGTTGAGCTAAGAGTATTATTTTTAGCCCTAAAGGAGTCCCTTTGCCATTGATGTCAAAGGGGGAGAGTTTCGGTAAGGGGGAGAGAAATCAGTAAGAGGAGCAATTTTGGAATCCAGTGATAGCAAAAGAAAATAATTTAGAAAGGGTTGCCATCAATGACAAAGGGATAGATTATCAAAAATATTGAGCATGTTGTGTTGTCATTGATTTCAAAGGTTTGATGTCAAAAGGTTGATGTCAAAGAGAGTTTGGTATGGTAGAAATATTCTTTTGTGATTGAATAATTATGAAAGTCAAGGCTTATCTCAAGTAAGGAAATTGTTATAAAGAAAAGTTTATTGTAAATAAAGGGTTTATAATAATTATATTTAAAAATTATAAATAAGAAGGGCAGACAGGTTTAAGAAGTTTACCTTGGACAAAGGTCTCAAAAAGAAATTAATTTGACTGACTACAAGCAAAAATATTATAATATTTAACACCAAGGTTAAATATTATAATAAAGAATAAATTTGAATTATCAAAGGTGCCAAGAATTTAAATTTAAAAAGGTGGCAATACAAAGGTAGAGCCAACGTCATGATAAAAATCATAATGCATATTTAAAGAGGCAAATAAAATCATTTTGAAAAGGTTTATCAAGGTTGTACATTTTTGTATCATTCATCGAAGGCATAGAGTGAGACCAACACCATTTTGTTTGAGAGCAGAGTGTGAAGAAAATATGAGCATCATTTTGTTTGAGAGTAGAGTGTGAAGAAGATACAAGCACCATTTTATTTGGTGGTAGAGTGAGAAGTGAGACCAACACCATTTTATTTGAGGGTAAAGTGACAAGAGAAGACCAGCACCATTCCATTCGTGAGGGTATAGTGTGAAGAGAAGACTAACGCCATTCCATATCTGAGAGCAAAAGAAAATATGAGTACCATTCATGAGGTCAAAATATAAGACAAATAAAATTTTATTAAGAGTAAAGAAAAAATACAAATACAATTTACTAAGAGCAAAGGTTGAAGGAAATACAACATCATTTGTTGAATGCAGAAGAAAAGACAACATCGTTTGTTGAGGTAGAAGAAAGGACAAAGTACAAGGTTCAAGGTAGGATAGTGATTCAAATAAAATTTTGTGCACTCAAGACTTGTATGGGCAGCCATCCCACGTAGAGGACTAGCTTGCACTAGAACACGGGTCAGTGAAAGGTGGAGGTTCGAGTCACGATGAAAGCATGTGTAGCAAGGTAAATTTTTTTATTAAAGTAAGGTATGCATTACGTTTGCCCTAGGTAGGCATAAGGTTTATTTTTGCTATGTTAGTTGTGCATATTGCTTGATGTAGGGATACATAAGGTTAAATTCTTGCATGATATAATTGAAATTAAAATTATTGTATGCACATTTCAGATTTTTTGTATGGTTCATAAGAGTGAAATAGTTTCAAAAATTTAGGAGGAATAAGGTGCTTGAAAGTAAAATTATAATATGGTATGCACTTAGGGTTATTGGATGGTGATATTGAAAATTACAAGTGGCTCTTATAAGTAGGAGTTATAAGATGTTGGAGGTTTAATAATTATGTGTAATTTTGCATTATGAAAGAAATTTTGAAAGTTGTTGATCTTTGTTTAGAAAGGATTGTTTTGGAAAATTAAAAAGGATGTAAGGCTTTATTTTTGTTCACAAATTTTGAGAGTATTTTTTCATGTGGGTAATTGAAAAGTGTTATGCTAACTAATCCTTGAAGTGGCATAAGAAAGATAGAATTTTGAGGGCTCATCTTCATCAACTCAAGCTAAGAGGTATGGTGACATTACTCCTTATCTAAGGTGTTTGATTGAGAAAATATTTTTGAATAATAAGGTGGAGAAATAAGGATTGTATATGTGCATTGTTGGAAATATTTGAGTTAGGATTTTGAGAGTAAATTGTTCATTCTTGTTGAAATAATTTG
This sequence comes from Wollemia nobilis, assembly GCA_028583015.1. NCBI lineage: Eukaryota > Viridiplantae > Streptophyta > Pinopsida > Araucariales > Araucariaceae > Wollemia > Wollemia nobilis. The sequence goes on from JAQPPZ010003013.1 coordinate 346,026, forward strand.
TGAAGCATTTGGGTATTGATGTGAGTGACATTGAATGTGAATGGGCAAGTGTTATAAACCAGTTTTGTGAAGCAAAGTTATACACTAGTTTGATTTGATTTGAAAGGGATTTGTAAGAGGTAGAGATCTAATTTGATGAATTCAAGATATGTGAATGTGAAGAACATATTGGGTATTTAATATTACATATCATTCTCTATATGTTCAAGAGGTTAAATGAATTCTAGGTAGAATATGTCTAAACTGCCTAGTTGAAGAAAGCATTTCTAAAAGATATATAAGCATTGTTTTGAACATCATTTGTGCAAGATTTGGGATTGGTTGAGCATGTGCTATGAGTTAATTTGAGCATGTGTTAGATTATATTTGTATAAATATAGTAGTCATATTTGAGAAAGTTTTGTGAGAAGAATTAAAGCAGGTTTGAGGTAAATTTGAGCAAGTCTTGTGAGAAGAATTGAAGTAGGTTTGAGGTATATTTGAGCAAGTCTTGTAAGAATATTTGAAGTAGGTTTGAGGTATATTTGAGCAAGTATTGTGAGAAGAATTGAAGTAGGTTTGAGGTAGATTTGAGAAATTCTTGTAAGAAGACTTAGGATAGATATGAGATCGATTTGTGTAGATAATGTGTACAAATTTGAAACAGAGTTGATACAGATTTGTGCATGTAATGTGTGCAAATTTGGGATAGGGTTAAGATAGATTTGTGTATGTAATGTGTGTAAATTTAGGAAAGATATTGAGATAGATTTGTGCATGTAGCATGTGCAAATTTAGAGTAGATTTAAGCATAGGTGTGTACCAACTTTGGAGGTGACTAGAGCAAATGGGGTAGAGTTCTCCTATGGATAGAGTTACATGAACCAGATCAACAAGGGGATAGAGGTCTCCTATGGATATAGTTCCATGAACCAGAGTAGAGGAGAGGAGTCTCCTATGGATATAGTTCCATTAACAATATCAACAAGAGGATAGAGTTCTCATATGGAAATATATCCATGATCCAGAGAAGAGGGGATAGAGTTATCCTATAGAGAGAGATCCATGAACTAGAGCATAGGGGATAGAGTTCTCCTATGGAGATAGATCCATGAACTAGAGTAGAGGGGATAGATTTCTATGGAGAAATATCCACAAACCAGAGAAGAGAGGATAGAGTTATCCTATGGAGAGATATCTACGAACCATAGAGGGGATAGATGTCTCCTATGGATAGATATCCATGAACTTGAGCATAGGGGATTGGTGTCTCCTTTGGATAGAGGTTCATAAACATTGTAATAGGGAATTTATTCCCAATAGATTTGTTGAGAAAATTTAGAAGAAATATTTTCTCCATGGATGTAACCCACATTGGGTGAACCACGTTAAATTTGTGTCTCTCATGTGTGTGATGGTTTGTGCATTGCTTTGTTGCTACTATTGATGATATTGGTTAACATTACTTTGGAAAGATATTGCAATTGATAACATTGGATAATATTTTTTGGGAAAGAAAAGTAAAATTTTATCTTATAATGTTCACCCCTCCTTAGTTTAAGATTGTGTTCTTTAGAAATAGGATGCCTTAAAAAGACCCACCATATTTTGGAGCATTAATGGTTAGATGAAAGATGAAGGTAGCAACTTCAAGGGTTAGTGAATACAAGCGGTGAGTGAATTGAACATTACTAAAGAGGGTGGGGTGGATAACAGAAGCAGGTGGACATTCAATACCCTAACTTTGGGTGATGATAAGTTAAAGACCCATCCACCTAAAAAGTAGATACTTCAACTATCTAGAAGGGGTAAAAAATCAAATATCCCTACCCATAAGGAAGAAAAGGCTCCCACCCATGGTTGGATATAAATTTGAAGCATAATAATGGGTAGAACCTTAGGAAATATCCACCCTTTTTCTTGAAGTTTCTCTCAATAGAAATCTAAGTGGTTGCCCGACACCCAAACTCCAATTGTCACCTGAAAATTCAAATAAAGGGGTATATAATGCTATATATACCTAATATCAATCATCCGTGCACATAAGTGATTGATTTAAAAATATGATTCCCCAAAGATAATTAATTTTAGTCATTCACCACCTAACCATAAGATCTATGACTGACTAAAGGGATAGGATAAATAATAAATAATAATCTAGGTGGAGATAGCAGTGGAATCAAGGATTCACATCAATATGGATGCATCTACCTCCTTCTAGAAGATCACCTCCATCACAAGGATTAGGGTACTAGTTGATTTCCTATCTTCTCCAAGTGCAATCTTCCCATATAACATCATAAATGCATGAAATTCTAATTTATTGTAAAATACCTATAAATAGTGGAATGTTGGTCATTCCCAAAGGTGGCTCTTTAGCCATTACAATTCATATGTAATACTTAGCATTGCTAGATGAATACAAGATATTACTATTTGGCTTCTATCCTTGTTCTTATATTTCATGTTAAGTGTGAATACTTATTTTTGCTATCACTGCTTGAGTGTTTCTCATTTAATTCTGCTAAACTGGATTTCCTCAAGATCACTGAGTAGTTTTTGGAATTCATATTTACAACTCAGACTGGGTGTTTATTTCTACAAAAATCCAACCGAGTGGGAGTGCTCTAATTCTAAATATTGTATTTCATACACCCATCCATAAGTCCTCGAATTCACCCTCAATATTACTGCTTCAAAAACTAAGCGAGAAAGTGGATGGGTAGTCTTTTTTGTAGTATGCTTGTGTCCATTATCAATGGTGGTGAGGATGCATATGTCTTTATGCAACCATGACCCATCCTTGTGAGTTCTTTCTATGACCTTCCTTTTATTTTATTTCCTTCATCTATTTTTTCTTTCCCCTGTTCAGTGGTGTAGGTTGCTAGGACCACCTTAGAGGAATTAGTATTCTTTGGAGATAAACCACCCTGCCTTATTCCAATAGCCATTCGATGTTGGTGTTGGTCCATCCCCACCCTTAGTGCCAAATTTTTGACCAATAGGTGCCTAGGGCACCAAGGCATATCCCATGTGGGATATTATCTAGGGAGGCTTTTTTGGCTTCCCTTTGTCCATACCTTGATCACTCATGGAATTGCCACTCAATGATGTCATGGTGGTGGCAGGCTTAATTTAATTAATCCTTTCCCTATGATTAAACCTTAGGGGAATATCACCACCTCAGTCCTGTGAACAGGCGATATACCTATTAAAAATTGAAATAGAGGGTAATTGACTTGGGTAGAGCATCCACCAATAAGAAGTGAACATGGAAGATTTTAAATGACTACCTTCAACCAAAAAACCTCAAGAGAGTGATTAAAAGGAGAATATTAGGGGTTAACATTCTTCAACATATGAATCAATGGTTACACCCATTAAGGATAAATAGAAGCTACATGTAGGGTTTTAAATCATGGAGACACATTAGAATGGTGTCCAAACACTTCTAAATATAAGAATCCATCCCCAGCTAATAGAAGAACAAGTGTCAATAAAAATAATAATGAAGGAGAGCACCTAAAAAATGAAGTTAAACCATATTTTCTAAGTAGGGCAGCTCAATCAGCTACTTGAAGAAAATAGTACCAAAGGGCATGGATTAACAAGACAATATGGTGGTTTGGTACATGATAAACCATAAATTTATTTATTATTTAAACTCTCAAGTAAGTGTGTAATGGAGGATTTTAAAAACAAAGTCTGATCGAACCTCCCCAAATACAAGGAGATTTGTTTTAAGGTAAAAAGAGTATGTAATACACCTAAAGGAAAGTGATTATACACACAAAGCCATGGATTAAACCTCCAACCTAGAATATCTAAGAGTTAGAATCCTCTGTAGTTGGTATCTCCAAGCTTACTCTTGTGGCCTCTTAAATTTCTCCTTTACCCACACCATCACTTCATGCCCCTTGCCATATAAAAGAAGCATCCCTTGTTATTTATACGCCTACCTTCTTAATGAAGGGGAGTTGTATCTACCTCAAGCTAAAGTATTTCTTTTGACATAGTTGCAACCTACCAAGAGTAATACCATACTTACCCAAGGTGTTCCCAAAGGAGATATTTGAATTAAAATGGTTCTTTCCCTTTTTCCAAATATCCTCCCTTAAATGAGAATCCATTTTTTTTATTTATCTATTTATAAAATATGAAGTTAATCACTTATTTATTAATTTTAAAAAATATAAGGTTATTTGTTTATTTATTCAAAAGGTCAAAAGAGAGAATTAAATAAAACTTTAAGGTACAATAGTGCATTAAATTTAATTCAAACTAAGTTTTGCCAACATATTTATATTCCCTCTTTTATACCTCATTTTTTAGCCACTACTGGTAGGCCCAATAATTCTTGGGTATGATGAGGCTCATGTGGAAAGGATTTTTAGGGTCAATATATCTCATCAAAAATGCATATCGAACACTAAGACCAAGGGTGATATCATGAACATTATTTATTCCATGGTGGGCAGTCCTTTAATTGGTAGTAATATCGGCTTCATAGAGATGGTGTACAGGCTTAATCAATAGAATTAGGTTGGTTTGTTTTCATTTTGTGTTTGGGGTGAGCCAGTACCTATGTTTATCCACAACGAGAAGGAGGTGATGGCATTGTTGAGCCTGACACTTTGCAACTTGACCCAAAGGTGGAAGAAATACTAGCATCTCATGGTCTTCTTAATTTCTTGAATATGTTCTAGGGACACAACCCAGATCTATCAAGGGAGTTTTTATAGTGATGGGATAGTGGCATTGTGTCCCTGAGGAGTCTCACCTTTATGGTCATGATAGACCTTCTAGTAGAAATAACTAAACTTCCTAATGATAGGCAGATAATCCATAGGGATAAACATTTAATGGTTGGGGAATTGATGTTTTTTAGGGACAAAGGAAAATTCCTCACCAATAAGGATAACAACTTTGTTTGGGAGGACCTCCCACCATCATGGAATAAAGCCATGGTTTCGATGATGTAGTACCTGACAATCGATGAACCATCCTCTCCGCTATGAATTTTTCACATGGCATTCCTCAACTATCTAAAGGACATCAAGCTAAGCAATATAATAGATTATTTGTTTCACTCCATGGAAATATACATTGATAATGTGGGTAAGGGGAAGTCCATGTATTCAAAACACCAGGGCTTACATCTTATAATCTATAATTATATTAATCATAATCTAGAGCAAAGAGTTGTTGATGTTGGTGGCCCTATGGTGAATCCCAAACCTAAGCCTATCCCTGGTTCTTCCATGGTGGTGTTTGAAGTTACCCTTGATGGTCAACCCATTGAAGTTAAAGCGAGAACCTTTGGTAAGGCGAATAGGTAGAGACTGACATTGGGTTACTCATTGACTCTCAGTAGGTGTTCATATCGGGTGAAGTCATCTACTAAGAAAGGTAAAAATATTTTGTTTGCAACTATTACCATGCTTGAATTTGCTTCTTCAACTTTTAAATTGTAAAATACATCAACTAGCTCGTCTCTTGGTGTGCTCACTATTGATCCTTTGGACGACGTGGACCCGATGATATATTTGGATGATATTGTCTCCTTGGCGACGTCCATGCTGCTAAGGGTAGGTAAGCTTATTAATCAAATGAAGATCCAAAAGGTTGGAAAACCTAGGGAGGACACCCCTAAGGATTATGACGATGAGGATCATCTCCCTGAGTAATTTTTGTGGATGGTATCTCAGTTTTATTAGGTTTTCCTCTTTTTTGATAGATGGTTGTATCACTTTCTCCTGCATTCACTTGTAGGTGTTCTCCCCTTTTGTAGTGTTTGTTTTCTTTGTTTTGAGGCTACCATGGATGGTCCTAAATTTTGTCTTGTACTAGTTTGGGGTTTATTATTTCATTTAGGATCTCCCCTATTCAACTTGTAAAAATGTTTTGGGTCCCTTTCAAAATCCTTTATCAATAAAAAAAAATTAAACTATAAAAGTCATTGATCATTCCTTATTCATTTAAAATACCTATACTAATATTAAACATTAGTATGGTATGTAAGCAGACTAAGTACTAATAGAACCTCTATATCCAGTAATCCTTTCCAAAGGACATTCTACCCCAAGTCCACTTACATAGAAACACACATGTAACAAAAGCAAGAAGTCAAATATATCAAACAAAGGTGGGTGAAGTCATCACAATCCAATCATAAATCTTAGTTGAGAACTTATGGTAACTTCTAGGTTACCAAATTTGAGCTAAGATTGGTTGAGTTGTCATTGATTACCCCTAAAATCAAGAAAGCATGCCTATATGAGGGTAGTCATTCATGTTACCCTAAGCTACCATATTCATCATTTTCCTTTTCAAGTACCCCATTCTCAATGGTTGATTCTACCTCTCCCACCCATGAGTGTACCTAGTCTTGCACATTGATAATACAATATCAATACTATATTTCTCAAGGATAAATCTATATAAATATTGCATAACAATCCAATTACATCACAATTAGGTATAAAATATTCATTCATCAATACATAGTTTATTAGTCAAAAATTCTTGTTATGGGGGTCATGACATTGGCCCCTTCTAGGACTAGCCATCCATTTCCTCCTAATTTTAAAATCCCTAAATTTCTATGTACACAGGAAAGGAGGATATAATTAAACATGTCAAACAATATTGGATTAACTGTAATGACCTTTACATGATGAAATACTACTCCTTAGGCTCCTAGAGCTTTTATGGATTGATATTAGAGTGATACTTTTAGTTACCTTACCACTAAATCATATTTCAAAGGACTTTCTAAAATGTTTGTTCGATAATTTGTAGTTTACATTGAAAGTAAGTCCATCATTAATGACCTCTATCAGCTTAAGTAAGGTAGATATTAACTCTTCATTTATTTTTTAGCTAGGTAACACAACTGTAGCACCCTAAAATTGGCGCAGTGAAACCTAGTAATTACATTCACTCTAGTAAATAATTTAAATTCAAATTTTAACCTCCCAAACCGCCCGTTAACCGTCGGGTAATCCGTTTCCCCATTTTTCGTGCCATTTTTAGAGGTTGTTTTGACCGTTTGACGATATCATCGCCGATCAGACGATATCGCCCCAGATCTGACGATTTCGTCTGGGCTAGGACGTCCAGACGATCTTGTCGCAAAACTGATTTTGCACAATTAGCTTCTGTTCCAACGGGTCTCTAATCTAGGTAGAAGCGTGTCTGCACCATTAGAGACCCTCCCCCATTGGAGATCTCCCAAATAGGGATGATCTCCAACCTCCTAACTACTCCCCTAAGCCTATTTAATCCTTAGGACCTTCCCTTCCCAACCCTTGGCTGAATTTCCCTGTAACTTGATTTTGCGTGCATTAGAATACCTAGAGCATCATTTTGCATTTGTTATTTTGAAGTTTTCTTGCAGGGACCTCATTGATTTTTAGTCGGAGCAAGCTCAGATCATCGCAGACGATCTCGTTCAAATCTCGGACGATCCTATCACAATTCGAGATGATTTCATTGCTTCTAGATGATTTCGACTGCAATCTGCATTGGGGGCAATCAAGTGCCCAGAGTTTGCGCTTTCTCTTATTCCTTTTGCTGTTTTATTCTCACATTTTAGTTAGTTTTATCCTTATTTCTTACTATTTTGCATTTGGAGTTCACCCATATAGCTTAAGTTGCATGATAAGATCATAATTTGTCATTAGAATATCATAATTTGTTTGAATTTCTATTCATAACTATTGTTTAGTATTCATATTGTTATTTTGTGTTGTTTCCCTCTGTTATCATAGTTGCATTCTCTGTATTTTGCATCTATTTTTTTGTTTGTAGGTCTCTGATGAATTCATTTGACGAATTCGTCAGATCTCAGACGATCTTGTCTGATCTTAGATGATCTTGTCAAATCAGAGGCGATCCTGACTGCTTCAAACATCAGAATCTCCATCAGACATCCGGATCAGGTATTCTGCTTTTAATATTCTGTAATTTCTCTTTTTTTGTCTTAATTCTGCTTTCTGTATTCATTAAATCTGCACTTTCATATAGATTAATTTAGATTCATTTGGCCAAACCTAGGATTTTGAATGTTTAAGGCTAAAAACGAACACATAAAAACACATTCCAAACCTAGGCGTGGAAACTGCCATTAAATGTTTCCTGGTGAACCCACCATCCATCGAAAAATCACCAATATACACCTCCCTTGAGAGGCGGGACCTTCGCAAGTCCTCTCAGTCCGAGGTACCACGACATCCTTTTCCCATCCTCCTTCCGGGCACGGATCCTATAGCCTGAAGGTAAGGATGCAAAAAATTTGGAGCGATACATTTTGGTGAACCCGACGTGAATGCATTATAAACCTTTTGAAAAAAAAAATAGAACAACTAAAACATAGATGCATTATAGATCATTTAAGTTTAATGTCATGTTTAGATGGTAGCTCCTAAGAAAATATTAGCAGTTACTATAAATGTAGAAAACCAATTGGCAGCCATAGAAGTCAATTCTGTACTTAGTGTGCCTGAAACAGATAGAAATCAACTCTTGTGGGACGAACTTGATAGAAGACTTAGTGTCATCTCATCTAGGTCAACACAACTTAAACAAATCAAGAGGCTAGTCCTAGATAGAATCCTGGATCCTCATCAACTTGTCTTTTATCATGAACTTCAGAGAGCCTGCCATAGATGGTTAGCTTATAGGAGAGCTCTTGTATCTTCAAAATTTTTCACCTTCGAGGAATACCTCAAGAACACAGTTGTGGTACGACAATTTCTAGTTCATATAGAATCCCTAGAAACTGATCTTATGATTAGAAGAAGATGGAACAACATTCCTAGAGCTATGTTGTATCGTGAATATTGTCGTGAGAATTATTATTATCAATCAAAATCTGAAATACATGGTATCACTATAGCTCTTTTCATTAAATTTTTAAAAGAAAACTTTCAATTTGAAGAAGAACACTTCATGACTCCTGAAGAACTAGAGCCTATTAATGATATTCATAAATTGTTTATAGAAAACTAGATTGTTACTTTCAGTCTTATTTCTTGCATTTATTGTGTTATTTGTTGTCTTTACAATATTATTTCAAAAACAAAGAAAAACAAACAAAAATTAAAAAACTAAAAAACATAGCAAAAACTTAAACATTTCATTTCAAATATTGTAGTAGGTATATAATTAATATATACCTCTTAATCTTGTTGCATATATATATATATATATATATATATATATATATATATATATATATTTGCTGAAATCAAAATTAAAGCACCATGCCTAAACTTAGGAATGGTAAAGAAACTTTAGGAGAAGAAGAAGATTGGTTACAAGATGGAACTAGAGACCCAAATGTCCTTCCTGAAGATCCAATTCGGAAGGAAAAACTCTAGCTCAACCAGAACATGACCTAGGTGAAGACAATGAACAAGAAGGAAGTGTTAAAGAGGATGGATCCTCATCCCCTAGAGTAGCTCCAGATGGAACTATTGCTTTTGACAACATAGATCATTTCAAGAAATTTCTTGATGATAACATTGACGCCCTTAATGTGGCAGTTCGTATTGATAAAGGGCAAATTAGTAACACTCAAGCAGCCATGGAATATATGTATGATGTGCGCACTAATCCCTTGTCTTTCATTGATCAAGAAAGTGACAAGGTTGGGCCATCCAATATAGACATGGTCACTATGATTCAAAACATGTCAAAACAACAGGTTACCCAACCTCCTAAGGAACCTGTTATTCAACCTAAAATCATTCCCACACAAAAGAAACCTTCCTTCACTACTTTATTCCGCCAAACTATTGAGCAATATGCTTCAAGTAAACAAAAACCTAAAACGAAGCCAAACACCAATTTTCAACAATCTGGAATACATCATAATACAACTTCAAAATTCCTTCATAACACTTTTCCTACCAATAATTTACACAATAGTAACATGGCATCTAATCTTCATGTCCCTCCATCATATGCCCATAAAACCCATGTCAATGCCCTACCAAACCAATATGGGGGGCAAACTAGTAATCTGGAAGCCATGGTGAAACAGTTAGCTTCACGTATGGACCAGATAGATCCCTACCGTCCCTCGTACAATTATCGAGAGATCTGTAGTCAACCTTTGGATCCCATAGTTGTAGCTCAACCATACCCTAAGCATTTTCCCATGCCTATCTTGCCTATATATAAAGGAACCGAAGATCCCATAGAGCATCTTCGCATGTTTAGGATAGCATGTCATGATATATCACATGATGACTTGCTATTACTAAAAATGTTCTCGAAAAGTTTAGGTGGAATGGCATTAGAGTGGTACTATCAATTGCCCACTCATTCCTTGAGAAACTTTGAAGAAACAGCTGAATCATTTGTCCATCAATTTAGTGCCTACATCGAGAGGCATGTAACCATTAAAGATCTATACAACTTAAAACAAGACAAAGATGAATGTTTTGCCGATTTCTTAGCTAGATGGAGGCAATTGATAGGAAAACTGCACTTTGTGCTACCTTATAGGGAAATGTTGGACATTTTCATCAATAATTTACAAGAACAAATATCTTATGAGCTATCAATCGCTACTTTAACTACCTTCGATCAAGCTATAGATTTAGCTCGAAGAGTAGAAGATGCCCTCATTAGGAGAGGCCAACTTAGGAAGAAGGATGATGAGAAAACATCCAAAAATCAATATAAAAACAAACAAGTTGTCGGTGACGGAGTCACTGATAGCAGAAACGTTGCTAATGTCAATGCAACGAAGACAACAAAAAAATTTATATTGAAACCTCCTGACAAGCCTCCTCGAGAATTTACTAGATTAAATCAACCCTTATCAACTATTTTACCTCAATTACTCGAAAGAGGTTTGATCCAATTACCAGCTATCCGGGAACCTGATCCAACTATACCCGGATACAGAGCTGACTTACACTCGTGATTTCCATAGAGGACCCGGACACTCTACCAATGCTTGTAAAAGGTTGAAACATAAAATACAAGATTTGATTGATAATAATGAAATGGAAGTGCAAGCCTTCCAACCTAAACAAAACCCTCCTAATAATACTCAAAAGACCGTTCCCCAAAATCAAAATCAAAATGCTAATCAAACATTAGACATATTTCAACACCCTTTACCAAGACATGGTAAAGAGGTAGCCAATCAAATCGAACATCATAATGTTCCCCCTCCTACCCGATACGTAGGAACCATTAGCGGACAATTACCTATTCAGGATCCTCAAATATTTGACACAACCTTATCCTTGGTTACGACCAAGCCCTTACATAATTTTCAAACTTCTGATTCTAGTGATGTAGAATCAGATACTGAAAGTGAACTAGACATTACTTCAAACCAATCGAATAGTTCTAAAAATGAATCAGATCCTATTCAACCCGTCACAGATGCCATGGTTCCAGAAGAACCATTTCCTAGAAGAGTTACTACTCGACCTTCTTCTAATCAATTCCTCCCAAATGAACAAGCCATAAATGCTAGACCGAGACCAGTTCAACATCCTCAATATAACATTGTAGGTACCATTGGAGTCGTTACCCGACAATAGGCTCAAAATTCTCAACAAGAATCAAATCAGAATGATGGATCAGCTCCATTCATTTTGAAAAATCCCAATAAAGGGAATCATGCTCCTAATGTTCAACCTAAACCCCCTTACAATATTAATGAGCAATTATCCAATACTACAGCCTAAATTTCCCTTTTGGATTTATTAAGATCCTCTCCCACCCATAGGGATGAGTTGATGCTTACATTAAGCCAAATGATGGTACCTCAAAACATCCAACCTGAAGCTATGGCCAATACTATCATCACTCGAGAGGTTGATTGTATTGACTTCTGGGATAAAGATATCCCTCAACACAGTTTACATAAGGATAATCCCTTATACATTATTGCTCTAATTGGAGATGTCGCTGTCAAACGAGTTTTGATTGACAATGGCTCATCTCTAAACATTTGCACTTTTGACTTCTACCAACGATTTGGCTTTAGAAGTGATGAAATGAAGAAAACTGATATGATTATCAAAGCTTTTAATGACGAAACACAAGAAACGTGTGGAGTTATTACCATCCCATTGCAAGTTGGTCCTAGAACCCTAGAAACAACCGTGTTTATTGTACATTGCCCAACATCGTACAATATACTTTTGGGTCGCCCTTGGATCAATGCGATGCGAGCTGTCCCATCAACTTTACACCAATGTGTTAAATTCGAATTTAAAAATCAGTTGGTCACTATCCATGGTGACCCTAGACCCTTTGATATGTGTGCTTTGGCAGAACCCGTTGGAGTGCAATTTTGCCCTGCTCGTCATCCACACATCCTAGTTCTTATTTTTCATCTAAAACTGTGAAACACACACCCATAACTTCACCTATTTCCCCTCCATTAATTTCATCCTCCTATATAGATCAACAATCTTCTAAACAAATCACTCTAGAACCTCAAAAAGATCTTAAATCTACAACCAATCCTTCATGTTCTATCCCTATAATTTCGAAACCCATAGAAACAACTATTATACCTTCCACATCTCAAGATATAGGGAATAATCCTTCTACATCTTATGCCCTTTTCGATGAACTTTTACCAGATTTATCCACAACCTTAATATCAGAAAAGACAAATGCTTTCATGCGAGATTCAATTCTTTTAAATAACTTGCCGCCATCTCCTCGTACTTTGGGCCTCCCACAACCTATGGGAAGTACTTACCAAGTCGGGAGTTGTGCCTTCATTTATAAAGGATATGATTGGGGAAGAATCCCTCGGAATATCAAAACTCATCATGAGGGATACGCTAGGTGTTATTTTACCAATGATTATATTAAAGCTAAACCCATGATGCTTAAAATGGGATATAAAGGGAAAGGCTTGGGACCTTTCCAAAATGGCATGAAAGAACCTTTCGAGGTAGAACCGTGGCCTGCCCGCTGTGGTGTGGGCCTATTTCCTAGTAAGGGTCAACCCTTTCCTTTTGAAGATGATGATCACCTCATATGTTATCAAGATTATTTGGATAGGCATGTTGATTTGCCTCTTAAAAATCAGTCGTTTTCATGTAACATGCTATCCATAGCTTACCCTAAAATGATTGCTCACCCCGATGAAGAGTTGGAAGGAGATATCTTCCATGACGTCTCTGTTGAAGAGATGTTACACAATGGATTTTATTTTGATGGTTCTATACCAACTATAGCCCAACTTGAGACCACTAATCCTCAAGATGAATTATCCAAATTAACCTTACAAGAATTACAAGAATTGGGTGTTTCACCCGCCCCACCTAATTTTGAAAGAGATCTACACATGGAGGTAGAAAACGTCATTAAAATTAATATTGGAACTGAGGATAATCCTCACATAATCAATATTGGATCAGAATTAAGTCAAGAAAAACAAGAACAATACATTGCATTCCTTAAAGAGTATGAAGATGTCTTCGCTTGGACATATGAAGATATGCCAGGTCTAGACCCTTCTGTAGTCATGCATCATCTAGTGGTCCATCCGGATGCTAAACCTGTTAAACAAAAACTTAGAAAAATGCATCCCAAAGTGGCTCTGCTAGTCAAAGGGGAGTTAGAAAAACTCCTGAATGTTGTCTTTATACAAGCTATTGATTATGCTGAATGGATCTCAAATGTAGTTCCAGTCACCAAGAAAGAAGCTACCAAAGTTAGGGTTTGCACAGATTTTAGAGATATTAACGCTGCATGCCCTAAAGATGACTTTCCTCTTCCAAACATGGATCAAATCATTGACTTTACTGTCGAGAGTGGGATGATGTCCTTAATGGATGGATTCTCCAGTTATAATCAGATCAGGATAGCTCCTGAAGATCAGGCTAAAATAACCTTTATTACCCCCTGGGGTACCTTTTGTTGGAAAGTGATGCCATTTGGCTTAAAGAACGCAGGTGCAACTTATCAACGAGCTATGACCTATATTTTTCATGATATGATGCATGATATCCTACATGATTATGTAGATGATATTATAGCTCGCTCTATTATTGAAGATAATCATTTAGATGATTTGAGAAAAGTTTTTAATCGATTACGAGAATATCTCATTCGATTAAATCCAAGAAAATGCATATTCGGAGTCAAGTCTGGCAAACTATTAGGGGTTTTAGTTTCTTTACGTGGTATCGAAATCGACCCTCTCAAAATTGCGGCTATCACTGATATGCCCGCACCTACTAATATATCTGAGTTACGAAGTTTACAAGGTAAACTTCAAGCTATCCGTCGCTTCATTGATAAGCTGGCAGACAAAACCGGTCCCTTTCTTAAACTCCTTAAGAAGGATGTCCCTTTTAATTGGGACGTCGAATGTAGAGAAGCTTTTGAACTTCTCAAACAATACCTCCTTAATCCACCGGTGCTTTCACCACCTAAACCTGATCGCCCATTCCTCCTATATATTTTAGCTTTAGATTCTACCTTAGGGGCTATGTTAGCTCAGCTTGATGATGAAAAGAGAGAACGTGCTAATTATTATATTAGCCGAACCTTCATCAGTTATGAAACCCGCTACACAACATTAGAAAAACTATGTCTAGCAGTCATTTTTGCTACGCAAAAATTACGACATTATATGCTTAGTCAAAAAACTTATGTCATTGCCAAATACGATCCCTTAAGGTATCTCATGAGTCGACCTTATTTATCGGGTCGCACAACCAAGTGGGTTCTTGCTCTAAGCGAGTTTGATCTCACATTCATAGGACAAAAGTCTGTTAAGGGTCAAATCATAGCAGATCAATTAGTTGTTGCACCCTTAGAGTCTACCCATCCCCTCATCATCGAGTTTCCGGATGAATGCCTTCAATTAGAGGCAGACCATACTGAACAATGGTCCTTATACTTTGATGGAGCCCGATGCATGAGTGGGGCTAGTGCGGGTATTATTTTAATATCCCCACAAAAACATCTTATTCCTCTGTCCTTCAAATTGACATTTGCTTGCACCAACAATACTATCGAGTATGAAGCTCTAATCCTTGGATTACGAGCTGCCTTGGCGCTAAAAATTAAACACCTTTTAGTTTTTGGTGATTCTCAACTGGTTATAAACCAAATTAATGAAGTTTATCAGACCAGAGATGATAAACTGCGCCCATATAAGGCCTATGTTTTACAATTAATGTCCCTATTTGATCAAGTTACCTTGGAAGCTATTCCTCGAACTTGCAACCGTGCAGCTGATGCTATGGTCGCAGCTGCATCTCTCCTGCCCTTGGAGTTAGATGACGAATATGCCACTATCATTATTCGTCGACTCCAAGAACCCGCTTCAAATAAATCATGCTTAGAGCCTTTGGATGTGTTTCTAATCAATGAAACTACTCCAGAACCTTGGTATACGGACATATTTGATTTTCTCCAAAATGGGACTTTCCCTGCCAATTCTAATAGAAACCAGCATCGGTTATTACGTAGACGAGCAAGTCGATTTGTAATAATTGGCAATACTTTATATAGGAGATCTTTTGAAGGTATCCTATTAAGATGTTTAAACTTAGAAGAGTCTAAATTAGCCTTGAGTGAAGCCCACGATGGATCTTGTGGAGGACACTTTAGTGGTAGCGTCATTGCTAAAAAGCTCCTTCGGATAGGATACTTTTGGCCTACCATGGAAACGGATGCACATGAGTATGTGCGCCATTGCGACAAGTGCCAAAAACATGCTGACCTTGTCCATGCGCCTGCACAAGAACTATAGGCTATTTCCTCTCCTTGGCCCTTTTCAAAATGGGGCTTAGATATTATTGGCAAAATCAATCCTGTGTCATTTGATGGACACAAATTCATCATAACCGCCACTGAGTATTTCACGAAGTGGGTCGAAGCTATGCCTTTAGCTTCCTGCACTGGCACACAAGTCTCTAAATTTATTTTTAATCAAATCATTTGTAGGTTCGGAATTCTTGCAAATCTCATCTCTGACAATGGAACTTGTTTCAAAAATAAAGATGTTAAAAAATTATGCCAAAAATATAAGATTCAACATCGCTGGTCCACTCCCTATTATCCTCAGGGTAATGGTCAAGCAGAAGCATCTAACAAAACCTTAATCAAAATCCTCAAAATATTGGTTAATAAAACTGGCCGTGACTGGCACATTCAGTTATATCCAGCCTTGTGGGCCTATCGAACTAGTGTTCGAACCCCCACGGGAACTTCACCATTTGTTTTGGTTTATGGTGTTGAAGCAGTTTTTCCCTTTGAATTAGAAGTTCCTTCTTTGGCTCTGCTACTTCAAGATACCGAAGTAGGAGATGAATATCGAGTCGGCAGACTCGACCACTGGAACTCCTAGATGAAAAATGCATCAATGCTTTGGAGCATCTCCGTGCCTACCAAAACAAGCTTAAAAGATCATATGCTAAAAAATTTCGTCATCGATCCTTTGAGATCGGCGACCTTGTTTTAAAAGAAAACAAAAAAAATACAAATGCCACTAAGGACCTTAAAGGCAAATTTGAGCCCAACTGGCTTGGACCATACATTATTACTGCTAAATTCGAATCAGGAGCATACAAATTATCTACCTTAGATGGTAAAGAACTTAAAGAACCCATGAATATTTTGCATCTTAAACGTTACTATGTATAAATTTGGTCACTTCATCCATGTATATATTTGTTCAAAATCACTATCTTGTATTTCTTTCAAATTTATAAATTCAAAAACACCAAAAACATTCATAATCATCAAAATCTTCAAAACTATTTGTTGCATTTATTTATGGCACTTGTTAAATTTTTTGTTCAAAAACAAAAATAAAACCAAAAAAACAAAATAATGATAAAAATATAAAAACAACAATATGCTTGACTCTTTCGAAACCAAAACAATATAAAGAAGAAAGAGAGAGTCAACATTCTCAAAACTTCTCAAAAAGTATTTATATATATTTTCTTACAAATGTTGCAGTTATATGTTTCAAATTATTTTTGATAAATTAGCATTTATTTGGAATCCCTCACTTGCACACTCACAAAAATAAATATCTTGATTTTATCTGGCATGATTACTAATCTCTCTTATATCAAAGTCCACAAAATTCAATTAAATAAAGTTTGAGCATAGAGAATTGATCTTGTTATTTACTTAAACCAAGCACATCTTTTCACAATAAAATGATTATATTTGTAATTTCCATGTTTTGCTACATAGTAGACGTGATTTCTTGAGCGAAAAGTTTCCCCTGCTATCCTATCATGCACATGGTCTAGAATCTTTGAGAATTGGCAAAAGGACAAGCTCACCCCTACCCGAATAAAAATCCCTTTCTCTACAGCTAATCCGAGCAAGTATCCCTAGCAAAGAAGAAGAAAAGAAAAGTTCAAGAAAAAAAAAGAGAAAAGAAAAATGTTATTTTATATCATTACAGCAATATTTCAAGCACTATCTCAAAAATCAAGCAAAAAAATACAAAAAGAAAAAGAAGCAAAGTTCAAAAGAAAAGCAAAAGAAAGCAGAAAGCAAGAAAGCAATAAAATCCCTTTCCCTACCCTTTGAAAAGAAAAGAAGGGTTGATGAGCTTGAATCCCTGGAATTCTCAATTATTCAAAAACCGTGAGGTAAGCCCCATAACAGGTGGTTTGTGCCCAACCTGCTTGGCCTTGGGTAACTCCTAGCGTGGTGATATGTCCGTCACATTAGCGACCTTCTTTTGTATAGACCTATGTCTCGCTTATGGATTAGCTAGCTCTTGATAATCCGACCTACATAGTAGTCTAGTATGGTTATATGCATCTACATCATGGTTAATGAACACTTATTTGGTTTCTTCAAATCACTTGTATCATATTATCTTGCTCAAAACTGGTAAATGCACAAAGCAATTGCACACACATTTGTATTTGAGAGATTTTGTGTATCATTATGATAAATCAAGATCGGAAATGAATTCACATATGCACATGGGATTCCTTATAAATCTAACTTTTGTCTTCAAAATACTTTGAAATATTATTTTTGCAACTTGTTTGGAATAATTCAAGTACAGTTGTTTACCATAAAGACAACTATATAATAGAAAAATCAAAAATTTCTTTCAAAACTATACAATCAAAACATATATATATATATATATATATATATATATATATATATATATATATAACTTTTTGTCGACTTTCGCGACGATGGTATAGTTCCAAAACCAAAATTGGAATTTTATGCCTAGCGCAAGTCCTCATCTTCATATTTTCTGTTTATTAAAAAATCAACCATGCAATAAAACTATCTATTTTTCTTTGATTTTCGCGATGATGGTATAAGTCTATACCTACATATTCTATGCCTAGCGCAAACCATTGTAACAATTTTTATTCCCCATTTATTTAAAAATCATGAAAACCATATGACTTAAATCATTATGTTACACAAATTATGCTTTTAAACAAAAAGCATGCACATTTTCATTATTTCATGTCATTATGTCAACCTTCAATTTTGCAATGATGGTATAATTCCTAAGGAATTATTCAAAAAAAATTTATCACACTTAGGAATTTATGCCTAGCAAAAATCATTTTAACATTATTTCATGCATACTATTTTCATGAAAATCTGAAAAACAAACCATCATCACCATCATTTTCACCATTGCACCAAAGTCTTAAGACAGTCTCTTAAGCACTCTTTTACTTTTAACAATATTTCTATACTGGGATTAGCTTGACGACCGAGTGAGCAGCGACTCCATGAAATGGTCTATAATAGCGACAATGTCCTTTGAAATTATTGTTAGAAGTCTCTTTTTATTTTTTTACCACATCACATTACAAACAACCCATTTGTTACATCAGATTATTTCATTTAAAATATTACCGCATGACATCAAAATTATAAATTTTCAAAACGACATAATTTCATGAATCCTCAATCCAATTATCAAATCAATCAATCAAACATAAAAGCATCATAAACATACACATAACACAAGTCATATGATCAAAACTATCTCATCTCATATATATATCAACAATATATATACATCATCAAAACTGGATCGGTATGCCACAATCTGTACCTCGGCATACTCAATCCTCTATCAAAAATAATAAACCTACATATCAATCTGTACAGTGTAATGCAGTCCTCTAGCCTCGAGAGCCCCTCGAGCTCTCAGCCTCATCTCCTCCCCCGCCCTGAGGTGGACGAGGTGGCCCCATCGTAGTATGAGTAGTACTGTGAGTCCTAGTCCTCGATCGGGATGAAGTCCTCGAGGACCCAATCCTGATAGGGTCAACAATGTCGACTGGCAGCTGTACCCTCTGACCCTCTGGCACCATCTGGAAGTAGATGCCCTGGTAGAACGCGGTCTGAGCAATCGACCGTGCCAGCTCCTGTGTGCTCGCTCCTCCACCCCGTGCCCTGAGGCATGCAATCTCGTCTCTGAGCTGGGTAACCTCAGCTCGATGGCGTGCAGCCTCGTCCTGCAATGTCTGCACCTATGCCCGAAGACGATCTCTCTTCGCTCGAAGAGTAGCTGTCTCGCTACTCTCCCCTGTGTCAACACCCTTGCCCTTATCGGGCGATGGTGGCCTCTCTCTCTATGGAGAAGGGGGTCTCGCCTCCCTCCTCTCCCTCTGCCGTGGCCTCTCCTGTGCATGCGGCCTCCTTAGCTCTCTCCCGCCATGACCCTGGGCCACCTCCATAGCCGCCTGGCACCGCCTCCCTATCCGATGCACAACTACGTGTATCGAACCCTGAGCCCTCGTCATCCGAGGAGGGCGGATGCCTGCATACCAGGCATCGTAGCCATCGGCTACCCCTACGTCGTCCCCATCCACTGGCTGAATGGGGGCATCGTCCGAGTCTTGACTCCAAAAATGCTGCATGTCTGGAGCCCCGCTCACTGTAGTGTTATCCCGGACAGTCCAGGAAAACTCATAATCCCTGAGAGATGGGATCCCCTGCTGCAGACCGAACTATCGCAAAACTCGGTCATAGCAGTGGAGCTCCACCTCTCCCCTCTCCATCCGAAGCCAGCACACTCGCCTAACGCGAGCCAGCTCCTGTCCATCCTCGGCCCACCCTGGATGCTCCCTCCAAGGCCTCCAGGTGATCTGGTCTGGGACTAGGTCATCTAGTAGTCTCTGGGACATCGAAAGGTCGATCCGTCGCTGTGACCCTCTTCGGAGCCACCAATAGAAAACTCGGGGCCTCTCCCCATCAATCCCTATCAGAGGAAGCCCTACCGGCCTCCGCACTGCAATGTGCTCCCAGCACCAAACCTGTAGGAGCGATGTCATCACCAGACATCGGCCGCCCTTGTACACGACCCCATGTAGGATCCTGTACAATCGGCATAGCACATAGCTGCCCCAAGAAAACCTGTAGCCATGGTCCCGCATGTCGTAGATCACATCTGCCAGCATCCATGGCACCCTGCACCCGCTCTGGTGGCATAGCAGAAGTCCACCAACTACTCCAGCTAGAACCCGTGTGAGTCTAGATGCCCCAGGCATCTGACGTAGTGCCTCGATATTAACTTCGCCCTTCTCCAGGGTGAAGCTCGGGTCACCACACAATCGCCCCATAGCATGGCCCTGATTGGCCGTAGGAGTGATCAACCGTCCTTGTATGGGGATTCTCGGAATCCTCCATACATCCTCCAGAGTGGGAGTCATCTCCCCTGTAGGTAGCCAAAAACATGAAGAACCCGGATACCATCTCTCTGCTAGGGTCGCAGTAGCCCCATATCTCGAGACACTTGTGGCATCTCTCGCCACATGCCGTAAGCCGGCTCGTGCAGCTGATCCCGCTCTGCCTATGTAAGAGCGGCCAAGTCATCTCTCAAACCTCCATACTTCCATTCCCTACTCTTTAGCAAACCTCTCTGCAACATAAACAACAAAACAACAAACAACCATTAATAAACAATTCAAGTAATTAAAAATGCAAGTAAAATAAGTTCAATTTTATGCAATTGATGATATCGTCCACTATTGGACGATATCGTCCCAAATTTGAGCATAATCGTCTCCGATTTTGCAAGCCGAAATCGTCCCTAATTTGACGAAATCGTCCCCCTTTCGTCGATTTTGCCCTTGGACGAAATTGGCGAAATTGAGATGATTTCGTCGAAATCGGGACGATTTCGTCTCGACGACGTCGACGGCCCAAAAATGGCCGCGATGCTCAAAAATTGATTAAAATTTACCTAAAAAGCATGTAAAATCAAATTAAAGCATTCTAAGCTAAGTTTAGACTCTTACCCGTAGCCCGCGTCGGACCTCTATTGATCTCGTGCATCATCTCCACCATTTTTGCTTCCAGAGCTCTAAAACCATAAAAATGAATAAAAATGAATTAGGGTTTTACCCTATTTTTCTTAATTTTTAATTCAAAAATAATTTTGCTTTTTCGCGTTTTTACCTCAAACGTTCGATTTGGGTAAAAACACGGAGGGGGCACCATAGTAAGTCGTCGTACGATTCGACCAAGAATCGTCGCCTAAAAATGGGAATAATTTTTGCTTTCTCGTAGATCGAGAAGAACTCATCTTTAACGCATTTTCTTCGGAAAATTCGCTAAAGAGGGGGCAAAATGTAGCACCCTAAAATTGGCGCAGTGAAATCCTAGTAATTACATTCACCCTAGTAAATAATTTAAATTCAAATTTTAACCTCCCAAACCGCCCGTTAACCGTCGGGTAATCCGTTTCCCCTTTTTCGTGCCATTTTTAGAGGTTGTTTTGACCGTTTGACGATATCGTCGCCGATCAGACGATATCGCCCCAGATCTGACGATTTCGTCTAGGCTAGGACGTCCAGACGATCTTGTCGCAAAACTGATTTTGCACAATTAGCTTCTATTCCAACGGGTCTCTAATCCAGGCAGAAGCGTGTCTGCGCCGTTAGAGACCCTCCCCCATTGGAGATCTCCCAAATAGGGATGATCTCCAACCTCCTAACTACTCCCCTAAGCCTATTTAATCCTTAGGACCTTCCCTTCCCAACCCCTGGCTGAATTTCCCTGTAACTTGATTTTGCGTGCATTAGAATACCTAGAGCATCATTTTGCATTTGTTATTTTGAAGTTTTCTTGCAGGGACCTCATTGATTTTCAGCTGGAGCAAGCTCAGATCGTCGCAGATGATCTCGTTCAAATCTCGGATGATCCTGTCATAATTCGAGATGATTTCATTGCTTCCAGACGATTTCGACTGCAATCTGCATTGGGGGCAATCAGTGCCCAGAGTTTGCGCTTTCTCTTATTCCTTTTGCTATTTTATTCTGCATTTTAGTTAGTTTTATCCTTATTTCTTACTATTTTGCATTTGGAGTTCACCCATATAGCTTAAGTTGCATGATAAGATCATAATTTGTCATTAGAATATCATAATTTGTTTGAATTTCTATTCATAACTATTGTTTAGTATTCATATTGTTATTTTGTGTTGTTTCCCTCTGTTATCATAGTTGCATTCTCTGTATTTTGCATCTGTTTTTCTGTTTGCAGGTCTCTGACGAATTCATTTGACGAATTCGTCAGATCTCAGACGATCTTGTCTGATCTCAGATGATCTTGTCAAATCAGAGGCGATCCTGACTGCTTCAAACATCAGAATCTCCATCAGACATCCGGATCAGGTATTCTGCTTTTAATATTCTGTAATTTCTCTTTTTTGTCTTAATTTTGCTTTTTGTATTCATTAAATCTGCACTTTCATATAGATTAATTTAGATTCATTTGGCCAAACCTAGGATATGAATGCTTAAGGCTAAAAATGAACACATAAAAACACATTCCAAACCTAGGCATGGAAACTGCCATTAAATGTTTCCTCGGTGAACCCACCATCCGTCAAAAAATCACCAATATACACCTCCCTTGAGAGGCGGGACCTTCGCAAGTCCTCTCAGTCCGAGGTACCACGACATCCTTTTCCCATCCTCCTTTCGGGCACGGATCCTATAGCCTTAAGGTAAGGATGCGAAAAATTTGGAGCGATACAACAACCTTGTGGGGAGACTTCAGTTCATCCCCCTACTAAAGGACCTTTTGTGTATTTTCATACACAATTTACAAGAGCAATTGGAATATCCCTTAGAAACCACCTCCATATCCTCCTTTGATGCTATAGTAAACTTAGCTAAACAAGTAGAGGCCACTCTCCTACATAGAGGAAACTCTCCTACATAGAGGCCAACTTAAGCTTAAGAAGGAAGACAATAAGTTTGGCCATAAGATTTGCCTCAAAGATAAGTTGTGGTAGGAGATGGGGTCATATATTTTGATAAAATAAAAAATGTGAATGAAATGCCCTTATAGACCAAAAATATTATCCTATTCAAATAATATAAGTTTAAATGCAAGTTCACTAGGTTAGATTAGCCTCCTTTCATCATTTTGAAGCAACTTCTTGAGGTAAAATTTATAAATATTCCTTACCTTAGACCTATATATCCCACATTGGGAAACCCTAGTTGGTATAATCCTAATTAACACTATAATTTTTACCATGTAAAAAATTACAATACCCTATATAACATTATCTAGAACCTCATATATGAGGGACAAATTGTAGTTAATGAATTCAACACACATTTATCTTCCAACAAAGACCTTAATATTTTTCAAGACTAGTTGTTGGAACACAATAAAACAATTGCAAACAATGTCAATTTCTAAAATATGGTAGGTGTAGTTTCAATCCATACCATGAATTTTCAAGAGGAAAAAATACTCATCTAATCAGCTTCCCTTACCTCTACTAGTTCTATGCCCAAAAAATAAAAATTCTTATTCTAATCAACCCCCTATAATATTGTAATATTCTAATGCTAGTGTTTTTTATTTATGAAATAAACTTGAAAACATGCCTGCTAAAATTTATCTTCTAGAGATTTTAAATGCTTCCCCTACTCATTGGGATATCCTCAAGATTTTGAGAAAATAGGTTGTTCCTTAAAACCTATAACCTGATAACATCAGTAATATTATGGGGTCCATTGGAGTTTGTCATCTTATTTCCTTCTATGAGACAAGTATTCCTTCATCTAATATGTAATTATATCACACCTATACATTACTATTTATTTTGGAGAGAAATTAATTAAATTAGTTCTTATCAATAACCAATCAACACTTAATATTTGTAACCTAAAAATTCTTGAAATTTTTGGATTAACCAAATAGGGCCTACAAAGTTTGACATGATAATTAGATATTTTAACTATGAGAAGTGAGGTTCTAGTGACACCATAAATTTACCTCTTAAGGTGGGACCTCAAATCTCAAATACTCTATTTTATGTCATCCCCTATGACATGAACTATAATATCCTTCTAGGATGTCCCTAGATCCATGTCGTGAAGACAATTCTATCGATCGATCATCAATGCCCTAAATATGAATATAAATATAAGATGGTCTATATCATAGTTGATATTAAACCTTTCACCTATTTCCAAGTAATTTATATCAAATAAAATATCTACCCATCTCTTAAAATTTCCTTACAATCTATTCTTACTTCTTAAGCTTTTAATCATGCATTAAAGTTACTTAATCTAGGTAATAAACAACCTAATACACATAACAAACACCAAGATCAAATATAATCTACTAGTCAATATAATGGTAATAACAACAAAATTTAGATTAACAATCCATTTGTGGACCTATATAGTCTATTCATCTCACCTTGAACCTTTGGGTTACCTAACTAAAAGGGTACTACAGTAGATATAGGGACTCACTCCTTTGTTTGTGTCGACACTACTAATGAAGAGCAAATTCAATACAACAATGTCTTCCTAGAAAAGTGACAATATGCTTCTTACTATCTATATAATCTATATTTTATCCCTAAACAAATCTTATCCAATCCAAGATATCAAGGGAAAGGCCTTGGCCATTGTGAATAGGATATCAAGGAACCCTTGGAGTCTAAAGCATGGTTAGTTCATTGTGATATTGAATATATCTTGAGCAAGAATGAACTTCTTCTAACATTATCGACATCAAATGATAACAATGATATCAATTGTTTTCTTTAATATTCCAAAGATGATGTCATATATTTATATGGGTCACACTAGGACAAATAATTCAAGAGGGAAATATGGTCCCTTCTAATTTTTATTCCTTTCTGCTTCATGTGCTTTTCCTGTGATAATATCTTAACTATAATTAACCCTAAACTCATAGTGGATAGCCATGAAAGTGAGGTGGAAGATCTTGCTTACAATCCTTCTATCTAGGATAATTCCTATATCGAGGAATTTTTTCATAGATATTTAGCCTAGCTAACTCAAACTCTTATGACATTGAACAAGTAACTTTGAGTCCAACTTCCCTTGAAGACCTAGGAGTCTTATCAACTCCTCCTCAACTTGAGGATAAATCTCATCTTATAATAAAAAATATTGTGGATGTCAATATTGCCTTTAAAGAGGATTGCAAGATCTTTAAGCTTGGAAAAGTCCTCAATATTGGTTCTAATGACATCTTTCTATAGAATTACGCTAATATACTTGGTCTCAACCCTTCCTTTATTATCCATAACCTAGTTGTACGAAAAAATGGAAAGCCTATCAAATAAAAGCTATATAATATGCATCTAAATGTTGCCCTCCTTGTAAATTCTAAACTATAGAAACTATTAGACCTAAATTCATTAAGGCCATAGACTAGTTTAACTGAATTTCTAATAGTCCTTATTACTAAGAAGGAATGTGTTATCCACGTTTGTACTAATTTCTAGGACATAATTAAATATTTTTCTAAATATGACCTCCCTTTATCCAATATCAACATGATCATCAATTTTACCACTATTTATAGTATATTGTCATTTATGGATGATTTATTGGGATACAACCAAATCAAGATCACTCTCAAGGATCAAAATGTCATTACCCACCTTGGTTGGATTCAATTATGAAATAAACTTGTAGACACCAAAACCTAGCCACTTGTCGTCCATCCTGATTTTCCCACCATTTCCACCCATTATTCATATATATTTATATATATTTATTTTATATATATTTAAATATTAATATTTTATATATTATATTTTATATATATTTAATAAATATATATTTATATAAGTGAATTAATCCCAACCATCCGATTTCACTTAATCCTATCCATCCATCCATATCAATCCATGCCACACCCTAGATTTAATATCCACCCTCCGATATGCTTTTATCTCAGCCACACGATTAGTGTCATTGAAACCCTAAGCATGCCCTAGGTTGGATTATTAATAGGAGCCATTTTGATGGCTCAACCCCTAACTGAATCCTAAGAATTTTCCTAAGAATTTATGTCCTACATCCTGAGTCATTCATCCTCGAGTTCCTTGGAGCATCCGAGCACTCTCACCTTCCATCCTCGCTTGCCATAGCCCCTGCATCCATCATCACCTCCCTCGCTTAGCCAGATCTACTTCTGTAGATCTTCCCTTCAGCCATCGAACACCTTCGGGCACTTTCTATCATTCCTGAGCACCTCTGGGTGCTTCTCCTTTACCACCAAGCACCTCTTGGGCATCCTCCCTACCATTCTCGAGCACCCATGGGTATTTCCTACAGTCGTCGAGCACCCATGGGCATTTTACGCTAGAGTTCTGAAGTCCTCCTAGCCTTCGAGTGATGCTAGGGCATCGTCGCACCAATCCACTACAACAGATTTCATCAGATTAGAGAACGATAGATAAGCAAGGTAAATATTTTATTTGTTATTTCATTTTATGCACTTTCAAGTTCTGTTCATGTTATTTACATTACATAGCTAGGGTTTTTGTATTGATTATAGAGGGCCTCACATTGTGGAGCCCTCATAGTTGCTACTAACCCATTTGCTATTTTATTGTGTGCAGATCTGGAAGTGTTACATTAGCATTGTGCAGCTGCTTAAGCTGGAGTGGCCCGACATCGGATAACTAGAAGCCCACTCACTTCTATTGGGAGCAGAGACGCATTTTGAGACACCACCAACATTGTTTGCTAGGGTTTCAGAGAACCCTAGCTATTGTAAAATCTGTATCAAAGAATTCAAAGATTCTTATTGTAACAATGGAGTTTTGAGGCTCCCCCATTAATATAAAATCATTCATTATGCAATATTATCTTTTGAGTTCAATTTATATCTTGTTATTTGGTGTTGCATTTTTATCTTCACAAATGGTGATCATGGTGGGACCCACTAAGGGTTTCTTTTTATGATTTGCTTTGCTAATTTATTTGTTATTTTCTATCTTATTTTGTAAGATTTTCAGAGGTATGAATCGAGCATTTTTTATTGGTTAGGGTTTCTGAAGACTTGTAGGAAGTTGTAGAAGGTGCAAACACCCGATGGTGCTCGAGGGCTATCCAAAAATTCCCAGGTGCATTTTAAAAATACCCAGAGGTATTTTATAG
Organism: Wollemia nobilis; assembly: GCA_028583015.1. Classification (NCBI taxonomy): domain Eukaryota; kingdom Viridiplantae; phylum Streptophyta; class Pinopsida; order Araucariales; family Araucariaceae; genus Wollemia; species Wollemia nobilis. The sequence continues at coordinate 373,439 of JAQPPZ010003013.1, forward strand.
AGAGTTGGAGTAGAAACATAGGCTATTTTGTAAGTCTACTATTAAAACCCTAACTTTTTTATTTACGTATTCTGGCAATCTTACATTTTTTTAGATTTTTAAGATAAAAAGAACATCATTAATTAATATAGGAAAAACATTCATACTAGCTTACATATTAGGTTTCAGATTAGTCATTTGCATCCATCCACACTTTCTATTTGAAGTTTTTAGTTTTTATTGTATTCACAAATTGAAAAATATTGCATTCTGATTTCATGTGAATTGAAAAATTGCATAATTAGTTTGCATTATAGGGTTAGGGATTCCTATTTTTGTAGGTCTAAGTAGGAACATTATTCATATACCAAAAGTATCCCCGTACTTGGGTGATTCCATACGGAGGAGTAGATGAACCCCCAACTATCTAGAGTGGGTCTTAAGTGGTGTACTCTACATCCTTTGGAAAAATTGGTATTCTGAGTAGTGGCTTCTGATTTAGACTATCAAAAGTAGTTATCTTTCTAACATTGTATGAACACAATAGAAAATCAGAAATTTTAAAAAGAATCACACACTACATGATTCACATTTAACAGTAGTGGTTGGATTTCATCACCAGCCATTGCTTGAGATTTGGTGATGGTGGCTTTCATCTCCATCCACCAATATCTACCCTTAGAAACCTTAGGTCACCCTCAAGCAAACTTGCTAGATTTCATCACCAACAAGAATCTCATTGCCCCAACTTAGCCATAGTTTTTACCTTTCTTTGATTAATTCAGATTAGCACATTTGAAACACACAAGATCAAAACCTAAGAAAATGAACTCACATTAAAAGGAGATAATCAATGAATGAGGTAAGACACACATGTTAAACAAACTTAGCATTGATTGTTTATTTTTCTTGTGAAATTTAAATTTTGTGTTTCATTTTACTACATAATCTATATTTTGGTTTATTTGCTTTATGGTCTTAACAAGAAAACAAAAGAAAGCATTAAATCAAGATAATTCAATGGAACCTTCATCCACCTTCCCCACCACTTCTATGGTAGATTCCCTGAATGTGACATAGGCAGATTTATCTATAGGTCCCTCACATTCCTTATCATCCATAACCTTTCATATGGCTATTCCCCAAGTAGAGTCAACCTCACCAACCATTGATCACCATATTACCCACATAGACATGGCATGAGTAGAAGCTCTCATGAAGTCTTCTAACTATGTCTTAGAGTCAATCCCCAACTCACCTAGACAAGATCCTACTTTACAGCAGGAACTTGTTTATTCCCAGCCACCATCCAACTTTACCCAGGTGTACACTAACCCTCTTTTTGAGGCATCAATTGCACCTTCCTCTCATATGTCCATTCCCCAACCCTCATGTGCTCCTAGCACTTCATACACATCCACATACACTAACCCCTTGTATGAAGCACATGTAAATGTTGCTTCACAAGTTTTAGCCTCACAAGTTACCATACCAAGTGTAACTTGTCCCCCAACCACATCTTCCATACCATATACTTCCATACCCTCCACTTATGATAGAGAGATTAATGAGGCATGGGAACACTTGAACAAATTGCTTAGACAACATCAAAATGCTCAACAACAAGTACAAGTGAACCCTAAGCCTTTACCAAACTCTACTCAGACTATCCTCATTAACCAAGGTCCATCATGGACACCACAATATTCTATGGTTTCTATACCTATTCCTCCACCAAGTCATACCAATACCCATCCTATTCCCATTGGCCAACCTAGCCATAACCCTCATACATCAACCTCATTCCAAAATTCTCCATATTTTCACCATCAATCTCCCATTCATCAATTTCCATCAAATTCACCTAGTCATCATCACCAATCTCATCATCATTTAGTCACTCCACAACATTTTTCCACCCCACCTCAAAATCATTAGGTAATTTAGGGCTTCCACATTCCTGAAGAAGACCCTCGAATTAAGGCCATGCAAAAATAGATAGATCAATTGATACAATATACTCCTAGTTTGACAAACCAGAAGCCAACCTTACATCAATTGATCAATCAACCCATTCATCCTTCGGTACCATCACCGCCATATCTAAAAGATTTCATGATGCCTAAGTTTGACAAATTCAAGGGAACTGAGGATCCCAAAGAGCATGTGAGCACATTTGTACATGCATATTTTAGAATTCAAAATGACAATGCTCTCATGCTCAGAATATTTCCTCAAACATTAGGAGGAGATGCCATAGAGTGGTATAATCAATTACCCAGTCATAGTATTTATACTTTTGAGCAATTGATTGACCAATTATTTGAGCATTTTATCCTAAATGTTAGAAATAAAGTCTCATTATCTGATGTCTATGCTTTAAGACAACATGATGATGAGTCTATCTACGATTTTGGAAACCATTGGAGGGTTGTCATTACCAAGTTGCCATTCACCCTACCAATGGATGAGCTAATCAAATTATTCACCAAGAGTTGTTTAAAACCTATCTCTTGGATGCTTCAACTACAGACTTATCATTCATTTGAAGAAGCTTTAGCTCAGGCTAGTGTCATCGAGGAAATAAAAATCCAAGAAGGCATACTTAAGCCTAAGAAAAAAGAATGGAAAAATAAGGGCCAATATAAAAGCAACTATTATAGCCAACCAAAATCAACACAGGCTACCCCAACCAATCAGCCCAATCACATTAATCAAGTGGTCATGAGCCAATCGATAATGGCTCAACAACAATCAATGCAACAATCACCACAACAAATTGCTTATCATGTGGTACCCTCGACAACTCAAGCCATGCAAAACATAGTGCCAACTATAGAAAACCATCCCCGATGATAGTCTATCCAACAAAATCACCAATACACCCCCTTAGCCGAGTCATATGCTTCCCTTTTTTAAAGGTTGTATGACACAAACAAACTTGCTTTACCCAAAATTAGACCAGATGATCCCGCTAAACGTAGTAAACACTATCGAGAACATTTATTTTATCCTTATCATAGGCAAAATGGGTATGATATTAACAATTGCCATACATTTAAAGACATAGTGCAAGACCTTATTGACTTGGGGGCAATCAAGCTTGACAACCCCCTTGCTCAACAAAATCAAAACCTTGGTATTTTTCAAACACCACTTCCTCATCATGAGGAGGTGCAACCAAATATAGGAGGGGCTAACACCAAAAATCCTCCTAATCAAGTCAATCACATCCAACAATACCAAGGGTTTGTAGGGGCCATCCATGTGGTCACTAGAGGTCAAAGAAATAATCAACAAAATGTAAGGCAACAACCTCAAGCAAGTGTGTCACAACCTCCCACATCACCACCCATTCAAATTTCCCCTAATCCTTCATCACCAATCCATATCCCTAGCCAATAAAATCCTCCAAATCCACCCATCAATCATCCACCATGACCAGTCATCTCATTGAGTAGCCGGTTAACCACAAGTCTAAAGATGGCTTCCACCAAATTGTCAATTTATGAGTTAATTCAACAATCTCCCCCACATCGTGAGGCATTAATGGATATTCTCAAATCCATTGAACTACAATCTCAAGATTCTAATGCCTTCAACAACTTTGTAGGGAGCATCCAAACATGCATGGAGCCTTCCATCACATTCTATGACTTTGAGATTAAGCCAATCTCATCAGAATCAATAGATCCTCCATTGCATATCATGGCTCTAATTGACAAGAAGTCATTTAAAAGAGTGCTAATTGACATCGGTTCCTCTATCAATATCATCACCACATCCACTCTTCATCATTTGAACCTTCCTCCATATCATATCACCAAGTCATCATTCACCTTAAAAGCATTCAATGATGCTTTATGTTCCACAGTTGGCACTATTGTTTTGCCCATTGAAGTAGGGGTCAAAATGTTGCACACTATGTTTCACATCTTGGAAGGATCCATGGCATACAATGTACTCCTTGGAAGACCTTGGATGAGGGAAATGAGATGTGTCCCTTCAATACTACATCAATGCTTGAAATATGTTCATGAGGGACAAGTACATTGCATACCGATGGATGTCGAACCATTCAAGTATTGCAATTTCATTTCAAATCCTTATGAGTCCATGCTTCCTTCCACTCACATTTTCCTATCACCATCAACCAATCCATCTACCACTCTACCAATTTCCTCATCAAAAGCTCCCATTCCTGAGGAGCTCCCTATCACCAATCCCATCAAGCTTCCATACCCCCATCATCTTCATCATTGACTACATGCACATGTGGTCAAAATCAATCCACATCATCAACATCCTTGCCATCCACTTCATCATCATCATCCATTCAAAAACCTTCCCAATCCAATCCATCACCATCACCTAATGTTTCACAAGTCGAGTTGATAGATTGTGAGACATCTTCATCTTCACCATTCCCCGAGCCATCATCCAACCATGGTCCTTCCATATCATCCCAAGTCGAGGTCCACCTCACTAATCTCAGTATTGGTGAATATGTGGTCCAAGACATCACCATCACACCACTCACCATTCCTAATGCTAAGGATTTTGATCACCCACGTGACCCACATTTAGCCATAGGAGCAATATATAACATGGGTTCAACTCCAAATAGCATAAATTTTATGTATGGGGGGATTGATTCTTCATCAAATCTAGCTCCCCTAGAAGAACCCAAAGAACCAACACTTGCCAACATTCCAAACATGTCAAGATTTCCATCTCACTATTTTCACATAGTCAATTGGCAAGGTCATGGCCTAGGATTGCATGAACAAGGAGTGCCTCAACCTATTGATGTTCCATATCAAGAAGTGCATGACCATTCAGGTCTAGGTTACCACCCACTTTCCACCACCTCTTCTCTTGAACAAGCCTTCCAAAGGCTTAATCTAAATTCAGGAGAAGAAGCCCTCCATCCCGATAATTTTGATGATGAAATCTATGAAGAATTTAAACTTATGTCGATAATTTTAGATGAATCTGAAGAAGAATCGGAGCCCATTATTCCCCATACCAAACAAGATGAGTTTTATCTCAACATGTTCCCCATCCATGAGCCCATATTTCACTTGCTTCTTCCACAAGAGTGAGCTGCCCCTACCGGTGAACCACCACCTCCATTCCATTAAGCCATTTCATAAGCCAAACTTGTAACATATGTACATAACACAAAAATAGTGGTTTTCACCACTACCCAAAAAAAATAAAAATCAAAAAACATTTTTCTTTCTTAGCATTGCATGTATATATCATTTAGTTAAATGCATTTATTTGTGTTGCTTGCTGCTATCCAGGTTTACCAAGCTCCTAGCACCGGTTCTTAGGTTCCATCCATTCCATCCAACCTTATCCACTTTGCCCATAAGTCAACATGAATCCTATTGATTTATTCACCCCACTCCATAATCCATATGATCCGACTAAACCAATTCCAATTGACATAAGTCTTATCGATATGGACCAGATTTCCTCACCTCCATCCTTTTCAAATTTATCTTATCCAAGGAATTGTTAAGGGCTTCAACCAACTACATTCCTCCATCCCCTCCACCTTCACCTTCACCTTCACCTTTGAATCCCGAGGTTTTCTAGGTAGACATAGATGAGGATAAGCCAGAAGAGTTTGATGACATCTTAGATGACATTCATCTAATCCCTACACCCCATCAACTTGAGGAAGGTTCCCACATGTCCATTGAAGATACTATCGATGTGGACCTTAGTTCAGACAAAGATAATCCCCAAATTGTCAAGCTTGGTAAAATTTTATCACCCGATGAACAAGAGCAATTAATTGCTCTCCTCAAGAGGAAGAAGGGCATATTTGCATGGTCCTATAAGGACATGCCTGATCTTGACCCTAGTTTGGTTGTCCATAATCTCACCTTACATCCTGATGCTAAGTCGATCAAACAAAAACTTAGGAGAATGCATCCTACCATGGCCCTCTTGGTAAAAATAGAGCTTCAAAAACTCTTAGACGTGAACTTCATAGTTCCTATCGACTATCCTGAGTGGCTTTCAAACATGGTACCCATTCAAAAACCTAATGAGGTGATACATATTTGCACTAACTTTCGAGATCTTAACAAAGCGTGTCCTAAGGATGAATTTCCTCTCCCAAACATTGATACTCTTGTCGACACCTACGCTAGCCATGAAATGCTTTCACTCATGGATGGTTTCTTAGGATACAACCAAATTCAAATAAATCCTGATGACCAACACAAAACAACATTCACTACACCTTGGGGAACTTTTTGTTACAAGGTGATGCCCTTTGGCCTCAAAAATGTAGGTGCCACTTATCAACGTGCCATGACATACATTTTCCATGACTACATGCATAATATTATCGAAGATTATGTGGATGATCTCTTGGCTAAATCTAAAACTCGACAAGAGCACATTGGTGTATTGGAGAAAGTTTTTGATCGACTCCTAGAGCATAATGTAAGGTTGAACCCCAAGAAATGTGTCTTTGGTGTTACCTCGAGCAAACTTCTAGGATTCATTATCTCCAAAAGAGGCATTGAGGTGGACCCTAACAAGGTCAAGGCCATCATGGAGATGCCTCCCCAACTAACTTAAAGGAATTGCATAGTTTACAAGGAAATATTCAATCAATCCATCATTTCATTGCGCAACTTTCTGACAAATGTAGGTCATTCAATCACCTACTACAAAAGGGGGTGCCATTCTCTTGGATAGATGAATGTCAAAAAGCCTTTGATGACATTAAGCAATACCTAGCTTCTCCACTAGTCTTAGCTCCTCCTCATTTAGGGGTCCCATTCTATATTTATATTTCAGCAATAGACTTTGCATTAGGGACAATGCTTGCACAAAAGAATGAAGAAAATCGAGAGCAAGTTATCTACTACATTAGTCAAACATTGGTAAGCTATGAAACTAGATACGCTTATGTAGAAAAATTGTGCTTAGCAGTGGTTTTTGCCACTAAGAAACTTTGACATTACATGCTTAGTCACACAACATATGTCATAGCTAGAGAAAATCCTCTACATTATATGATATCTCACACTTACAATAACACCCACACCGCTAAATGGATAATGCTCCTTACTGAATTTGACCTTGAATTCATTAGCCAAAAATCCATTAAAGGTCAGGTAATAGTTGATCAACTTGTGGAAGCTCCACTACCTAGTGATCATCCTTTGATTATTGAGCTCCCAGATGATTCGGTATTTGTTATCACTAAACAAGAAGAAGATGTCATTCTAGAGGAAGACATCGATATCACACTATTCTTTGATGGCTCTAAGTGCATGAAAGGTCAAGGTGTTGGAGTCATGTTTCATACACCCTAGGGGGTACCTATCCCCTTATCATTCAAACTTGACTTCCAATGCACAAACAACACTATAGAGTATGAAGCCTTAATCTTAGGTCTTCAATCAGCTATAGCTATGAGCATTAAGCGTATCAGGATATTTGGTGATTCTCAACTTGTTATTAAGCAAATCAATGGAGAATACCAATGCAAAGAACCTACCATTAAGCTTTACCATGAAGTAGCAATGAAATTGCTCTCTAAGTTTGATTGGTATGAAATCAATAGTTTACCATGTTCGACTAATAGATTTGTAGATGTGATGGCCTCCCTTGGATCATTGATTCCAAAAGACTCCTTTGGAGAGGTACAACCCCTTATAATTTCAATGGTCTCTAAATCTACAATTGTTCATGCTGAATCTAAAGATGAAAAGGATGTTTGCTTTATCCAATCGGATCCATATGAGCCTTGGTCAAGCCAAATAGTAGCCTTTCTCAAGTTTGGAACACTCCCATATGACATGTCTCGAACTACCAAATACACTTTCAAGAAAAAGGTAGCTCATTTTATTCTCTTGGGGGACGTGTTGTATAAACATGGTTATGATGGAGTCCTCCTTCATTATCTCGAGTCTAGTGAGGCACAAAGAGCCATAGTTGAAGCCCATGATGGTACTTGTGGTGGTCATTTTAGTGGAATGGCCATTGCAAAGCGTATTTTATGCATGGGTTATTATTGGCCCACAATGGAACGTGATTGTTGCACTTATGTCAAACATTGCAAAAAGTGTCAAGAACATGCTAATTTAACTCATGTACCATCACAAGCTTTACAACCTATTCAAAGCCTTTGGCCCTTTTCACAATGGGGTCTAGATCTAATTGGTAAAATTTTACCTCCTTCCTTGGGACAACATACATTCATCATCACAACCACTGAATACTTCACAAAGTGGGTTGAGGCAATTCCTCTAACCAGTATGATAGGACCTAGAATTGTGGAGTTTATACTTCATCACATCATTTGTCATTTTGGTATACCCTCAAAAATCATCTTAGACAATGGCAAGTCTTTCAAGAACAAGGATGTTCAAGCACTTTGCGAGAAATATAACATTCAACATAGTTTCTCGACTCCTTATTACCCACAAGAAAATGGATAAGTTGAAGCTTCCAATAAGACCTTAATTGCTATTCTCAAGAAACTTGTCAAAGAAAATCATAGAGATTGGCATACACAAATTCCCTTGGCATTATGGGCTTATCGAACAAGCATCCACATGCCTACAGGGGCAACACCATTTTCATTGGTCTATGGAGCCGAAGCAATCATACCTCTTGAGCTCGAGATACCCTCCTTGCGAATTTCTTTGCAGGAATTCATAGATGATGACACTGCTAGACAAGCACGTCTTGACCAACTCACACTTCTTGATGAGAGGTGAGTCAATGCTTTAGAGCATTTACGAGTTTATCAAGACCACCTAAAGTATGCTTACAATGCCAAAGTTCATCTACATGAATTCCAAGTAGGAGATCTTGTCCTTAAAGAGAACCAACAAAACACCAATGCATTACCGCATCTTCATGATAAATTTATGGCTAATTGGTTAGGTCCATACATTGTTACTCAAAGAGTGGGTAATGGTACTTATAGGCTTGCCAGTCTAGAGGGAGAGGAAGAATCCGAACCACTTAATGTTATACACTTGAGAGCATTCTATGCATGATTTGATTTATATATATGTATATATACATGGCTAATACACAAAAACATTTGCATACATTTCATTCACAACATTGCATTTCATTTGCATATACACTTCATAAAAACAATGCATTACACACATTTCATATTGCATTTCATTAAAATTCATTTCATTTCATTCACATCCACATTTCACATTTCATATTAGGGATCATTTATTAAGTTCAAGATCTTAATTGGTCCAACAAAAGTCATGTTGCCTTAATCAGGGGCACCTTCACAATATCATCCACACAATTCCACCAAGTCAAATTACCATTCGCACAAACCACATTTTCATAAAATCCTAGGTGTTTTCGGTCACTCAACCACTCCTAGTGTTTTAAGAAACCTCCAAAATACATGTCGAGTTCCTTTTAGGACCATCACACATATACACTAAGAAAATATTGAGTTTTGGGAATTGAATCCAAAACACTCTTGAACCAAACACAATTTCACATCTTAAAAACATCTTGTGTCAAAGAGGGATAACACCATACTTGGTATGAACCTCGAAGTGAAAAGGGTCATCCTTGCTAGTCCCATCATGCAACATAGTCCATAAGAATAATGGTTTTCACCACTATCACAGTTGCTTCCAAATCCAAAATATGGAGTAGTAAGGATAGGGTACAATTCTCATCACACTTAGGTTGAGAATCTGATTCCCCAAAACTCTAAATATTTTACATCACACACCACTGATCATTGGGTTGTAAGGATCATACTACATTTCCAATCAGACGGTTAGGTAGTCATCCCCAAAACTTAAGAGATCAAAAACACAAATCGTGGACTATGGAGTTAGCCTCCACCGGAGCTATAGATGCTTGAATAGTAGTGGAGTACGCTCATGCATGGTGACACATCTCTTTTAAAGAGACCTCTGACCGCACATAAGGACAAGCTAGCTTCTTGGTCTCATCCATAATAGGTTTACCCAATTTACTCAAGATGAGTTAATGAACTCACTTGCACACACATTGGTTCTTGATTACCTCGAGTCATTACCATGCTCATGATTTGGTAAATGAATTCACTGCACACACATTTGGTCCTAGAGGGATTAGGTAGTTTTAGTGAGTTTGTTTGATACCACTAGTATGTCTGAGTCTCTACAAAACTCAGTTTTTCCATATCAACATCCATATCTTCTTCCATGTCAACATCCATGTCATTTCATGAGTCATTCATCCCATATACCACCAAGTTTGGTGCCCCTGATTAAACAACAATGCTAGAAAATGGCCAAGCAAGATCTAAACTATGAATGATCATTAGAAATTTGCATTCCATACCTTGCATTAATCATCCATAACATATCATATCACCATCCATATAAACATGCATTCCACAAAAGCATTCCACAAAAACATTCACACAACACATATAACACAAAAGGTAAAAGCCATGTATATATATGTATAAATATCGCATGTACAATGAGTGCCAAAAGGCTACATACAATGGAGCACCAAGGCTCATATACAAAAAGTGCATCTAAGCACTAGCTACATCCTCCAAGAGGACCCCTATGACCTAGGAGGAGCCCTAGACCTAGAGCTATGCCTAGACTCACTATGCCTAGCACCCTCAGATACAGATGAGGTTGGAGGATCAAGAAGTGGAATATGATGTTCCATCAACCTATCCTCCAATGCCTCGATATACCTATACCAAGACCGAAGGTGTGCTATATCAACATTATATTGATGCTCCCTCTCTAGTAGCTCTACCTAGAGCCTCATAATCCTCTCATCCTCACCATCCCTCTACTACCTGCTACTCCAACCTCACCCAATCCTCCTCACCTTGATCTAGAGGCCCATCCAAAGTCTCCTCCACATCATCCCCATATCTACCATCTCCTCCACTCATGAGAGTCTACCTAGCCACACCCTTAGTCCTCCTCCTTTAACTATCTGATCGAAGGTACCATTATCACTTGGGGGCCTCATGGGTCCCCTCATCATCACCCTCAACCTCATCCCCACCTCTACCAACCACTACTTGAGGTGGTGCCCATGGTGGTTATGTAGCGAACCATACCTCATACTCTATAGTAGTCCCTACATCATCCACATCCAAGAGATCTATCTCCTCATCATCCTCATAGGTCACCCTCCATGGCTCCACACATGGTAGCCCTATCTCCTCCTGATGCCTCCTATAGTGCACTAGCTCATCCGAAACCTCCTACCTCAAACCAAACTATCAAAGTACTCATGAGAACTAAAAATACTCAACCTCACTCTGATATCTCCCAACCACCCACCTAGCCTATCACACCCATCGTAGATGCTCTCCATATCTGACATCCACCTACACCCCACCACCCATCACTTGGGTAGATGTTAATCCAACCCATAAATCTTAGTACCATCTACTCATCCACATCATGACTCGATTGTACCTCCTTAGACATATCCTATCTCCTAGCATAGGGTTGCTCCCTACCCAAGCTACTGGTAAGCCCTCTAATCAAGCCACACTAAAGTGCTCCCATCCCCAACACTATAATAGAAAGCTGCATCCTAATCCCTTCCTCCCCCATCTTATCACCTCATAAAGCTCTCAATATACCTACACCAATAAGGTAGGAGCCCATGCATACACCTACCACATAGTGAGCATATCACTCACTAATCCTATCAAGTTCCAAGGGAACCTACACCTAGTGTTGTTCGAGGCCATGATGTTGGCCAACATAAACATAACCAAGGCATAGAGGGCATCCAACTCCTTGTCCACATACATGGACAAATAAGGTATACCTCCACTCTCCACCTTCACACCCTACCAACCATCACCAAACATCTTCCTCATCTTTCATCCAATCACATCCAACCTCAACATGAATCCCCTCCACTAGAACCTTGAGGATGTGATATACATCCTCAAGTGTGATCATCACCTCTCCTATAGGGAGCTAAAAAGTTCCCCTATCCAGATCCCACCTCTCTACCAATGTAGAGAGGTACCCCTCATCTGCCCTCACCACATCAATCCAGGCTACCTCCACTAGCCCCACTACCTCTAAAAAATCCCACTCATCCTTCACCACCTTCCTCATCCCAAGAATATATGATGAGAACCGATGTCGAGCCTCCAAAATCCTAAGTTGCAACATAACACAAAAAATTTGTCATTTACAAAAAAAAAAACAAAAATTTTACACACAAAAAGAGAATTACCTTCAAACTCAGCTCTAGCCTAGCCTGCCTCCACACCCACTCCCTCACCATAGCTTTCATCCCAAGTCACTTCACCTCACTTCACTCCACTCTCCCAAACATAGCTTCTCAAACTCTCAAATGCACAAATGAGCTTCATTTCTCATCCTACCAACTATTTATAGCTGCTTCAAGCACCTTGAGATGCCCATGGGTATTTCCTAGTGCATTGAAGTGCACCAAGGTATTTGTAGAATACCCAAACATCGGAGGTATTTCTACGTGCCAAAAGCACCAATGGATATTTGGCATCAATTTTGACAAAAGATAAATTTTTACAAAATAGTGGCTTATCCCCACCAAATCACTTCATATTGCATCCAATCATCTAATCCATCATATTTATCAAGTTTTGTGAAGATTCCAATTGATTTGGATGCATAAATTTTATTTACGACCACAAATTGCAAATTCACTTAACAAGTTACAAAAGCACTCCAAAATGGTCCAAATCTTCACAAAATGATCACAATCATCATTCTCATCATTCATACATCATCATCAAAATCATTCCATATCATCATTTGCATATTTTCCAAGTTCAAACAACATGCAAGTGAGTCTTGTATCTAGTGGGTTTTTCTATATACTTGGTGATTGCAATGATTTGCATCCATGCAACTCGGTAAGATGAAGAGCCTACCATAAGGACACTTGGTCATTTTCATCATTCCATATCTCTTGTTCGAAATCACAATCATATTTGGTACTTCACATTTTGAGTGAAACCTTGCCAAGAACAATTTGCACAAAAGTTGTCATTGATGGCCTAGTTCGTGGGGCTTAAAACATGGACAATATCACATTTCATCATTACACATTTCCTTGACAGTCATCATGGTGACTGGCTTTAACTAGGGTGATTGGTTCCGATCATAGGAATTATCTGACAGTCACTAGTTGGCCCTCCGAAGTTGACTATTTTTTATTTTTGCATATTCATCTTTGCATATCAATGATGTCGGAAGGCACATTCTTCAATAGCATTGAATCACCCCAAATTTGGGGTAACCATATTTGGTTTTGACTTTCCCACAATGGGATACATCTTACATGATCATGACATCTACACTTGGCAAAAATCCCTTCATCTATTGGGGCAAAAATAGACACATTTTTCACAAAACCCTTCATCTATTGGGGCAAAAATAGATGCATCATTTCACATTTTTCACCAATCCCCTTCCCACCATTGGGGAAAAATGGTATCACATTCATTTGCATCATTATTTTTCAATTGGCTCATGAGATTCATCCACAAACTCATTCACCAATTGAGGGGGTAAGCTACACAAAATTCAAATTCTTTCATTCTTTTATCTTCAAGCTCATATTTCACATCCCAAGAGAAAGTTGCTTCTACACCTAGCCAAAATAGGTGTCTTGTATTTTTGCACTGCATTGTGTTTCATGCAACACAATACAAAAAGGGGCATCTATAGACACCAAAACCTAGCCACTTGTCATCCATCCTAATTTTCCCACCATTTCCACCCATTATTCATATATATTTATATATATTTATTTATATATATTTAAATATTAATATTTTATATATATTTAATAAATATATATTTATATAAGTGAATTAATCCCAGCCATCTGATTTCACTTAATCCTATCCATCCATCCATATCAATCCATGCCACACCCTAGATTTAATATCCACCCTTCGATATGCTTTTATCTCAGCCACATGATTAGTGTCATTGAAACCCTAGCATGCCCTAGGTTGGATTATTAATAGGAGCCATTTTGATGGCTCAACCCTCCTAATTTTCTTTCTTTTTCTAAGTTCCTAGAGTATCCAAGTACTCTCACCTTCCATCCTCACCTGCCATAGCCCCTGCATCCATTTGCCTCCCTCGCTCAGCCATATCTGCTTCTATAAATTTCCTCATCATCAACACCTTCAGGTGCTTTCTATCATTCTCGAGCACCTCTGGGTGCTTTCCCTCTACCACCAAGCACCTCTAGGTGCCCTCCACCATTCTCGAGCACCCACAAGTATTTCCTATAGTCATCGAGCACCCGTGGGCATTTTACACCAGAGTTCTGAAGTCCCCCTAGCCTCCGAGTGATGCTAGGGCATCATCACACTAATCCACTACAATAAATTTCATCAGATCAGAGAATGATAGATAAGCAAGGTAAATATTTTATTTGTTATTTCATTTTATGCACTTTTAAGTTCTGTTCATTTATTTACATTGCATAGCTAGGGTTTTTATACTGCTTTTTAAGGCCTCACATTGTGGAGCCCTCATAGTTGCTACTAACTCATTTGCTATTTTATTGTGTGTAGATCTGGAAGTGTTACATTAGCATTGGATAATTGCTTAAGTTGGAGTGGCCTAGCATCGGATAACTAGAAGCCCACTCACTTCTATTGGGAGCAGAGATGCATTTTGAGACACCACCAACATTGTTTGCTAGGGTTTCAGAGAACCCTAGCTATTGTAAAATTTGTATCAAAGAATTCAAGGATTCTTATTGTAACAATGGAGTTTTGAGGCTCCCCCATTAATATAAAATCATTCATTGTGCAATATTATCTTTGAGTTCAATTTATATCTTGTTATTTGGTGTTGCATTTTTGTCTTCACAAAACTATATATTAAATTATGTTTCAATGCTTTGTATTTTATGATATTTATATTTTATACTTTAAGGACATGGTACTGCTAATATTTTGGTTTGGTTATAGGACCAGGTACCCTTGAAGGTGCAAGGAAGTCGACCACCAAAATCGAGGTACCAAGGAAAAGGGAAATGATGATTATGGTGGCTTAGGGTAACATGGACAACTACCCTCATATAGATGCATGGATTCTTATTTTTGTGGTGATCATCAACAATCCAACCATCCTTAGATAGAATTTGGTAACCTAGAAGTTACTATAATTCTTTGAATTATTGGATTTGCAATGAATTTCCCACCTTGTTTGATGTATTTTATTTACTTGTTTTTGTTTACATATGCGTTGTTGTGCAAGTGGATTTTGTAAGGAATCCCCTTTAAAAAAATTAATAGATAAAGAGCTTCTATTAATTTTTGTCCCATTTAATACCATGCTAATGAAGGTCTGAGGTGTAGACCAATTGGTTCATCCAAACCCCATAAAGCGGGCGGAGGTCCAAGGTTCAAATCTCAGGCCTCGTCGAACTAAAAACTTGTCCTTTTATTGGTGTTCTAAACGACATAAAATGTTTTAAATGATTGTGGCATGGTGGTTATAGGGGCAAACTACATGAAAATATGTGTGGTAGCTTTTGGGGTGGATAACACAAAATACTATGGCGGCCATAAAAGCTGGACATCCTACTCGGATTCGTAGCGGCTATCGATTCCACCATGTTAAAAAATATATATACCATGCTAACGTATAATATCAGTATAGGTATTTTAATTAAATTAATAAATTAAATAAATGATTAATATCTTTTATTGTTTGAATTAAATTGAATTTAAAGTTATAATTATTGATGCTTTAGGTTCTAGTTAAATCTATGTTTTTACCTTCTACCAATAAATAAATAAATGAATGGATTTATTTAAGGCGAGATATTTTGAATGAAAGAGTCATTTTTGAATTTAAGTATCTCCTTTTTGCCACATAGTGTAAGCATGATATTACTTTTGGTAGATGGCATTTATGTCCAAGTTGGACTTTAGCCTAGGGTAGATGGTTGTCCATTTTTTAAGAAGGCCAAGATATCATTGAAGGGATGATTCTTTTTTTTAAAGTAATTCACATGGAAAATATGATTTTTGTGAAGGAGACTAGGAGGCCATAAATAGTAAGCTCGAGGAGGTTTTTGAAGGAATATTTTTAACCTATCAGGTGTTTCAGGTTGGAAGCCCTTACCTTTGGTTATTTTGAATGCTTTAATGGGTGGAAATTGATTTCTTTATATCTTAAATAATATATCATTTTCTCCTTGTATATTTCCTTTTAAAACCTCTATGAAATCATTTCCCTTTGATGAATCTTAGATTGAATTCATGCTTTGATATTAAATCTATTTATGTCTATATTGAGACACTCTGCTTTGTTTTAATGCATGTCTAGTTTCTCATTAAAATCTTAATTTTATAAAGCTTGGTTTCAGCCTTTGATTAGCTCTAAACTTGAACTATGATGTTTTTTGTTTTGACCTTGATGATGGACATATTATGAACTAAGCATAAATAGAATTTATGGTTAAATATTTGTTTAGAACCCCCTTGTTAGCTTCACCTAAAACTCATTTAACTTGGTGTTTGCTGATCATGGTTGAATCATTCCCTTTCAAGCCTTATTTTAATTTGGTTTCATCAGTTTTGGTTTTGTTTTATGCCATGTTTCTTTTTATGGTTTGCTTTGTTTCATCCATCATCGACCTATGACTTGTATCACTTCATTGGGATGTTTGAGTGTTCTAGATTCGATCAAAACCCCTTTTTTGTTTACTACTTTGTTATTCTTTTTATCAAGGAAAAATTACCTTATGTTTTAGATATTAACAAACACTATCACCTATTCATAGGTCTATTATGATGGAAGAAATTGCACCACCACCTAGGTGATATTACCCCTAAGGTTTAACCTTAGGGGAAATTAATTTAATTATACCTTGCCACCACTGCAACAGTGATGACTTCATGGGTGGTTGGTGCGCAGGTGAGGTAAGGCCAAACAAACCTTCCCTAGGAAATATCCCACATGGGATATACCTCGATTCCCTATGTAATCAAACAAAAACTCTGGTTAGGGTTAACTTTGCTTAGTGGGCTACCCATGCACTAGTTGAGGCACTATTATCTTCATGCCATGTAGCATAATTTCATTTTTTGATTATCATTTTTTTGGTTTTCCTGTGTTCTATCATGTGGAATGTTGTCGTTGGTTGTCAATTGTTTCTCACCTAGTTGTGAGGGTTACTTTTAAGATCCTCTTGTTTTAATGGGCATTGGGTTAATCCCACACACCTGGCATAGGGGCACCTTAGCACCACAAAATGGGTGAAGTTCCCCTATGTTATTGACCACCAAATGGTGGTCGAGAGAGCCATCACTTAGCAGGGGATAGAGCATTGGTGGTTGGTGTGATTAATTGGGTTGATCTCTCTACTATCTAATTATGCTATTGGCTGCCCGTACTAGTGTTGATCGAGTTTAACATTGAGTTTGACTCACTTGAATGTGGTTGATTTATTTGGAACTTCTATTTAATTTCAACCCCATTTTTGCTAAAAGGATTTTGCTTAATTAAAGAATTAACTTTATGAGGATTTTGATTAACTAGAGAAATAATTTATTAGTTAAAAGTATGGGCTTTTAATTGATTAAATAAAATGATTTTTATAAGTGTTTAATTAGTTAAAAGTATGGTTTTTTAATTGATTAAATAAAATGGTTTTGTGAGTGTTTAATTGGTTAAAAGTATGGGCTTTTAATTGATTAAATAAAATGGTTTTTATAAGTATTTAATTAGTTAAAAGTATGAGATTTTTTTTTTTTAAATAAAGGGGTAAAAAATTATTGATAAAAATTCTAGATTACAAAGTACAACTGAGTTTCCAACCAAGACTCAAATAAACAACCAAACGGGCTAAAACCACTAGACTAAAATGACACCTGGAAAAGACAACAAGAACAAACCACATTAAGTCTGTACATCCTTGTGGATCAACTCCCACAGGTGTTGAGAGTCCCTAGATGGGAGACTCTCCAAATTAAAGATACTCCAAGGATCCATCAGCTCAAAATCCCTTTTGGAAAAGTAATCAACAACCACATTCTATTCCCTTGGAATGTGCACAAAGGATATAAATTCGAGCTCTTCATTCATTCTGAGAATATGAATGGCTACAGAGGCCAACTGCCAATTAACTTCCTCCACCCTTTTACTTTTTAAAATATTAACCACAATTTGAGAGTTGGACTCGCAGATAATCCTATGCCAGCCAAGAGAAAACCCCCTCCACAAGGCCTCAAGAATTGCAAGAGCTTCCATAAAATTGTTAGAGTGAACACCTTTATAAATGGAAAAGAAAAAAATGACACCACCAGTAGAATCTTTCCCAACATCGCCAATGCTAGCATATCTAGGATTACCCCTGGACGATCCATCAATATTAATTTTTAAAACTCCTCTAGGGGGTGGCCTCCACCTACCATCTCTCCTAACCTTCTTGCTAAGTTGAGGAACCCTACTAGGGCTAGAATATTTCACACCATACCCAAAGAGACCAAGGGCTTATTATACCTTCTCCTCCCTAGAATCCAAAAGAGGGTCCACATCACATTTTCTATGGATGGTTTCCTGAACCATATACATGATCCTTTGCTAGATCTATTGAAGAACCAAATAACTGCCCTGAAATATATGTCGGTTTTGTTCAAGCCAAATTTTCCAGATGATGCAAGAAGGGCCCAAATTCTAAGCCACCCAAAGGAAGGGGGTCTTGGTTGGAGGTCTTCCTAGACTACTCCAAAAATTCACCAGGTACAGCACATGAAAACATGGATGGTTCTAGGCGCTCCACCAATGGTGACAAATGTCTCTGGCAAAGGAGCATTGGAAAAATAAATGAGAAGAGTCATTCTCATTCTTATTGCAAAGGACACAAAAAGAGGGGCCCTGAAATCCCCTCTTCCTCACATTATCCCAAGTGAGGCATTTATTATGAGCTACCAACCAGAGAAAGAAGTTACATTTTGGCTAGGCAAATTTGTTCCACACCTTTTTCCACCAAGTGACAGGAAGACTCCCATACTTTTTCTTATAAAGAACCTGATAACCATAGGCTACCTAGTAGGTTCCCTTAGGATCAGGGTTCCAAGCCAGAATATCTTTACCCCTCAATGAATAACAAGACCTCCCCATAATAATAAGAGCAAGTACCTCTTTTTCCTTTGCCAGTCCCCCTTGGGGCCATTCGTGTGGATATTTCCACCTGTACATCTCCATATTTCCAAAAGACTAGATTTTTTTAAAGTCCTCCACATGATACCAACCTGCTTACAAGAAAAAAATGCTTAGGGAACGTAACATAGGATATTGATTCAAGATAGGAGGGTGGCCATCCCAAGAATCCTACCAAAAAAGAGCATTTGATCCCTGATTGAAAATCCAGAATAAACCCTGCTTGATTAAATTAGCTCCTCTTTTCAGAGTGTCCCAGATAACTGAACCTTTTCCAATCAAGCTGACTCTATGGATCTCAGTCTCAGAAATACCTCTCAAGTATTTACAAGATAATATTTTAGCCCAAATATGATCTTGAGAGGTACACCATCTCCAATAAAGTTTTGTAGCCAAAGCTTGCCCAAAAAGAGTTGTCTATCACAACCCAAGGCCTCCCTGTTGCACCGGCCTACATATATAATCCCACCTAACCAAACTCCATTTATATTGATCAAGTTTTATAGACCATAAAAATTGTCTTTACAAAGCATCCATGTCCTTGATGAAGTGAGAGGGAGCTATTTGTACAAAACATCTATAAATGGGTAAAGCTTGAACAATAGATTTTAAAAGCAACACTCTACTTGCAGTGGATAGCCATCTAAAAGTCTAGTGATTCACCTTCCTTCTAAACTTATCAAGCATATACTTCCAAGAATATCTAGGTAGAGGATGAGATTAAATTGGAATACCAAGATAAATGAAGGGGGGAGTCCCAACCTATAATCTAAAAATGCGAGCAATCCTCACTTGAATAAGAGGAGGGGTATTGAAGAAGAAAATAGAAGACTTGTCCTCATTAATCAACTATCCAGAAGCACCAAGATATATGTCAAGAGACTATCTAATATTACCAGCTTCCCTAATAGTGGCAACTCCAAAAAAAGTAGTATCACCAACAAATTGAAGGTGGGAAATACATGGCAAACTACTATCCCACTTACACCCCTGAATGAGACCCTAGATGACTTGAGACTTGAGAAATCTTCCCAACCCTTCTGCCATAATGATAAACAAATAAGGAGATAAATGATATCCTTGACTCAATCCCCTTGAGGCCTCAAACAACTCTTATGGGTCATTATTAACAAGAACGAATAATGAGGAAGAAGAAACACAGCTCATCACCCATCTAATCCATTCCTCCTCAAATCCAAAAGTAGCAAGAACTTTATGAAGAAAGGACCATCTGACCCGATCATAGGCTTTGGCCATGTCCAACTTAATGAACATAGTTTTCTCCTTAGAAGTTTCCATCGAGCGAATAGCTTATGTAGCAATAACAATCCCATACAAGATTTGTCGACCAGCAACAAACCCTCCTTGCTCCTCGGAGATGATTTTTCTCAACCATATCTTTAACCTCTCAGCAATAGTTTTTGGGATGATCTTATACACAACATTGCAGAGAGCAATAGGCCTAAAAATATCCAAGGAATTTGCTCCCTCTTTTTTGGGTATAAGCACCACAAAGGTAGAATTTAGGGCCCTTAACATCTTTTTGTTCTTTTGAGACTCATGGACCACCTCCAAAATATCAAATTTTATTAAATTCCAAAACTCCTGATAAAATTCAATCAGGAATCCATCTGGACCTGGGGATTTTCCTTTTTTCATCTTGAATACACTCCTCAAGGGAAATTGGACCCATCAAGTGCTCATTCATATCTCTAGAAAAAATCACTGAAATACAGTTTATAATAAGCTTTTCATTCTCATCATCTGATAGAGAGTCCTCCTTGAAGAGAGAGGAAAAATATCTCTTAGTCTCTTCTGAAATATCCTTGAAAGAAGAGAGCAGGGCACCTTGAGAATTCATAAGAGAGGTAATCAGGTTACCATTACGATGAGACTTAACTGAATTATAAAAGAAGGTTGTTTTCCTATCCCCTTCCTGAAGCCAATCTACTCAAGCTTTTTGTTTCCAAAAAAATTCTTCCCTCAGTTCCCATTCAATAAGGTCTTTCGTAGCCTAAAATTCCTCAACAATAAGCTCCTTCATGAATCCCTAATATCTAATCTTCCTTGAATCTTATTCCATACTCCTAAGAGTTGCCAGCTTAGCCAAGGAAAGGCTCCCAAAATTCAGTCTATTCCATCTCTTCAATTTATGTTTTACAAATTTTAGTCACTTCATAAAGGAATACATAGCGGTGCCATGAGGAGGTTTGCCAGTGGTCCACTAGCCTTGCATGAAATCATGAAGCTTAGGATCACGAATCCAAATAAGTTGAAACTTAAAGGATGGATTATTTTTTAGCCCTAACTCCAAAGCAGATAGTTTGATAGGCCAATGATCAGATCCCCTACCCTCCATAATCATAGAACTAGCACTTCTGTTATTACCCATCCAATAACTAGATATCAAAAACCTATCCAGTCTCTCTGAGATGGAAGCTTCCCCACACATTCTATTGTGCAAAGTAAAGATCCAATTATTTGGCTTGATGTCAACCAAGTTTAGGGCCCGGATATGAGCACTTAAGATAGAAGAAAAAGGCTCGAGATGGTCCACCCCACCATGTTTCTCCTCCAAAAAAGTTATAGAGTTGAAGTCTCCAACCAAAATCCATGGGTACAAGGGAACCAAAATTCTCACAAAGCAAATGTGCTCCCACAAATTCACTTTACCATTGTAATCAATAGGAGCATACACATTTTTAAGTAGTATGGTTTCACCAGATTCATTATCATGTCCGACCATCGAAATAGACCATCTGCTGGAAATCCAAGTAAGAGGGTATATCTTAACCAGATCCCATAAATAAGCGACACCACCAGCATATCCACATACACCAATACACTTACATTACCCCCTTATCCACAACTTGGGAGCAATATTGAACATACTATCAATAGCCAATTTAGTCTCCTGAATAAACACCACATCCAGAGAATGCACACGAACCAAATCATGAATAACTTTTTGTCTGGGGATGTTGTTCAACCCCCTTACATTCCATGAGAGGATAATCATTTTTGGGGGTTATAAAAATGGGAGTCCAATGTTCTCACCAATATTGACTCCACCAAAGTCTCTCCCATTAACTTAATTTTATCCTGGTCCTTCTTTTGACCCACCTTCAAATTTTTAATTTGAAATTTTTTTTTTAATTATTTTCTGTTGCAATCCCAACACCGTAGGTGTTTTGCAGTTCAAGGATGACTGCATCAGTTCTTGAGTAGGAGAGGGCATAACTAAATCTGTACCACTTTCTAAAATAGTTTCCCTTATAGGGCTAGACCCATCCATGTCCCATATACTCAGATCCAAAGCCCTTTGTTCTTCATTTAAACCCTCTAGATCTAATTTCTTAAGTTCCCCCTCAAGAAGAGACATCTGATTTGGCCTTGTTATATTTGCATCAGGTAGCGACGTTTCAAGTATCTCCATGCATTGATCAAGATCATCTAATATTTCAAAATTGTTGACTAGAGCATTTGGCTAGCTATATTTAAGGTCTACGTTTGCCCTTCATCCTCTATTTTGGGTTTTGACCAGAGCAAAACCTTTCTTATCCCATTCCCTTTCCTTTATCAAGGATTTTTATTTATCCAAACTTTTTCTAGACTAAGAGGGCCTAGGATTTGAAGCCATATGCAGGGCAAACTTAGGGCATTTTCTTTGTAGGTGGCCATATTCACGACAAATTCGACAACAAAATCAAAGAGCTTTATAGTCAAGTTTTTGAACCCATGTAGTTGATCCAAATTGTATTTCAATAGAATCTGGAATAGGATTATTTAAGTCAATTTCAACACAAATACGAGCAAAAAAGATTACCTTTTTATCCATTATCTGTTGTGACGGTCCAACCAGCTTCCCAAGTAGAAGGGCAATCTTATGCAAGATATCAGTTCTCCAAAATTCTAATGGGAGCCATGGAAGTCACACCCATACTGTAACCCATGACGGTTGCTCCTCTGATGGGTTGAAACCCACATGCTAGGGTTTAAGAAAGAGTACCACTTGGTTATAGAAATAAGGACCCCCTTCAAATGCTTTGTTACGATCTGCAATACAAGAAAAAACCACCATAAAATAGTTGTTTACACTCAGCATCACCTCCACATCACCTTCAGGATTCCAAGTCTTCTTGACCCAAGCCTACACAAAGGGGAGAGAAATTTGGATGCCCAAAAATTTGCCAATAAGGGCATGTTTGGTTAGATACTCCACATCTTTCACCACCGATTCTGGTTGAACCACTAGAACTGGCATGGCTTCACATCATTCCAAACATCCATTGTTATTTAACAAGCGGTTCCTGACATGCAATGGAAAATCTTGTTCCTTCCAATCATTTTCAGATGAAAAAACATCATGAGCATGCACTCTCTGTGCTAGACCCGATGCCATCATGACATTCCTCCAATTTTTTAGACCTCCTCCAAAAGCTGTTGTCATCCTTGTAGAGCAGTTTTTCTTCATCAAACCCTAGCAGAGTAGTTTTTCCTCATCAAACCCTAGCAGAACTCCACCAACTAGCAACCCCAAAAAGCATGAGCTTTTAACTGATTAAAGAAAATGGTTTTTGTGAGTGTTTATTTGGTTAAAATTATGGGCTTTTAATTTATTAAAGAAAATGGTTTTTATAAGTATTTAATTAGTAAAAAGTATGGGCTTTTAATTTATTAAATAAAATAGTTTTTGTGAGTGTTTAATTGGTTAAAAGTATGGTATTTTAAATGATTAAAGAAAATAGTTTTTATAAATTTAATTAGTTAAAATTATGAGCATTTAATTGATTAAAGAAAATGGTTTTTGTGAATGTTTAATTGGTTAAAAGTATGGGCTTCTAATTGATTAAAGAAAATGATTTTTATAAGTATTTAATTAGTTAAAATTATGGGTTTTTAATTGATTAAATAAAATGGGTTTTGTGAGTGTTTAATTGGTTAAAAGTATGGGTTTTTAATTGATTAAATAAAATGGTTTTTATAAGTATTTAATCAGTTAAAAGAATGAGCTTTAAATTTATTAAATAAAAATGGTTTTTGTGAGTGTTTAATTGGTTAAAAGTAAGGCATTTTAGTTTATTAAATAAAATGATTTTTGTAGGTGTTTAATTGGTCAAAATTATGGGCTTTTAATTGATTAAATAAAATAGTTTTTGTGAGTATTTAATTGATTAAAAGTATGGGCCTTTAATTGATTAAAGAAAATGGCTTTTATGGGTATTTAATTAGCTAAAAGTATGGGCTTTTGGTTGATTAATTAAAAGCAATTTATTTAAAGTGGGAAGATTTTGTTATAGCCTTCAATAAAAGGTTCCTTATAGAATATTTCTATGCAACAAAGTTTGAGGAATTTACCAACCTACAACAAGGAACCAAATTGATTGAGGTATACTATCAAAAATTGGTTAAGTTGTTAAAATACATACCAACCTATGATTAAAATATGAAGATTCATAAATTTATCTTAGGAGCTAAACCTAAGATTAGGCATGAAGTGAATATGCATGAGCCAAAAACACTGCAAAAATCTTATGACTTGGCTAGAAAAGAAAAATCTCATCTCCAGTTTAACTATGCAGTTTTATCTAAGCAAGATAAAAAATCGCTTAGAAAGAGAAATAGTGCTAGTTTCATGAAATGGGAAGGATAATAAAACTAGAACAATAAAAGCTTCCCAAATATCAAAAGGAGGAATGATGGAAAGCAAGGAAAGTGTAATAACTTCCAAAAGAGGAATAACAACAACAACAGTAATAACAAACCTCAATCCCAAAAGCAACCAAATTTGATACTGGTGGGAAAAATGGGGGAACAAAAACAAGGAGTGCACCAAGGAACCAAGGGTGAGTGTTACAATTTTGGAGGTCCACAATATGCCAATAATTGTCCACATCAATGAGGACCAAGTATAACTAGTACAAAAGAAAAAGAGGTTGTCCACAAGATTTATGTTTCAAACAAAAACCAAAAATTGGAAGGGCAACCACCCCCATTACTCTTAAAGGGTAATATTTTAATGAATATGTAAATATTTTAATAGATATTGGAGCAACTAATAGCTTTATTTCTTCTAGTATAGTCAGGGATATGCCAAAAATACTAGGATATTTGGCATAGGGGTGGAATATTGAGTATGAAACTAGATAAAACTACTTGATGGATTAGTGTTTTTCTATGACTAAAATTACCCTAACCAATGGTTCTACCATAGGATGTCGTTATGTAGCATCGCTACATGCTTTCAATATTATCTTGGGAATGGACTAGTTATAGGATCATAGAGCCATAATCAATTTCCAAGATAGATGGATAGAATATTCAAAAAAATATAAGGAAATATTAAGGATCCATAGTGAACAAGGATCTTTTAAACCCTAGTTACTATCCACAATGCAACTAAAGAAAACCATCAAGAAAGGAGGAATGGTTTATGTTGTAAAACTTAACGAAGTCGAGGAGGATAAGAAGGAAGAAGTATTTGGAAAACACCTAATCTTGTAGAAATTGAAGGATGTGTTTCTCGAAGAACTACCTATACTTCATCTTGTGTGTGAACTTGATTTCACTATCAAGCTAATGCCAAGAATAAAACCTATCCATAGAGATCCTTATAGGATGAATCCTATAGAAATTAAGGAGTTAAAAGTACAACTACAAGGGTTGCTAGAAAAGAGACTGATCAAACCTAGTGTGTCACCATGGGGTGCACCAATATTTTTTGTTAAAAAGAAATATGGTTCTTTATGATTATGCATAGACTATATAATGCTCAATAAAGCAACCATCAAGAATAGGTATCCTCTACCTAGGATTGAAGACATGTTTGATCAATTGAAGGATGCCATAATATTTACAAATATTGATTTAAAATTTGGGTATCATCAATTAAGGATACGTGAGGAGGATACTCATAAGATAAAATTTAAAACCATATATGGGCATTATGAATTTACAATATTGCCCTTTGGGTTGACTAATGCCCTAGCTACCTTCATGAACTTAATGAATAGTGTATTAAAAAATATTTAGATTAGTTAATCCTCATATTGTTACATGCTATTCTAATATATTCTAAGGATAGAAAATACTATGATAGACATATTAAAATCATGCTAGATTTGTTAAGAAATAATTAACTCTTTGGGCATTTATGAAAATGTAACTTTTATGTTTTAGAAGTATGATGACTAGGACATTATTTTTGTCGAAGCAATTACAGTGGATCTAGAGAAGATTGAGGCTATTCTAAATTTGCCACCACCTACTAATGTGTCTTAAGTGCAAATATTCATGGGTATTATGGGTTATTATAGGCATTATGTGAAGGATTACTCCAAAATAGTCATTGCAATAACCAATCTTCAAAATAAAGGAAATAAATTTAAGTGGATAGATAAGTGTGAAGCTGCTTTTGCATTGCTTAAGCAAAATATCACCATGACACCAATACTAAAGATTCTATATCCTTAGGAAAACTTCTCAGTATGCACTGATGCATCACTAGAAGGGTTAGGAGGAGTTATTTCACAAGATGAGTTAGTAGTAGCATATGGGTCAAGGAAACTCAAGAAACATGAGGTTAACTATGCTACACATGATCTAGAGCTGGCAAAGGTTGTGCACACTCTTAAGATCTAGTGATATTACTTGGTAGGAAGACCTTTCAAGTTAAGTACCACCCATTAGAGCTTGAGATACATATTTACTCAACCTATGCTCAATGCAAGATAGAGAAGATGGATCAAGTTTTTAGCTGAATATGACTTTGATATTGAATATATCAAAGGAAAAGAAAATAAGGTGGTTGATGCCTTAAGTAGAAGAAGACATATAACAAATTTGACCAGAAGCCATGTAGACTTAATAGACCAAGTTAAGAAAATATAATCTCAAGATGAGTATTGCAAGAAAATTTGAGCTAAAATGAGAAGAAATCCTAAATAAAACAAGGATTTCGGCATAAAATATGGTCTTTTATTTTTTAAGGATAGAGCCATCATACCAAAAATAGGTGATTTAAGGAGGCTTATCATGAAAGAGGTGCATAGATATCCTTACTTTGCTCATCTTGGAGAGGCCAAGATGAGGGAGAATATGAAAAATACCTTTTTGGATAGGAATGAAGAAGGATATCATCGATTTTATTGCTCAATGCCTAGAATACCAGAAGGTGAAGGCTAAACATAGACACCCTATAGGAAAACTATATCCACATGATATACCTATGCAAAAATGGTAGGTTATATCTATGGATTTCATAGTAGGTTTACCAAAGACCAGGTATCAACATGATGCAATCCTTGTGGTAGTCGATATATTGACTAAGGTTGCACATTTTATACCAAGAAACATCAAAGATGATGCTTAGGTTGTGGCTAATATATTTTCCAAAGCAATATTTAGGTTACATGGAATTTCTAAAATGATTATTTCAAACAGGGATTCCAAATTCACATTTGAATTTTGGAAGGACCTACATCATGCAGTGGGTATAAAAATAAATATAAGCTTTAAATATCACGTAGAAACTGATGGTCAAAGCAAGAGGGTAAACCAAGTCCTAGAAGATATTATTTGTATGTATTGTATGGACTAGAAGTCTCGATTGGAATAATTTTTGCATCTTGTAGAATTTGCTTATAACAATGGTTATCATTCTTCTTTGGATATGGCCCCATTTGATGCCTTGTATGGAAAAATATGTAAAACATCTTTGTCTTGGAATAATTAGAATATTGGATCAATGATCAGATTATACATAGTCAAAGAAATGTAAGGTCAGCTTAAGATGATCAGGCAAATGCTCAAGGAAGCCATCAACCATCAAAAGAGATATGTTGATCTAAAAATATCTCCAAAGGAATAATCTATGGGAGACAAAGTGTTATTAAGGATTAGACCCATGAAAAGTGCCATCAAATCCATAAAATTAGATCCTCAATTTGTTGGGCCTTTTGAGATTACTAAGAAGATTAGTCTAGTAGCATACAGACTCGCCTTGCCACCCAACCTATCAAAGATCCATGATACCTTCCACATATCCCTACTTAGGAGGTACATTGTTGATCCTGATCATGTGTGGGATGTTTCTAAATTACATATGGCAAACCTTGAGGTAATTTAAGTGATTTTAGTGAATATTCTAGATTTCCATTCCAAATCGATAAGAAAATAAACTCTAGAACAATGTAAGGTCCAATGGGACCATTATTCTAAAAGAAGTGCCACTTGAGAAAAAGTGGACAATATGAAAATACATTCTTTTTTTATTTTGTAACACAAAAAATATAGAGGATTGTGTTTAGTCCAATGGGGTAGTATGTCATGACCCACCTTGGTGGGACTCAATTATGAAATAGACTATATATTGAATTATGTTTCAATGCTTTGTATTTTGTGATATTGATGTTTTATTACTTTAAGGATATGGTACTGTTGATATTTTGGTTTGGTTACAAGACCAAGTACCCTTGAAGGTGGCAAGGAAGTCAACCACCAAGATTGAGGTACCAAGGAAAAATGGAAATGATGATTATGGTAGCTTAGGGTAACATGAAAAACTACCCTCATATAGATGCATGCATTCTTGCTTTTGTGGTGATCATCAACAATCCAACCATCCTTAGCCAGAAGTTGGTAACCTAGAAGTTATTGTAAGTCTTCAACTAGGATAGATGATTGGATTTGCGATGAATCACCCACCTTGTTTGATGTATTTTATTTACTCACTTTTTTTACATATGCGTTGTTGTGTAAGTGGATTTGGTAAAGAATCCCCTTTAAAACAATTAATAGATATAGAGGTTCTATTAATTCTTGGCCCATTTAATACCATGCTAATGTTTAATATTAGTATAGGTATTTTAATTAAATTAATCAATTAAAGAAATGATTAATATCTTTTATTTCTTGAATTAAATTGAATTTAAAGTTAATTATTGATGCTTTAGGTTCTAGTTAAATCTACCTTTTTACCTTCTATGAATAAATAAAAAATGAATGGATTTATTTAAGGCGAGATATTTTGAATGAAATAATTATTTTTAAATTTAAATATCTCCTTTTTGCCACCTAGGGTAAGCATCATATTACTTTTGGTAGATGGAATTTATGTCTAGGTTGTATTTTAGCCTAGGGTAGATGGTTGTCCCTTTGTTAACAAGGATAAGAGATTATTGAAGGAATGATTCTTTTTTTGAAATCCATTCACATGGAAAAGATGATTCTTGTGAAGGAGACTAGAAGGCCATAAAGAGTAAGATTGAGGATATCATTGAAGGAATATTTTTAACCTATTAGGTGTTTCAGGTTGGAAGTCCTTACCTTTACTTGTTTCGAATGCTTTAATAGGTGGAAATTGATTTCTTGATCTCTTAAATGAAACTCCCTTTGCTCCTTGTAGATTCCATTTTAAAACCTCTAGGAAATCATTTCCCTTTGATGAATCTTAGTTCCAATTTATGCTTTGATATTAAATCTATTTATGTCTATGTTGAGATATTTTTCTTTAGTTTAACCGGTATTTGATTTCTCCTTAAAACCTTATTTTTGTAAATCTTGGTTTCAACCTTCAATTAGCTCCAAAATTGAACTACGATGTTTGTTATTTTGACCTTGTTGTTGGACATATTCTCAACTAATAGTAAATATACTCTATGGTTAAATCTTCTATTTAAAACCCCCTTGTTAGCTTCACCTGAAACTGATTTAACTTGGTGTTTGTTGATTGTGCTCGAATCAATCCTTGTTAAGCCTTGTTTTTGTTTGGTTTGATCAGTTTTGGTTTTGTTGTATGCCTTGTTTCTTTCAACAGTTTGCTCTATTTTAGCCACCATCGACCTACGACTTACATTGCTTCATCGGGGTGTTGTTGGAGTGTTCTAGCTTTGATCAAAACTCCCTATTTTTCATTACCTTGTTCTTTTTATCAAGGAAAAATACCCTATGTTTTAGATGTTAACATGAGTTATCACTTGTTTGTAGGTCTGTGGTGGGGGAAAAATTGTACCACTACCTAGGTGAAATTCCCCCTAAGTTTTAACCTTAGGGGGAATTAATTTAATTATACCTCGCCACCACTACAACACTGTTGAGTGGTGACTTCACAGGCAGTTGGTGTAAGGGTGAGGGAAGGCCAAATAGGCCTTCTTGGGAAATAGGCTAGTTGGGGTGTTGTTATATCTATGCCATGTAGCATAATTTTATCTATTTACCACTATTTTATTGGCTTGCTTGTGTTCTAACACATGGAATATTGTGGTTGGTTGTTAGTTGTTTCTCATCCAGTTGTGAGGGTATCTTTTAAGAACCTCTCATTTTAATAGGCATTGGGTTAACCCATACACCTGGTGTGGGGGAACCTTAGTGCCACAAAAGGGGTTAAACTCCCCTATGTTATCGACCACCAAGCGATGGTCGAGAGAGCCACTATTTTGTAGGGGCTAGAGTATCAATGGTTGGTGCAATCAACTAGGTTGAATTGTCCACTGTCTGACTATGTTGTTCGCTGCCCATTATAATTTTGACGGAGTTTAACCCTATGTTCGACCCATTTGAATGTGGTTGATTTATTTGGAAATCCCATTTGATTTCAACCCCCATTTTTGTTGAAAGGCTTTTGATTAATCAAAGAATGAACTTTACAAGTTTTTTTTTGGATTAATTTATTAGTTAAAAGTATGGGATTTTAATTGATTAAATAAAATGATTTTTATAAGTATTTAATTGGTTAAAAGTATGGGATTTTAATTGATTAAAGAAAATTGTTTTTATAAGTATTTAATTAGTTAAAAGTATGGTCTTTTAATTGACTAAAAAAAATGGTTTTTGTGAGTGTTTATTTGTTTAAAAGTATGGGCTTTTAATTGATTATATAAAATGGTTTTTGTGAGTGTTTAATTGGTTAAAAGTATAGACTTTTAATTGATTAAATAAAATGGTTTTTATAAGTATTTAATTAGGTAAAATTTTGAACACTTAATTGATTAAATAAAATGGTTTTTATGAGTTGGTTAAAAGTAGGGACTTTTTATTGATTAAAAAAATGGTTTTTATAAATATTTAATTAGTTAAAAGTATGGGCTTTTAATTGATGAAAAAAAAAGTTTTTTTTGAGTGTTTAATTGGTTAAAAGTATGGGATTTTAATTTATTAAATAAAATGGTTTTTGTGAGTGTTTAATTGGTTAAAATTATAGGATTTTAATTGATTAAATAAAGTGGTTTTTATAAGTATTTAATTAGTTAAAAGTATGAGCTTTTAATTGATTAAATAAAATGGTTTTTGTGAGTATTTAATTGATTAAAAGTATGGGCTTTTAATTGATTAAATAAAATGGTTTTTGTGAGTATTTAATTGGTTAAAAGTATGGGCTTTTAATTGATTAAAGAAAATGGTTTTTGTGAGTGTTTAATTGGTTAAAAGTATGGGCTTTTAATTGATTAAATAAAATAATTTTTATAAGTATTTAATTAGTTAAAAATATGGACTTTTAATTTATTAAATAAAATGTTTTTTGTGAGTGTTTAATTGGTTAAAAGTATGGGCTTTTAATTGATTAAATAAAATGGTTTTTGTGAGTATTTAATTGGTTAAAAGTATGGGCCTTTAAATAATTAAATAAATTGATTTTTATGGGTATTTTTTTTTGGTAATTATCATAATAGATTAATTGTGGGTTTTTATAAAGGATACCAAAACCTTATGTACAAAATCAGCCTTACTAAAAGATATGTTGGTAATTTTGGGTACCTTGGGTACATTGCCTTTGCTCAAGTGTTGATGTTGTCATTGATGTCAAGAAGCGGAAGGGTTTTTGTGAAAACCAAGGCAGTAAAAATAAAAGGTTTTATTTAAAACCATGGAAAACATATTTGAAATGGGTTTTTCTTAAAACCCAAGTTGGCTCTTCGTTTCATTGAAAAAGGTGCTCCGGTGATGAAGATATTTAATTTTAAATATTTACTTTAAATTTTATTTATTTAAAATTTAAATTAAAATTTTAAATTAAATTAAATTTGCCGACATGTTAAAAGTGCATCTTAGTGCATATAAAAACAAGGCCAAATTTTATCTCAAGGTGAATGCACTTTGATTGAGATTCCTTCGATCTCATAAGAAGAGACGGCGTGGTAGAACAAAGAGTGGAGGTAGAAGATTACGCAAGCATTGATGGTGAAGGAGAAATCTCTGCGAGAGTTAGAGTGGGACGGAGGCGACGTCACGAAAGGGTAGCAGTGGTGATTTGAACATCATGAGATGAATGAGCATTCGAGCCTATTGACCCATAGATTAACCTGGAAAATGCAGCAAGGAGGAACGAAGGATAGGGAGCCAAATCGCCGTTTGAAAGCCAGAGTTTCATAGGTGTTGGATCTACAGCAAGCAGTGCGCAACCGTGACCGATTGAAGGAATGTCTTTGATATTTATCAACGAGCATTTCTCAATTTCGTCTTCGAAGTTCCAGTGCCAGCGAAGGAGGTAAAGGTTTGGATAATGCGACCTTCGAGCGCACTATAATAAAGACAAACTCCAGCGTGTTCAACGGAGTAGTTAGCAAACAACGACACAAAAATTTTGGAAGGCACAAAGTTTGGTAGAGAAATTTGGAATACGACGGAGGTCTAAATTCTGGAGCAAATATTTGAAAACGTAGATAAGGTGTAGGGCTCGAAGTAGTATCTTCGAAAATAGTAAGGTCTGCATATCAAAAGATTTCATACGAAATAAAGAAGACTTATGTCTTTGATAACTGATATTATCCATCAGATAGCATAGACAAAAGTGAGAAATATGTTAGGGCTTACCTGGAGAATACCACGGTTCAACTCCCATGATCGATATTTTTTGAGTAAGAGTTCCACCATTTGTTTTGCTTGGATCTTCGTGATACGAAGGGGTTAAATCAAACAGCGGGAGCATAAGCTTCACATGAGAGTGCAGCTGACTTGGTGGTTTGATTTGGAGGTAAGACATTAAAGGAACATTAGTTCCATGATCGAATCTCTGGAGTTTCCCTTTTGGTGGACAAGATAGATAAGAGGTATGTTATTTAATAATTGATGTTGAAAGTTGAGCGCTTGAAGATTGTAGTGATTTATTTTATTTTATGGTACAAGTGGTTTTAGGAGAGATAAGGAAGTTGTGCAATTAAAGGCTTTGGTAATGATTATTGAAAAGTGGAGTAATGTTGATTATTTTGTGATCTACTAACCCTTGTGAAGATTGGCAAAATAATTTTGTGATGGTGGCAGATTTTGAAAGGGGTTCCTTCACTTCAATAAGGTATGGGCACATTCTTCTTATGAGTATTATTGGTGTATGTTTTCCTGAAATAAGATTGGAGTGAAAAGGTATTCAACAAGGTTTCCTTTGGTTGGGTATAAGTCCTAGTTTTTGGTTTGTTGAAGACTACTTATGCATTGTTATCATTGATGAGAGTTTTGGTGAATGCATATTTCTGGTTTGGGGTAGTGGAAGCATTGTGCACTAGGGTTTATGTTTGTAAGTCTTGTTACTTGCATTGAGATGATGAAACCCTTAGATGGCTGTTTTGATAGTGATGGTTGAGTTGCTTCCATAGAGGTTGGTTGATCAAGTTATTGCTTTTACTTGATACATGATATTGGGCTTACTCCATTGAGTTGATTTGAACAAGTTATTCTTTGCATTTGGTGATATTGTGTTGGTGGCTATTTTGTTCAAATATCTTTGGAGGGAAAAGGATTTCTACTTGTTTCCTTTTCTTGTGATGATTGGTTGAATGCTTCAAGGTTAATGTTAAGTTGAATGATGTTGGTTAAACCTTGTCTTTGAGCATTGTTGTTGAAGTCCTAATTGGTTGAGAAAAGATATTGGTTGTTGGAAAGAACATGAGTATCATTGTTATATGAGACATTGCATGGTTGGCAATTGTTGGGTTGAGTTTCATGTTCTTGAGAAAAGCATACTACATCTATCTTATTCTGTTGAGTTTGAGATTGAGTTGAGATTGAGATTGGGAGTTAAGTATAGAACATATTGAGTCTCTAACAATTCTCTTTATGCTTCTATGTGGTTGATGAATCACATTGGGTCTCTAACAATTCTCTCTGTGGGTTCATGCCAAGCAAGTTTTACTTGATGAACTTGTGAGCAGGTTTTAGACAGGTTCCTTTGGGGACTTATGAGCAGATTTGGACAGGTCCTAGCAGAGGACTTGTGAAGCTGAGTTTGATAGTTCTATTAGAGAACTTGAGGACAGAGGTGCATTGATTCTATGAGTATAACCCAAGGACATTTATGCTAGACCGAAGGACTGTGTTTAGTGCAAATTCGAGGACTAGCTTTGAGGTGATAGAGTTGAGGATAGAGGTCTCTAGCCAGAGCAGGGAAGACAAGTGTCTTCTGTGGATAGAGTTCCATTTGCTAAGGGCAGTGAAGGCAGAGGTCTTCTAGAGGATCACCAGCCAGAGCAGAACTAGGGGATTGGTGTCTCTTATGGGTCGATGCCCACAAACTTGAGCTAGGGGATTGGTGTCTCCTGTGGGTCGGTGCCCATGAACTTGAGATTAGGGGATTGGTGTCTCCTTTGGGTTGGTGCCCATAAACTTTGTAATTGGGAAGGTTTCCCAAAGAACATTGAGATAACTTTTAGAGAAAAGTTTTGTGGACGTAGCCCAGGATTTCTGGGTGAACCACGTTAAAATTGGTGTCTCTTTATGGATGATCTTATGCATTATGTTGATATTGCTTTGGATATATAGCTTTACTATTTTGAAGTATAAAGGAAAAGTAAAAAGAGGTCTTATACTGTTCACCCCCCCTCTCAGTATAAGCTTGTGTTCTACAAGATATTTCATGTCAGATGGCTGGGTAAATAGAGCAGTTTGTAAAAAAGATAGGGAAATACAAAATGCCCGAGGGCCCAGAAGATGCAAACAGTCTTGGAAATATTGATCTTGAAATACATTAAAACAAAATAATAGCCGAAGACAATATATCAACAAACTTTGGAAGAAGACCTATGATACAAATTCTTCATCATGAGGGAATATCTGCCTTGGCCAAACTGTCCACCTCGGTTGGGAAATGAGAATGCCAAACAATCGGGCATGTGGTCATCAGTCCTTTGTTGGCCAAGTGATCCGCCACCCGGTTACCTTCTCTGTAGATGTGCCCCACCTCCCACCTGGCATGTCGAGAGAGGAGCATCCTAGCCTCGAGGATGATATTCAAGACCTACCACGATGGGTCTTTGGAGCCATGAAGGTAGTTGATAATGTTTAGAGAATCGCCTTCAATAATTAAAGGCCTAGGATCATTCGATATGACCTACAACCCTTTCAACACACCACGGGCTTCAAAAAAATGATTGGTCTAAGGGCCCATATTTTCACAATAGGCCAAGATCAGCTTCCCATTATGGTCCCTGACAAGCTCCCCAGAAACAACGGGCCCCGAGTTGCCTTTAGTATCCCTGTAAAAATTAAGTTTGATCCACCCCAAAGGATGTTTGGTCCAAGTGACCTCCCTGCGGCCATTCACTGAGTCAACTCTGGAAGAGGAGCCAAGGTCCAATATTTTGAAAATAATTGCCTCCCAAGGATTGTGAGGGTGGGAGCTGGGAATAGTTTTTGAATTCTCGACAGCAAAGGATAAGGCCCACTGGGCAACAGAGGGAGCCATTCTAGGGATCTTGCCAAAGACTCTAGCATTACGCTCTAGCCAAATTTGCCATATGGAATGGTGAAAGGCAGCCTCACAAAGGAATCGGAGCTTAGAATTCTTAAAGGGCTTGGGCCATTAGAGGAAGGTGTATTTAAGGGAGCGAGGGGAGCACCAGAGTACTTGTAAGGAAGACAACACACAACTTAGGACCGAATGGGAAAAGGGGCAATGCAAAAATAAGTGATCGAATGTTTCATAGTCAGCTAAGCAAAGATAGCACCTGCTGGGAATTACAAGGCCTCTCTTGTGGAGATTGTCTATGTTAAGGGCTTTGTTGTAAAAGGCAATCCAAGCAAAGTAATTTATCTTAGGAATAATCCCTTTCATCCAAATTGCTTTCCACCAGGGGTCCACAGTAGCCTCACACGACAGAAGATCATAAGCGGACTTAATAGAAAATTGCCCATCCTACGTGTTGCTCCAAATAATTCTGTCATCTCTTATGACCAAAGGAATTAACATCGATTGGAGGACACTGTACAAGAAATTCACCTCATTATCAAACCCATCCACCATCAAAATTTTCCATCAAGGGGGAAGGGAACTCTGGTCAATGCAATTTGAAACCTTGAGATGACTATTTGGATCAATCTAGGCCCTCAAGCCAGCCAAGTTTTGATTTACAACGAGAGCTTCATCTGTAGCCCACCTATCTCTCCAAAAAAGGATTGTCGATCCATCCCCCAAGATCCAATGAGCACCCCTGTTAATCACCGAACATCCCTGAAGCATCGTCTTCCAGAAAGCCAAAGCTTCATGAGGAGACTCAGCTTCCAGGAGAGAATTTTCCCCAAGATACTTTCTTTTAACTATATTGACCCATTTCATCGGTGCATTAATAAGAATTCTCCAAGCATGTTTGGCAATTAAGGTAGTTTTCATGAGCCTGGATCTTCTCAATCCCATGCCCCCTTGGTAATTTCAAAGGCAAACCTTATCCCATGCCACCAGAGGAATTTTAGATTTTTCTTCGCTGCCAGACTAGAGAAAATTCCTTTGAATCTGCTCAATTTTGGAATGGATAAACACAGGAAGCATGAAAACAAAAATGAAATAGGAGGTAATTCCTTGAAGACAGGCTTTGGTGAGGGTTGCCTTCCCAGCTTGAGATAGCAATTTGCCTTTCCAAGTGCTAAGTTTCTTATGAAGCCGTTCCAAAATCAAATTCCAGATGTTCCCACCACCTCGCCCATTGCAAACTAGCGACAACCCCAAATAAGTTGCAGGAAAGGAATCAATAGTGCATTCGAGGATTTTGGCAATAAGAATTTGCCTACACATAGGGGTATTAACAAAATAAATTTTGCTCTTCAAATAATTAACTTTTTGGCCAGA
Source organism: Wollemia nobilis (assembly GCA_028583015.1). Classification (NCBI taxonomy): domain Eukaryota; kingdom Viridiplantae; phylum Streptophyta; class Pinopsida; order Araucariales; family Araucariaceae; genus Wollemia; species Wollemia nobilis. The sequence continues at coordinate 410,672 of JAQPPZ010003013.1, forward strand.
AGCCTTCTCATATCGGGACAGAATGCACTTGATAGATTTGGCCTGAGTGACAGACGCTCCAGTGGATATGAGCGTGTCATCTACAAACTATTGGTGAGTGACAAGATCAACTCTGGAAGTAGGTAGAATTCCATAAATCTTGCTTCGATAGAGGGATTCATTCAAAGACTAGCTAAGGACCTCTGCCAAAAGAATGAATAAAATAGGAGACAGAGGATCACCTTGTCAAAGGCTGCGAGCACTCTGGAAGAATCCAGCGAGGGACCTGTTGATCATCACAAAAAAGGATGAAGTGGAAATGCAATTGTTCACAAGGTCAATCTAGTGATGATGGAAGCCCAACTTGCAAAGGACAGCACAGAGGAACCTCTTGTCCACTCTGTAAAAAGTTTTATTCATGTCTAGTTTAAGGAAAAGCGTAGCATTCTTGGAACATTGGGTAGTATGGAGGGTTTCATGAATAGTAATGATACCATCAAGGATGTTTCTACCCTTAATGGTGCTCCCCTAATCTGAACCTACCAAATAGGGGAGGAGGGATCTCAGACGATTGGCAATGGTCTTGGTAAGAATCTTGTAGAAAACATTGCAGAGGCTTATGGGATGATAGTCAGAAAAACTTTTGCATGCAGGTGACTTAGGAATGATAGCTAGGAAGGTAGAGTTGAGCTTCGTATGGATGGATATTGATGCTTGGATTTCTAAGATAGCCTCGTAGACATCAGGCCCCACAAAATCCCACATAACTTGAAAGAATTGAGGGGGGAAACCCATCAGGCCCGGGGGCCTTATCTGGTTGCATGGAAAAAAGAGCATCCTTAATCTTGGAATGGGAAAAAGGTTCCAAGAGTTTAATACTTGCCTCATGGGGGAATTTGGTAGGGAAATTAGCAAGCAAGGATTTTTGAACATGGAGGATGCTATCAGGAGGAGCACCCAAAAAATATTGGAAGAAATCGACTGCTTCGCTTAGAATTTCCTCAATCTCCCTGGTAGTGCACCCATCCTTACACAGCACCTGTCTGATCTTGCTGGCCCCCCTGTGTCTCATGGTAGACGCATGGAAAAACTTTGAATTTGAATCACCACTCTTCAGCCAGAGATCCATGGACTTCTGATGCCAAAACATTTCCTCACTGGCAAGAATGGAATGATAGTCCACCAGGAGGCTCCGTTCCTCCTCTCTGAGGCCTTTAGAATACCCTTTGACCTCCATATTTTCCTCTAAAATCTTCAAGCGCTCAGAGATGGACCTTTTAGAATAAAAAATGTTGCCAAAAACCTCCTTATTCCATGCCTTTAAGTTCTTTTTAATCATCTTAAGTTTTAGGGCCAGTCTTTTGGATGCTGAACCAACCACCGTCACCTGCCACCATTCCAAAACCAACTATTTGAAATCCTTGTGGGAAATCCACATGGACTCAAATTTGAAAGGGATCTTAAACCTAGGCCCACCAGTGGCCTCTAACAGAATGGGATTATGGTTTGACCCGATTCTTGGCAAAGCTGAGAGAGTTGCAACGCCAAGGAATGGAATAGCTTCGTGGTAAATGAGGAATCAGTCGAGCTTGACCTGGATGAGATTGCTCCCAATCCTCCTGTTGCTCCAAGTGAAGGACGCCCCCTTAAGTTTTATGTCTAGTAGATTATTGGATGAAACAAAATCTCTGAAATCCTCCATGCTATGGCTGGCCAGCTCAGTGCCTCCCTTCTTTTTAGAGGGATGAAGAGGGCAATTGAAATCCCCTCCCACAACCCACAGGAAGTCACTAAAACTTTCCCTCATTAGAGAGATGGTTTTCCATAACTTAGCTCACTCCGAAGCAGAGTTCAAGGCATAAACATTGGTCAAAATCCATGAAAAATTATCAACCTTGGAGTGAAATAGGACATTGATAGTCCTACTGGAAGCCAATAGAAGACTACCCTCGACCTTGTCAGAGTCCCACAACACCATGAGACCACCTGCAGAACCTATTGTAGGGCTGGAAAGGAATTTGGCCTTGGCCCAAATGGCCCTGGCAACCTTGACAGAGGCAGAGGCATCAGACTTAGTCTCTTGCAAAATGAGGATGGATGGGTTAGACTTCTTTCGGATATCGGCCACCACCCTACGTTTGGCCGCTCCGTTAAAACCTCTCACATTCCATGAGAGGATTTTCATCTGGACATTTTAAAGCCTTTCTTGCCTCCCTTTCCCTGCTGGATGTGAGGTTTTGGGACAGGCGAATCACCCACCAGGGATTCAAAATCTTCTTGAAAAAGCAACCGCTGGGATCCATATGCAATGTATGTTGCCATTTCCTTATCCCTTCTTTCTTTGTGAGGAGGTCGCCCCTATTTTCTTTCACAGTAAAAATCCACCCCTTGCTTCCGAATTCTAGTGTTTTATGGACTAATGTTGCCATGTTGTTCGTCCCTCTTGCCCAGCAGATACTCTTCCAGTAGGGACTCGGGAGGTTTCTGGTTTTGAAAAATAGGGGAATCAGCCTGAGTAGACATACGGGAAGGAGACTGATCCTTTTCCACTTGAGGTTCTGGTTGGGAACTTGCATTGCATAGAATGGTGTCCGACTCGAGGAGAACCCCAGAAGGATCTAGAGACTCAGGAACTATCGCTACAGGGTGTTTTAGTTGTTTTCCTTCTTGCTCTGGGGGGTTGCCAGAAGCCCCACCCTTCATCCCTAGCTTTTGAAGAGGACAATTTGACTAAAGATGCCCCTAGGAACTGCATCGGGGGCAAAAGGCCAGTCTATTTTCATAGTTAATGACTTGCTTATGAAGAACAGAGCCTCCATATTGAAGAGTGATGGAGGATGGAAGGTTCGCCTCCAAATCTGCCAAGACATAGAAGTGAGCTTGGACAAATCTGGTTCGGGCCCGAGTGGGAGGGTCAATGGTGACCAACTCACCAATGGAATGGGTGATACCCCTGATAACATTTTCATGCCAACATAAAATGTGAAGGTTCGATAGCCTAACCCATATTGGGGCAATATTAATACTCTGGGTTTCGGGGTTAAAATCCATCCCCCACTTCTTGAGAAAGAGACTCCTGTATCCCATAAACCAAGGGACCCCAGCCAAAATTTTACAGTAATCCTCCGCATTATTCAGCCTAATTGTGAAAAAACCTCGGGATAGGGCAGCCAGCTCCATATGACCCGAGGTCCGCCATTTTCCTGCCGCCCACCTGCGGATGGTCTCCATATCGGGATGCCCTCCAATAAACTTCCCGATTAGGGTAAATTTTTCAAATTCGATGAAACTTGATAGGATTTCCTCCGGGATGTCCAGTTCATCCCTAGACGAAAAGAGGTCCTTAGTGAAAATACCATTTGGGGTTTCAAAAGCCACTGCCTCTACATACGATTTCTGTTGGCAGTCTCTCCCTTTGTCAGGCGGATCCTTCCCGCATCTGCATCCATCTTTGGGTAACTCCGTCGAGCCTTCATTATCTGACTGCCCTCCTTCCGCCTTGTTGTGGCCCTCCAACTTGTTGGTGCCCAGGTTCACAGTGCTGGCACTCCTGCTCCCATGCCCTCCCATCGCTACCTTCCCGCTCATCGCTGTCAAAATGCAACTCCAACTTTTCTATTTGCACCATTTTTATGGGTATTTAATTAGCTAAAAGTATGGGATTTTGGTTGATTAATTAAAAGGAATGATTTTTATAGGTTTGATTAATTAAAAGTATGGGATCTTGATTAATTGAAAGAATTTTTATTGAATTATTCTATGCATTGATAAATGATAAATGACTTTTATTCTTGAAGGATAAAATGACTTTCCTTCTATGATGAAGTGAATGATAGATGACTTTCATTATTGGATAATGAATACACTTTGTGTGATTAATGAAAGAAGTATGCTAGTATGGAAAATGGAATATCAGATGAAAATAATGGGTGTGGTAAAATTATGTGGTTTCCTCCTAATTATTGATTGAATGATTTATGCATAATTACATTGTGTAGATTATATAGTTGCAATTTGACATCCAATTTATAAATGCACATGTTTCATAAGTCATTTAGCAAATGCATTTAGTTGCATGCTTCATAATATCTATGAGTTTTTATGATCCCTTACTACCATCAACTGAGTAACGGAAAAGCAAGAAGGACAAGGAAGATGCTTAGATCCAAGACATTGACACTTTTGATACATATTGTAGTGAAGCTCTTATTATGGAAAAATTATTATAAAATAGACTCTAGCATGAGTAATATCCTAGTTGGATGATGATGTAATGCTCTATTCTTTTAATGTGGTGATGCTTTACCACACTTGAATTATGTAATGAATCATTTATAAAAAAGGGATATATATCTTTTACTTGTAAATAAAAGATCAATGATGTCATAGTTTCTTAAACTATCATGCCTTATTATTGTTTTAGATGGAACATTACATATTATTCATGTTTCCTTTTTTTATGAAGTAGTATATGTTATCTAATATTTAATTAAGTAGGTATAGTTAATACATCCTTGTTTAAAGAAAGAAATATTAAGAGATCTTTATGTTTTAATGTAGTAGATAACTTAGAAATAGTATCTAAAAATGTTTATGCTTACGAGTTGAAAGTATAGAGAGAAACCTAAGGGATTATGGGATCCCTTATGGAGGAACTTCAAGTAATATTGTTCTTCAAGGAACTCTTCTAAAAACTAAACTAGTTAGATACACTAAAATATAAAATATATTTAAGATCAACGAATTTCATTATCACTATGAGTTATGGAAGGAATAAGTTAGCTCATTGTGGAGATGAGACTGATAGATTATTTGCATTATGCTTAGTGCACCTACATAGATAGAATTATGTATGGTGTAGTGATGGGCATACCCTTTTGATAGGTAAAAAGGGATAAGTTAGCTCATTCATGAGGATGAGACTGATAGCTTATTTACAATATGCTTAGTATACCTACATAGGTAGACTTATGTATGGTGTAGGGATGGGTGTATCCTTTTGATATATTAAGGAAGGAGATAAGTTGGCTCATTGTGGATATGAGATGGATAACTTAAAACATTAGATTAGGTCATAGACAAATTCATATAATGATATATGTTGGATAGGGATATGTAAATACATATCGAGTATATGTTTTATATATATATAATACCTCTAGTCTTTTAGTTATATTTTTGGGTTATCACACAAACTAAGACAAATTTTACAACTCCTTGGGGAAATTTCTACTTGCAATTCATGCCCTTGTTGGATTTTTAAGCATTTAGTACCATAAAATATCATATGTTATCTCACAATATCACACAGGTCCCAAATATAAAATAGCCAAAATAATAAAGGTCAATTTAATAATATGATGAGTAGAATAATATGATCAAATTAATATGTATATAAAGTCTTATATAATAAAGAAATACATATTCATTTATATAATTAAATATGAATGTAAATAGTCTGAATTATTCATGAACTATGAATGAAGAATAACTTATAGTATTAATTGCTCAAAATGTATACAAGCTTTATTGCTTCTCTTCCTGATACAACTTAGAATAAGAATTCTAGATTCTTTATTTGAATTCAATACATTATATGGAGCATTGTCTCCATAATATAGCCATATTAATATGACTCTTCAAGTACTTGACTATTGCTCTCCATATGCTAAGTCTTATGACTATTGGCTTATCAACTTGCTACTTGCATACATGATGGACACTTGACTCTATACACTTGCACACATGACTCTTACACTTCTAAATGAACTCCTAATCTAGGACACTTGTGCATTCCCTACACATTGACACTTACATAAAAGGAGAATTATAACTCGCACTCTAAACTATAGACTCAACTCTAATATTTTCCATATTTAAAAATGAACCATGAAGGTACCATGGGGGTACATTAGCATATACCATATTCCTCAATAACCCTTAAAGATAAAAAATATAGGCACCACTTGCTGATGGGCTATGATGTATATTCCATGATATCATACATGACATTGTGGAGAACTACATCAATGATTTGATAGTGAGTTTTCTTAATAGTGAATACCATGTTCATAACCTTCAATATATTTAGACAACTTTTATAATATAAGGTTCACTTTAAACCATAAAAATATAATTTTGGATTCACATTTGGCAAATTCTTGGGATTTATCATTTCCTATCAAGGAATTGAGGTAAGCCCTAATAAGGTTTCAACTATCACCAACATACCACCTCCTTAGAAATTAACTAAACTAAGTATATTTCAAGAAAATATTGAAGCCATTAGGAGGTTCATTTCCCAACTTGTAGATAAATGTTATCCTTTCTTTAAGATTTTGTGAAAAGATGAAAAATTATGGTGGTAAGATGAGTGTTAAAGGAAGATGCTCTAAAGGCTTACCTTATATATTTGCCTATTGATATGTTGTCATAAGGGATATTCTATACCATTATTATTTTAATGGAATCTTCCTATGTTTACTAAACTCAAATGAAGCTTTTGCAACAATAAAGAAATCCCATGATGGGTCATGTGGTGGCCATTTTAGTAGAGTCATCATAACTAAGAAACTCCTACAAATGGGCTATTACTAGCCTTCCATGGAGAAAGACTCATGTGACTACTCAAGATATGTGACAAATACAAAAATAAGAGGTAAATAAACCAAATAAGTACATTTGATATTTCAAAGGCTTATATAGACATAAATATACCCAAATACAATAACAATACACCTTCATTTTGTAACCATATTCCTAGATTACGCTGGAGGATAAATATAGAGGAAAGAAATATTATTATCCTATCATATTATAACAATAAATCTAGATAATGCCTACATGAGAATAACAAATCACATGGGTTATTTGAAAAAACATACCTAGGAATAATAATGTATCAACTATTTTGAGGTAACAATGTAATCTGAAAGTGATACCCTCATCATACCTCTCCATTCAAGAAGCATTGGAATCCAATGCTTGTACAAGAGGAGTGGAAGGGTGAGTCACCGTACACTGCATATATGTCTCATAACCTAGTGGAATATCATCATGAAAGCCATGGGATGTTTATGTAGAGAAATAATATTGAGAGCACTCTTTGCCAAGTGAAAAACTAGGACAAGGAGTAATGACCTACTGTTGTAGCTATGGAGGCTACTGAATATATAGAACCTGTGAAGGCAGCGTTGAAAGAGGTTGTTTTAGTGTTCAATATGGAACAATAGGAGTAGTAGGAGCAACAAGAGGAGGTACTAATGAAGGAGGAGGAATGACCTCCTTAGGAACAGAAGGATGAAGGTCCTTAGGCCATGAGACTAAAGCAATCCTTGGTGAAGACATCAAGAATTGGGTGTGTGGAAGATTGCAAATAAGAAAGCTCTTATTATGATGATGTTGAGTGTATATTTTATTAAAATTATCATATGAAGCCCGATTATCGTATTGATAAGGCTGGCCTAAAATCATTCCACATAATTCCATGGGAGTCACGTCATAGGTGATTCAATCCACATAGTGAGGACCAAAGACATGATAATTTACAACATTCTAGGATTGTAGAGGTAGAATTCACATCCTTCCACCCAAGTTAATATATGGAAGGATGCGATTAAATTAGCAATTTGAGTTGATTGACTACGAATTTAGCAATGAGATTGGTTGTTGATCCATTGTTGAAGATGCAACACAAAACATTTGTGGAGAAGATGTGCTCTTGTGAAGAACAAACTCTGTGTGTGTTATTATTGATGCATGAGGGTCACATTACTATAATTTATTTTTCTCTTAAGTTCTATATACATATTATCCTCTGCTCTAGACTCAATGGGTCAATATTATGGTGCCTCTTATTAAGGTTGTGCAAGTAAAATTTTATTCTTTTTGAAACACTCAGCCATGGTATGTCCTCATATTTTACAATGACTACAATACTTTTTGCCATTAAAATAAGAGGAATAATAAGGACAATAAGAGGAAGGATAATAAGAAGAAGGAGTTGTTGGAGCCTTTTCTAACTATTATTGTTGTGGTGGCCCTATTTTGGGTGCCTTGGAGGAGGCACCTGATTTTGTAGCAATCTTATCCTCTTCAAGTTGTGCTTTATTATACACTCCATTCAAAGTGGAATAAGGTGTATACTTCAACTCCTTAAAGATTTGATCTTGCAAGTCACTCTTAAACTTATTTATGAGTTTAGAATTTGGATCTAGGATTCCATTTAGAATCCTCAATTTTTTGAACTTTCCAATGTAATCTTGGACACTCATGTTTTATGCTTGCCTCAAATGAAGCCATTGGAAGTTAATTATTTTAGCAAATTTGTAAGGATAGAATGTATCCTTTAAGGCTTTCACTAAGTCATCCCAAGTGTCAATGGGATCCTGAGTGCTTTGATGATCCTATACCAAAACCTTAGTAATAACTGAAAGTTTGAGTTTGGCAAAAGTGACTTGGTCATATTTTTTATTTTGCTATAGGTAAACCAAGTATATATGTTGAGAATATAACTATTGAGTATGTTTGGTTCTCAAGAGCAATCATAAATTTTAACCTCACATTTGATTTGAGGTCGAGGTTCAAGGGTTTGACTAGGAAGACTAGGCCCAATGATGTTTTGAACCTTATCAACCAAGATGTTGACAACTGTAGCTATGGTAGCCATTATTTCTACAAAATCAATATCCATTTGAATCCTGGTGTAAGCTAGGAGGGCTACCTAACTCTTCTTTAAAAATATTATAAAAAGTTGTCTCATAGGGCAATTATTGTTGAGCAAGGTGCATAAACAGTATTGTCATTATTGTCAACACATACAGATAGATCAATTGATGCAGTGGACAGAAGTTTAGAGGTCAGTCAAAGCATGTACAGTGAATTTCCAAGAAGACAGAAGAGGCCAACACTCAGAAGAACAAAGAAAAAGACAAGAAAACTGTCGCGATATCGCGACATGTTTGGTTGGAATGAAAAACTATCACGATTTCGTGACATATCAAAGGAGAGAGAAAATGTTGGAAAAACTATCATGATTTTGAGACATATCAGAGGAGAGAGAAAATTCTGGAAAAAATGTCACGATTTCGTGACATATCGGAGGAGAGAGAAAATGCTGGTAAAACTATCGCGATTTCGTGACATGTTGGACGAAAGAGAAAGTGCAAGGAAAACTGTCGTGATTTTGTGACATGTTCAAAAAGAAGGTGCAAGCAAAGAAAAATATCACAATTTCATGACATGTTGGCAGAGAAGAAAGCAAGTGGAAAAACTGTTGTGATTTCATGACATGTTCGAAGAAGAAGCACATGCAGGGAAAACTGTCATGATTTCATGACATGTTTGAAGAAGAAGCACATGCAGAGAAAACTATCATGATTTCGTGACATGTTGAAAGAAGAAGCACATGCAGGGAAAACTGTCACAATTTTGCGACATGTTCGAAGAAGAAGCGCATGCAAGAAAAACTGTCACGATTTCGTGACATGTTTGGAGAGAAGGCGCAGGCAAAGAAAACTATCGTGATTTCATGACAATCTGCAAGAGAGGCAGTATGGATGAAAATGTGTCGCAATTTCATGACATGTTTGAGAGAAAGAGCTGGCAAGGAAAAGTGTCACGATTTCACGACAATTTGCAAGAGGAAGCACTAAGGAGAAAAAGTGTCACGATTTCATGACATGTTGGGTTTTTGTGACCCAAAGAGGAGAGAGAGTGTATGGAGGCGAATGTGTCACGATTTTGTGACATGTGTTTTCATGAGCGACAGACAGAGAAGAGCTCAAGGCAGTGAAAGTGTCGTGATTTCATGACATGTTCTATTTTCATAGGTGCAAGATGAGAAAATGACAAGAAGGCAAAAACTGTCGTGATTTCATGACATGTATTTTGCAGGTACAAGCCAAGAAGAAGACAAAGAGGTAGAAGTGTCGTGATTTTGCGATAGGTCATTTTGGCGCAAGCTAAAAATAGAACCCAACTGTATTAAGATATGTAACCGTTAACTGAAGTTACCAGCAGTTACAGGGGATGTTACAAAAGAAAATCATGTAGCTAATTTAAGAACAGTCGAAGAAGGAGAAATCTAACAGTCATATAAATAGAATCGAATATGCATGCATGCAGAGAAAAGAATACGAACAGTCATGACCGAGAAGATGAACAATCATGGTAGGGGTATATGTGTAAATTCGTAACATGCATCGTGGTTGATGAAAAGCCTACCCTATATTTATACAAAAGCAGTTATAGTTAGAAGGCATTACAACTGGCAAGTGGTGCATGAGAAATAAAAGGAGTTACAACTGGAGTTACAATTAGACAATTTGATTATAAAAGGGCAATTGCATGGAGAATAAAGTTGTCGTTGAATGTGTGAAAGTGCTACCAAAAGAGGGTTAGAAGAGTGTTGTAAGAGAGCAACAAGTTGAGCAGTAAGTGTTTACTGTGTTTTGATAAATTGTAGACCAGTTAGGGTCTTGTAAAAGTGAAGGCATTTGTATGTCATTGATATAGCTTTCAAAACTGTGATCCAAGTTGGTGTTTAGATAGGGTTTGGTGCTCCTTTCTGTTGGTGTAGATAAATCAGGGGTTGGTGCTCCTTCTAGTGGGTTCTGGTAAACAGATTGTAAAATTGGTGTTTTGTAAAGGCTAGATTTGGACCGTAGTCCAAGTAGTCATTCTTGAGGAGTAGCCAAATTGGTGAACCTTGTTACATTGTGTGTTGTGGTATGCTCTCTTGTGATAATTGCTTTATCTGCTTTTAAGTTCTCTTTGCTTCAACTTTAAGAGTTGTAGATTTGAATTTAAATAGCTACACTGATTCACCCCCCCCTCTCAGTGTCATTGTGAGAATATCAATTATAATGGTGTTGTTATTCAAGCACTTACAATGAGATACAAAAGGTCTAAAAATTATTGCAATTACAATTGTGCTATGTGTTTGAGCACTTACAAGTGAACCAAAAATGACTTCCAAAATTGTTGCCTTTTAGACAAGTAATAATGCTTTTCCAATGCTTGGGTGAGTTGCAAAATTTTGTAAAAATTTACAAAATAATTTTAGCCTCTTGGGCTTCTTTCAAGGATTGACCTTTTTGTGAAGGTAGATTTACAAAAATAATGATGTAATTGAATAGTTAATTAAATGGATTAACCCACTTAATTAAAATTACTTAAATTAAACTTAAATTAAATTAAATTTTAATTGAATTTAAATAAAAAATTACGTAAATGAATCTCCTTAGCCAAAAAATATTGTTTTGGGGTTAAATCAACCAGTTTTGTGCTAGTCTCCATCAATCAATGCATTGTGATGCTTAAGGTTGTTGGTTTGGTAGAATTCGGTGCAAAAAACTCTAGGCAAGATACTTAGAGGTGAACCACTATCGAACAAGAACTCTGACGTTCATCACCCTAAAAAAAATTGATCACAACACAATGGAGAAGAATTATAGGGTGGCTCACCGAGCATGTCTACAATTTTTAAAATATCTTGGAGCGGACCTCAATAGTTTATAAATGCAAGCATGATGAAAATAATCCATACAAGAATTTCTAGTAGTCAGCAATAGTTGAATAAGGTTATCATGCATGAAAATTCAATGTTATTTGTCTAGCAAGGTAGAAAACAACCTTTAATCACACAACACTACAATAGGGTAGACACACGAACACATTCTTGCTAAAATAATCATCAATTTTTCCTATGCGTAGTTGTCTAGGTAGTTTTGGGTAGGTTTTAGTCCCACATGGGGGACGTGACGACTCCAAAAAATGTTTAAAAAGAAAAAGACCCAATTAGAATATCGACCATAAATTGGTGGTCCACCTCATTCTTCACCTTATCGTGTACCCATTGACCACACCATGTAGCTTATACGTTGACTTGCCACACATATTTTTGGTGCTTAATTTTTCTAGTATCACATTGTTAGTTAGCCCACCACATCTTCCTCTGTCTGTGTAGTATCATCACTTATCATTCTTCATGCTAACCCATCTACCATGTAGTCTATTGTGTTGCAGTCCAATTCATAATTATTCAGTTTTTTTAAATGTGTTTAGACCACCAATGGCCTCTCCATGGTCAATTGATTATCATGACCACTTCTAGCTTACATCACCTAATGACTAGCTTAGCGATCCACCTTTTCTATCCTTTTTTATCCTAGATAGGTCCACCTTCACCCTTACTGGACATGTCTAGTTTGAACCCTTGGGTAAGCCACAATATTGGAACAATTTTATTGATAAAAATGTCAACCAAATTGCTTGCTAACAAAAAGTTACCAGTGCTACCAAAAAAGTTGTAAACTTGCTTCCATCAATAATTGCCCAACAAAGTTTATCATTTGTCAACACCAAACTTGCAAATGTGACAGTCCTTATAAAATAGCCAAATTAAGCACAGGTCATCAGATTGTACCTTGATAAAATAGATAAACAAATCATAGGTCATCATGATCATGCTTTGATACCAAATGAGAAGGCACAAAACCCAACTAAGTGCATTTGATATTTCAAATATTTATATAAGCATAGCTATACCCAAATACAATAATAATACGCTCTCATTTCGTAATCATACCCCTAGATCATGCTAGAGGAGAAATAGGGAGGAAATAAATATTTGTATCCTATCACCTACTAATAATAAAGCCAACTAATACCTACATGATAATAACAACTCACATGGATTATTCACAAAACAATACCTAGGAAAAATAATGTAACAATTAATCTAGGACAACAATGTAATATGAAAGTGACACCCTCATCACAAAAGCATGACAAGAGAAATAGGGAGAAAATAAATATTTTTATCCTATCACCTACTAACAATAAAGCCAACTAATGCCTATGTGAGAATAACAACTAACATGAGTTATTCATAAAATAATACCTAGGAATAAAAATGTAACAACTAATCCAAGGTAAAAATGTAATATGAAATTGATGACCTCATCACAAAATCATGACAACTTGATCCATGATTCTTCTTAGGCTCTCCAACTGATTACTTCACCTTAGCCTTTCTCCATTTGGGGACCTGACATCATTGATAACATTCATTCATCATTGTCTAATGGACATAATTTCATTATCACTATCATTGAGTATTTCATAATATGGGTAGAAGCTATAGCACTATGCTAAGTTACATGAGTGCAAGTATCTAAGTTTACCTTAAACCATATTTTATGTCATTATGGTATACCTTCCATCCTCATCTCAGATAATGGAAATTATTTCAAGAACAAGGATGTCTAAAATATTTATGCCAAATAAAAAATCTAGCATAAATGGTCAACACCCCCCTACCCACAATGCAATGATCAAGTTTAGTCTTCAAACAAGAATTTGATTAAAATCCTTAAGAATATTGTTAATAAGACTATAGGGATTGAAATTTATATCTATATCATGCTTTGTGGACATATCACTCTAGTGTTCATACTTCTATTGTGATAATTCTCTATGCATTGGTTTATGGAATCGAATCCCTCTTCCTCTTTGAACTCGAGGTTCCTTCCTTGTGAGTCTTACTCCAAGATTCCTCTATTGGTAATGGATATCACCTAGGTTGCCTTAACTAGTTGGAGTTGCTTGATGAAAAGTAAATCCATACCCTTGAGAATCTATAGGTCTACCAAGATAGGCTACAACAAGCCTACAACAAGAAGTTTTGATGTAGGTCCTTTGAAGTTGGTGATTTAGTCCTCAAATAAAATAAGAGAAACATCAACGATAAACATGATCTTAAATAAAAAATTTAACCCAATTGGCTAGGCCCATTTATAATCACTATGAATTTTTATTTAGGAGCTTATTTCCTGGACACTAAGGAGTGTAAATATTTAAAAGAATCTATTAACATCATAAATATTAAAATATACTATGCTTGAACTTGCATGTCCTCATTGGTTATTTGCTTGATTGTACAATTGCCTATTTGCATAGCTAAATAATATCATTTTTTCTTACTTCATGTGCATTTGTCTACTTGGCTTGCTTGGCTACATTTAGATTCACTATATCCATCAAGATATTATGATGACACTAGTCATATTTTGTTTATACTTACATTGCACTTGCACTAGGTCACTAAGCTAGTAGGTCTCCCCTTGTCCCTAGTTCCTAGGATTGCTTATTTTTTTCTTGTCATCACTTTTATTACACACTCTTTATTGGCATGACAATAATCAAATTCTCAATATTATATTTTTATTTATCTATAATTTCTTAGATAAATGAAGAAATATTTCATCACTATTTCCCTTGTAACATTTTTGAAAAGAAGACATGGCATTGATAGTGTATCTAGGGCAATGACTAGTATCAAGGCTTAGCACATTGGCCACCCTTGGTACAATGATATTCTTTTTACAAGACTATTACTAGGAGGAATATTGTAGCCTCTACTATCCCTCTTGGTCTTTTTAAGATATTTACCATGATGTTGTGATAATATTAAATAGGGTAGTATGCTCCTATGATGATATTTACATAAGGTATCTAGCATTTGTAGATCTCTTTTCAAGCAAAATATTGGCATATGCTCGGACTATGCTTCCATTTTATTAGTTGTTATTAGTAGATTCTTCTTCATCTTCTTTTTCATTGATAGCTTTACTCTGGTAATCACTAAGATCTTGTCTTTGTTGACTTTAACCATTGGCTCAATATATTTTCTTTAGTTATATATGGGCTTGTTGTCTTGAGGTCTCTTATATATTTGAGGAGTACAACATATGGTATGATGTTCCTTCATAAGTCTGTAATGGGTATGTGATGATTACCTACAAACATTGACTCTATTCTCAATAATTTCCTAAACCTACCTTATAGGTGCATGTAGAAAGAGATGTGTTGTTAAATTATCATAGTGTAGCACCCTAAAATTGGCACAGTAAAATTGTCATAATTACATTCACCTTAGTAAATAATTTAAATTCAAATTTAACCTCCCAAACCGCCCGTTAACCGTCGGGTAATCTGTTTCCCCCTTTTTTCGTGCTATTTTTAGAGGTTGTTTTGACCATTTGATGATATCGTCACCGATCAGACGATATCACCCCAGATATGACGATTTCGTCTGGGCTAGGACATCCAGACGATCTTGTTGCAAAATTGATTGTTCACAATTAGCTTCTGTTCCAACGGGCCTCTAATCCGAGCAGAAGCATGTCTACGCCATTAGAGACCCTCCTCGTTGGAGATCTCCCAAATAGGGATGATCTCCAACCTCCTAACTACTCCCCTAAGCCTATTTAATCCTTAGGACCTTCCCTTCCCAACCCCTGGCTGAATTTCCTTGTAACTAGATTTTGCATGCATTAGAATACCTAGAACATCATTTTGCATTTGTTATTTTGAAGTTTTCTTGCAGGGACCTCATTGATCTTCAGTCGGAGCAAGCTTAGATCATTGCAGATGATCTCGTTCAAATCTCAGACAATCCTATCGTAATTCGAGATTATTTCATTGCTTCCAGATGATTTCGACTGCAATTCACATTGGGGGCAATCAGTGCCCAGAGTTTGCACTTTCTCTTATTCCTTTCACTGTTTTATTCTGCATTTTAGTTAGTTTATCCTTATTGCTTACTATTTTGCATTTGGAGTTCACCCATATAGCTTAACTTGCATGATAAGATCATAATTTATCATTAGAACATCATAATTTGTTTGAATTTTTGTTCATAATTATTGTTTAGTATTCATACTATCATTTTGTGTTGTTTCCCCCTGTTAGCACAGTAGTATTCTCTGTATTTTGCATTTTTTCTTATGTTTGTAGGTCTCTAACGAATTCGTCAGACGAATTCGTCAGATCTCAGACGATATTGTTTGATCTCAGATGATTCTATTGAATTCCAAACGATCCTGACTGCTTCAAACATCAGAATCTCCATCAGATATCCGGATCAGGTATTCTTCTTATTCTTCCTTAATTTCTCTATTTTTTTGTCTTAAATTTGTTCTCTGTATTCATTAAATCTGCATTTTCATATAGATTAATTTAGACTCATTTGGCCAAACCTAGGATTTTGAATGTTTAAGGCTAAAAACGAACACATAAAAACACATTCCAAACCTAGGCATGGAAACTGCCATTAAATGTTTCCTGGTGAACCCACCATCCGTCAAAAAATCATCAAAATACACCTCCCTTGAGAGGCGGGACCTTCGCAAAGTCCTCTCAGTCTGAAGTACCGCGACATCCTTTTCCCATCCTCCTTCCGGACACGAATCCTATAGCCTGAAGGTAAGGATGCAAAAAATTTGGAGCGATACATTTTGGTGAACCCGACGTGAATGCATCATAACCTTTTGAAAACAAAAAACAAAAACAAAAACAAAAAAAATAGAACAACTAAAAAATAGATGCATTTTAAAACATTTAAAGTTTAAAATCATGTTTAGATGGTAGCTCCTAAGAAAATATTAGTAGTTACTATAAATGTAGAAAACCAATTAGCAGCCATAGAAATCAACTCTATGCTTAATGTGCCTGAAACAAGTAGAAATCAATTCTTGTGGAACGAACTTGATAGAATACTTAGTCTCATCTCATCTAGGTCCACACAACTTAAACAGATCAAGAGGCTAGTCCTAGATAGAATCCTGGATCCTCATCAACTTGTATTTTATCATGAACTTCAGAGAGCCTACCATAGATGGTTAGCTTATAGGAGAGCTCTAGTATCTTCAGAATTGTTCACCTTCGAGGAATACCTCGAGAACACAGCCATTGTACACCAGTTCCTAGGTTGTGTAGAAGACCAAGAGATTGTTCTTACATATAGGGAAAGATGGAATAGAGTTCCTTGAGCTGTGTTATATCGAGAGTATTGCCACGACCTTTACTTTTATTAACCAGCATCTGAGACAGATAATATCACTATAGCTCTTTTCATCAAATTTTTAAAAGAAAACTTTCAATTTGAAGAAGAACACTTCATGACTCCTGAAAAACTCGAGCCTATTAATGATATTTATAAATTATTTATAGAAAACTAGATTATTACTTTCAGTCTTATTTCTTGCATTTATTGTGTTATTTGTTGTCTTTATTATATTATTTCAAAAACAAAGAAAAACTAAAAATTAAAAACTAAAAAACTAAAAAACATAGCAAAAACTTAAACATTTCATTTCAAATATTGTAGTAGGTATATAGTAAATATATACCTCTTAATTTTGTTGCATATATATATATATATATATATATATATATATCGGCTGAAATCAAAATTTAGCACCATGCCTAAACTTAGGAATGGTAAAGAAACTTTAGGAGAAGAAGAAGATTGGTTACAAGATACAACTAGAGACCCAAATGTCCATCCTGAAGATCCAACTTCGAAAGGAAAAACTCTAGATCAACCAGAAGATGACCTAGGTGAAGATATGAACAAGAAGGAAGTGTTAAAGAGGATGGATCCTCATCCCCTAGAGTAGCTCCAGATGGAACTATTGCTTTTGACAACATAGATCATTTCAAGAAATTTCTTGATGATAACATTGATGCCATTAATGTGGCAGTTCGTATGGATAAAGGGCAAATTAGTGACACTTAAGCAGCCATGGAACATATGTATGATGTGCGCATTAATCCCTTGTCTTTCATTGATCAAGAAAGTGACAAGGCTGGGCCATCCAATACAGACATGGTCACTATGATGCAAAACATGTCAAAACAACAGGTTATCCAACCTCCTAAGGAACCTATTATTCAACCTAAAATCATTCCCCCACAAAAGAAACCTTCCTTCATTACTTTATTTCGCCAAACTATTGAGCAATATGCTTCAAGTAAACAAAAACCTAAAACGAAGCCAAACACCAATTTTCAACAATCTGGAATACAACATAATACAACTTCAAAATTCCTTCATAACACTTTTCCTACCAACAATCTACACAATAGTAACATGGCATCTAATATTCATGTTCCTCCATCATATGCCCATAAAACCCATGTCAATGCCCTACCAAACCAATATGGTGGGCAAACTTAATCTGGAAGCCATGGTGAAACAATTAGCTTCACGTATGGACCAGATAGATCCCTACCATCCCTCGTATAATTATCGAGAGATATGTAGTCAACATTTGGATCCCATAGTTGTAGCTCAACCATACCCTAAGCATTTTCCCATGCCCATCCTACCTATATATAAAGGAACCAAAGATCCCATAGAGCATCTTCGCATGTTTAGGATAGCATGTCATGACATATCACATGATGACTTGCTATTATTAAAAATGTTCCCAAAAAGTTTAGGTGGAATGGCATTAGAGTGGTACTATCAATTGCCCACTCATTCTTTGAGAAACTTCGAAGAAACAATTGAATCATTTGTCCATCAATTTAGTGCCTACATCAAGAGGCATGTAACTATTAAAGATTTATACAATTTAAAACAAGACAAAGATGAATGTTTTGCTGATTTCTTAGCTATATGGAGGCAATTGACAGGAAAACTACACTTTGTGCTGCCTTATAGGGAGATGTTGGACATTTTTATCAACAATTTACAAGAACAAATATCTTATGAGCTATCAACTGCTACCTTAAATACCTTCGATCAAGCTATAGATTTAGCTTGAAGAGTAGAAGATGCCCTCATTAGGAGAGGCCAACTTAGGAAGAAGGATGATGAGAAAACATCCAAAAATCAATATAAAAACAAACAAGTTGTTGGTGACGGAGTCACTAACAACAAAAATGTTGCTAATATCAATGCAACAAAAACAACAAAAAAATTTATATTGAAACCTCCTGATAAGCCTCCTCGAGAATTCACTATATTAAATCAACCCTTATCAACTATTTTACCTCAATTACTCAAAAGAGGTTTGATCCAATTACCAGCTATCCGGGAACCTGATCCAACTATACCTAGATACAGAGTTGACTTACACTGTGATTTCCATAGAGGACCTGGACATTCTACCAACGCTTGTAAAAGGTTGAAACATAAAATACAATATTTGATTGATAATAATGAAATGGAAGTGCAAGCCTTCAAACCTAAACAAAACCCTCCTAATAATACTCAAAAGACCGTTCCCCAAAATCAAAATCAAAATGCTAATCAAACATTAGACATATTTCAACACCCTTTACCAAGACATGGTAAAGAGGTAGCCAATCAAATCGAACATCATAATGTTCCCCCTCCTACCAGATATGTAGGAACCATTAGCGAACAATTACCTGTTCAAGATCCTCAAATATTTGACACAACCTTATCCCTAGTTATGACAAGGCCTTTACATAATTTTCAAACTTCTGATTCTAGTGATGTAGAATCAAATAGTGAAAGTGAACTAGACATTACTTCAAACCAATCGAATAGTTTTGAAAATGAATCAGATCCTATTCAACCCGTCACAGATGCTATGGTTCTAGAAGAACCATTTCCTAGAAGAGTTACTACTCGACCTTATTCTAATATATTCCTTTCTAATGAACAAGCCATCAATGCTCAATCGAGACCAGTTCAGCGTCTTCACTATAACATTGTAGGTACCATCAGAGTCGTCACCCGAAAACAAGCTCAAAATTCCCAACAAGAACCAAACTAGAATGATGGATCAACTCCATTCGTTTTGAAAAACCCCAATAAAGGGAATCATGCTCCTAATGTTCAACCTAAACCCCCTTACAATATTAATGAACAATTGTCCAATACTACGGCCGAAATTTCCCTTTTGGATTTATTAAGATCCTCTCCCACCCATAGGGATGAGTTGATGCTTACATTAAGCCAAATGATGGTACCTCAAAACATTCAACCTGAAGCTATGGCCAATACTATCATCACTCGAGAGATTGATTGTATTGACTTCCGGGATAAAGATATCCCACAACATAATTTACATAAGGATAATCCCTTATACATTACTACTTTAATTGGGGATGTAGCTATCAAACGAGTCTTGATTGATAATGGCTCATCTCTAAACATTTGCACTTTTGACTTCTACCAACGATTTGGCTTTAGAAGTGATGAAATGAAGAAAACTGATATGATTATCAAAGCTTTTAATGATGAAACACAAGAAACGTGTGGAGTTATTACCCTCCCATTGCAATTTGGT
The DNA here is from genome assembly GCA_028583015.1 of Wollemia nobilis. Classification (NCBI taxonomy): domain Eukaryota; kingdom Viridiplantae; phylum Streptophyta; class Pinopsida; order Araucariales; family Araucariaceae; genus Wollemia; species Wollemia nobilis. The sequence continues at coordinate 430,765 of JAQPPZ010003013.1, forward strand.
CCTAGAACCCTAGAAACAATCATGTTTATTGTACATTGCCCAACATCGTACAATATACTTTTGGGTCACCCTTGGATCAATGCCATGCGAGTGGTCCCATCAACCTTACACCAATGTGTTAAATTTGAGTTTAAAAATCAGTTGGTCACTATCCATGGTGACCCTAGACCTTTTGATATGTGTGCTTTGGCAAAACCCGTTGGAGTGCAATTTTGCCCTGCTCTGTCATCCACACATCCTAGTTCTTATTTTTCATCTAAAACTGTGAAACACACACCCATAACTTCACCTATTTCCCCTCCATTAAATAGATCGACAACCCTCTAAACAAATCATTTTAGAACCTCAAAAAGATCTTAAATCTACAACCAATCCTTCAAGTTCTATCCCTATAACTTCAAAACCTACAGAAACATCAATCATACCTTCCACATCTCAAGATATAAGTAATAAGCCTTTTACATCTTATGCCCTTTCTGATGAACTTTTACCAGATTTATCCATAACCTTAATATCAAAAAAAACAAATGCTTTCATGCAAGATTCAATTATTTTGAATAATTTACTGCCATCTCCTCGTACTTTGGGCCTCCCACAACCTATGGGAAGTACTTACCAAGTCGGGAGTTGTGCCTTCATTTATAAAGGATATGACTGGGGAAGAATCCTTCGAAATATCAAAACTCATCATGAGGGATACGCTCGGTGTTATTTTACCAATGATTATATTAAAGCTAAACCCATGATGCTTAAAATGGGATATAAAGGGAAAGGCTTGGGACCTTTCCAAAATGGCATGAAAAAACCTTTTGAGGTAGAACCATGGCCTACTCGCTGTGGTGTGGGCCTATTTCCTAGTAAGGGTCAACCCTTTCCTTGTGAGGATGATGATTATCTCATATGTTATCAATATTATTTGGACAGGCATGTTGATTTGCCTCTTAAAAATCAGTCGTTTTCATGCAACAAGCTATCCATAGCTTACCCTGAAATGATTGGTGACCCCGATGAAGAGTTGGAAGGAGATATCTTCCATGATGTCTCTGTTGAAGAGATGTTACACAATGGATTTTATTTTGATGGTTCTATACCAACTATAGCCCAACTTGAGGCCACTAATCCTCAAGATGAATTATCTAAATTAACCTTACAAGAATTACAAGAATTGGGTGTTTCACCCGCCCCACCTAATTTTGAAAGAGATCTACACATGGAGGTAGAAAACGTAATTAAAATTAACATTGGAACTAAGGATAATCCTCACATAATCAATATTGGATCAGAATTAAGTCAAGAAAAACAAGAACAATACATTGCATTCCTTAAAGAGTATGAAGATGTCTTCGCTTGGACATATGAAGATATGCCGAGTCTAGACCCTTCTGTAGTCATGCATCATCTAGTGGTCCATCCGGATGCTAAACTTGTTAAACAAAAACTTAGAAAAATGCATCCCAAAGTGGCTCTGCTAGTCAAAGGGGAGTTAGAAAAACTCCTAAATGTTATCTTTATACAAGCTATTGATTATGCTGAATGGATCTCAAATGTAGTTCCAGTCACCAAGAAAGAAGCTACCAAAGTTAGGGTTTGCACAGATTTTAGAGATATTAACGCCGCATGCCCTAAAGATGACTTTCCTCTTCCAAACATGGATCAAATCATTGACTTTACTGTTGGGAGTGGGATGATGTCCTTAATGGATGGATTCTTTGATTATAATCAGATCAGGATAGCTCTTGAAGATCAGGCTAAAACAACCTTTATCACCCCCTGGGGTACCTTTTGCTGGAAAGTGATGCCATTTAGCTTAAAGAACACAGGTGCAACTTATCAACGAGCTATGACCTATATTTTTCATGATATGATGCATGATATCCTACATGATTATGTAGATGATATTATAGCTCGCTCTATTATTGAAGATAACCATTTAGATGATTTGAGAAAAGTTTTTAATCGATTACGAGAATATCTTATTCAATTAAATCCAGCAAAATGTATATTCGGAGTTAAGTCCGATAAACTATTAGGGGTTTTAGTTTCTTTACGTGGTATTGAAATTGACCCTCTCAAGATTGCGGCCATCACTAATATGCTCGCACCTACTAATATATCTGAGTTACAAAGTTTACAAGGTAAACTTCAAGCTATCCATCGCTTCATCGATAAGCTGGTGGACAAAATTGGTCCCTTTATTAAACTCCTTAAGAAGGATGTCCCTTTTAATTGGGACATTGAATGTAGAGAAGCTTTTGAACTTCTCAAAAAATACCTCCTTAATCCACCTGTGCTTTCACCACCTAAACCTGATCGCCCATTTCTCCTATATATTTCAGCTTCAGATTCTACCTTAGGAGCTATGTTAGCTCAACTTGATGATGAAAATAGAGAACGTGCTAATTATTATATTAGCCGAACCTTTATCAGTTATGAAACCCGCTATACAGCATTATAAAAACTATGTCTAGCAGTCATGTTTGCTACACAAAAATTATGACACTATATGCTTATTCAGAAAACTTGTCATTGCCAAATACGATCCCTTAAGGTATCTTATGAGTCGACCTTATTTATCGGATCGCACAACCAAGTGGGTTCTTGCTCTAAGCAAGTTTGATCTCACATTCATAGGACAAAAGTCTGTTAAGGGTCAAATCATAGCAGATCAATTAGTCGCTGCACCCTTAGAGTCTACCCATCCCCTCATCATCGAGTTTCCTGATGAATGCCTTCAATTAGAGGCAGACCATATTGAACAATGGTCCTTATACTTTGATGGAGCCCGATGCATGAGTGGGGCTGGTGTGGGTATTATTTTAATATCCCCGCAAAAACATCTTATTCCTCTATCCTTCAAATTGACATTTTCTTGCACCAACAATACTGTTGAGTATGAAGCTCTAATCCTTGGATTACGAGCTACTTTAGCACTCAAAATTAAACACCTTTTAGTTTTTGGTGATTCTCAACTAGTTATAAACCAAATTAATGAAGTTTATCAGACCAGAGATGATAAACTGCGCCCATATAAGGCCTATGTTTTACAATTAATGTCTCTATTTGATCAAGTTACCTTAGAAGCTATTCCTCAAACTAGCAACCGTGCAGCTGATGCTATGGCCGCAACTACATCTCTCCTGCACTTGGAGTTAGATGATGAATATTCCACTATCATTATTCATCGACTCTAGGAACCTGCTTCAAATAGGTCATGCTTAGAGCCTTTGGATGTGTTTCTAATCAATGAAACTACTCATGAACCTTGGTATACGGACATATTTGATTTTATTCAAAATGGGACTTTCCCTGCCAATTCTAATAGAAACCAGTGTCGGTTATTACGTCGACGAGCAAGTTGATTTGTAATAATTGGCAATACTTTATATAGGAGATCTTTTGAAGGTATCCTATTAAGATGTTTAAACTTAGAAGAGTTTAAATCAGCCTTGAGTGAAGCCCACGATGGATCTTGTGGAGGACACTTTAGTGGTAGCATCATTGCTAAAAAGCTCCTTCAGATAGGATACTTTTGGCCTACCATGGAAACGGATGCACATGAGTATGTGTGCCATTGCGACAAGTGCTAGAAACATGCTGACCTTGTCCATGCGCCTGCACAAGAGCTACAGGCTATTTCATCTCCTTGGCCCTTTTCCAAATGGGGCTTGGATATTATTGGCACAAGTTCATCATAACCGCCACTGAGTATTTCACGAAGTGGGTTGAAGCTATGCCTTTAGCTTCTTGCACTGGCACACAAGTCTCTAAATTTATTTTTAATTAAAATCATTTGCAGGTTCAGAATTCCTGCAAATCTCATCTCTGACAATGGAACTTGTTTCAAAAATAAATATGTTAAAAAATTATGTCAAAAATATAAAATTCAACATTGCTGGTCCACTCCCTATTATCCTTAGGGTAATGGTCAAGCAGAAGCATCTAAAAAAACCTTAATCAAAATTCTCAAAATATTGGTCAATAAAACTAGTCGTGACTGGCACATTCAATTATATCCAGCCTTGTGGGCCTATCGAACTAGTGTTCGAACCCCCACTGGAACTTCACCATTTGTTTTGGTTTACGGTGCTGAAGCAGTTTTCCATTTGAATTAGAAGTTCCTTCTTTGGCTCTGCTACTTCAAGATACCGAAGTAGGATATGAATATCGTGCTAGCAGACTCAGTCAGCTGGAACTCCTAGATGAAAAATGCATCAATGCTTTGGAGCATCTCCGTGCCTACCAAAACAAGCTTAAAAGATCATATGCTAAAAAAGTTTGTCATCGATCCTTTGAGATCGGTGACCTTGTTTTAAAATAAAATCAAAAAAATACAAATGCAACTAAGGACCTTAAAGGTAAATTTGAGCCCAACTGGCTTGGACCATATATTATTACTGCTAAATTTGAATCAGGAGCATACAAATTATCTAGCTTAGATGGTAAAGAACTTAAAGAGCCCATGAATATTTTGCATCTCAAATGGTACTATGTATAAATTTGGTCACTTCATCCATGTATATATTTGTTCAAAATCACTCTTGTATTTCTTTCACATTTATAAAATCCAAAAACATCAAAAACATTCTTAATCATCAAAAATCTTCAAAACTATTTGTTGCATTTATTTATGACACTTGTTAAATTTTTAAAAATAAAATAAAGAATAAAAATAAAAACAACAATATGCTTGACTCTTTCGAAACCAAAACAATATAAAGAAGAAAGAGAGAGTCAACATTCTCAAAACTTCTCAAAAGTGTTTATATATATTTTCTTACAATTATTGCAGTTATATGTTTCAAATTATTTTGGATGAATTAGCATTTATTTGGAATCCCTCACTTGCACACTCACAATAATAAATATCTTGATTTTATCTGGCATGATTACTAATCTCTCTTATATCAAAGTTCACAAAATTCAATTAAATAAAGTTTGAACATAGAGAATTGATCTTGTTATTTACTTAAACCAATCACATATTTTCACAATAAAATGATTATATTTGTAATTTCCATGTTTTGCTACATAGTAGACGTGGTTTCTTGAGCAAAAAGTTTCCCCTGCTATCCTATCATGCACATGGTCTAGAATATTTGAGAGTTGGCAAAAGGACAAGCTCACCCCTACCCAGAATAAAAATCCCTTGCTCTACAGCTAATCCGAGCAAGTATCCCTAGCAAAGAAAAATAAAAGAAAAGTTCAAGAAAAAAAGAAAAGAAAAATGTTCTTTTATATCATTATAGCAATATTTCAAGCACTATCTCAAAAATCAAGCAAACAAAAATACAAAAATAAAAAGAAGCAAAGTTCAAAAGAAAGCAGAAAGCAAGAATGCAATAAAATCCCTTTCCCTACCCTTTGAAAAGAAAATAAGGGTTGATGAGCTTGAATCCATGGAATTCTCAATTATTCGAAAACTGTGAGGTAAGCCCCATAACAGGTGGTTTGTGCCCAACCTGCTTGGCCTTGGGTAACTCCTAGTGTGGTGATATGTCTGTCACATTAGCGACCTTCTTTTGTACAGACCTATGTTTGCTTATGGATTAGCTAGCTCTTGATAATCTGACCTACATAGTAGTTTAGTATGGTTATATGCATCTACATCATGGTTAATGAACACTTATTTGGTTTCTTCAAATCACTTGTATCATATTATCTTGCTCAAAACTAGTAAATGCACAAAGCAATTGTACACACATTTGTATTTGAGAGATTTTGTGTATCATTATGATAAATCAAGATCGGAAATGAATTCACATCTGCACATGGGATTCCTTATAAATCTAACTTTTGTCTTCAACATACTTTGAAATATTCCTTTTGCAACTTTTTTGGAATAAATCAAGTACAGTTGTTAGCATAAAGACAACTATATAATAGAAAAATCAAAAATTTTATTTTAAAACTATACAATCAAAATATATATATCTGGTTGACTTTCGCAACGATGGTATAGTTCCAAAACCAAAATTGGAATTTTATGCCTAGCACAAGTCCTCATCTTCATAATTTTTGCTTATTACAAAATCAACCATGCAATAAAACTATCTCCTTTTGCTTTTCGCGATGATGGTATAAGTCTATACCTACATATTCTATGCCTAGCGCAAATCATTGTAACAATTTTTATTCCCCATTTATTAAAAATCATGAAAACCATATGACTTAATTCATTATGTTACACAAATTATGCTTTTAAAAAGCAAACACATTTTCATTATTTCATGTCATTATGTCAACCTTCAATTTTGCAATGATGGTATAATTCCTAAAGAATTATCCAAAAAATTTATCACACATAGGAATTTATGCCTAGCAAAAATAATTTTAACATTATTTCATGCATACTATTTCCATGAAAATCTGAAAAACAAACCATCATCACCATCATTCTTACTATTGCACCAAAGTCTTAAGACAGTCTCTTAAGCACTCTTTTGCTTTTAACAATATTTCTATACTAGGATTAGCTTGAAGACCAAGTGAGTAGTGACTCCATGAAATGGTCTATAATAGTGACAATGTCCTTTGAAATTATTGTTAGAAGCCTCTTTTTATTTTTTATTACATCACATTACAAACAATCAATTTGTCACATCATATTATTTCATTTAAAATATTACCACATGACATCAAAAGTATAAATTTTCAAAACGAAATAATTTCATGAATCCTCAATCCAATTATCAAATCAATCAATCAAACATAAAAGCATCATAAGCATACACATAACACAAGTCATATGATCAAAAACATATCATATATATGTCAAAAGTATATATACATCATCAAAACTGGATTGGTATGCCACAATATGTACCTCGGCATACTCAATCCTCTATCAACAAAACAAAAATATATATAATACAAAGCTATCATGTCAATCTGTACAAATTTGTGCAGTCCTCTAGCCTCGAGAGCCCCTCAAGCTCTCAACCTCATCTCCTCCCAGCCCTGAGGTGGACAAGGTGGCCCCATCATAGCCTGAGTAGTCCTAGTCCTCGATCGAGATGAGGTCCTCGATGACCCAATCCTAATCAGATCTGCGATGTTGGCTGGCAGGGGTAGTCTATCCACCTCTGGCACCAGTTGATAGTACAAAGTCTGGTAGAAAGTAATTTGGGCAATAGCCCATGTTAGCTCCCCAATGCTCGCCCCTCCGCCCCATGCCCTGAGGCATGCAATCTCATCTCGAAGATGTACCACCTTAGCTCGGTGGTGTGCAGCCTCATCTTGTAGATTCTGCACCTATGCCTGGAGACGATCCCTCTCTGCCTGGAGAGTAGCGGTCTCGATACTCTCCCCTGTGTCAATGCCCTTGCCCTTATCAGGCGATGGTGGCCTCTCCCGCTATGGAGATGGGGGTCTCACCTCCATCCTCTCCCTTTGTCGTGGCCTCTCCTATGCCTATGGCCTCCTCGGCTCTCTCCCGTCGTGACCCTATGCCGCCTCCATAGCCTCCTGTCGTTGCCTCCCTATCTGACGCACAACCACGTGTATCAGACCCTATGTTCTCGTCATCCGAGGAGGGCATATGCCTACGTACCAGGCATTGTAGCCATCGGCTACCCCTATGTCATCACCATCTACTAGCTGGATGGGGGCATCATCCACATCTTGACTCCAAAACCGTTGCATGTCTGGAGCCCTGCTAACTATGGTGTTATCCTGGATAGTTCGAGAAAACTCATAATCCCTTAGAGATGGGATCCCCTGCTGCAGACCAAACTAATGCAAAACTCGGTCATAGCGATGGAGCTCCACCTCTCCCCTCTCCATATGTATCCAAAAAACTTGCCTGATGCGAGCCAACTCCTGTTCATCCTTGGCCCACCCTGGAAGCTCCCTCCATGGCCTCCAGGTAATCTGGTTTGGGACTAAGTCATCCAGTAGTCTTTGAGACATAGGAAGGTCGATCCGTCGTTGTGACCCTCTTTGAAGCCACCAGTAGAAGACTCAGGGCCTCTCCCCATCTACCCCTATCAGAGGAAGCCCTACCGGCCTCTACACTACAATGTGCTCCTAGCACCAAACCTATAGAAGCAATGTCATCACCAGACATCGGTCGCCCTTGTACATGACCCCATACAGGATCCTATACAATCGACATAGTACAAAACTGCCCTAAGAGAACCTGTAGTCGTGGTCCCGCATATCGTAGATCACATCTGCGAGCATCCATGACACCCTGCACCCACTCTGGTGGCACAGCAAAATTCCACCAACCACTCCAGCTAGAACCCGTGTGAGTCTAGATGTCCTAGGCATCTGGCGTAGTGCCTCGATATTCACTCTGCCCTTCTCCAGGGTGAAGCTTGGGTCACCACACAATCATCCCATAGCATGGCCCTGATTGGCCACAGGAGTGATCAATTGTCCTTGTATGGGGATTCTTAGAATCCTCCATACATCCTCCAGAGTGGGAGTCATCTCCCCTATCGATAGCCGAAAACATGAGGAACCCGGATACCATCTCTCTGCTAGGGCTGTCAGTATCCCCATATCCGTAGACACCTGTGGAATCTCTGCCACATGCTGCAAGCCATCCTGTGCTAGCTGATCTCGCTCTGCCTGCGTAAGAGCGGCCAAGTCATCCCTCAAACCTCCATACTTCCATTCCTTGCTCTTTAGCAAACCTCTCTGCAACATAAACAACAAAACAACAAACAGTCATTAATAAACAATTAAAGTAATTAATAATGCAAGTTAAAGTTCAATTTTATGCAATTAATGATATCGCCCACTATTGGACTATATCGTCCCAAATTTGAACAAAATCGTCTTTGATTTCGCAAGCCGAAATCATCTCTAATTTGACGAAATCATCCCCCTTTCGCCGATTTCGCCCTCAGACGAAACTGACGAAATTGAGACGATTTCATCGAAATCGGGATGATTTCATCCCGACAACGTCGACGACCCAAAAATGGCCGTGCTGCTCAAAATTCATCTAAAATCTACCTAAAAAGCATGTAAAATCAAATTAAAGCATTCTAGTTAAGTCTAGACTCTTACCCATAGACCGCGTCGGACTTCTGTTGATCTGTGCATCTTCTCCACCATTTTTGCTTTAGAGCTCTAAAACTAGTAAAAATGAATTAGGGTTTTACCCTATTTTTCTTAATTTTATTCAAAAATAATTTTGCTTTTCGCGTTTTTACCTCAAACGTTCGATTTGGGTAAAAACACGGAGGGGGCACCATAGTAAGCTGTCGTACGATTCGACCAAGAATCATCGCCTAAAAATTGGGAATAATTTTTGCTTTCTCATAGATCGAGAGGAACTCATATTTAACGCATTTTCTTCAAAAAATTTTCTAAATATGGGGCAAAATGTAGCACCCTAAAATTGGCGCAGTAAAATTGTCATAATTACATTCACCTTATTAAATAATTTAAATTCAAATTTAAGCTCCCAAACCGCCCGTTAACTGCTAGGTAATCCGTTTCCCCCTTTTTCCATGCCATTTTTAGAGGTTGTTTTGACCGTTTGATGATATCGTCGCCGATCAGACGATATCGCCCCAGATCTGACGATTTTGTCTGGGCTAGGACGTCCAGACGATCTTGTTGCAAAACTGATTGTTCACAATTAGCTTATGTTCCAATGGTCCTCTAATCTAGGTAGAAGCGTGTTTGTGTCGTTAGAGACCCTCCCCCATTGGAGATATTCCAAATATGGATGATCTCCAACCTCCTAACTACTCCCCTAAGCCTATTTAATCCTTAGGACCTTCCCTTCCCAACCCCTGGCTGAATTTCCTTGTAACTTGATTTTGCATGCATTAGAATACCTAGAACATCATTTTGCATTTGTTATTTTGAAGTTTTCTTGTAGGGACCTCATTGATCTTCAGTCGAAGCAAGCTCAGATCGTTGCAGACGATCTCGTTCAAATCTTGGACGATCTTGTCGTAATTCGAGATGATTTCATTACTTCCAGAAAATTTTGACTGTAATCCGCATTGGGGGCAATCAGTGCCCAGATTTTGTGCTTTCTCTTATTCCTTTCACTGTTTTATTCTGCATTTTAGTTAGTTTATCCTTATTTCTTACTATTTTGCATTTGGAGTTCACCCATATAGCTTAACTTGCATGATAAGATCATAATTTATCATTAGAACATCATAATTTGTTTGAATTTCTGTTCATAATTATTGTTTAGTATTCATACTATCATTTTGTGTTGTTTCCCCCTGTTAGCACAGTAGTATTCTCTGTATTTTGCATTTGTTCTTCTGTTTGCAGGTCTCTGACGAATTCGTCAGATCTCAGACGATATTGTCTGATCTCAGATGATTCTGTCGAATTCTAGACGATCCTAACTACTTCAAACATCAGAATCTCCATTAGAAATCCGGATCAGGTATTCTTCTTATTCTTCCTTAATTTCTCTGTTTTTTTGTCTTAAATTTGTTCTCTGTATTCATTAAATTTGCATTTTCATCTAGATTAATTTAGACTCATTTGGCCAAACCTAGGATTTTGAATGTTTAAGGCTAAAAACGAACACAAAAACACATTCCAAACCTAGGCATGGAAACTGCCATTAAATGTTTCCTGGTGAACCCACCATCTATCGAAAAATCATCAAAATACACCTCCCTTGAGAGGCGGGACCTTCGCAAAGTCCTCTCAGTCCAAGGTACTGTGACATTCTTTTCCCATCCTCCTTCCGGGCACGGATCCTATAGCCTAAAGGTAAGGATGCAAAAAATTTGGAGCGATGCACATAGTATAATCATATATGGAAAATGAAATAAATGACAACTACATGGTCTTTTAAATATATATTCCAAGGAATATGGAAGAATTTAAACACTCCTCTTTCATTTCAATTATATCCTAGTCATATTTTTTCCTTACACCCTTGAGGCTTGGGGGAAGGGTAGGCTTTGTCATTCCAATACTTGATAGAAATTTAAGGCCCAATAGATTGGCTAAGTACTAGAATAACAAATCCTATGTTTCTTCTACTAGCATTAGGTAGCTACGAAATTTATCTAGTACAACACATCAAATCTTAGCAGGAAAATAGCATAGATAATGTTGCCTCTACCAGTCTTAGGCTATTATGTCAACCTATTGACACCTTAAATATATTTCCATATTTATTATCTTTTGTACTTTGGGACATAAGTGCAAGTGGATTCCCCTTAGTTGGGGGTACCTGATTATGATACAATTAGTTAATGGAAAGATCCACTTGGGGGTAATTTTATTTGCATGTTCATCTATCATTCTAAAACAACCCACCTAGGATGAGCTTTCCAAAATGCCCCACCTAGGGTGAGCATTCTAAAGCTTCCCACTTGAGGTGAGTATTCTAAAACACCCTACCTAGGGTGAGTATTCTAAAATATCCTATCTAAGGTGATAATTCTAAAACACCCTACCTAGGGTAAGCATTCCAAAATTCCCCACCTAGGGTGAGCACTCCAAAACACTCCACCTAGGGTGAACATTCTAAAATGCCCTACCTAGAGTAAGCATTCTAAAATTCCCCCTTTGGGGTGAGCATTATAAAATACCTCGCCAATGGTGAGCATTCTAAAATGCCTTGCCAATGGTGAGAATTCTAAAATACCTCACCAATGGTGAGAATTCTAAAATACCCCACCAATGGTGAGAATTCTAAATTACTATTGCAGAACCTTATTATTATTAACATAAAACATTCACTAATATGCAGAAATATCAAATCATTTATCCACAAATAATTATCCACAATAACAATCCATAAATGAGAGAGAGATAGATAATACCCTAGAGGTAGGGAAACACCAATAATACTCCTTAAGGAAGGAATCACTCCACAAGTTCTCCCAATATGAGAGGCCACTTAAGGAGGGCAAAGTACCATAAGCCACTTTGTGGGCACGATGATTACATAATATTCTTCTTCAATGATGATTACAATGACAAATATATCTTCTTTATATATCCATATTCTTATTCTACTTTGGGGAGCCTACTACTAATATAATATTATATTATAATATAATATTATATTATAATATAATATTATATTATAATATAATATAATATTATAATACAATCAACCTTGGGTTATTGGTGGCCCATGCCAACCCTTATACAATATAATAATATATCCCCAAATATCTATTCCTAGGTACCCTACCATGCCACCCTCCTTACAAATGTTTCATCCTCAAAATATATGAAGAAACATGATAATATGATTTGCTAAGCAAAGTTAGCAACTGGTACCAATCTCGATCATCCATCCATCCAAGTGAAACACGTTGATGTTGGTATGCCATTTTGTTACTTGAGTATCCAAATCTGCTTCATTGGCTCAATGTTTTTACTATTGTATTTTGATAACTTGAATGATGGGTCCACTTTTTCCTTGACGATGATGATCCATTTTGAAAACCAATATCCCTATGCTTTCTTTGCCAAACATTACCATAGTTGATGCCCTTTTGATTACATGTAGAACCATAATATTGTTGCTTTGAACCATACCCCCAAGATCGTTACCACTCATGGTGGTGTGTATGGTGATATGGTGCAACCTTAACTTGATGTTCTACCTTCTTTAACTTCTCAACATTTTTCTCCATTGTTTTAAATTATTATACACATTGTTCTTTCATGTTCTCTTTGTTTTTGTGTGTCCTTGTGCTCTTCTATCAAAGCTTCCTTTGAATATATTACTGCTATTTCCACTAAATTAGTTTTTGCTACTTCTTCCATGGACTCTTTTGCTGATATTGCCTTCTTGGATTATGTTTCAGGTTCTTCAATTTGTTTCTCTACAACCACTTCTTGATTTTCCTTGGATCCTTGTTCCTTAAGTTGAGAAATATCCTACAATGTTATCTTATTTTTCCTGTACCATAACTTCATAAACTTATTTTGCACATTAATGTTAATAGTACCCAAAGAATCTAACCAAGGATAACCAAGAACAATATCCTCATCATCCATATGAATAGCATGAAAATCTGAATGTAAAAAATTGAAGAACATGTGCTTATACTGAGAGGGGGGGTGAACAATATAATATAAAACTTTTCCCCAAATAGTAGCATCAACATTAATAAAGCAGTAAACATCACACAAAGCATCACACACATGAGAGACATCATTTTTAACGTGGTTCACCCAATGTGGGCTACCTCCACAGAAAATATTTCTTCTAAATATTTCTCAAATAATCTCTTGGGAATCCTTCCCAATTACAATGTTTATGGACCTCTATCCAAAGGAGATGTTGATCCCCTAAATCTCAAGTTCGTGGATCTCTTCCATAGGAGAACTCTTTCCCCTTCTGCTCTGGCTAGTGATCTTCTAGAAGACTCTGTCTCTCTACTGCACTGACTTGTGGATCTCTCTCCACTTGAAGACTCCTCACTCAGATCTGTCTTCAATTGTCCTGGCTGTTGGATCTCTATCCACTGAGACTCTGTCCTCTATACTCTGTCACCTCCAAAGCTCTATCAATAGGTTCACTCAGAACCTCTTCAAATCTGCTCAATAGGCTCACTCAGAACCTGCTCAAATATTCTCAATAGGCTCACTCAGAACCTGCTCAAATATGCTCAATAGGCTCACTCAGAACCTGCTCAAATCTGCTCAATAGGCTCACTCAGAACCTACTCAAATATGCTCAATAGGTTCACTCAGAACCTACTCAAATATTCTCAACAAGCTCACTCAGAACTTGTCCAAATATACTCAACAAGCTCACTCAGAACTTGTCCAAATATGCTCAATAAGTCCTCTCTAGGACTTGCTCAAATCTGCATAGCAAGCTTTCACAAAAGCTTACTCAAAATCAGTCCACAAGCCTTCTCAAAGACTTACCTCAAATCAGCTCAACAAAATCTCAACTCAATCTCATAGAAGCATAAAGAGAATTGTTAGAGACTCAATATGTTCTATACTCAAATCCCAATCTCAACTCAAATCAATCTCAACTCAACAATCTCATAGAAGCATAAAGAGAATTGTTAGAGACTCAATATGTTCTATACTCAAATCCCAATCTCAACTCAAATCAATCTCAACTCTCAACAATCTCATAGAAGCATAAAGAGAATTGTTAGAGACTCAATATGTTCTATACTCAAATCCAATTTCTTTCTCAACTCAATTCAAATCAGAATATAGAATAGTTTGTTTTATGGAACTTGAACAACCACTTCACACAATCACTTGACTAGGCTCAAACAACTCTACTCAACCAATCACCACAAGGAACAACTCTTTCTCACAAACCCTAGTCCAAGCATGAATCAACCAACTCAAAATGTCTTCAACAATACTCAACAACAACTCTTACATAACAATGATACTCATGTTCTTTTCAGCTCAAGTTCAAGTTCTTTGCACAACAACTCACTCCAACAACAATGCTTATAAAACAAGGTTTTAATCACAACTTTCAAACCAGAAAACCTTGAAGCATTAAACCAACTATTTTTGAATAGGAAACCACAATCAATCCTTTTCACTCCAATGATATTTCAGAAATCAACCACCCAAATAAAATCAATGGAGAATGTTACTCATACCTTTTTGATGCCTTATGAGTTGTCCACTAAATCTGCCACACTCAACACTTTTCCTTTTTCCAATCTCAACAAGGGTTAGAGATCTTGAGTAATAACACAACAATAAAATAATGTCCAAATAACACCTTATTACTCCTACTTTATTTTAACATCCACCAAAGTTATTTTTAAAGAAAACCCTTACTCAAAAATAACTTTCACTAAAAGAACTTTATCAATAACCCTTATTACTCCTAATAATTTCAAAAATCACAATTAAAAATTTAACTCCACAACTCAAACAACCACTATAACCTTATTCCTAAGGTTATTCAATACATCAACTATCAAATCACCTTTACCCCTTATCACTCCACCTTAGGCAATAACAAAATAAATAAAAACCTCAATACCTGCCTCGAGGGGAATCGAACCCCCGTCCTGTCCAACGTGAATGCCCTAGCCATGGCCAAGCTGTCGCATGAGCTACGGGCTCGTCGTGAAGAAAGAAGCGCCACTCGCTTCTTGTTCTTCTCTCCTTCCACCAAGCAAAAAATAAATGCGCCTTGAGCGCCTCAACAAAGCCAAAACGACGCTTGTGGGAATCGAACACTTAACCTTCCTGCCACCAACACCTTTGCACAAACCAAGCTACCACTAGGCCACACTACCCAACACGCTTTGGAAAATGGACGCGGTTAGCTTTCAATATTTGCTGCTTCACAAAACGAAAATAACACGAGCTCTTCCTTCGCAAAAGCAAATCGTTAATCTCAATCGAGCAAGGATGATCTTCTTCAAAAAATTTAATGGCATATATATATGCCTTCCCTTAGCTTGGAAACGTCGGTGCTTTTGAACCTTCCTTTATGACGTCGGTGAATATTCTTTTAATTTAATTTTAAATAAATTAAAATTTAAACTAAATCTTTAAAATTAAATATCTCCATCACCGGGGCACCTTTTTCGATGAAACAAAAAGCCAACTTGGGTTTTAAGAAAAACCCATTTCAAATCTGCCATCCATGGTTTTAAATAAAAACCTTTTATTTTGCCTACCTTGAGTTTTACACAAAAACCCTTCCTTGCACCTTTCATCAAAACATATTGCTATACCATCATAGATCCTTTTGACATCAAATAACCTTTTGACATCAATGACAACATTTTAGCTTAGGGACTCAAAATGTCCAACAATCTCCCCCTTTGTCATTGATGGCAACCCATATCCTTTTACTAAAATTTGACCTTCTTTTCTACTCCCCTGGGACTTTGCTCCCCATGGCTCAAAGCTCTCTCAAATATCAAATCTCTCCCCATATCAAAACTTTCCTCAATATACACAAATCTCTCCCCCTTTGTCATCAATGGCAAAGGGTCACCTTTGGGGCTCGGGGCTAAGAATGAGCCTCTTAGCTTAGCCCCTCCCCCACCTCCTCATGAGGTGGTTAATTCTAGGGTGGGAGTATTTCTACTCCTCGAAAGCACTTCTCTTTACCTTTATCTTTCTCTCTTCCTTTCTAAGTTTTTTGAATCCTCTCACTATTTCTTTCCAAGCCATCATCCATATTTATGTTATCATTTATGTTCCTATTCCTATTCCTGTTCTCATCCATGTTCATATTCTTATTCATATTTCTGTTCCTATTCATTCATACTTCTGGAATATTTGCTCTACACCATCTTGTTATGTGTCCATCATTATTGCACTTATAACACTTAATGTTATTATTCCTTGGAGGTGCAAATGTCTTAGGATACCTCCTAGTGAAACCATATCCTCTTCTGCCATGAATCCTGCAATTTATTGCCTTGTGACCATACTCATTGCATGAGTAGCAATACCCATGGAAAAGTTATCCTTTCCCATATTCCTGTCTTTCATATGACCTGCATTGTGAAGCCATGTGTCCCAAACCTGTGACATGAGAAGCATCTCCCATTGAAGCTTCCTTGCCTAGACCTCATTGGTCTCCTATTATGATTGTTGTTCCATCTGTATCTTCTTTGTGCATTATTCCTCTCTTTTTGAACTCTTTGTTGTCCAACTCATCCTCTGATGTCCCACTTTCACTTAAATTGTCTTCTTCTGATGTATCTTCTTCTGAAGTTTCTTCTTCTTCAAGACTTGAAGTAGATTCTTCTTCCTATTTCTTTTGAACCTTTTGGAAGCCAAGACCTGTTGAACTTGTTGTTTGTTTTTGTCCCTTGATTATTTTATCCACGTTCTTAGAGCTATTTTTGAAACTCTTCATCTTTATCTTGGAATCCTCTAAATCTTCCTTTAGTAGTAGCCACTTCTTGTGTTAACTTTTCACACTCCAAAATATTTGCTTCTAACTTATCCTTGAACTTACTTGCCTTAGCCTTTGACTTCTCTAAGTCCTCTATGAGCAATAATCTTTCTTCATCACATTCTTGAAACTGACTTTCAAGCTTAGAGTGTTGCTTTCTTACCTTCTTTACTGTGTCAAGAGCATAGATAAGTTCTCCCTTGAGATCATAACCATTCTCTATTGAATAATCCTCTATTTGTTTGCCTTTGTCCTTATCATTACTTCCTTTTGGCTTGTCTTCTATAGAATTATCTTCTTTACCTTCTAAGGCCATTAGAAGATTTTCATTTGGCCCCAATATTATATGTTGAAAATGGATCTCATTTTCTTTGGATAAGAAACATTTCTCCTTTTTGATTTCATTGAGTACATAAAGATTTCTTTCTCTTATAGCACTAGCTACAAGTTTTCCAGATTCAGATTTTCTTACTTCACATCTATCTTGATGAAAAGTTACTATATGACCTTGATCACAAAGTTGACTAATGCTCAAGAGATTATGTTTTAGACCTTCCACATATAGAACATTTTCAGCTTTTGCTTTCCCATTGCCTATACTTAGAGTTCCTTTTCCACAAATCTTTGTTGAACCATTGTCCCCAAAGTTTACTGACCCTCTATTTCCTTCTTTCAAAGCTATAAACTTGTCCTTTTCTCCTGTCATGTGTCTAGAGCATCCGCTATCCAGAAACCATTTTTCTTCTCTATCCTGTGCATGCAATGCTATTTGAACCAGCAAGGATTTTAATTTTCCTTTCCCTTTTTCTTCCTTTCTAGTACTAGACTTAAAGGTTTCTAGTTTGCACCTTCTAGCTGTATGCTCAAAACTATTGCATTTGTAACACTTAACATCATTATCCATATGTGGTGCAAGAGAATCTATACTACTACTATCATTGTCTTTGCTAGTACATTGCATAGCTCTATGACCATATTTATTGCAAGAAAAACAATGTCCATGGAAGGAATTTTGTAACTTATCTTGTTGAGGACTCAATCTGATATTCTTTCTTTTGTGGTCTTCTTTCCTTGAGATATGGTAAGATACCTCCATTTTGCTTGATGTTCCTACCTCTTGCTGACATGCTTCTTTCTCTAGCTTACTTGATGCTTTTTCAGTTCTGCATTTTAACTTCACAATCTCTGTTGCCACTCTTTCGAGTCCTACTTCTTTTGTTTCCAACATATCTCTCAACTGATGTTCAATATCTCTTCTTTCTTTCACTTCTATTTCGAGTTCTATTAGCCTTTGTAGAAGCTTAATTCTTGCCAATTCATCATTTCAAATTTGTTCTTTTAGTTGTGCCCTCTCTTCTTGAATCCTTTCAAGATCTTGGAGACAATTGAAGAGTGCTTCCTCAAAGTCTATACTTTCTTCACTCTTTGAGCACATGTGTGTTACTGATGGATCCTCTTCCAAGCTGTTAGACTCTTCACGGAGAGACCGACTCTGATACCAATTGAAGAACATGTGCTTATACTGAGAGGGGGGTGAATAGTATAATATAAAACTTTTCCCCAAATAGTAGCATCAACATTAATAAAATAGTAAACATCACACAAAGCATCACACACATGAGAGACATCATTTTTAACGTGGTTCACCCAATGTGGGCTACCTCCATAGAAAATATTTCTTCTAAATATTTCTCAAATAATCTCTTGGGAATCCTTCCCAATTACAATGTTTATGGACCTCTATCCAAAGGAGATGTTGATCCCCTAAATCTCAAGTTCATGGATCTCTTCCATAGGAGAACTCTTTCCCCTTCTACTCTGGCTAGTGATCTTCTAGAAGACTCTGTCTCTCTACTGCACTGACTTGTGGATCTCTCTCCACTTGAAGACTCCTCACTCAAATCTATCTTCAATTGTCCTGGCTGCTGGATCTCTATCCACTGAGACTCTATCCTCTATACTCTATCACCTCCAAAGCTCTATCAATAGGTTCACTCAGAACCTCTTCAAATATGCTCAATAGGCTCACTCAGAACCTACTCAAATCTTCTCAATAGGCTCACTCAAAACCTGCTCAAATCTTCTCAATAGGCTCACTCAACCTGCTCAAATCTACTCAATAGGCTCACTCAGAACCTACTCAAATATGCTCAATAGGTTCACTCAGAACCTGCTCAAATATGCTCAACAAGCTCACTCAGAACTTGTCCAAATCTGCTCAACAAGCTCACTCATAACTTGTCCAAATATGCTCAATAAGTCCTCTCTAGGACTTGCTCAAATCTGCATAGCAAGCTTTCACAAAATCTTACTCAAAATCAGTCCACAAGCCTTCTCAAAGACTTACCTCAAATCAGCTCAACAAAATCTCAACTCAATCTCATAGAAGCATAAAGAGAATTGTTAGAGACTCAATATGTTCTATACTCAAATCCCAATCTCAACTCAAATCAATCTCAACTCAGCAATCTCATAGAAGCATAAAGAGAATTTTTAGAGACTCAATATGTTCTATACTCAAATCCCAATCTCAACTCAAATCAATCTCATAGAAGCATAAAGAGAATTTTTAGAGACTCAATATGTTCTATACTCAAATCCAATTTCTTTCTCAACTCAATTCAAATCAGAATATAGAATAGTTTGTTTTATGGAACTTGAACAACCACTTCACACAATCACTTGACTAGGCTCAAACAACTCTACTCAACCAATCACCACAAGGAACAACTCTTTCTCACAAACCCTAGTCCAAGCATGAATCAACCAACTCAAAATGTCTTCAACAATACTCAACAACAACTCTTACATAACAATGATACTCATGTTCTTTTCAGCTCAAGTTCAAGTTCTTTGCACAACAACTCACTCCAACAACAATGCTTATAAAACAAGGTTTTAATCACAACTTTCAAACCAGAAAACCTTGAAGCATTAAACCAACTATTTTTGAATAGGAAACCACAATCAATCCTTTTCACTCCAATGATATTTCAGAAATCAACCACCCAAATAAAATCAATGGAGAATGTTACTCATACCTTTTTGATGCCTTATGAGTTGTCCACTAAATCTGCCACACTCAACACTTTTATTTTTTCCAATCTCAACAAGGGTTAGAGATCTTGAGTAATAACACAACAATAAAATAATGTCCAAATAACACCTTATTACTCCTACTTTATTTTAACATCCACCAAAGTTCTTTTTAAAGAAAACCCTTACTCAAAAATAACTTTCACTAAAAGAACTTTATCAATAACCCTTATTACTCCTAATAATTTCAAAAATCACAATTAAAAATTTAACTCCACAACTCAAACAACCACTATAACCTTATTCCTAAGGTTATTCAATACATCAACTATCAAATCACCTTTACCCCTTATCACTCCACCTTAGGCAATAACAAAATAAATAAAAACCTCAATACCTGCCTCGAGGGGAATCGAACCCCCATCCTGTCCAACGCGAATGCCCTAGCCATGGCCAAGTTGCCGCACGAGCTACGGGCTCATTGTGAAGAAATAAGCGCTACTCGCTTCTTGTTCTTCTCTCCTTCCGCCAAGCAAAAAAGAAATGCGCCTTGAGCGCCTCAACAAAGCCAAAATGATGCTTGCGGGAATCGAACACTTAACCTTCCTGCCACCAACACCTTTGCACAAACCAAGCTGCCACTAGGCCACACTGCCCAACACGCTTTGGAAAATGGACGCGGTTAGCTTTCAATATTTGTTGCTTCACAAAACGAAAATAACACGAGCTCTTCCTTCGCAAAAACAAATCGTTAATCTCAATCGAGCAAGGATGATCTTCTTCAAAAAATTTAATGGCATATATATATGCCTTCCCTTAGCTTGGAAACGTCGGTGCTTTTGAACCTTCCTTTATGACGTCGACGAATATTCTTTTAATTTAATTTTAAAATTTAAATTTTAAATTTTAAATAAATTAAAATTTAAACTAAATCTTTAAAATTAAATATCTCCATCACTGGGCACCTTTTTCGATGAAACGAAAAGCCAACTTGGGTTTTAAGAAAAACCCATTTCAAATATGCCATCCATGGTTTTAAATAAAACCTTTTATTTTTCCTACCTTGGTTTTCACAAAAACCCTTCCTTGCACTTTCACAAAACATAGTGCATGCCATCATAGATCCTTTTGACATCAAATAACCTTTTGACATCAATGACAACATTTTAGCTTAGGGACTCAAAATGTCCAACAAACATATTTATCCATGGTGATCTTCAAATCTTAAAAAATCTAAACATTCTCACCCTCTAGCTGTATGTCCTTAATTTTTGTTTCTTGAACTTGCAACTTCTTAGCCAAAGCAATATTAATAAAATTATACCTACTATCATGGTCAGTGGAAATAATAACTTGTTCTTTTTGAATGCTTCCATGAACCTGCAAAATAGACTTTTTAGATTCACACAAATTCCTTTGTCCATTTTCTAATTTATCTTCTACCAAAGGTATGGTTTCCTTTGTCTGCATACTGACATATTTTTTATCTTCCCTGACCTTCTCCTCTTTCTCCTTGAGTAATTTTATTTCTTTTTCATAGTCTTCATTTTATTTCTTGAAAACTTCCCAATCTTCTTTCATTTCATTTCGCTCATTTTGAAATCCCTATAGTTTCTTTTCAAGGTTTGTGATGACATCCGTCAAGCTATCTATCTTTTTATCCCTTTCCTCAAGAAATTTTGTAAAATATATTTGTAGTTCCTCTTTGTATTCCCATAAAGTAGCTATATTTTTATAGGGGTTCCAATTACTTAAGAATTCATGCTCCACTTCTTCCCAAGACAACTCATTATGGGTGCCACTAAGACTATAAAACCAAGAGAGAGCAACTTCTCCAAGAAATTGAGGAAGTATACTTTTCCAAAGAGGATGTTGATGATACAAGGATTTAAATTTTTTCCACCAATCCCTAGCATCAATATCATATGCTCCATAAAATATTTGTAGTTTCATAGTTGATACCCTAATGCAAACTAGGGTTTTTTGACAATATATATCATGCCCTAATGCAAACTAGGGTTTTATGAAAATACACATATTTCCACTGAGTTGAAGCTAAAATTCCTTAGATCTACAATTTTTATTCCAAAAAAAATAAAGTGCAACTGATTTGCTTACTCAAACTAAACAAATTTCATCTTTCAAAAAATTTGCAACTTGAAAATTTGTCACTACCCTTGTTCTAGACGACTGACTTCAGAAGGTCGTATCTCCCTCAATACTACTTGGATTACTACATATGACCACTCATTTTAAATCTCTTCAAATTATACACAAACTCATCCAATAATCTCCTAAATCGGATAAAATTTCATAGAGATATGGCTTCTGAAAGATGAGACATTTTTCTAGAAAAAATCTACAAAATTCATCACTATCCTTGTTCTGGATGACTAACTTCAACAGGTCGTATCTCCCTCAATATTACCCAAATTCTCCCTCAATACTACCCGAATTCCTTCATATGACCACTCATTTTAAATCTCTTTAAATTCTACACAATCTGATCTAAGAATTTCATGAATCGGATAAACTTACGCAAAGATATGGCTCCTTAAAAATGAGACGATTTTCCAAAAAAAATTACCCTAATTTTATAATTTCTCAAAAATCTCCACTTTACCAAAATCGTTGCTCTGATACCACTTATTTCAAAACTTTATTATTATTAACATAAACTTTGACTTGTTGATAATGGGGACCATGTCACCTAATGCAGCATTGTCTAAACTCAAGTTGATCAAGATTTTGATAAAGCTGCCTTAGTTGACCAGGATCGAATCTCTACTTTGATGGGATGTGGTGCTTTCTTGGTCATTATCCACTAAGTATTTAGCCTTGGCACTCTTGATTTCTATGATGGTTGTATCTTCCTCTCTTGGGAGCACACTCTCTAAACTTACATGAATGGAGTGATATTCATAGGATTGGCATCTGTGCTTTGTTTGTTCATGGTGTAGATGCCCCTAGTATTGGTATTTGTACTCCTATATATGGGGTGGGAATACACATTATTGATGTTTATTCCACATTTGTTTAAAGTGTGGTTGATTGCAATACCAACATCTACATTGCTTTTCTCTACATCATGGGCATTCATCATAGCAATGTCCACCCCTAATTCACTTTTACCTATCATTTTAGTGTTGGATTTTGTTCCTCTAATGAAAATAAAGGGACTTGTTTTTCCCATTATGTCTATAGGGATTTGGTCCCTCTTGACTAGACTTGTTTTGTTGAGTAATTATACCTCCCTTTCTTTAAATTTATCTTCTCATACGATTTACTTTTCTAGTTGTCTTCACAATTGGGATAATTGATATTTTAGATCCACTCATAGCTCTATTTATTTTATCTATACCCTTAGTTCATCTAAAGAGTTTTTTAGTTCAATCTCTTATGACCCTTCCTCTACCATTACACTATGATATCATTAATGACCATTCCAATGGACTATCACCTTGTATGCTTATCATTACTTCTAGCATGACTACCCTGCTCCACTATGGATGTTCACTTCATCACCTCTTTCTAGGTAGGTCAATTTCCCTTATCCTTGGTATGCTCCTAAGTGATCTCTTTTGAGCGTATTCATCTTGCTCTAGCATATCCATAAGCCCATGATGTGCTAGCAAACTTTTGATTCTTGCTTTGATTGTATTGTTTGCTCATATAATCCAATGAGTGTGTGAGATATAAGGGTAGGTTTATCTGAAATTGCTCCCCCCCTACCTATCTTCACATGGACTAGAAAATAGAGGTGATGTCTCACTAGCACTAAAAATTATTCACTGCTTGTCAAGTATGTTAGATATAAATACGCAACAATATTGTATGGAGTAGAGAAAAAAGATATGATAACTTTTCCTCTCACTATATTGCAATTATGATTTTTATTAGGTCTAAATAGAACCTAAAGTGCTTTATTAAATGTGAAGAGCTCCTTAAAGTATTCCTCTTTAGTTTCATGTAGCCTTGTTACTCTCACAGTTATTGCATTTTGGACTTTGATTTTTAACGCTTGGATGATAGTCTTCCTATTGTCCAAATTCATAGCAAATTCTATCATGATATCTTTATCATACCCATACATCCTTCAAAAGAACTTCATCCATCCTATTCACTCAAAAATGGATATAAACCTAGTATACCTTTCAAGCTCATTTGTATTATTGGCTCTCTTCGTAAATATTGTTTTTTTGGTAGATCCAAAGGTTGTTTGTCCTTCCCTTATTTCATCAAAATTGCTCTCAATGTAAGAGAAACCCAAGCTCTATCCTTAGTTCTTTGATATCTTCACTTGGATTTTATTTCTTGTGCTTCCTTTTTCTTCCCTTTGATATGTGTAGTGGGATTTTGTTGTCCCTATTAATCTATTTATTGATATAAAGAAGCCTTAGTCATTGCTAAAATCTTCTTTGAATAGTTTTTGGTACTTGCACTATTATATGTGAATTATCAATGATTACCACCTATTCCCTACTGTCTCCTTTACTTTCAATTACATGTGTGAAATTTAATGTGTCCACATGCTAAGTGTCCTATTTATTTTTGCCTCAAAAACTCATGCCTTGGATCCATGTCCACAATTTGTATCTACAATCCATAGTAACTTGGATATGGTAGACACCCATCATATGGTAACTTGGATATGTCAACCCTCGAGTATATGGTTGACACCGATCATAAGTTTTCTTATGCCCATCTAGTTTATATATTTTTCTCTAGCTCTTGTTTTAATTTATATCTTAAATTTCTTTTCAATAAAATTTCAAAATTTACTTTCTTTTTTAATGAACAAACCCAACTAGAATTCATTAAGGATACCATCATACAATTTATCATTTCATACTCATTAACTATTCATATTTTAATACATACAGAATTTAAGCAACTCCTTAAAAGCATTTAAATAATTATCCATATTTTAATTGATGTATATATTTAAGAACATAAAAACAACACATTTCGACATAGTAAGCAAACATCTTTGTCACATTTATCAAAAGTGTCTTTTTATATACATAGCAAGTTTATCATCAACTAACATTTTCATTGTTGTGCAGGACAAATTTGGGCCACCCAGGAACTAAAATTAAATTTCATAGTATGGATGATGTCTCATCTATTACGGTACCCATTTGGCATGGCATTTTGGTAATATTATTTTTTTATATTTTATGGGCTCTTGTTGAAGGGTCTGAGGTAGTTTAGTATCAAATACAATTGTAAAAGGAATTGAAACCATTGGATAATCCTAGTAAGACCTTCCTTTGATAGATGATAATTCTTACTGCAACATAACAACAAACTAGTTGACTACTAATATTGGTTCCTGTCTCTATAGAGATGCAGATAAGCTTTCAAATATTTATCTATTTCTATCAAGGAAATCCCTTAGGTAGTTTATTAGCACCTCATTAAACCACCAGAGATAGACCTACCATGTTTTCTACATCCTCTCATGACATTAGAGGCTTGATAAAAATGACATTTACTACATTATGATTAGATTCAAGTGTTGGTATTTTGTGCAAACCATCTTACTTACCCACAAATTCCATCTTTGGTATTTGTCTCTTGAGTATCCCATACATGACTCTACCTGTAATGTTGAAAGGAAGGATCATAATTACACATATTACACATAGGGATTCAAGACACAATTTATAACCTCCTTTATAACATAGTTGTGTAAATATAATTCACACAATAGATCTTGGTGCTCTGGTGCACTTGTGAAATAACATGGAATTTCTCAAACAGATCCATATCATACGATGAAATATGAAAATATCTTTGAAATTTAAACAAAATAAATTTCTCATGAATTATAAGTTTATAATTATTGGTGGTGCCCTACATTCTATTAGACTTGATACCATCCACCCCTCCATGCTCCTCTATTCTTGTACTTGTTATAGCTCCAACTATGGCTCAATTTTCTTATCTTCTTGAGTGGAAATTATTTCTTATTTTTCTTCAATTTTCTTTTTTAGCCTATGGTAAATCACTCGTAATTGTCCTATCTATTCCTCCATATGCTCTTCTAAGGATGACCATTTTTATCCTTCTCTACCATGATGGTTTCCATGACTTACATTAGTATTTTAGAAAAGTTAGATAGCATACTTATCACTTGATTTTTTTGGAGATATTATATTAATTGGTAACATTAAAGTACCATGGGGTATATTTTTAAAAATTTATTTAGGAGTAAGTTTTATATTTATCTAATGTATGTATTAATGTGTGAGCAGTGTCCATGTGTTATGTAATGAAGTGTGCAAGGTGTGCAAGTGTGAAGTGTGGGTAGAAATAATTTACCCACATCTATATAGCATCCCTTCAAAGATAAATTTTCTTCATGAATTAGTACATGTCAAGATGGGAAGCTAGAAGGACTTTTGGATGCATTGAGCAGCCATTGGGTTAAGAAACAAAGAGGCTAAGACATGAAGACTCATCAAGTTTTTACAACATCAAAAGGCAGTCAGACTTTTCAAATGCTAACCTCATTAATAAGCATGAAATATTCTATAATTTCATACAACTAAGTCTCAAAACTAACTAAGGTAGTAGAGTTTGACATTTTCTACAACATAGGACTCAAATTTTGTCTAAGTATACAAAGTGTCTAGATTTTTAAATATGATGATGTCATTAAAGAGGTGTAAAAATTCTAGTACCAAACAAGTCAAAATAGAGATATGGTTGAGTGTCTACACAAAGTCCAGAATAATGATGAAATTTACACCATCTAAAGTAAATGAAGTTTCTATGTTTGACTTCAAAGCAACTCCTACTATATGCAAAAATATGGCTAAGTATAAAGAAGCACTAGACTTTTCAATAGGATGATATCATCAATAGTACATAAAAAATATAGCACAGAGGAAGGCCAATACCGGAGCCAAAATATTTCTAAAGCATGAATCTCAACATTAGAAGGTGAAGAATTTTAAAATAGAAACATTTTTTACACTAAGTGTAGAAGGTGGTCAAAATTTTTAGATATCAACGTAGAGCATAATTTTTTTGCATTTGATGAGTGAAGCAATAATTTTGTTAAGTATTGATATGAGGAAAAAAAATTTGGTTAAGCTAACATCACTAAAGTGAAAAGAAATTTTGTCACTTGGATAATAAGAGCTAGACTAATTTTAGCTAATAAAAAAGAATCTAATAAAATACCAAGAAGCTTAGGCTTGCTCCTATCAAGCAAGAATCTATTGTTAGAGAATTTTAACAATTAGAGGCTTCCCTATTCAACACCTATCCTAATGTAGTTGTACCAATCATTGAGCAAAGTGGAATAAAGTAGATCTATCAAATGATCTCATGAACTAGCTTGAGACACATAAGATACCATGTTCCTAGGAGAAATGAGAGCCAACCACATTAGCATAACATTATCATTGTAGTTACACCAAAATAAGCTATAAAGGGATGCCCACATGATGTACTCACCTAATAGGATTGCAATTAGTTGTGAAGGAAATTAGGCTAAGTAATAGAACTCAACGTAAAAATATATATACTTGAACGTAACCCATTTTAATGGTTGACTTTTTAACTTTTACAATTGCATAAGTTGTATGATGATTGTATTGTGTGCCTCTTAATAAAAATTAAAGTGTTCTTTGGCTTCTATATAATAATATTGTAGAACATATATGTATGCTAATTTTTTTTTTGGTAAATAAAAGTCTTCATTAATTACTGGGTTTTGTAGGTTAACCCAAAACCTATTACAATATCTAGCCTTCTGCTGAGATTGTAGATCCTATTCATCCTTGAAACTTTCTTACCAGAACTTGTGTTGAATCCCCTACAACATCTTACTAACAAGGCACACCCATACCTAAACATAACTGTAAACATTACTTACATTGACAGAAATTGAAGTTTGGAACTTTGCACTTGTGAAACTTGTTGCTTGCCCATTTCCTATTCTCTATCAGAATCCTCCAAGGCTTACACCCTGTTACCTTCATTTCCAATTTGGTATGATTTAGAGGGAAACCCCATAGTTATTAACTAGCTCCATGGGGAAAGAACACCCATTCATATTTCTCCTTAATGGGTAGGTTTCTTTTCATGACTAATAATGTTTTCCACTTCACATGGCACAACTTGTGTCCATGTCACCAAACTACCAACATCAACACCTATTTTGGCTAATTTGTCAACTGACCTGTTGGCCTCACGGTACACATGATGAGCCATCTTATTCTGTCTTGCTACAAAAAGGATCCTCACTTTATGGATGACTCCTTCGATTCTCCATGGAGGTTTTTTGCCATTGGTTAACAAGTTGATGATGTTCATCGAATCACCTTCAATCATCAAGTTACCTTGAGTTTCTTGGGCTAATTACAACCCTATCCAGAGGGCTCTAGCTTTTGCTTCATTATTAGTTTTGATTCCCAATGGTTCAGTGAATGCCTTGACCATATTTCCTTGATGATCCCTAATTATTCCTCCAGCTCCAGCTCTTCCTAGGGTCTCCTTGGCTGCACCATGAAAATTTAGTTTAAACCCAACCCTGGGGGGTGGCTCCTAAGAAATATCATTTCTGGGATTGGGCAAAGGAATGGAAGGTTTGTCCTCAATACCTAAGTCCCGAGCTAATTATTTTTCTTGGTGAGGAATTGAGTGGTTCTCATCCACTAAGGTGCTAAGGTTTTCTTTTGCAAAGACAATAATCCTATTGAGGATGGTTTTTGGGTTGTGAATGGTATCCTTAAAGGCTCTATGGTTCCTTTCTAGCAAAATATACTAGAGAAAATGATGCCAACATATTTTCCATAGGTACTTAAGTTTTATGCTAACAAAGGGTTGAGGCCATTGATGGAACACTTCGGATATAAGAGTAGGCTTAAACCACAAGATCCTAAAGGCTTGGGAAAGTTCATCCAGGATGGACTCCGCTACCGGACACTCCAGAAACAAGTGTTGGGTAGTCTCCCATCCTACCCTGCACATGTAGCAACGGTTAGCAATAACCATACCTTTGGATAACATATTGTCCATAGTGAGGATTTTTCCTTGAATCACCAGCCATGAAAAAAAATATTTTAGGAATTAAGCCTTTGATCCAAACCAAACTCGATTGAAATTGTTGACCTTCCACATTGAGAAGCAAATTATAGGCAAACTTAACTATGAAGTCACCACTTTCAGTATCAGCCCAAACAATGTGATATTCATCCTCTCCAGAGGGAATAATTTTTTGAGTTAAAATGTTATAAAGCTCTTCAGACTCCGCTTCGAAACCCTGTACTCTAATGTGTTTCCACCTGTTGATATTTATATCCTGCCACATATAATTTGCAACCTTCTTCCCAATATGCTGCTCCATATGCTCTTGAATCCTAGCCAAACGAGGATTCTGGGATAACTCCTCATCTCTCACCCACCAATCCTTCCAAAATTCTATTGTTTGCCCATTTCCTATAATCCATCTAAGACCTTTCTTGACAAGATCCCTGCTCGTGAGGATTGCCTTCCAAAAAGCAGAACCCTTGCTTGCTAAGTTGTCATTAAGGAAGTTCACACCTTGGAGGTATTTCCTCCTAACTATGGTAGTTCATTCATTATCAACCTTAGTCAATAACTACCATTCTTGTTTGTCTAACAGAGTTGTATTGAGATGAGCAACTCTCCTCAATCCTAACCCCCCATCATCTTTAGGTTTGCAAACCTTGTTCCAACCTACTAAATGGATCTTTTTCTTATCCTCAGTCCCTGACCAGAGAAATTTTTTTTGAAGCTGCTCAATTTTGTGATGCACCTTGCTGGGAGCTCTGAACACTGATAGAAAGTAAACGAATATACTTTGAAGTGAAGCCATAGTTAAAACTGCTTTTCCTGCTGGAGATAACAGATGTCCTTTCCAACCTGCTAGCTTTTTTTGGATCCTCTCTAGAACTGTGTTCCACATTGATCCTTCAGGTTTCCCCGTAAAAATGGGAAGACCTAAATAGGAGGTGGGAAGGGATGCAATATGACATTAAATGATCCTTGATATGTTGTTTTGCCTAGGAATGGGGGTATTGATGAAATAAAGTTTGCTCTTATCAAAATTCACTTTCTGTCCAACCGCTTCTTCATACATTATGAGAATATTTTTAATCCTTCTTGCCTCAACCACAGAAGCCAAAGTTAGTAGCAATGTATCATCAACAAATTTTTGATGTGTCACTGGGGTAGTTAGCGACGTGGCCTTGATACCTGATATGAGTCCAGCTACCGCTTCTGCCTTAATGGTTCTTCCCAAGGCCTCAACTATGATGATGAAAAACATAGGACTTATAGGATCTCCTTGTCTTAGACCACATTTACTTTGAAAAAAACCTGTAGTAGACCCATTAATCGAAACTGAAAAACAAGGCTTAGAAATACAATCTCGTATTAACTTGACCCATTTCATGTTGAAGCCAAATTTTAATAAAAACTGCCTCTAGGAATTCCCAATTTATCCTATCATAAGCTTTGTTTGTGTCTAACTTTAAAGCCATGACTACTTTTTTGGTCTGAGCAACTGTATGAAGAGCCTCATGAATAGTAATAAATCCATCTAAGATTGATCTTCCTTGTACAGAACTTCCTTGAATTATATCAATGATAACTGGTAGAACTTTCTTCAAACGGTTGGCTAAAACTTTGGACAAAATTTTATAGGATATATTACATAGGCTAACCGGCCTAAATTCAGCCATAGTCTTGGGGTTGGGGCCTTTAGGGATCAAAGCAATGAAAGTTGAATTGAAACCCCTTGGAATATGATTTGAACTTTGGAACTCCTTGATTGCAGCAATAACTTATGCTCCAACAATATCCCAACAAACTTGGAAAAACCACGGTGAAAATCCATCCAGCCCAGGAGCTTTGTTAGGATCCATGTTAAACAAAGCCTCCTTGATCTCTTCATCTAAAAAAGTTGTTGTAAGAGACTTTTTAATCATTTCATAAATGATTTGTGGAATGAATTTAAGGAGAGAGTCCTTTGCTTGGGCATTATAGGCCCATTCTTCACCTAATAATGAACTAAAAAAATTAACAGCCTCATCCCTGATCTCCTGAATTTTTTGAGTTGAGGATCCATCCACCTTAGTTAAATTTCTAATATTATTGTTGCTTATATTGCTCAATGTGGTAACATGGAAAAATTTTGAATTAGAGTCCCCTTACTTTAGCCATAATGCCCTTGATTTCTGCCTCCAATACATCTCCTCACAAGCTAAAATATTATAAAACTCACAAAGGGTTTCCTTCTCTTCAGTCCTTGTCACCTCATCATAGGTTCCATTTTAGATTTTGCTTTCTATTATTCTTAGCTTTTCCCCCACTGCTCTCTTATTCTCAAAAATATTTCCAAATACTTCTTTATTCCATATTCTAAGGTTGTTTTTCACCATCTTAAGTTTTTGAGATAGTTTGAAGGAAGCACTTCCCTGGATAGGTTGTTGCCACCATTCCTCTATTTGTTTCTTGAATTCCGGATGTTTAACCCACATTGACAAAAATATGAATGGATTTTTAAAGGAGTTAGCCTGAAATGCCTCCCATAGAATAAGATTATGGTCTGAAGCGCATTTAGGAAGGGCTTGTAACGTTGAATCACCAAACATTGTTGTAGCTTCCTTGGATAAAAAAACCTATCCAACCTTTCTTGAATCATCTGACTTC
Source organism: Wollemia nobilis (assembly GCA_028583015.1). Classification (NCBI taxonomy): domain Eukaryota; kingdom Viridiplantae; phylum Streptophyta; class Pinopsida; order Araucariales; family Araucariaceae; genus Wollemia; species Wollemia nobilis. The sequence continues at coordinate 462,317 of JAQPPZ010003013.1, forward strand.
CTATCCTCTTGTTACTCCATGTAAATTTGGCTCCTTTTAGTCTTACATCCATCAATTCATTTGTGTTAATGAATTCATTGAAGTCCTCCATGCTCCTTGAGGGTAACCCAAATCCTCCCTTCTTATCAGATGGGTAAAGTGGGGTATTGAAATCTCCCCCAATCACCCAAGGAATGTCTTTAAAATCTTGGCTCAAATGCCCCAAAAACTCCCACAGTTTAGATCACCCTTGGATAGATGTGGGAACATAAACATTTGACATAATCCAATTCTTATTAGTATCAAAATCATGAATTAACATGCTTATGACTCTTTCATTTGCTTGAATAATACTTCCTTCTATTTTAATAGGATCCCATAAGATCATGAGGCCCCCAGATGCTCCTCTCACCTGTTGAAAGGCCACTTCCCCTTGCTTCCAAATCCTTCTAGCTATAAGTGCTGATTGTGCCGCATCTTTTTTGGTTTCTTAAAGAAAAATAATAGTAGGACTCCAATCCTTCCTTATAGACTTCACCATCCTTTGTTTTGGTGGGCCGTTTAGGCCTCTCACATTCCATGAGATAATCTTCATTTAGACTATTTGATATTTTTTCCCCGCCTCCTTCCCTAAGCCAAAGGGGGTTTATCAATTTTGCTATTATCCTGGACAGGAATAGCTTGTTGTAACAATGTTCTTTGCTTTCCATTTGCAATTTATTCATCGATTCTCATTCTATAGTGCTCTACTGTAGATACTCTCCCTTTCTTTCTTTCACTTCCATAATCTATCAGAGGCTTGGTGGTGCTTCTAGTCTATTTTGGACTAAAATTATGAGGCATATACTGTGATAGTCTAGGGCTTGAACCTTCTTCCTCATTTTAGGGGTTTTCAATTCCCTCTTCATCCTCAGCCTTCTTTTGGTTCACCTCTCCTATATGGTTCCTAAACAAGGGGCTTTCCTTCAAGGAACCTTTTACCGTTGGGCTAGTCTGATAAGGGATAATTTGCTCCACTACCGGATTAGGAGCTACATTCCTACCTCTTGTTTCCACAACTTCGACTCTTGAATCTATTTTTTCCATGTTTAAACTAAAATGACCTGGCAATTTTTCTTCATTTTGAGCATAGCTTTTGGGGCTTTTTTTCATAACTGTGGATGGTCCTGATTTGTATGGGGAGTCTAGGGTTTTAGGAAACTTGACACTGATGGTATCATCCTTACTATTTTCTTTTTCAACTTCTAGATTTACTAGGATATCAAACATGTTCAAGCTGGGATCTTTATTACATACCTTATGATTTTTGCCTCCCTCATTATGTTGCTTTCCTTTCTCCTAGATTTTTGCTAGTTCTGTGTTGGCTTGGTCAGCTTGGTTATTCTTAACTTGTCTGTATCCTTCCAAGTTAAGACGCGGTCCTTGAAACTTTGGGATCCCTCTCCCATTAGCTTTCCCCAGAAAATCTTTGCTCTTGGTTTCCTTATTTACAGTTATTGTCAGACATTAGGCTTGAAGTTGGCCCTGGGTTTTGCACACGCTACAAAATGTCAGCTTGTTCTCATACTCCACAGGATGAATCCTTATAAACTCTCCATATGATAGTTCCACCTGAGAAGGTAGATCAAAATCCAAGTTTGCATTTACATAGATCTTGGCATGCGTTAGTATAGTCCTTTCTCGGGTTGAATGGTCTATTGCCATGAGCTCTCCTATCGTCTTTGCTATGCCACTAAGCCAGTACTCATTAACAAACTAGGCTTGGAGGTTTGGTAAGCGGACCCAAATGGGTGCTATATTAATGTTCTACTTCTCAAGGTTGAAATCCTCCCCCCACTTCCTCAGAAAGAGGCTATGTCTTCCTAGAAACCAGGGTCCTCCTATCAAGATGCGCTCTGCATCATCTTTGTTGTCGAGTCTTATCATAAAAAAACCTCTTAACATGGCTACGATTTCTAAGCTTCCTGAAGTTTTCCACTTTGTCGTGGCCCATATGCTAATTTTATTGTTAAGTATTTTTTTAAAATTGAATGAACAATGTATTTTGTTAAAGTTATTTTGTTATCTTAATTTCTCCCTAGATTACTGTTTATTCAATTCCTAGAATATTTAGTTGTTTATGTGTTGATATGACTAATGCTTTACAATATTTGAGGATGGTTGGTTTTTTAAGTAGTTACGTTTAGTTAAGAGTGTGATACTCTCATACCTTATGTCTTTTGATGTTGTTGAATCCTAGAAATTTTAAGTTCTAGATTCTAACTCTACGTAATTCTTTCTTTAATCTGCAACTCCTCTTTTTGTTAGTTTAACTAGTTTCATAGAAATTGACCTTCTTTGAAGGCTGATCCAAAATCTACTCCAGCTATTCCAATATTGGATGAGGTCTTGAGGTTACAATTCATCCACTTAGGTGGATTTTAGACCAATATGAAGTGTGCAAGTGTGAGTGTGCAAGGTGTGAAGAGAACAAGTAAAGAGGCATAGGTGTTAGGTGTCTAGTATATTAGTGAAGAGTCATGATGATTGTTTTCACAATGAGAGGAATGTGAAAGTATGTATACCTCTAGATTTCGAAGAGAGAAATAGTTAGGAATATTTAAGAGTCATTTATAAAATCATATGTTGGATACAAATCTCCATGTGATGTAATCAATTTGAATTCTTGATGATTTATGAATATAGTAGTGAGATATTCTATTGTGAATATTGATGTTATTTATAAATATGATTTATGTGATTGATATTTTGATCCTATAATATTAACCTATGAGATATTTTTGTATAATTTTCATAAAAATTATTGTGGTTATACTAGGTTGATATTCTCTTGTTGCTCCTTCTATGCTTTCTTCTTTAGAGGTACCCACCCTTGCTACTCCAACCAAATTTTCCCTATGAGCCATTGAAGTTGGTAGAGACTCAAGTAGGTTAAATATGGTCCTACATGACCATACCTCTAGTTTTTCCTTCAAATGGGCCACCTTCTACTCTAGTTGCATGACCCTCTCTTACACTACTCATAGCTAGTTCTCCTACTCCACTTATCATTTCATGGATTTTTATTTTCTCTTCTCCTTAGTTGTGACTCTTGGGTCCATATTGGTTTCTTTAGGTTTGTGTCCTTATTCAATATTGATAGGCATAGATTGGTTTATGGATATTTATCTTTCAATTAGTCTTGCATGACCTCTTGGGCTCCTTAACCTCTTTAATGGATCTTTGGCTTTCTCAGATGCATCTACAATATGCTCTCCTATCATCAATTCTTTTTTTACCCCATCCTTTGTGTCACTCACAAGAAATGCCACCCATGATAGTCATTGATGGATCAATTGGTATTTTATTATCAGTTCAACCAATACATGGTGTGATAGGATCAATGGGCTTTTGTGCTATTGGTATCTCATGCTCATATTTTCTAGCACTTGACCAAGATAATATGGAACATTCAATTTAAATTCTTGAACTCCTTAACCCACTTGAAATGTAGCAAAAATAATAAATTGGTGAACCATAATGATAGAGAATCATCCATCACCTATGAAGTACTTCAAATAGTAGAATACAATCACATCATACAACTAGGATAATGTAGTTCTTACCATCATCTCGTCATCAAAAAAATTATAGGTATTTCACTCATAGGGTAAGAAGAAATTCTCATGCACATGTTATGTGGTGATTGGATCTCTAAATTTACTTTTCCTATCTATTCGAAGTCTAGTTACACTTGCTACTATGATCTTCATAACCTTAATGTCCATGCCTCACACATTTGTTCGATATTCTCTCTAGTTGGCCATGAATTTTATGGCCACCTCTTCATCATATCCTTACAATCACCTAAAGTAAACCATAACACTTACTATTTCTAAGAGAACCTCTACCTCTAGGCATTGTGGCATCTATTCTAGGTTTGTTATCTCTCTCCTTATCAACTTTCCTGTTATCTTGTCTACAACTCAAAAAATAATTTTTCCCCTAAACTCTCAATTGTAGATGATCCTTAATTACTTCAAACAACATACCGCCAACAACAAGTGTATAGATATCATCACCATGATCACTATGGATCCCAAGGCACTATTATTTACCATGTGGTAGTGATGCATGGCCCAAATTCATGTACACATGATATGGATTATTAGCTGCTTCTTAAATTTATATGATGTTATATGTGATAATTATTATTCCTCATTCCATGCTCCTATTATTCTCTTGAGATTTGCATTTTTGGCTGGTTACTACCTATCATTCTCTAGCATTGTAATTTTATTTTGCATCACACATAATTCCTTGTATCCATGTATCCTCAAGAATAATTAATACTTTGTGTACATTTCCTTTTTTATCCATGAGACTATGTGCTTTTTGAGTTTCTTTAGTAACTTTTGCATTCCCCTCTAAAACTCAAGGGGGCACACCTAGGGCAAGTTATACTTCCAAAAAATGATACTTTTGCTGCAAAATTGGGGTATCTATATTTTTTTTTGTGTTTATTTTATAATGAATGCATCAAAAAGGGAAAAAGTATAGACATCTAATTTTGTGCACCATAACTTGCCCACATTGAGAATACAATTATTTCCTATAAATCATGATCAAGCAGTATAGAAAAGAATGTGAGAGAATGGATATTGGAATGGTGGAAACTAAATACCCATATACAATTTTTATGAAAGTCTAGACTATGAAGGAGGTAAGAATTCCTCTTCTTACATTTAAATATTATTTGTAAGAAGTTTATCGGCTGGAATCATGAAGTGTGTGTAGTTTAAAAAGTGAAGCACAAAGGAATTAAATAAAAGGGGTGAAAGGAGTTACTTTGCTAGGGATGAATATTTTTGTGCATGTAAATAATAGTTTGAAGAAGTTTGTTGGTAAGAATCATGGAGTGCACACAACAAAGTTAGGGTTTGCAGAGTGAAGCACAAAGAAAATTAATTAAAACCACAAGTGATAGTATTTTATTTTTCTTGAAACTATAATGTGCTTAGATCTATTAATGTAAATAAAATGAAAGTGGATCTAGTTCTTGACTGATTTCTTTAAAACATGACACAAGAAGCATTACCATTTTTTAGAACTAAAGTGTACTTAGATATGTTCCTATGAATAAAATGAAGGTTAGACAGTAACATTTCTAGAACTGGAGCATGCAAAAGGTGAAAGGAGTTAATTTGATGGAGAGGAATATTTTTTTGCATGTGAATGGTTGTTTGAAGAAGTTTTTTTTATTGAAATCATGGAATACATGCAATAAAGATAGGTCTGCAAAGGTAAAATATTAACCTTTTTTTTATTTGGTACGTTTTAAATGGAAATATAGATTGGGAAATTGGTTTCTTGTTTGATGGAGAATGAAGAGGAACATTTGGACTTCTCGAAGAACCCCTTTGAGGGATAGCATGTATTTTCAACTCCAAGGACCAGGGTTCCTATTTCTAGATAATATTTAGAAGTTGAGAACAGGGGACCCTTGGGTTTTTTGAGTGGTCAAAATAAGACTATAGTTCATCAAAATTTAGTGGACAAAAGGGATTCTATATCAGTAGGTTCTAATCAGGTTGATTGCCCTATTAACTGCTCACTCTCAGGTATCTCAAAACACTCTTCTCAAGTTGTGGGTTTTATGAATGAGCATTATTTCATTATGGGGAAAAAAATTTGAGCAAGCTCAAAATAATCCAAACTCACTTTGCTTGATGAGGTTTCCTTTGTTTGGTTATGGTTTTATTGGTAAATATCTTTATTTTGAAGTTATAAGTGGAGTGGGTCCAAAATTTCAATAAGCATAGGCTATAACTTTGGTTACTAAAGTGCGCAAGGCACACAAAGTGGTTAAAAATAGAAGGTTGAAGATCATAATTGTACTTGGGGAAGACCTGAGGATGGAACAAGTTCTGGAGTTTTTGGGAAGGACCTTATTAGGAAGTTTCATGGATGTCAAATAGTTGATAATATATTAAATGAGTTTTTATAGAAGGTATGGATCCCAATCTTAAGATATAGATCAATTTTTCACGTACTTGTCAGAGGATGGATAGGTTTCCTTTTCCAATATGAATAAGATGCATAAAATAGTTTGGGAGATCATTGGTATTAGGGGTCTTATTTTTTGGTTTTGAAGGCTTGGATGACTTGCTTTGGTTTTAGGAATGAAGTTTCTAGGACAATCCTAATGTGGGTGAGATTTAAAAATCTACAAATGGAGTTATGGTTAAAAAGAGCTTTGAAAGAGACTAGAGATTCATTAGGTAAATCCTTGGATATAGATGTTTTTTCAAATCCAGTATTTTTTTGTCTGTAGCTTGGGTTTTGGTTGAGATGGATATTAGTAAAGGCTTATCGAATTGTATGGAGATAGTTGTGGGGAATATAGTTCATAATAAAATCCTAGACTATTTGAATATTCCTTTTAGATGTGTTCATTGTCATGTTTATGGACATATTGCTAAGGAATGTACTCAATATTTCACACATAAAGTTTGGAGGAGAAAAAAAATGACTAGTGGGTATTTCAAGTCAGCTAACAACAATTAGGAGATACCTATCATTATAACTCATTAGTGCTCCTTAATTTAGCACAAACAAACAAAAAAGGATGTTGAAATCAGAACCAAAACTATGAAGGAGGATGAAGTTTTGGGCTTGGATTTATCTCCATTTCACATTTTATAGGTTGTTAGAGAAGGAGACAGAGTCATAAAAAAGTTGTGAAAGAGTTGGAACCCAATCTATTAAGTTTATCGATCGATAATCTAAGAATTATGATACTTATTTTCCAATGCAAGTGGAGAATATTAGATAATAAATAAATCTGAACACTTGTGAACCTCTAGAGAGAAGACCCAGGAACAAGGACTTTTCTTGGGGTTTGGAAAATGGGTCAATAACCTCAAACATATTGAATAGAGATTGTGATCCAAATATTTCTATTATTGCGGTAAGTCTTTCTAGCCTAATGAGTGATTCTTCTAGGGAGGTGTCTATTTTAGGCGATGGTTTGGAGACTGGTTTCTCTTGCAAATATTTTTTATGGTCTAGAAAAAGAAAATCCAAGTTGAGAACTTGTGCATTTGCTAGAAGGTTATGGTTAGGTCTAGACCTTATAAAGGACTCTTTTGCTTCCTTAGTAGGTAGGAAATATTTTTTATTTCATGCACAGGAGAAGGATTTGATGGAAATTTAGCAGGGCAAACATAAATCTATCAAAGGAATCCTTAGAGTGGGATAAAACCCCTCTAAGATGTTTAAATAAAAATTTTATTCCTTAATATCCAAGGTCTTAGCACCCCCTCCAAAAGACGTGCCTTAGCTAGGCTAGTGTAGATTCATAATCCAGATGTTAACCTTATACAAGAAACCATGGGGTGAGTACAAAATTCATTTAAGGGTTAAATTAAACTACTTAGGGACTGGGAGTTTTGACTCGTTGGAAGAACTTAGTATCCTCAATTAATTCTTCCATTATGGTTTCAGCCTTACGAATATTTTTTTTTAAGAGACATGGGTTTAAGATTATTGGTTATTAATTGTTATGGTCCCTATGAAGATATGTAGGTATTTTGAGATGATTTATTCCCCTAGAGGTGTGTTAGGAATGAAAGAGTTATCATTGGTGGGGACTTAAATTTTACTGTGAAAAAAAGTGAGGTATGGGGAGAATCTGCAAGACTTTATAGAGTTTTATATTACTTCATATATAAGATTGAACAAGATGGTTTAATTGATTTGCAACTAATAAATTTATTATCTACATGGAGAAATAATAGATTTGGGGAAGTTGGGATATCAAAGAGGTTGGATAAATTTTTGATCTCAAATTCATTATACAATAAGATAGACAAAATAGTCATGGGTTGATACTGGAGGTGGCTTGAATCATTCTCCCATACTTCTTCAATTATAAATTTAGGAGGAAAAACCTTCTAGTCCTTTTAAGCTCAACCTAATTTAGTTGGAGTAAGAGGGATTTCAATAATTGATTAAAAAATAATGGATTTGTTATGACCAAATTTCTAGGCTCTCGATAATTTTTCAATTTGTTGTTGCTTTAAAAAAATTAAAAGGACTTGTAGCATCTTGTATTGTAGTTAAAAAGGAGAGCATGGATAGAGATCTTAAGTGGGTAGAGAAGGAAATTTAAAAAACTCATAAAAATAATGAGGTTATATTTTTTAAAGAGGATTAGAAAACAAGATTGATTGAACTAGAAGTTAAGAAAAACAAATTCTTGGAGTGGAGGGAAGCTAAATGGAGAATAAAAAGTAGAGTTGTATGGTTTAAAAAAGGGGATGAAAATACTAATTTTTTCATAATTTTTCTATTCATACGAAAAAGGTTAACACTATATGGGAGATGCAGAATGAAGAAGGGGTGATTTTTTCGAGTTAGTAGACCTGGGAGTAAAACATTTTTAATCTATAAATAACCTGATAGAGTCAACATTAGGGAAATTTTAAAGTTAACTACTTTCTTCCCTAATTTTGTGATAGAGGAGGATAATCATTTACTTATGAAGGAGGTCACAAAGGAATAACTAAAAGCTATCCTAACTTCTTTCAAAAAGGATAAAATTTTGGGGCCTGATGGATGGCCTATGGAATTTTTTCTAGTTTTCTATGATCTTATTGAGGAGGATCTTCTCAAACTAATGGAGGAAGTTAGGTTGAGCAGTTAGGTTTTTGGGGATTTTAACTCTATTTTTTAGCTTTGATTCCAAAAAAGGAGAAGATTGAAATATTTTATGAATTTAGACCTATTTCCTTGTGCAATTGTGTCTATAAAATAATTGTAAATATTATGGGCATTAGATTGAAGAAGATTTTCTTTGAAGTATTTTCTAGGAGTAGTTTGGGTTCATAGTAGGTAGGAAATTTTTTGAAGCCATAGGAGCTGCTCAAGAGGACCTTCACTCTATAAAAACTAAAAGTATTCCCGCAATGGTCCTTAAACTAGATCTATCTAAAGCTTATGATAGAACTAACTGGTTGTATCCTAGATTGATGCTCTTACATGTGGATTTTAGCTATCTGGTGGTAAAGTGGATTGTGGTATATATTTCTTCTGTATATTTTGGTTTTCTTATCAATGGATCAGCTTCTAAATTCTTTAGACCCTTGAGAGGACTAAGATTGGGTTGTCCTTTACCATCTTTACTTTTTTACTGGTTTCTAAAGGATTGAGTAGAGCTATTTTATATGTAAAGAGGGTAGGATCTATGTATGGGATCAAAGTGGGGGTCCTTTATTTATCTCATTTATTATTTTTTGATGATGTATTTTTGTTCACTAGTGGCAGTTTAAGGGAAGCTATAAAGTTGAAGGAAATCTTAGAAACTTATAGTATTGCTACTAGTATGGAGATTAATTTCCAAACATCTTGTATTTGCTTTAATGGTCTAGAGAATGTGATTGAAAAAGGTTTGATCATACTTTTTCTTTTTAATCTCTTAGATTTCTAGGAAGGTTTTTAGTATTTGGGTCTTGTACTGAAGCTAAATAATTACAGGAAGAGAGGATGGGGATGGATTTTAGAGAAGATTGAAGTTAGGATTAATCATTGGTTTAATATATGGTTGTCTATTGGTGGGATATTAACACTTGTAAAGTCTATTTTAGAGGCAATTCCTATGTTTTGGTAGTCCTTGGCCTTCATTCCCATAGGAGTTCTAGAGAAAATAAGAAAACATTGATTCAGATTTCTTTGGGCTAGATGCAAGGAACATGAGGGAATTCCTTTAGTTAAGTGGTAGAGTATTGCTAGGCCAAAGAAGGAAGGTGTCTAAGGACTAAAAAAATCCATTTCTTTGGTTCTTATTTAGGATGCCACTTGCATTATCGGTGATGTGATCCAGGTTTAATACCCATGGTGGATGTGTATAAGAAGTATTACTCAAAAAAAAAAGGTTGTGGAGGATTCTGATCAGAGAAGGATTAAGGAAGAATATTATTGAATATAATTATATTTGTCCAGGGACCTTTATGGATTGGATAAAAAGTCCAAATAAAAGCATAAAAAATAATACCATTCAATGGAAGGTGCTAGTATAGGCCTTTCCTATGATTGAAAAATATTTGATATGGAAAGTGGGTAATGGTGAACAAGTTACAATAGGGGATAATTCTATTTTGGATTATGGAGAAAATATTTTGTTGTCATAAGCTATGATAGATTCTTTATAATACAAGGGCTTTTACTTTCTTCATTAGGTGAAGGAATCATATTCTTTTAATATTTGGATCCAAGGTTGGAAGTAGGCTTATATCTTAGGTCTTTTCGGTGAGCAGGCTACTTTGTGGAAGGCTTACACTAATAGTATTAATAAGAGTCATATCAAGATGGTTGTTGAACCAGATACTATTGTTTGGGCATACAAAAAATCTAAGGGTCAGTATATGACTAGACTTGGATACAAAAAAAGTTCCAACCTTGATATCCAAGGGTCTTCTTGGTGGTGGAAGCAAATTTAAAAATTGTTGATCCCAAAAAAGAATTATTTTCATGTGGTTAGCTTTGAGAAATAAGGCTTTGGCTTGGGAAGTTTTACAGAGAAGCAAAAAATATGCATTTGTATTCTATGCTGATCAAAGGAGGAAAATATCACACATTTGTTAATCAAATGCCCTTGTTCTCAATAGGTTTTGTTAGAAGCTAAATAGATAACTTGAGTTCAAAATATTTGAGAAGGAGAAATAGTGGAATTATGCTTAAGATAGTGGTTTTTGAAAAAGAGTTGAAACAATTTCTTTCTTTACCATGTATTATATGTTGGGGTATATGGTTTTCATGGAACGTATCTATTTTTAAAGAGAATTTTATACCCCCATTTTAGGTCATATTTCAGGTGAGGACTTTGGTCTCAATAAACAAAGAGCCTTGCAAATGCAAGAAACCTTTATAAGTAGATAATTTGTTCAATGAAAATTCTCAACTATGGGGCTCTTTTGGTGGGGCCAATCAGAGATAGTATGTTTTTAGTAGTGCAAGAGGTATTCTATACTTATTAGATACTCACTATATCAAATTTAAAGTAGTTCTTGGGATAGGTTTCAACAATTTTGTTGAGTTTTAGGCATTGAGATTACTAATGAAGTGTGCTTTAGAGAGAAATGTGAAAAATTTATAAATTTTTGGAGATTCTACTCTGGTCATCAACTGGATGAATAGATCTACTCAATTACAAAATAATATTCTCAAACTATGGGAGATGAACAACTAGAAGCAATTCCATTTTTTGAAAATATCTCTTTTACTCATGTTTATAGGGAATTTAATTAGGAAGTAGATAGGTTATCAAAAGAAGTTCAACAGGTTCCAAAAGGTTTCTTACAAATGGAAGAGATCAAGGATGGAGTTCTATCTTTCATTCACATATCATACCCCTTATTTATATTCTAGCTCTGGGTTTTTACTATGGGTATGTCCATTTATTAGAACTTTATGGGATATTTTAACTATTTCTTTTCTTTCTATTGTTTTCTTCTTTCTACTGGTTTCTATCCTAGTTATGGACATGGAGGTTATTTTGATGATTATGTATTGATATATAATGATATTTATCCTTATTATCCCCATGTTATTTTGAAGATGGGATTTCCTCTCTGATCTATTTGATTGTAATTTTATTTTGACTCCCAATAATCTATTTTATCTAGATTTTTGTTTGTGCCAAGGCACCTGAGAAGTGTAATTTTATTTCATTCTTGAAAAAAATTATGATTTTTTTCTTGTAAAAAATAAATCATGATCAAGCACCCTTTTTTTTTTTTTTGAATTTTTTTTTTGAATTTACATGGTGGAATCGATAGCCGCCACGAATCCGGGTAGGCTGTCCAGCTTTTATGGCTGCCACAGTATTCTATGCTGTCCACCCCAAAAGCCGCCACACATATCTTTGTGCATTCCACCCCTATAACCATCATGCCACAATCATTTTAAACCTTTTACACCACTTAAAGCACCAGGAAAGGGACAAGCGTTCAGTCCGACGAGGCCCGATATTTGAACCTTGGACCTACACCCCCCTTATGGGGTTTGGATGAACCAATTGGTCAACACCTCGGACCTTAATCAAGCACCCCTTTTAGAACCAACTCAAAAGCATTTATCCAATGAGCATAAATGCATACAATTTTTTTCAATAACCATTAACCTTAGATTTCCCCTAGATAGACGACCATGTCTACATTATGGATCTCCATCCATGACTATGGATCCCTATCCATGCTATGGATTTGCATCCACAATCATGGTTTTCTAACAGTGTCATAAATCCTCATCTATGTTGCAGATCTCCATCTGCTATGGATCTCTTGATGTACCATATAAATTGATTATGATAATGGGATATTGTAAACCTTCCATATGGTAGCCAAACATTCCTGGATATGCTTTGGTGCATGTTTACCACACCCTAGGTCATATGTATCCTACTATACATGATGGTAATATTCATCTTCATAAGTTAAGACAATGAGCATATGTCTAGCACTTTTCCCACTATTAAATTCTAGGATTTTGTTTGAAAGGAAACCTAGGAGTCATCTAGGTATAACTATGGTAAGTAGGTAACTTGATTGACATTTACATAGACCCACATGTTAGTAAATTCTTTAGTTGTTTTTCTCTTCGATGTTGTCTAAATCAAGCTTTTCTATTCATCGTCTAAATTAGATAATGATTATTTTTTTGCCACTTTTATAAGTTAGTACCCAAACCCATCTTGAATATATACAATGCCCCGCACTAATGTTTTTCATTATCATTTACATTGAACCATGGCTAACATGGCACTCAAGTATTTTTTGGCCTAATCCATTAAAATCCATGTTTCTTGCCTAATGCAACAAAGCTTAACTCAATTTTCCTTTTTTGCAATGGTTGAATTCCCTTTGAACTCACCTATAAACATAGTTCTTGTGGTAACACAAATAGATGATGATGAAAAAAGGATAAAACATAATAGAATATATGCATGCATACATGCAAGAAAGATATTGATAAACATAACCGATGACCACATACGATAACATAGTACACTTAATCTATCATAGCCATTTTCTAATTTTTGAGCATTCTTCTTTGGAAAATGTGTTCAAGATAACTACATTTTGTGAGCTTCTTGTGTGTTATTTAGCTTATACAATTTATCAATATGACTATTTGAGAGATATCTTCATGAACAGAGTCAATTTCACAAGCTCAAAAGCACTTTCTCCCCATTCAGCTTCAAGCCAACATTTATTCTTTTGGTTTCTTATTCTATACTACATTTATACAAAACAACATTTGCATGTCTTTACATTTACTTAGCTTTTATTTTGAAATATATCATAAAGTGAATAGGGGTTTTACCACATGATTGAGAAGATCTCATTACTTCCACTAATCTTGATAGACCCCTAAAAACCAGCTATAATTAATAATTTGATTGTAATTTTTCCTTATTCCTTTGTCTACAAAAAGTTATTGTGTCACTAGATTTAGTCGATAAATTGCCTTCTAGCCTACATACATCTCTAAAATAGCTTGTTTGATCCTCGATATTTTGTATTACTATATCATAATTATATTTATTATGTAACATGACCTTGCCATTTTGTTAGGATTGCTTATATTTTTGTATTATGGTTATTTATTTAGAAAATTGTATTATATTTTATGTGGAAGTATTTTAAGCTATTTTAGAGGTCTTTTAGTTTAGAATACACATGGTTACATTTATTTGAATAATTATTTATTCCATTTATCATAAGTTCAAAAATAAGAAGTTTTTATTTTTTTTCTACACAAAAGGATAAAAATGCATATAGTATAAATTTTGATTACTCCACTTCTATTGGTTTTCATTTTTTATTTTTTTATTACAATGATTTCTCACTACACTTTAGGATTTTAGCCTTAGATAAAAGATACGAGAAAAACAAGATGGTATAAGACATAAAAGTCTCGATGAAAGGTAATTGTTATTTTGAAAAATTCCTAAACAAGAAAGAAAGACAAAGATTTTGAACACTTATGTGGGATTGTTTTCTCAAAAGGGTGAAAAGTAAAAGAGAAGGTCAACTAGTACAAAGAAAAACAATCCTTGATATTTGAAGGTTTTAAAAAGTTATGAAGAAGAAAAATTAAAAAAGGTATGAGAAGTGGAGCATGTGAAATAAGAACTCTTGAAAAGGAAAACACTAAAAGGTATGGAAGGACAAAAGAAGAGACTTTTACAAAATACTTCCAACCAATCCAACCATGAAAGTCTTAAAAAATCCCAACATAGGCCATTAAGAGAAAGTTTTTTCAAACAAATGATAGTCTGCATAGGATTTTTGAATACCAAGAGAATTCTAGAATTTAAAATGTAACACTAAAAACCACCATATCTAAATAAGGATCATATTAATTTTTAAAACAACAATAATAGTGCACAAGCTCCCAAGCAGAGTATGTAACATGCATTGATGAGCCATTATTAAGAGAGGTAAGGATTACCTATTATGTTATTTCAACTTAGCAATCTAAGAAAGTGGGTGATCTCTTGAAGACAAAGACATGGCAGTTACAATCCTATTTTTAACAACATTGACTGTAGAAAGTGCCATTATAGGGAACCAACAAGTTATCCTCAAGTCATATAGCTTTTCGTATAATTTCTTTTGTATACACTACACCAAAAAGGGTCTTTAAGGACAATTTTTAACCACTTTTAAATACCTCTAAGGGTGGTTATTAAATTGCCATCTGTGAAGGTATCATAAAAAGTCTACATCATATGACGACGACTAAAAACCACCTCAAAAAACTACCCTCTTAGGATGACTTTAAAAAATATATAAAAATTCCTAAGAGAGCAGTTTAAAACCGTCCTCCTAGGATGAATTTTTTTAAAAATATATATAAAAACCCTAAGAGAGTGGTTTAAAATTGCCCTCTTAAAATGATTTTTTTTAAATATATATAAAGAAACTGCCTCTAAAATAAATATATACAAATATTCTTTGATGCAAATGAAAGTATAAGTTGGGCCATGTTACATACTACCTCATGACATACAAATGTTGGTGCAATACAAACTACTCTGCTTAAGAAATTTAACACATAAGCCAACCCATACTTAATGGTCTATTTCCAACCTGTTTGACCAAAACAATCAAATAGAAACTCTAGGGAAGGAAATATGATCTACATAGATAAACAATGAATGCATGTAGAAACTTAAAATAAGTACATGTTTTTAAAAAAATTTATTTATCACTGGTTTTTTTGTGTTAACTATGGATTCAAAATATAAGAGAAATACTCAAAAAATTAGAATCATAGAAATAAAAAACCAATTTGATTAAGACATAGGAATACTCAAAAAATTAAAATCTAGAAATAAAAAACCAATTTGAGTAAGACAAAGTTAAATACAAATATGTAATCTGTAAGAAGAAGAATATTTACAAGCTATCACTAGGTTTTCTGTAGGTTGTGTTGAAAATAGAATTCAAATTAAATCCATTAAATCATGCATGTCCTCCATAGTTGGTATCAAATAATCCATTTCTAGGTTGTTTGAAAATATGTTGCACCTTTCAATATGGATAAATTGGGAGCCAAAGAAAGAATGCATTTTTTATAAGTTACATTCTCAGACACTACAAAGACTTCACAATTACTTAATAAAATAATAGTGCTTGTTCAGGTGTATTTGTACAAGAAAGCAATTACTTAATAAAATAATAGTGCTTGTTTAGGTGTATTTGTGTAAGAATGCTGCGTAGCCAAACCTGTCAGGCCTAAGAAATACAGCTTAATATTAGTACTGCCTTCCTTGCTCTGCAAGGAGATCGAACCTTTTTTATTTACATTTCAACACTCAGTTCTCACTTTGCTTTGCTCAAGATTTTGCATAAGGGAGCATGTATTTGTACAAAATTGAACTTCTTGGGAATACATATCGATTAATAAAGACTTAAGGACATGTGCAATATGTGCCATAAATAGTAAAAAGGATTCCAAAAACTAAAATAGCCATATCAATGGTTTTTTTTTTTTGGAAAAACTTAGAAATAACTTTAAGGTGATTCAATGTTGGAAAACAAATGTAAGCAATATACAGACTGAGCTCTCCATCCAAGCAACAAATATGCTGACTCCAGAAAAAAATTATGCAAGTACAACATGCCAAAAAACAAAGCCCACATGAATAATCTTAAACAGGGTCATTGGCATATATAAGAATGATGTTTTTTGAAATCATCTATTTTTCAATCCAAAACCAAAATAAAAAGTAGTATCCATGTATAATTCAAAAACCAATACATTCGAATTTCCATCTCTTTGTTGCTATAGTTTAAGTGATGATGTCAAACTAAATTCCTTAAGCAAAACACTACAATCCCAATAGCATAATGTGAGGCCTGCAAGCCTATGAAATCATTTACCTCCTATCGAGGTTAAAATGACAACAAATCATTCCTCATGATAACTGCCATAGCCATAAGTTTACATATATCAAATAAAAACAAAGAAGAAAAAGTAAGTGATGTCAATGCAAGACCAAGGCTAACAAAATCTCCCCATTAACTAAAATATAAATGAAAAATGAGTTTTTCTAAGTTGATCCAATGAATATTAACATGTGACTCATAGTGTGTATTTTAACATGTGACTCATAGCATGTATTTGTACAAAACTGAACTACTTGGGAATACAGATCGATTAATAAATACTTTAGGACATGTTCAAAATGTGCCATAAATAGTAAAAAGGATTCCAAAAAATACCAAGGCTAAAACAATCTCCCCATTAACTAAAATATAAATGAAAAATGAGTTTTTCTAAGTTGATCCTATGAATATTAATATGTGACTTATAGCATGTATTTGTACAAAATTGAACTACTTGGGAATACAGATCAATTAATAAAGACTTTAGGACATGTTCAAAATGTGCCATAAATAGTAAAAAGGATTCCAAAAAATACCAAGGCTAACACAATCTCCCCATTAACTAAAATATAAATGAAAAATAAGTTTTTCTAAGTTGATCCAATGAATATTAACATGTGACTTATAGCATGTATTTGTACAAAATTGAACTACTTGGGAATACAGATCGATTAATAAAGACTTTAGGACATGTTCAAAATGTGCCATAAATAGTAAAAAGGATTCCAAAAACTAAAATGAGCATATCAATGGTTTCTTTTTGGAAAATTTAGAGAAATTTTAAAAGCTTTAAGGTGAATCAATGGCAGAAAACAAATGTAAGCAATGTAGTGAGCTCTCCACCCAAGAAATAATTATGCTGAATTTAGGAATAGGTGATGCAAGTACTGCATGCCTTTCAACAAATCCCACATGAAGAATCTTAAACAAATGTAAGCAATGTACTGAGCTCTCCACCCAAGAAATAATTATGCTGAATTTAGGAACAGATGATACAAGTATTGCATGCCTAACAACAAATCCCACATGAAGAATCTTAAATAGGGTCATTGGCATATGTAAGAATGATGTTTCCAATTGTTTTTCATCAATTTTATTTTAATTCTTTTTAATGACTTGAAATTTGAATAAAATAACCCACCTATAGAGAAATTGTAGACCAATCACTTGAAAGCTTTGAATTGCAAGATATCCTCTTCGGTCTAAACCCAGCATAAAAAGTAGTAACAATGTAAAATTCAAAACCCAATACTTCCAAATTTCCATCTTTGTGATTGTAGCTTCAAGTGATGATGTCAAACTTGAATTCGTCAATAAAAACATTACAACCTCAACAATAGAATGCAAGGCCTAAAAAATTATGAAAGCATTTAACTCCTCCTGAACTTAAAATGATATAAAATCATTTCTCGTGATAATTTCCATAGCCATAGTTTTGCAGACATCTGATAAAAACATAGAAAAAAGTAAGTGGTGTCAATGCCAAACTAAGGTTAACACAATCTTCCCATTAACTAAAATATAAATGAAAAATAAGTTTTTCTAAGTTGACCCTATGAATATTAACATGTGACTTATAGTGTGTATTTGTTCAAAACTGAATTGCTTGGGAATATAAATTGATAAACAAAGACTTCGGGACATGTTTAATATGTGCTATAAATACTGAAAATGATTCAAAAACTAAAATGGCTATATCAATGGTTTTTTTTGGGAAAATTTAGAGAAATTTTAAAATCTTATAGGTGAATTAATGTTGGATTGAGACCTTTACCCAAGGAATAAAAATGCTGAATCTAGGAATAGATGATGCAAGTATTGCATGCCTAACAACAAAGCCCACATGAAAAATCTTAAACAAGGTCATTAGCATATATAAGAATGATGTTTTCTGAAACCAAATATTTTTCATCAATTTCATTTTTAATTTTTTCTTCATGACTTGAAATATGAATAAAATAGCCCACCTTTTGAGCAATTGTAGACCAATCACTTGAAAGTTTTGAATTGCAAGATATCCTCTTTGGTCCAAAACTAGCATAAAAAATATCCTAAGTAAGGACTAGAAAATATCCTTACCTACATAGTCTTTCACAATCATACTCTTTTAACAAAAAAGCACAATATAATGAAATTTCAAGAATCTGTAGCTAAGAGAAGAGGAAGAATATGCCATTCTAAATTTTGAACAAGAAGGGGGAAACAAAAATAAATTCAGTGTCCAAGTCCTAGAAGAACAAAAATTAAATCTAAGAGTAGAGGAATGTAAACAAGTTCCTAAACTTCAGTATTGTATGGAAATAAATTTTATCTCTAACCCCTTTTGGGGATATTAGGACACACCACATTGTATATACAATCACAGTATTTTACAACTAGTATACCACAAAGTCCACAAATATTTAGCATGAAATAAAAATGTGTAGGTATCCTTCACTTCATTAAGCATAATTAATGAAGTAAAAATAAAATAAAATAAAGTTTGAATAGTGACAAGCTTCATAGCCTAAGTAAGGACTGGAAAATATCCTTACCTCCACAACCTTCCACAGTCATCCTCTTTTAACATCAAAGCACAATCTAATAAAATTTCATGTGTCTATAGCTGAGAGAAGAGGAAGAATATGCCATTCTAAATTTTGGACAAGAAGGGAGAAACAAAAATAAATTCAGTGTCTAGGTCTTGAAAAATAAAATAAAATCTAAGAGTAGAGGAATGTAAAAAAGTTCTTAAACACACAAGAGGAATGAACAAAGGTAATTAAAAGCATTGCCTCACTAAAAAATTTTGGGTCAGTACACAATCTTATCGCCGAGTCGATCTCCAAAAAATCATTGAATTTATCGAGGATGACCTTGAAATCATCGAGAGAAAATGGGGTTTTGTTCATCAGGTCTTCCATGAGCTTGTTCCGCACTTGGTCGAATTTTGCCATTAATTTATCTTACTCTCTCATCTCTACATTCGAAATCACCGTCACACATGTAATGGACAAGGGTTTTCTCTTACTGCTCTAGTTTCTTAAGTGTTAATGTAGGGTAGAAAAGAGACGACATTACAAATATGCGTAAGGAATATCTTGCATGTCATTTAATTTTTTTAAGTGTGAGCCCTACGAGGACGGTTACCCTAAGAGGGTGGTTTTAAAATACCCTCTTAGGGTCTATTAGGGTGGTTTTTTACCATCATAAAAAATTCCCTATTTTAGCTGCCTTTAAAATCTTTTTTTGGTGTAGTGATAGTAGTACTCATATTCTTGGGTGATCTTATGTGTAGTATGAACTCTTACTTCTATTATAATAATTTAATGTTTTTATATTCATATATATACTAGAGGCCTCTATCTATTTGGTTCCAATTGTTTGATTCTCCCTATCCCATTTCCTTCATGTATGTGTGTATACTTGTGCTTATAAAATATTAGATGAAGTTTTTATACTCGTAGCTATTAGTGCATTACATCCAAGGCTATTGTGTAGGAGGATTTTATCTTTATCTTCACACATCGCCTATTAGCTTAGGTTTTCCCTTTTCACTATCTTTATATTTTGCATTTATCTAACCCTTTTTTCCTTGAAGTTGGTAGATTCGGCTAGAGTAGGAAAATATCCTCAAGGTCATATCTTAAAAGGAGTCAGCCTTGTAAAAAATCTTGAAGACCCCCAATTGATCCAAACATTATGCTCTCAAAATCAAACCTATTTTATTGCTTCATGTGAGGCACGATGGTCCCAACCATCTAGTCCATCCTATTTAATGATTAGGGTAATTAGAGAAGACATCAATTAACAACATTCTTGATGGTATCCCATTGACTCATCATTGGTCCCATAATCAAAATAAATTAGGCTTTGAATTTTGTGAGGTTATTTTCCTATGTGCTTGCTAAAGCACCTCAAAATTTGCTTGGTGATCTTGCTCAAGAACAAATATCTAGAAGAATCCACATTAAATAACATTAGATTGATATTTTGGTGAATATCTCAGTCTATCTGCTTATAGAGCATATGTTGTATTCACTTGACAACTCCAATCCAACCAAAGAATCCAAAAGTGTATGAATGAACAATCTCTTACCAATTCCTTTGCCACTAAAATTCTCTAAGAGTTGTTTCCTCCACTTGACATCATTCCAAAAAGAAGATATAGAGGTCAGAATATTGTTGCTCCATAAATACCCATAACATTCCTACCTATAATGATAAAGGTTCCTTAATACCTCCTACTATACATAAAGTGTGAGATGAGATACCAACGTATTCTCTAAAATATCCCTCATTTTTCACCATGGAGGACTTAACTACTTTGCTCAAGGATCTAAACCATATGGTGAGCCTATGCAAGCTTCACAATATATCAAATTAAAACATGGATCTAGGATTGTTAGTAGTCTTGTTCAAAAGTAGGACTTGAGAATGGTATATTATGTTTCCACCTAACTCTATAGCTAAGTAGGACCAGATCACCACCCTACTCATAAAAATATTTAGATGGAAGGTATATGAGGTATATCTCATGGAATAATTATCAACTATAAAGAGATCTCCCATGGAGGCTATAGATGATTTTAATGCTAAATTTTATAATTTGTGGCATATAATACCTCTAAAGATGCATCCTCCCCTAGATATGGCATTTATTTACTATTAAAGGGCCTTAGATCTTGATATATCCATTATGATTAAAGCAAAAGAGTGGAACTATTTACAAGAGTCATATGGAATAGAAGACAACTAAAAATGACTTGATCCAAATTAGAAAAATATCCCATAGGCTCCTAATGCCCATGTTCCCCAATTGGATTAGTCAAGCAATATCCTCTCAACTAGCATTATCAATGTTCGTCATCTCTTAATCATTCCTGGTTTTGATTCCTCCTACTTTATATAATTTTGAACTAAATACAATTGAAATCTTGTTTGAAGAGGGTATCAAAGGAATATCAAAACAACCCCAACATTTTCATCCAACAATATCATAGCAAAACTCAGAACAACCATCAACCTCATACAAGTGGAATGACCTTGAACAAATCTTAATATCTTGGAATGAAGTAGAGATGTCTAATCTATGTAATAAAAATGGAATCAACCCTGGAACATTCTTACTATAACTAAGGCCAAAATAAGAGCAGTTGAAGAAGGAAAGAATAATTTATAGAAGTATCCAAAATATCCCAATACAATCTCTTTTCAAAACATAGTACAAATCCTAAAAATACCAACATATCTAGAGAAAGGACCTGATCAACATGAGTTCACATAGATGCAAGTAAGCTTTTCTCAACTATCAGTAGTAGAAATATCTTGATCCCTATGGGCGCATCATCCTATTCAAAATATGCACTCTCTAAAATAGTTTGATATAATAGAGTACCTTAAGAAATCTATTATATCTATATTTCTTTGGGAATTAAAATCTCTGATAGAACATATAAAGCATTTGGAAGAGACACTAAAGGAGCAAGAGATTTTAGATAATAGCAATGCATCTACAGTACTAAAAATATCTCCCTAAAAAATGATCAAATAAAATCCAAAACTATTCTATCTAACCCTAAACCATGGTAATAGTACAATTCACAATTGTATGATTGATTTTGGAGAAAGCATATTTGTTATACCAAAAGGGGTAGTTGATGTATTGGAATTCAACTATAAGCCAGATGATCAAGGTATAGTTTAGTTAGATGGAACACCATTCTAGGATCTCAAAATAATTAAAAACCTTCCCCTAGCACTGTATGAATTCTTGAGCATGTCTACATATTAAGACTTAGCCATAATAGAGCTCCCATCCACTTTTGGCATCTATCTATCGAAGAGTTTACAACCAAAATAAATGGATGTCTATCCTTGGAATTTATGCATATGCTATTGAGTGATCAAAATGATGTCAAGAGCCAATTATGTTAGCTAAATAGCAATAACAACATTACCTCTGCATGCCCATCATGTAGAGACAATTCTATCAACTAAATTAAATACATACAATATAACTCCCCAGAGGAAGTTCAATCAAAGAAGAAACCATATGATAAGAATATTTTTCTTAATGATTCAAATGATCCAATGAGGTAATGGATTGTTAATCATTGTAATCTTGACCCCTATGAAATATGTAAACAAATTGGTATAGTGATATACCTTATTCAATAAGGGAAAAAGGGAGGAGCAACCCATTGAGCTATGGAAATTATTCTTTGATGGTGCTAGAAGCAAAAAAGGGACTGGTGTTGGTGTATATTTGATTTCACTAGAAGGTTCAAAGCTCTTATAAGCATACTATCTACAATTTACTTGTTTTAACACCATGGTTGAATATGAAGCTCAATACCTTGGTCATTAGATGGAAGAAAATAGAGGTATCAAGATGATTTATATCTTCTATGATAAAGCAAGTAAAAATGCAATACCTAGAAAAAATAGTTTGTTAAAATATCATAGAAATAATATTTAGGATCTGATTGAATATTTTGATGTTGTTGATATTAAGGTTATCCCAAGGGATCAAATTTAGATGTTGATATATGGTAGTGGTTAGATCATAGTTTGACCCAGTTTATGATTTACTCCAAAATCATCAATTGGTAAATATACTAATAAGGTTGGTTGTCCCTAAAAATGAATTAAATTATCAAGTGTTTGAAAGTGATGAACACATAATTTGATTCTTGTAGCAATATTATGAGTATACCAAAGAAATTAATCTAAAAATTGAGGAACATATGAATACCAAATCATCCAATTAAAGTCCAGCAAGTTACCAAAGGGTTGTTCACCTTTGAATCTTTGTTTAGTCCAAATGATAAGTTTAAAGGAAATAAGGAAATTGCTGCTAATAAGGAAGATTACCAAGAGGTAGAAGTGGCTTTAGTAAAAATGTTGAAGATAGGAAAAGTAACCACACAAAAGGAAAAAAAAACCTCTTATCAAATTATGTCAAAAGTATAAATAAGTAATAGCTTGGACTTGTGAAGATATCTAGGGATACAGTAAAGAAAATATCCAACACATAGTTGAGCTACATCATAAGGCTAAGATTTTAAGGTAGAAACAAAGGCCAGTTAATCCAAATATTAAGCCTCTCATATGGAAGGAACTATGCAAATTGATTAATCCAAAGATCATATGCCCAATCAAACGCACCACATGGGTATCCAATATGGTACTTATAAGAAATAAAAATGGTGAGATCATATTGTATTGATTTTAGAGATTTAAACAAGGCTTATCTAAAAGACCATTATCATTTGTATCCATGGAGCAAATTCTCTAAACATTTGAAGGTTTTGCAAGATTTTCATTTTTGGATAGTTTTTCTGGTTTTAATCAAGTGTGGGTAAAGGATGAGGATCAAAACAAGATAAATTTTACCATATAATGGGGGACTTTTGCATATAAAATAATGCATTTTGGACTATATGATGTTGAATTAACATTCCAAAGATCCATGGATATTATTTTCCATGACTTGATAAATAAGGTGATACTGATTAATTTAGATGCTCTCACAATATTCTCCAAAAGGAAAGAAGATCATGTAAAACATATAGAAATGGTCTTTTAGTGATGTCATATATTTGGAGTATGTCTCAATCCAAAAGAATGTATTTTTTGCATCTCACAAGTAAAATTATTAGGGTACATTGTGTCATTGCCATAGATCCAGACCGATTTGAAGCCATCATTAACCTTTCATTACCAAGGCGTAAAAAGAGACTACAATATTTCTTTAGCCAAATATATTTTATCAAAATACTCATCCCAAATTTCATAGCTATAATTAATCATATGATTCTTATGCTAAAAAATAATAGATCATTCATATAGATAAAGGAAGGAAAGGAGGCTTTTGAGAAAATAAAAAGGCTTTTGTAGAAGCTCAAGTATTGATTAACCCAAATATTTTACTCCATATGCATATGGGGGAGAGCATAACATAGAAACCTTGATGACATAGAAGGATGAGCACCAACAAAAATGCCCAGTAGCCATTTTTAGTCAAAACTTGAAAGGGTATGAAGAGAAATACAAAAATTTTGACAAACAAGTATATGCTTTAGTTAGAGGCTTAAAGAATTTCAAGCATATAATTTCAAACAATAAGGTCATTTATTAGGCCATATATTAAAGTTTTAGAGAAAAAATAATTTGTAGAGAAATCAACGAAAAAGAGCTAGGTGGATTACTAAAATTCTAGAATATGATGTGGAAATCAAGCCCACATAGTTGGTCAAAGGGAGTGCACTTTATCAGAGGTTTGCTGAATATATGGTCAAAGAAGATTTTGATCTAGATGATGACAAGGGGGAAGCAAAATTGGATGTATCTAATCAATTGTGATAAAAGGGATCCAAATTGGGTAGAGCAAAGGATCGAGTATATTCAAATAGGCAAGTACCCCCTTAACCTAGATAAGGCCTAAAGAAGAGCTTTTCATTGCAAAATGTTCATTATACCTTAATAGATAAAATATTATTCCAATTAAAATTTGATGGAATACTAATTTGATATATAAAAAGGAAACAAGCATAGCCACTTCATCAAAAGGCTACAAGAATTTCATCATGAATTTTTCAATGGACACTTCTTGGCCTAAACAATGACCAATAAAATTATGAAGGTAAGATATTATTGGCCCAATATGTTTTTATATGCCCATAATTAGGTTAGAAATTGTGATAAATATAAATTCTTCACAGAGATAAAAATGCATGTATGCCCTTAAGGCCCATTTATTTAGATGAACCTTTTGACCAATGACGATTGGATTTCATAAGGACCATTAAACCACCATCCAATGAAGGGCACAAATGGATATTTACTGCTATATATTGTTTCACTAGATGGGTCAAATCAATATATTTAAAAGATGCCACTAAAAGGGTAATCATAGATCTTTTAGAAGATATCATAACCAGATTTGGTTTTCCCAACACAATAATCATAAACAATGCCAAGGCATTCATAGACTCTAAAATTACTCAATTTACATTCTAGCATGACATTTATCTAAAGGCTTCTTCAAACTATTGCGCATAAGGTAACAATATGGTGGAATCTACTGATAAAACCTTGTTGAAGATTCTAAAAATAATCGACTTAAAAATTCAATGATAATGGAACCTTCACTTAAAAAGGGCTCTATGGGTAGATTGTATCACCCTAAATAAAGATTTAGGATGTTCCCCATACAATTTGGTATATGAAAAAGAGACTAAGTTACCCATATTTATAAAATTGCTTGCACTTCAATTATTTCATTAACTAGAACTACCAAGAAAATAATATTAAGACAGGAATGATCGGAGAGCTACTAAAGTCTTAACAATTGAGGAAAGAGACTAGAGAGTAGCTACTAAAACATAAGAAAATGATCAAAATATGGTTTGATAAAAAATCCACTCCACAGAACTTTGAATCCAGTGATATGGTCCTCAAATGGGATGAAGATACGAGCAAGCCATGGAATAATACCAAGTTTTAAGTAATCTAGAGTGGGGCATATATCATAACTGCTTGCAAAGACCATAACTCATTTAGACTATTACCATAGAAGGGGATATTATCCCTCTACCAGTAAATGGAATTCACCTAAAGAAATATCCTTGAGCCTATTTGGTTCCCAAATATTTTCTCCCAATATAATAAATTCATGTTAACATTAGTCTATGATGAGTTTAAGCAAATATAATGCCCATTAGAGGAGGAATGGGTATAACTCAAGTGTTGGAAAAGTTGTCAACCTTGTACTTTTGCTTCTTGTTTTGTATTTTAATTTTTTGTTTTTTCTTTTGTAGGACTTATAAAATTTTGAACCTATGCCCAATGATAAAGGCAACAATTTTGAATTCTCCTTTAGCAAGTAGCAAGGCCCCTATGAGTAATCATAACTATAGTTATTTCTCACTACACTCAAGGATTTTGGCCTTAGATAAAAGTGTAACAACCCAAGTCTAACCCACTTTGTTGTACAACCTAGTGTGGATTATAGGTTCCATAAGAAGAAAATTTTATTTGGTTTTAGCCTAAAGCAAAAAATTTTGAGATAAAGAGTTTGATGATCACCAAATGTTTTATTAGTATGAGGTATAGTATACCAATTTTTGTAATTAAGACCATTATAGACAGCCTCCCAAGTGGACAAGACTGGCCAAATCTTGTAGAAGGTACCTTTTTGTGAATCTATCTTTCCATCCTCATATTTTGGTATGAGAGCACATATTCATAGATGGGGTTATCCTCTAGGGCCCATAACACCTAGAGGGTGGATGCATACTCTCTCCATCCCTTAGCATGAGGAACTTAGATTTATTTTAGCCTTTATGTTCCATAGTTAACATGTAAGGGGTTAGCATATATGCCTAGTGCCTAATTGATTGTTCATTTTCTAGAGTCAATTAGGGCCTTGCCATTACCCTCGCTCAAAATCAGGTATCTCTTGTCAAGGTACAATTAACAACAAGTTGTCCTATACCAATCATCATGGAGTAGTTTTTCTCCTAATCATAAGATGATAAAGGACCCATCATCATACTACTTGTACAATGACCTATAGGAAGCATCCCACACCACCCCTCATTACCTTCCCATCCTTACCCTTCCCACCAAGGAATGCAACCATTATCGAATAATAGTGGGTATCATTCATGCTTCCATTGGTATTGGTTGTTTTAGGTCATTCATCCTTCACGATGAGTTTCTATCAAAGTGTTTAGAATATTTAGTTAAAGGACTTCTTGAGAAAGGTTCTCATTCCTACCATAATTATCTCTAACAATTTCTTTTCATGTTTCCATAAGCAAAATATAGACAACATCAAACAATGAAATAAAAAACAAGCAATGTGCAATGAGAATGATCTTAGTATTGAGCTTCAATGGAGGCTTGGCCTCCATTTACAATGATTTTTCCCTAAATGTGTAAGGATACGATTATAAATGCTTTAAATCATAATACAATGGGTAGAAAAGGGGGAAATTTCCCTTTTTGCCATACAAAGGATGGTTGGTGTCTTTCGTATTATTTTGCTCCAATTTAATTGGTGAGTGGGCTTGAGTATCTAGCGATGGGCCACTCAATATCCAATAGATCTTCAGATACCTGTATCCTAAACATACAAAAAACCCTATATATATATTATATATATATATATATATATATATATAAAACATGGGTTTAGTAGCACCTATATATATATGCTTGAGAACCAATGCAGTAAAAACCCTTGAATGAATACTTGCAGAAAACATAGAAATTAAATCTAAGTACCTTGCTAATAAATTAAAATATTAATAATCTATGTCAATTCAAATGGCCTGAAAATTGGTGGAGATGTTCTAGTGGATGTCAAGAACATACCTTAAATTTTTTAACTTAATTCAAGTTTGGATGAGTGAGATATGACCAAAACAAGTTTGGTAGTGTTGACTACCGAAAGGGTAGTCCCCCTTTTGGGAGCCTGACTTTTTTTTTTCCATGGGGCATACAAGGTGGTGAACCCAAAATCATCCTAGTGCACTTCATACCTATGGAGTGCATTCAAAACCCCCTGTGGTGCACAAGACTGTGCACCCCAAGTTCACCTTTTGTACTCCAAATAGTGGAGTGCACAACCACTCCATTGGGTGCACAAGGTTGTGCACCCGCCTCTAGTTTGTGCGTACCATTGGGGAATGGGGTGCACAATATCCACTATGGGTGCATAAGGTTGTGCACCCCACAAAATTTTTGTGCAATCCATGGGGAGGTGGAGCACACAAAAATATATAGGGGTGCATAGGGTTGTGCACCCCATCAAATCCCGCACGCTCCAAAGGGTGGAGCGTGCATCACCCTAAAAACATTGTGTGCTCCAATCCTTTGGAGCGCATAAAGTCCCCACTGGTCACTTCAATGTGTGCCCCTCTCCTCTCACATGATCCATTAATATGGAGTACACATAAATCCTTTGGAGCGAACAAGTTATGCACTCCTCCCTAGGTCAATACGCTTCGCTCCCTAAGTAGAGCTCGCAAATTCTACCAGGGTGCATAGGGTTGTGCACCCCATCCTGAGTCTGTGCACCCATCCCATTGGGGTGTGAAAATATCCAAGTCAAGAACACAAGGTAGTACACCCACCTTCGGTTGATGCGCTCCACTACGACGGAGCACACAGAGTCCTTACGGATGCATAACCTATGCACCCCACTCAGTCTAGTGCGCCCCACTCCCTTAGGATGCACAAAGTTCAAGTAGGCACACAAGATTGTGCACCTACCTCAGGGATCATGTGCTCTACTCCCCCATGGAATGTGCATGATCATTAAATCTAGTGTTCTTTGCATGCATGCACGCCCACTTGTGTTCCATCCACTTCAATCCTGTGTCACCATGTGTCCAATCCACTAAACCCAACCACCACTCCCCTCTGATAGTACTTTGGGTCAATAAAAGCACCAACTGATGTGGCGCACCTAACCAATCCAAGGCTCCTAAAAGGTGAAAAGTGTATGTGCCCATCTACCCAAATTTAATGTGCATTCTTCATAAGAGGGTGGCAAACCTATTTTCCCCATTCACGTATGCAAATCTATCCATCAACGAGGTCAAGCGTAGAGTAAAGGGCAAAGAAAAAAGAAAGAATTACAGTCCTGTGTGGAGGGAGAATTACTATCTTGTTGTTTGAATGTGATGGCATATACCAGTTATTCAGCTCCTAAGACATCAATTTTCTAATAGAGAATTGGTAATATTACTAGGGCATAGCCCGTGGTAAGAAAGCCAAGGAGGGCATAGAATCCTAAAGTGTTCAAAATTTTACTAGATACCAGTAGGGATATTACTAAAGAATAACAAAGGGAAGTAGAGAGGGTCACCATTTATGCCTTCGATCCCATAGAGGAATACAACCAGTGTCACCCGAATTGAGGAGCCTTTACATGTGGGCATACAGGGACAACACCTCATCGGCTCTATTATGCAATAAGTGGAATACAAATCTAGACTGGTTAACCTACCCTAGGGTGTACCATGCTTGTAACATATTAACATGGCTCATGGTCTCCTACGACTCCAAGGCATGCACCATTCATGATTACAAAGGTCAGGTAGTGGCCTAGGTGTTGGCCAACAGAATTCGGTAGGTCTTTGGCCTAGCCACCGTGTCTAGGGTGGTGGAATTCAAAACATTGGCCCTCTAGGCCAAATTTATGCTAAATACCATGTTTTCCTAGTCACTATTGAATAAGGG
The DNA here is from genome assembly GCA_028583015.1 of Wollemia nobilis. Lineage (NCBI taxonomy): Eukaryota > Viridiplantae > Streptophyta > Pinopsida > Araucariales > Araucariaceae > Wollemia > Wollemia nobilis. The sequence continues at coordinate 491,968 of JAQPPZ010003013.1, forward strand.
AAGAAACAGGCTGACCAAATTTCCCATCAAAAAATTCTTGCTTTGCACTTGGGCACAAGACTACGTCGATATGATAAATTTGGCGTTGGGAGTGAAATATTTAGAACCTACCACCAAGGAGGTGGTATTTTTTATCCTCCAGTGTAATAGAACCAAAAAGACTCCTATCTAATGATGGGATGATATCATCAATGATAACCTAGACAAAGAACTATAGCTATTGCAGGAGGCTATATTGGCCAAAAAGGAGGAAATGCCTCCCTTTTCTTATTACTCCTTTTTTATTCATTTGTTCATAGCATAGTTAGATAAAACTTTGTTGGCCCAGCTAGGAGTGATGGCACCAACTATGCAGGACCGATTATTATGCATCCAGGAAGGTTGTTACAGTTACACAACCTTATTTGAGAAGGTCCTCCTCGTGGTACACTTGGCGATATCGCGACACTTTTTTTCTTCTTCGGGCGCTTTCTTGCATCATGTTGCGATTTTGTGACATTTTTTCTCTTCGGCTGTGGTCTTCCATTTTGTTGCGATATCGCGACACTTTTTATCCCTAGCATAGGTCTTCCATCTTGTCGCGATATCGTGACACTTTTTCTCTTCCTTGCATCATGTCGCGATATCGCGACACATTTTCTCCTCGGCTGCGGTCTTCCATATTGTCGCGATTTCACGACACTTTTTCTCTTTGGCAGCGGTCTTCCATCTTGTCACAATTTTGTGACACTTTTTCTCTTCGGGTACGGTCTTCCATCTTGTCGCGATATTGTGACACCTTTTCTCTTTGGCAGCGGTCTTCCATAATGTCGCGATATCGTGACACTTTTTCTCTTCGGAAACGGTCTTCCATCTTGTCACGATTTCGCGACACCCTTTCTCTTTGGCAGCGGTCTTCCATAATTGTCGCGATATCGTGACACTTTTTTTCTTTGGCTGCAGTCTTCCTTCTTGTCGCGATTTTGCGACACCTCTTATCTTCGGCAGCGGTCTTACTTCTTGTCATGATTTTGCGACACCTTTTATGTCCGATCACGGTTTTCCTCCATGTCACGATTTCATGACTCTTCTTCTCTTTCGGCTCCAACCTAGCAACACATCGTGATATCATGACACTTCCTCTCTTCTGGCAGCAACCTTGCAACATGTCACGATATCTCGACTTCTTTTCTCCTTCGGCTCTGATGGCGCTTCTTGTCATGATTTCGCGACATCCTTTCTTCTCTTGGCAGCAACGGTGCAACTTGTCATGATTTTGTGACATCACCAATTTGGTCGTGATTTCGTGACACCTTTCCTCGTGTGGAGGTTTGCTCGCTCTTTGATCTTTATTTCTTGGACCACCTCGGTCGATCTGGAATTCATGTAATTTCTCTTGTACAAGGTTTAGGGACCTTTCAAAACCCTTTCTACCAATCAAAAAAAAATGTTGGCCTACTCAAGGAGTCTAGAGTCCTCAAGTCGATGTCTTTCATTCACCTCCTTATCTCATTCAGAGTCGATGTTGACTCCCAAAAGGATAGTCCCCCTTTTGAGAGCCTAACTTTTTTTTTTCTGTGGGGTGCACAAGGTGGAGTGCCCCAATTTAGCCTGGTGTGCTTCATCCCTATGGAGTGCATTCAAACTCCCCTTTGGCACATAAGGTCGTGCATTCCAAGTCTAAATTTTACACTCCAAATAGTAGAGCACACAACCACTCTATCAGGTGCACAAGGTTGTGCGCCCACCTCTAGCCTATGTATCCCATTGGAGAATGGGGTACATAATATCCACTAGGGATGCCCTGCCAAAGGTTTACGCACTCCATGGGGAGGTGGAGCACACAAAAATCTAGAAGGGTGCTTAGGGTTGTGCACCCCATAAAAGCCTGTGCGCTCCAAAGGGTGGAGCATGCATCACCTTAAAAAATTCATGTGCTCCAATACTTTGGAGTGCAAAAATCCCCCATGGGTGCACTTTGTTGTGCACCCATCTCCCCCTCACACATTCCATTACTATGGAGCACATAAGTTGTGCATTCCTCCCTAGGTCAATGTGTTCCGATCCCTAAGAAGAATGTGCAACTTCCACTGGGGTGCACAGGGTTGTGCGCCCTATCCCGAGTTCGTACGCCCATCCCATTGGGGTTCGTAAATATCCAAGTCAGGTGCACAAGGTAGTGTGCCCACCTATGAGTGGTGCATTCCACTACGGTGGAGCACACAAAGTTATTAGGGGTGTATATCCTATGTGCCCCACTTAGTCTAGTGTGCCCCACTCCCTTAGGGTGCACAAAGGTCAAGCAGGTGCATAAGCCTGTGTGCTCACCTCGAGGATCACACGCTCTACTCCCCCATGGAGCATGCATGATCATTAAATATAGTGTACTCTGCATGCATGCACACCCACTTTCATTCCATTTGCTTGAATATCGAGCCACCACATGTCCAATCCACTGCACTAAGTCACCACTTCCCTCCGATAGTACTTTGGATTGATAAAAGTACCAACCGACATGGTGCACCTGACCAATCCAAAGGCTCCTAAAAGGTGAAAAGCGTATACTTCCATCTACCCAAATTTAATGCATGTTCTTCATAAGAGGGTGGCAGACCTATTTGCGCCATTTGTGCATACAAATCTATCCATCGACAAGGTCGAGTGCAGAGTAAAGTGTGAAGAACAGAGAAAGAATTACAGTCCTGTTTGGAGGAAGAATTAATGTCCTACTATTTGAATGTGATGGAATATACTAGTTCTTCAGCTCCTAAGACATCAATTTTTTTATAGAGGATTGGTAATATTACTAGGGTGTGGCCCATGGTAAGAAATCCAGGGAGGGCGCAAAATCCTAAAGCGTTCAAAAATTTACCAGATACTAGTAGGTACATTACTAAAGAATAACAAAGGGAAGTAGAGAGGGTAACCATTTATGCCTTCAACCCCATGGAGGAAGACAACCAACATCACCTGATGCTATTGAGGAGCCTTTACACACGGACATACAAGAACAACACCTCATCGACTCCGATATGAAATAAGTGGAATGCAAATCTGGTCCAGTTAACCTGCCCTAGGGTGTACCACTCTTCTGACCTGTTAGCATAGCTCGTGTTGGAAATTTGAGGTAATTTAAGGCATATTATGTTGTCATTGATGTCACATGGATCACATTGAGTTTTGGTGGTTAAAACATTTCATAAATAAGCATTTATGATATTTTGGAAAGCATGGCTATTTACAAGGTTTTTGTGAAAACCAAGGTAGGCAAAATAAAAGGTTTTATTTAAAACCATAGATGGAAAATTTGAAATGGGTTTTTCTTAAAAACCAATTTGGCTTTTTGTTTCATCGAAAAATGTGCCCCGATGAAGGAGATAATTAATTTTAAATATTTAAGTTTAAATTTTAATCATTTTAAATTTAAAATTAAAATTAATATTTTAATATTGTCGACGTAAAAAAGGAGGAGGAAAATAATATTAAGTTATAGCCAACATCAAAAGAAAAATATGGGCATATATAAATATGCCCCTAAACTTTTATTTTCCCTAAGTCCTCGATGAAGATAATCTGTTCAAAGCGCTAAGGGAGCAGAAGTGTCGTATTCATTCGAAAACCAATGAAGAGAAGAGGGAACAAAGGTAAGGGAGGTACATTACCTATCACCGTAGGCACTTGTGGCCTAGCAACAATAGGAAGGCGCGTAAGGTGTTTAAGCTCCAGCAGATCCAAAGTTCAAATCCTATTAGTGTTGGTTTTGCAAGGTAAAAAGGGAGAACCTTTTGTGCACGTGGTTTTTGAGGGCAAGTTGGAGGAAGCAAGAAGGAGGTCTTGCGCTCTTGGTTTCTATGTGAGCGGTTGGCTCATGTGGTTGTTGATGCCATGGTTTGAGTGGTGCAGGGGCAGTGACAGGGGATCGAATCCCGCTAAGGTTAAAGGTAAGTTATTAATTTTTCCAAATATTTTATTTTTCTAAGGTGTCCCTAGGAGAGATAAGGTTTGTGGTGCATGTTGTGAAAAATAAATATTTCTGGTGATTTTCCTTTTAGAATTATATTATATTATATATCATTGGAAAGCTTATTTTGAGGGCTATTTGATTATTTTGTTTAGAAGGAGAAATAAGGTGTAAATAAAGAGATATTTCTATTTTTGTAAAAGGGTTCAAGTGAAGGTTGTTTTGTTCTTTTCAAAGTGTGTTGAGTGTGGCAAATTTTCCAAAGGGGTTTCTTCATCTTCATAAAAGGTATGGGCACATTCTCCTATTGATTGTCTATGGTGGTTGATTTTTGAAATATCATTGGAGGGAAAAGGATTGTTTATGATTTCATTTTCTAAAGTGGTTGGTTGAATGCTTCAAGGTTTTTTGAATTGAGAGTTGTGTTTAAACCTTGTTTTATAAGCATAGTTGTTGAAGCCCATTGGTTGTGAAATAACATGAGTATCATTGTTATGTGAGATGTGTGGTTGAGCATTTTTGGAAATATTTGAGTTGGTTGATACATACTTGGACTAGGGTTGTGTGAGAAAGAATTGTCCCTTGTGGTGATTAGTTGAGATTGAGTTTAGAGCATATTGAGTCTCTAACAATTCTCTTTATGGTTCTATAATACTTGGGTTGAGTTGAGTTGAATAATTCAAGTGATGTGTGAAGTGATTGTTCAAGTCCTATGAAACAAACTATTCCATTATTCTGATTTGAGTTGAGTTGAGATTGAGCCTATAATATATGGAGTCTCTAACAATTCTCTTTATGCTTCTATGAGTTGATTTGAGTTGAGTTGAGTTGAGATCATTGTGGATTATTATTGTCATCTATTGAAGAGTACATTGCCATTCATTGTTGAGTTCATCTTTGAGTTTGCCTTGATATACTTTTGGATGAGATTTGAGTGCTACTTGAGCATGATTGATTGAGCCTTTTAGAAGGCATTTGTGGATAGTTTTGAGAAAGCTTTGTGGATAGTTTTGGGAAATATTTGTGGGTAGATTTATGGATAGTTTTGGGACATATTTAGGATAGATTTGGATAAGTTCTTATTGATCTTGTTGGATCAGATTTGTGCAAGTTCTTGGTGAGCTTGCTAGAGCATATTTGGGCAAGTTCTTGGTGAGCTTGCTAGAGCAGATTTGGGCAAGTTCTTGGTGAGCTTGCTTGAGCAGATTTGACAAGTTATGTGTGAGCTTATTAAGTAAGTTATGTGTGAGCCTATTGAGTAGGTTCTTAGTGAGCCTATTGATAGAGCTCTAGAGGTGATAGAGTAGAGATGATAGAGTCTCCATGGATAGAGATCCAGTAGCCAGCATAGTTGAAGATAAATTTGAGTGAGGAGTCTTAAAGTGGAGAGAGGTCCACTGGTCAATACCGTAGAGAGACATAGTCTTCTAGAAGATCACATAGCCAGAGCATAAGGGGAAAGAGTTCTCCTATGGAATATATCCATGAACTTGAGATTAGGGGATCAACATCTCCTTTGGACAAAGATCCATAAATATTGTAATTGGGAGTGATTCCCAAATAGATAGATTGAAAAAAATTTAGTAACATATTTTCTCCATGGAGTAGCCCACATTGGGTGAACCACGTAAATTGTGGTGTCTCTATTGTGTATGGTATTTTGTGCATTGCTTTGATTACTTCTATTAATACTGCTATCCATACACAACATAATATTGAATTGGAAGAAAAAGTAAAAAGTGGTCTTATACTATTCACCCCCCTCTCAGTATAAGCTTGTGTTCTTCAACTTGTGGTCTCCTACGACTCCAGGGCATGCATCATTCATGATTACAAAGGTCATGCAGTGGCCTCGATGTCAGCCAATAGAATTAGGCAGGTCTTCAACCTAGCCACTACATCTAGGGTAGTGAACTTCAAAAAATTGGCCCTCCAATCCAACTATATGCTAAATACCACATTTTCCCAGTCACTTTTGAAGAAGGGGAGAAATAGGCCAGCCAAATTTTCCATCAGAAAATTCTTGCTTTGCCCTTGGACACAAGACTATGCCAATATGATAAATTTAGCATTGAGAGTGAAATATTTAGAACCGATCACCAAGGAGGTGATGTTTTTTATCCTCCAGTGCAATAGAATTGACAAGACTCCTCTCTACCGATGGGAGGATATCATCAGTGATAACCTGGACAAAGAATTAAAATTTTTTTAGGAGGCTATATTGGTCGAGAAGGAGGAAATGCCTCCATTTTCTTATTACTCCTTTTGTATTCATTTTTTCATAGCACAGTTAGATAAAAATTTGTTGGCCCGACTAAGAGGATTGATGGCACCAACTGTGTAGGACCGATTGCTCCAGTTACACAACCTTCTTTGAGAAGGTCCTCCCCATGGTACACTTCAAATTATGTGGGAATTTCCCAGAAATAATTGGGGTGGGGGTTCAAAATTTTCTACATCATACCAAGGTAGGAGACTACTTCTATGTAGAATATTTCTCCTACATTAGAATATATGGGTCGAAGCTACCCCCAAAAGTGCTTCCCCCACACTACCCAACTTTCATTGCAATCCTAGAGATCACCCGAAAGATAGTTGAGGAAATTAAAATTAGGTACCTGAGGAAGAAAGGACCAGTAAATTGGTTGTCCATTACTTGTTCAATGGGCCATTAAACTTATCTTGGCCATTTTCCATGCTTCAGGCTATATAGAACATTGATACATATTGTTTTCCATAAGTCACTTGGAGGGCCTATGATCCAAGAGGCCACCATAGAGCAGATGTTGCAAACAAGCTCACCCTTCTGCAAGTTACACATAACAAAGATGACTTTGAAGACAATATGAATAAGGCTTTTAGGAACAATAAAACCTTGGATTTGGTATAGAGGATGGATAAGTGGCCTTACAACAAATTGGAGGATGTTGGTGATTATAGTAGTCAGTGGAGGTTGCATCGCAACTTGTTAGTTGACAAGATGGCCTCACTGGTCCCAATGCCCCCCCCAAAAGAGTTTGAGGATCCCAATTTTCAAATTTCTCAACAATATGCTGACCTATTCGAGGTCATGATGAAGATCGTGGATGATTCTAGGAACCTACCTTCAAATTTTTAACTCAATCCAAGTTTGGATGAGTGAGATATGGCCAAAACAAGTTTGGTAGTTTCTACACAAATTTAGGCCCACAATTGTTATTGAGTAATCGTGGGAGGATGGTTTGGAATGTGTAACCATGGATTAATGGTTACCCAAGAATGGTAGAAATCCTAAAACTTTGATCCAAAACCTTGACGACATGAACTCCATGAACGTTGATGATTCCCTGCAATGATTTTAGCCACATAGCGGTGTCTTTTCCAGCCTCTTTTGGTTGATGGGGTGGTGTTGCTTTTGTAGGTAATTTTGGGGTTTTGGAAGGAAAGGGAGGTGGCAAGCTAGGATTTCTAAGTGGTAATCCAATAATTCCAAATTAAAGGTGAAGTTACAGTGAGTCACCTAGGGTGAGTGATTTGCAAATAGGATTAATTGAATTAACGTTGAATCAAAGGTTACAAAGCTTAAATACAATGTAAATAACCTATTCGAGAAAGAAAGGGGGGAAAGGAGAAATTGGGGGAAAAGAAAGTTAAATTGAGTTCTCTTGCTGCCCAAATGCTGTCGTCCACTGCTGTCCAGGTAAGGTAAAGGTAAGTTACCTTTACCCCAAGTAAAATCAAATATTTTTAACTTTTATTGATGGTAATTTCCAACATTCTCCCCCTTAAAGTTGAGAGGACTAACTATATAGTCTCTCAGCTTTATAAATTGAGCTTTAGCCATGCCTTTGGTGAAGATGTCTCGCTAGATTATCCAAAGTGCTACAATATTGAAGCTCAACTCTCTACTGTTCCACCATATCTCTTATGAAGAGATACTTCATATCAAAGTGTTTTGACCTTTTGTGGTGGATCGGATTATATGCCAACTGTATGGCACTTATATTATCACAATTCAGTTTGGTTGGACCAATTTGTTTTTTGCCAATCTCTTCAAGGATTTTCCTCAACCAGAGGATCTGAGTACTTGCATGAGTAATGGCTATGTACTCAACTTCTGTAGATGATAATGCTACAATAGATTGCTTCTTGGAACTCCAAGTTATTAGTCCTGATCCTAGACTAAAAAAGTTCCCTGATGTAGATTTTCTGTCATCTATATTACTGCCCCAATCGCTGTCACTATAACCAAATAACTTCACAGAGTTAGACTTGTGGTAATGGATTCCAAAATCCAATGTACCTTTTACATATCGTAAAATTCGTTTGGTTGCTTGAAGATGCAACTCGGATGGGCATGCCATAAATCATGATACAAGAGAAACAACATACTGTATATCTGGCCTAGTGTTGGTGAGAAACATTAAACTCCCAACCATGCTTCTGTAATTGGTCAAGTCAACATTAGGTGCTCCATCTTCTTTGCTTAGCTGGATTCCATGTCCAGTTGGTGTTGCAGCTGATTTGCACTGCTGCATAGCAAATTTCTTGATCATGTCATGAGCATATTTCGTTGACATATGAAGATCCCATTCTTTGATTGATGTACTTCCATTCCTAGAAAGTATCTCATTAATCCGAGATCCTTCATCTCAAATTGATTCATCATGGAGTTTTTGAACTCCATATTCATTTTATCATTACTACCCATGAATATTAGATCATCCACATATAAACAAACTATGAGGATATCTACTCCATTTTTTAGGTAGTATAATTTTGGTTCACTCTTGCTTTTTGTGAAACCATATTTGCTGAAATAGCCATCAATTCTTGAGTACCATGCTCTTGGTGCTTGCTTGAGGCCATATAGTGCTTTTTTCAATTTATAAACAAGGTTCTCTTTTCCCGGTTCTTGGAAACCTTGAGGTTGTTGAACATACACCTCTTCTGTCAGGTATCCATTTAAAAATGCACTTTTCACATCCATGTGTTGAATCTTCCATCCTTTATGGGCTGCCAAGGAAAGAACAGTTCTAATTGTTTCTTGTCGAGCAACTAGAGCAAAAGTTTCCTCATAATCTATTCCATATTTCTGAGTAAAACCTTTAGCTACTAATCTCGCCTTGTGCCTTTCAATGCTTCCATCAGCATTGAATTTGGTCTTATAGACCCATTTACATCCAACACATTTTTTTCCCTTGGGAAGCTTCACAAGCTCCCAAGTATCATTCTTTTCAATAGAGGATATTTCCTCTTCCATGGCATCCTGCCATATATTTTCAGTGCATTCTTTTTCATAGCTAGAAGGTTCTAGCTGTGCAAGCAGCCAACAAAGCATAATTGACTACATCACCCCTTGGTTCATGAGACTCATCATCCCCTGACATTTGAAGATTTTCAAGTCTTGACAAAATGTCATCCATCTCACTAGCTTGACTCCTAGTGTATCTTTGTTGGAAATTCCTATCCAACATTTGAGAAGATGGATGACTCGGTAGTATGCGCTTTCCTCTATTTGTCTCTTTCCTTTGAGAAACCGAATCAATATCCATCGGACTTGGAGCGCTTACAGATCTTTGGAATCATTTTGGAGAATTTGGGGGTGCCAACAAATTCCTTCTTGGACTTGGTGTACCACTTGATGTACTTGATGAAGTTTCCTAATGTGGAATCTATGGAGGAGGACTGCTTTTCTTGGGTTGTACCATTATGGGAGGTACTGGTGTGGTACTGTCCGAATTAGAGTCAAAATCAACAATTTTTTTATGACCCCATTCTCCCCCTTCATCAAAAATTACATCCCTGGAGATAATGATTTTATGTGTCGTGGGATTGTACAATCTATACCCTTTGGTTGAATCACAATACCCTACAAAAACACATGCTTGACTCTTTGGATCAAGCTTCTTTCGCTTCTCCTCAGGAATGTGTGCATAAGCTAAAGAACCAAATACTCTGAAATGTTTGACATTTGGTTTCTTACCGTACCATCCTTCATAAGGAGTGATACCATCTAAACTAGAAGTCGGACTTCTATTTAGAATATATGCACTTGTTCTCACTGCATCTGCCCAATAGCTGTTTATGAGATGTTTTGCCTGAAGCATTGTTCGTGCCATTTCAACAAGGGTGCGGTTCTTTCTCTCAGCCACACCGTTCTGCTGTGGGGTGTAGGCAGTGGTGAACTGCCTTTTTATCCCATTTTTCTTACAATAATGAAGAAATTCATTTGAGGAGTACTCTCCTCCTTTATCAATGCGAAGACATTTGACATAGTAGTCACTTTGCTTTTCTACATTATTTCTGAAGTCTATGAAGCAATCAAATGCTTCATCTTTGTGTTTTAGAAAATACAACCAACACATTCTAGAATAATCATCTTTGAATGTTAGAAAATAAGAATTGTTTCCAAGACTCTTTGTTTGCATTGGACCACAGATGTCCGAATATACTAGCTGAATAGGATAGCTTTCTCTCCACGCTCTGCCTCTTGGAAACTTCATTCTGGAGTGCTTTCCCAAAGCACATGCTTCGCATACCTTTTTATGTTCTGGTATTTTTGGTAGTCCTGTTACCATAGCTTGTGATGTTAACATTTTCAAGCTAGCGGAATTGAGGTGACCATATCTCAAGTGCCACAATTCACTTGGATTTGTAATAGCAATGTTTGCAAGTTGAGCTCCCCCTGGCTCACCAAAATTTAGAGGGAACAACCTATTCTTTGTCATAGGGACTTCTGTGATGACCCGGTTACAATTGTTTTTATCAAAGATTGTACATTTTCTTTCATCAAAAACTAATTTGTAATGCTTCTCCATCATTTTGCCAACACTTAACAAATTGTGTTGTAGTTGTGGAGTATAGTATATGTCATTCACATTTTTAATACCTTCTTTTGTGGGAACTTCCATAGCTCCTATGCCTTCAATTTGCAAGGATTTATTATCCCCTAACTTAACTTGAGATTTGTAATTTGAATCTAATGTAGCAAAGATATTTTCTTTGCCACTCATGTGGTTGGAGCAACCAGTATCCAGAATCCATGTATCATTTAGATTTTGATCTGGCTGTCCATAAGAGAGAAAAATATTTGGTGGTCCTTCTTCTTCTCCATAGAATGAGCCATATTGACTGCTTTGATCTTTTGAAGACTTTGACCAGCAGTCACGAGCGAAGTGGCCTTGTTTCCCACAATTGAAACATGTTGTTTTAGGCTTATTACTTCCTCGTCCTTGATTTCCACGGCCTGCATTGCCACTTTGGTTCTGATTGGCTCCTCTGTTTTTATTTCCACCTCTGTTTGGATTACCTCCTCTGTAGGAGTTGCTTTGGCCCTTGCCTCTTTGTTGTTGTCCTCTGCCTCATCCTCTTCCTTGTCCTCGTCTTACACTTTCATTCGAAGTGAAGGCTTTGTCATCACCTCCATAGCTTGTTGAAGGTGCACCTTGAAGTCGCTCTTCATGTGATGTTAATGATCCAATCAAACTATCAAATGTAAGAGTAGAAATATCTTTGGATTCTTCAATTATGATTGCAATGTGATTCCACTTAGGAAGAAGTGTTCGCAAAACTTTCTTCACAATTGTTTCATTTTTTGTGTCTTCACCTAAAGTTTGCATCATATCAACTACTGCTTTAACACGAACACAATAGTCTCCAACTCTTTCATTGTCCTTCATTCCGAGATTTTCAAAATCTCTTTTCAAAGTCTCGAAGGTCGACTTGCTTTACTTTATCACTTCCTTGGAATCCTTCTTTCAAGGAATTCCATGCATCTCGTAGTGCTTAAGTAAGATGCAATTCTTGGAAAGATACTAGGATCTAATGCTGATTGAAGATGGTATAAGGAAAATGAATTATTTTTCTCGTGCATCTTTGTAGATCTTTTTATCATTTGCACTTAAAGTAGTCCAATCTGTTGGAGCAATGTAACCGTCTTCAATAATATCCCATAGTCCTTTTCCGATGAGTAATGTCCTCATCTTGATGGACCAGTACTCATAATTATCCCCTCTGAATTTGGGAATTGGTAGATTATTATGTGATCCCATTTTTTAATCTACTAAAACAAGAAACCTCTCTTTTATAGTATTATTGCAAAAAGACTTTACAAACTATCAAGCCCCGCTTGATTTACAATCATGAACAACTCAAACTTGTTCAAGCAATTACAAAATTGTCGACGACTTGTTCATCATCGTCACTGATCAATATTATTTTAGGAGAAGGAGGTTGTAGGATTTCAACCGAATTACTATAATGAGTATATTCGGATCCTTGTGCAGCAATTGCAACCGTGTCGGATTGTTCAAACTTGCTGCCGAAGGAGTTATCTTCCCGAATCGGCTTCGTATCCTTGATCAGATTTCTCCGGTGTGCAATAACCGCGTTTTGCAACTCGTGAAAAAACTATATTAAGACTTAGTGTTTTCATGCTCCTATCAAAGTTTTCAGGAGTTTTTCTCAAGAATAACTTGCAGAGGGCATGATAACAACCTTCCGATCTTATCATTTAAGAAAATTTCCCAGAAATTTTCTTTTACAAGGATTTCCTCTTAGGAAATAGTAAAAAAAAATTAACTTTCCAAGTTTTTTTTTTTTTTTAAACTTTACATATATTTCCTCTTAGGAAATTTCAATCAATAAAAAACTTCACATTTATTTCCTCTTAGGAAATTTCACTCAACTAATTTTTTTTTTTTTTATAAAAGCTAATGAACAGTTTAAAAAAATAAAATATATTTTTTTTTAATTTTAAACTTATTCCTTAGTTTTTCTTTTGATTAAAAAAAATTTAATTAAAAAAAAATTGATTTTCTATCGACCCCGCCGAGAGTCGATCCTGCGACCTCGCGGGTCTCAGGGCTGAGGGTAGCCGCTGCGCTACCCGGGCTGATCCGGGAGCAATGCGCGCTCCCCGCATCTTGACTTTCGCATCGAGCGCGAAGCAAGTTTTGGCTTCGCGCTTCGGCGCAAAGCTTTTATATTCTTTGGGACTATTAGTCCCACATCGCTCACAGAGCGATGTTTTTGTTGTTTAAAAACAACAAAGCACGCAATGTGCTTTGACTGCCTACGGGCAGTCACCAATGCCGCAGCCTTTTGCCACCGATGATGCACGCGCAGATTGACACGTCACCTTCTCGGGCCGCGCACCAGTGCCACGTCAGCATAATTTGCAGATCGCCACGTCACCTTCTCGGTCCGTGCACCAGTCTCATGTCACGATGCATCGCGCCATGTCGATCTCGCACCTCAGGCCGCATGCAGCAGATCACCACCTTAGCTTCGCTTCGGGAATCGCGTCTGTGCCACGTCAACAATGCCTCGGGAATCATGCGGATCTGCTGCTCCTATGAGCCGCATCGTCCAGTTCCACCAACGCCTCAAAAAACATGCCAGTCAGCTCCTACAGGCCGTCTCGAGATCCGTGCTGCCTCGGCTCCTACGGGCCACCTCGAGATCCGTGCCACTACCTCGAACTACGGGCCCCACCGCCTCGAGAATCGCTTCGCTCTGATACCAAATGTGAAAGGTGAGTGATTTGCAAATAGGATTAATTGAATTAACGTTGAATCAAAGGTTACAAAGCTTAAATACAAGGTAAATAACCTATTCGAGAAAGAAAGGGGGAAAGGAGAAATTGGGGGAAAAGAAAGTTAACTTGAGTTCTCTTGCCGCCCAAATGCTGCCGTCCACTGCCGTCCAGGTAAGGTAAAGGTAAGTTACCTTTACCCCAAGTAAAATCAAATATTTTTAACTTTTACTGATGGTAATTTCCAACAACCTACCCTTATTGCATGGACAAATGGACTCAAATCTTCTTGATGCTCAAGAATGAATGATTTTTGAAATTTTTGATTTGTTTTCTTACTCCCTCAATTGGATAATGGGTAAAGAATGAAATCCACAAGCCAATTGAACAAATATAGATGATGAAAAGGATGTGGATGTGATGTATTCAGATATTGAAATCAACTTGATACACCATGTTTGGGATGGTTGTTGTTGCAAATTTACCTTTGGTTTCGATGATGTGTAAAATGTCGTGGTAAAATTACCTATCACATTGGGAGTTTGGGTACCCATGTAACTGTAATAATTCATTCCAAATTATATGGAATTAGGAACCAAGCACTCTAGGAATTCGATACTCATAATAATTTTGGCAACTATTACCAAATTGTGATTGAATGTTTTCCACTTTTGTAACCCAACAAAAAGGGCTTAAAATAACCTTGTGCAAATTAGCTTGAACAGAGCCATACTCAAATATTTATGGACCCAATGGATGTAATGTCATATGTGATGATGTTGAATTATTGCAAATAAGTGTCCTTATGGTGAGTTATCCATCCTACCAAATTGCATGGATTGCCTATCATTGCAATCACCAAGTATGTAGGGTAATTCACTAGATATAAGGGTCACTTAATGATGATGTTTTATGATGATTTGGTGTGTTTGTGTTGATTTGAGGGGATTTGTTTTTTTTAAGCCATTTGCTTTTGAAGGGGAGTTGTGTAATATGGTCACAAATAAAATTCAACGTGGGTTACCCCAATCATGGAAAAGTTGCACATTATCGAATCATTACTTTTGACACATTGATGGTATTTGATTTTGGTAAAATTTTTAGCCTTAGGTAGACGTATAGGGAGAGGTCTACACTTTGGGATTTAGGTCTACCTACACATGATAACTTTCATCTATAGGTAGACGTATAGGTAGAGGTATACACTTTATGATTTAGGTATACCAAGTGTTTGTTTTGATTGATTTTTTTTCTTGTTATCTGCCCTAGTAAAAAGGGTGAATGATAGTATTTGGTAATAATTCTTAAATGAATGATATTTCCAATATTGAGTGTTTTGAGCATTGATTGATTTGAGACTAGAATTTTATAGAAATTTTCTAGCCCCTTAAGCAATGTGTCGACGAACAAGAGATGAAATAATGAAAGCAATGAAACATATGACAATGGTTAGAATGAAATAGATGTTTTTGTTTTTGTTTTTGTTTTTGTTTTTGTTTTTGTTTTTGTTTTTGTTTTTGTTTTTGTTTTTGTTTTTGTTACAACTACGATTTTGATAATTTTTGGTAATTGTACACCTCTATCTCTTGGAGTAGTCCAAACGTATGGCTTTCTTCGGTAATTTAGATGATAACAATTCAATTCTTTCTCAAGGTGAATTATTATTCAAGTGCCTTATGGTAACCTAACCATCTGACTGGATTGCATGGATAATTAGTTACTGCAATCACTAGGTGTGTAGGATAAGTTACTGTATATAAGGATCACTTGAGGTTAAGTGGAAGAAGAAAATGTACACCTCTATCCCTTGGAGTAGTCCAACCGCATGGCCTTATTAGGGAGTTGAGATGAAAGCACTTATATTCTTTCAAGAGACTATTGAATTTGTTTTTACCAAAGGAATTGAGGTACCTTTGGAGCATTTTACTTTTGTTGGTTTTTTTGTGAGTGGCCTTATGGTAATGCACTCATATTATTGAATTTAATGGCTAGCCAATCACTTGTAAAAACCCAGGTCTACCCACTTGGTTTCTAAGTTTCTTAAACTATAATTACATAAAAATAAGTTTGTCCTTTCCATTTTCCAACATTGACTAGTACTAGCATGCCAAATCTTCTAGAATGTCATTCCGCTGTAGATAGAATATTTGGGAGATCGAGAGTGGCCAAGTCTTGGATTATATCACCTTTCTTACTTCCTCTCCTAACCTGAGAATCCAAGTAAGGGCGAGGTTTTCATTTTCGGGGCCCATTTCACCCAGAAGTCATACACTCTTTCCCAGTATCACTATGATACTAGTGTATGCATACTGGTGCTGGCGTTATATCACTATCCTGATACACGCCCTGGGGACAACCACTGTCTTGGTTATAGACAGAAGTCCCTAACACATAATACCCATATCTTTATGCCTGATTCCTCTAAATCCTAGGAACTTCTTTCCCAAGTACTAATAAGGTTTACCTATGGGTGGTGCCCATATCACCCCTCCTAAACCTCCACTCTTTTTCCAAGAGTCTGGAAAACCTTTTCCAGGGTGTGTTCTACCCCACGCCATCTTGAGGTTGAATGGAAACGAATGCCTTCCTACATTTAAACATAGGTTGTCTACCCACAACCTCAAGAAGATGTGATATATATATCACATAGGATGTTCATTCACAACTATAGCTTTTACTTTAAATGATTTATTCTATTATCTAATCATATTTTAGCTTAAGGGGTATTTTGGTTCCTATGCTAATACTATCATAAAGTTATGAAGATCATTAAAACTGCCTATAATATTTTATATATAATAAGTGCCTAACAAAACCCCTTATTTAAAAAGAATTTAAAAATAATTCTTAAATAAAAGATAACATAATCATTGAAATTTTGACTAAGGTAAAAGAAAGAACAATACTTAATCTAATGTCAAACATCATCCTATGTGATGGTTTTCCCTTCAACAGCATATGGTTTTCAACCTTATATCTCTTAGGAATAATTAAATTATTATATTTTCTTTGTTATTTTTTCAAATTCACAAATGCTTGCCATTATATATATATATATATATATATATATATATATATATATATATTCCAGTTCAGTTATTTAGTTAATATCCCATGTTTCTAAGAGCACAGTCTTCTTTTCAACGTCATGTTTTGCTAACGTGGATGTTCTCTAGAAGTATTGTATTTTTTTTCCTCAGACATTAAAGTGTAAAATGGCAACACACATTTAAATGGTTTGTGGAGGAACGTAAATCGTTATCTAGAATAGCATGATAGTATGGAAAAATTAAACCAATATTCTCCAATTAACTAAGTTTTATTCCCTAAAGACGTTAAGAATATACCATTTACATCCTGATGCCAGTTTCTACATTTTTTATATTTAAAATTTTGTATATATTTTCTTTAATGTTTTTATCCTCGACATCTTATCAATTTTCCATTTGTCTCATTTTAGTCACTAGTCCTAAATTCAATGCTCTAACAGTTTGTATACCTGATTTTCAACCACTAATGAGGCTGGACAGTTGTTAATTATTATTATTTTTTAAATATAATGCTAGTTGTTTATCTAAAATTATTTACTAAAGTAGAGCTATATTCAATTTTTCACCCAGCCATTAAAACATTTTAGAAAAACTATTTGTATTAATTTTCCCAGCATCAAAATATTTGGAATAATTAGAGGAATTTCCTATGTTGAAAGCTTACTTATTTAAAAAAAAAAAGACGTTCTATTTTTGACCTATACGAAGGTCACAACGAAGTCTAAAAACTACTTATATTGGAAAGCTTTGCTTTTTACATGTCACTGGTATATTGACGCCTCTTAACAGATACGCCACATTCAAATTCTTTTCCTAATAGTTAAATCTTGAGAAAACTACTATTAATATATTCATTGCATCTTTGAAAATACTAGCTCAGCCCCTATATATATATATATATATATATATATATATATATATATATATATATATATATATCACATTATAAATTTAATTGAAACTCATGATACTACTTGTTAAAGATTCCATATTAAAAAAATATCATAAAGGTCTTTTCTTCAAAGGAAAAAAAATAACATATAACCAACTTAGACAGGATACTCTTTAAAGAAAATTTGAATACAAGCCGCTAAGTTCTTTTCATTATTGAAAATTTTAAATACAAATACATCTTTAGAAAACATATGTACAATATACTAATCTTAATTTTAGAATTTTCTTCCCTTACCGCTGGGAAAAGAAAACTTTTCCAAATAATTAAACCAAAATCATCCACTACTCAATACAGTGATGGCTGGTGGATTACAATAGTCAAAACAACAACCAGAATGCAATGCAATTACCCTACATGCAAACAAGATTTTTTTTTTGTAATTCAATGCAGTTTCATTGGCCATTCGTAATTAAAAATTCTTTTTAAACACAACATTTACTTTTGTTCCTATGATGGCATTTTCATTCACTCAGTTCTCTTGGCCCTTTAATAAATTAAATAAAAACATAGCATATCATTTCCAGAAACTAAATAGAAAGCTTGGTTCTAGAATTCCAACCACTCAATACATAAATTTGCTGGTGCTCTGCGATACTTCAAATTTTCCTTCCAAATGACTCACCCCGCATGAGGTTTTTTCGAATGTTTTCTTAATCTCCTTCCAATCCATTTTATAGGCGTGTAGATTGTTTAGAGCCAAACAACCGTTGAATTCATATACACCCTCCCCTTCTCTACTTGTCATGTGGTGTTTGAATCACCACTTTATATATATTTTTTATTTATATATTTTTTGTTTGTTCATTAAGCTATTACGCAATATTTCAAACATAATAAAATTAATATTATTTATCTTAGCTATGTCATCTATTATTATTATTTAATTATTATTAATAGCTTTTTCTTTATTAATATATATCTCAATTTAGTGATATTATTTAATATATAATTATATATATGTTATATATATATATATATATATAAATGTATGTTCATATTTTCCTTATTATTTATATATATATATATATATATATATATATATATATATATATATATATATATATATTTAAACCAAAGAAATAATTTCATAAGGCATACACAAAAATTCCTAAATAATGCAACTGTATGAAATGCAACTAAATGCGTCGTTGGTGGATGCATTGCAAGTAAGAACTTCGAGGTCCTTTCTTAAGAGAATACTCCGTCGTTCATCATTTCCCTTGACTTACCTTCCACCATCTAACAACTGTCAAGTTTCCCATTCTTTTAGACTTGCTCCTGTCCATGCGACCACCTATTCCTGCATTAACAAAAGACTTTAAGTAGTATCATATTCTTACATATAAAATAAAGAATCAAATATGCGGGGTTGTTACATACTTTCCCCCTAAGACTAAACACAGTCCCTATGTTTGTAGTATAAAACATCATAAGTATTTCTTATAAATATTTGCAAATCAGAATATATATATATATATATATATATATATATATATATATATATATATATATATATATATATATATATATATAGATATATAATGTCATATATAGCAGTAGTTTGAAAACAACATGGTACACTATCATATCACAACAAAATTCATATCAATCAGTTTCTATTACACAGAAACATGTTCTTATCATTGTTCAAACAAAAATGGAAATTGTCTTTTCATCATATCCACATCTTCCCATGTGGCGTTGTTTTCTGAATATTGGTCCCATTGGACCCTACATTGGTCAATGCTCCTTTTCCTTAGCTGCTTTGTCCTGAATCCAAGTATTTTGACTGGTTGCACCTCAATGTGCAGGGGATCGGTCATCTGCAAGTGATCAACATTCAATACATGAGAAGGATCTGGTATATATTTCTTGAGGAGAGACACATGGAAAGTATCATGGATTTTAGACAGGTTAGGAGGTAAGGCTAGTTTGTAGGCTACTGGGCTAATTTTATCAATGATGGCAAATGGTCCTACAAATCTTGGGCTAAGCTTGGAGGATTTAATAGAGCTTTTAGTGGGTTTAACCCTTAGGAATACTCTGTCTCCCACAACGAATTCCCTTGGAGTTCATTTCAAATCAACATAACTCTTTTGTCGATCAGAGGCCTCCTTGAGCCTAAGTCAAATTTCATTTAACTGTTCCTCCATTTCCTTTAGCATATCCGACCTGATCACTACCCTCCGGATTGCTCCAAGACAAAGGTGTCCTACACCTTCTCCCATATAGTGCCTCAAAAGGTGCCATTTTTAATGAGGCATGATACCCATTATTGTAGGTGAATTCCACCAGGAACAGATAGTCTTCCCACTTGGTTTGGTGATCCATACAATACATTCACAACATATCCTCCAAAACTTGGTTAACCCTTTCAGTTTGTCCATCAGTCTCAGGATGGTATGTAGTACTGATGTTAAGTTTTGTTCCCCATGCTTGATGCAGTGCTCGCCAAAACTCAGATGTGAATTGGGAATCCTTATGATATTATGGTTTCAGGAAAACCATGTAGCCGTACCACTTCCCTGGTAAATTTTTGAGCTACAACAGGTGCTCCATATTTAACATTCCTGGGTATAAAATGTGCTACCTTAGTCAACTTGTCAACTACTACTAGGATAGCATCATGTTGGAAGCAATTTTTAGGCAACCCGACTATGAAATCCATGGTCACTACTTGCCATTTATATTCTGGAATCACATGAGAGTGCAAGCGTCCTGCGGGATGTAAATGTTCCACCTTTACTTTTTGACACTCTAAACACTTTGCCACATATTCAACAATATCCCTTTTCATCCCTGGCCAATAGTAATCCCTTTTTAGATTTTCATGCATTTTTACATAGCCTGGGTGGGCAGAGTATGGAGCATAATGTGCTTCTTGTAGTATTTTACTTTTAAGGTCCTGATCATTAGGTACCACCATCCGGTTTTGGAAAAATATAGGGTGTCTTCTTTGATTTTAAATTCCTTGGCTTTTTTAGATCCTTGTTGCACCAACACACGACATTTTTGAGAGAATTCATCTTGAGGTTGCAGGTTCCTTATTTGTTCAACTAAATCAAATTGACATTGTGTCATAGCAGAAATATGTCTTCTCCTACTCAGAGCATCAACTAACTTATTTTCTTTTCCCTTAATATACTCAATGCCAAAGTCATATTCTACTAAAAATTCCATCCAATGTCTTTGCCTAGCATTGAGCATTGGTTGAGTGAAGATGTACCTCAGGATTTGATGATCAGTTCGTAGCAGGTAGTGACGCCACATCTTAAGAGCATGTACTACTTCTACTAACTCCAGGTCATGTGTGGCATAGTTCAGTTTATGCTTCTTAAATTTTTGAGACTCATAGGCTATTACACCTTCTTCTTGAATGAGTATCCCACCTATTCCATCAATGGAGGCATTAGTGCAAACAGTGAAAGGTAGTTTAGGATCGGGTATCCTAAGAATTGGTGTAGTGGTTAACTTTTCTTTGAGTGTTTTGAAAGCTTCCTCACAACGTTCAGTCCACTTAAAAACTTTTCCCTTCTTTTGCAAATTGGTTATGGGATAGGCTACCTTGGAAAAATTCTTGACAAAGCATCGATAATACCCAGCCATTCCCATAAAACTTCGTACCTCAGATACATTTGTTGGGGTAGGCCAACCAATGATAGCTTCTATTTTCTTTGGATCTACGGATACCCCTTCAGCTGAAATCACATGTCCCAAGTATTGTACCTGAGGAGTATAAAACTCACACTTGGATAACTTTCCATATAACTGATTTTTCCTTAATACTTCAAGGACTATCCTCATATGTTGATCATGCTCTTCTCTATTTTTAGAGTAGATCAATATATCATCCAGAAATATTAGCACAAACCGATCCAACTATTCTCAAAAAACACTATTCATAAGATTCATAAATGTTGTTGGGGCATTTGTCAATCCAAAAGGTAGTACTATGAATTCATAGTGGCCATATCTAGTTTGGAAAGTTGTTTTGTGAGTATCTTCTTCCCGAATTCTTAATTGATGATAACTAGACCTAAGATCAATTTTTGAGAAGATTGTAGCCCCTTTCAACTGGTCAAACAAATCATCTATTCTGGGTAAAGAGTATTTGTTTTTAACAGTCATCTTATTGAGCATCCTGTAATCAATACAGAGTCTCAAAGTCCCATCCTTATTTTTCACAAACAAGACCGGTGCACCCCATGGTGAGACACTTGGCTTAATATGTCCTTTTTCTAACAGATCCTGAAGCTGAGTTTTGAGTTCCTGCAATTCTATTGTAGTCATTCTATAGGGTGCTCGAGCTATTGGTGTAGCTCCAGGAAGAAGTTCTATTGAAAAATCAAATTCTCGTTTGGGAGGTAATCCGGGTAGATCTTTAGGAAAAACATCCTGGATAGTCATTTAGCACTGAAAAGACTTGTTTCTGACTCAATTTCTTCTTTCTTATTAAGTTTGACTACAAAGACCCTACTTCTTTTCCTGAGGGCTCTTTTAACTTGCATAGCTGACAGAAAGTGTGGTTCCACTGACTTACATCCATAATAAATTTGAGTTCTTTGGTTGGAGTTGTCAGTGAAATCCATCCATCTTTCTTCAAAATTTAGTAATGCCTTATGAGCCTTGAGCCAATCAACCCCTAAAATTATATCAAAGGCATGCAAAGGTGCTACATAAAGATGCCAACTAGTCTTTCCCTGAGGCAAAGTTATCTGAGGATCAAATAAGCATTGATCTACTATATAGGTTTGCCCAGAGCCATACTCAACCTTCCACCCATTAGCCATAAATCCAAGTTTTTCTTGGTATGTCTCTCAATATATTTGGAGAAATAAAACTATCAGTAGCTCCTGAATCAATCAAAATTCTTACATCTTTATTATAGATTTTACCATTCATCAGAAAAGGTGTAGCTTGACCATTGAGTTTAGAGTTACCTGTTGCAACATAAATCTTATGAACTGGTTCTACAGGTTCCTTTCTTCTGTCAGCTCTCATAGGACACTTATCAGCATAATGAGGTTCCCCACAGATCCAACAACCAGTCCGAGGTGCCTTCTCTCTTTTGTCCCCATCATTTCCTTCCTGGCCACCAGTTCTAACTTTTTTATCATTCTTATTGTAATTTCCCTGGCCTCCGTGATTGTTCTGATTTCTATTTCCTTGGAATTTATTCTTGCCTTTGTCAAATCTATTTTTGTTCTCATTTCGTCCCTTGACACTCCTATTTTTATCCCATCTAACCGAGCCTACATTTTTCTTCCTCTGTAGTTCCTCTCTGTCAGAGGTTTTTTGATAGTAAGCCCTTTTGGCCTTGTAATTTTCTTCATGCTGACGAGCCAGATCACAAGAGTCAAAGATGCGGGTTTAAGCATAAGAAGTAAATTTCTAATTTTTGGATGAAGTCCCATCAAAAAATTTTGGACTTTAATTTCAGTCCTCTGTTCAAACTCAGGCATATACTTAAGTAACTGTACGAATCGCTGGTAATATTCAGTAACAGTCATGTTACCCTGAGTTAGTCTAGAAAACTCCATGGTTTTCTCAAGATAGAATTGGGGAGATAGATATCTCTCCTTAAATACTATCACAAAATCCTCCCAGGGTACATCTATAGCTTCAACATTGTGGGTCTTTCTATACGTGTCCCACCAGTCAACAGTTGCTCCAGACAACCGAAATACTACGTAGGAAGTTTTTGACTTGGAGGATAAGGTTCTAACAACAAAATAGGCTTCTAAGCTATTTAACCATATTTCTGCCTCCTCCCCATCCCCCTTGCCATCAAACTTAGCAATATCAACCCTACGCATGTCCTTATCCAATTCAGTACCCACTTGTCTTCTTTCGGGGTCCACTGATATTTCCTCAACAACCATTGTTTCCTTTCCTTTTGACAAATTTTCTATTACCTTTTGTTGTTGAGAGATTATTTCCTGTTGTTGAGTAAGTTGAGCTTTCTGTAGATCCATGTGCTCTAGTATTTGTGCCCTTTTTTGGTCCATGTGCTCCATCATTTGCGTTCTTTGTTGATCCATTCGCTCCTTCTGCTGACTCATCTGTTCTTGCATTAATTGCATCATCCAAGTCATTTTATCATCTTTCGACATAGGATCCTTTTCCCTCCTTACTACCCAAGGAGGTTCAGTAGTTTCCTCTATAGCTCCTATCCTTATAACTTTTCTAAGGACCCACTTAGGGTTCTCGGCCAACCCTTCCCGCTGTGCCACTATCGGTCTCTTTGAGGAACTAGCTCTTAATCCGGATGCCATTGCCTATTTGCAGAAAAGAGCTTTAGTTAATTAATTTTGTTTTGGTTTTAGAACCTAGTGTAATTTGCTATGCTATTCTAAAAGTTTTGTTTATCTAAGAATTCATATGCTCTGATACCAACTGTAAAAACCCAAGTCTACCCACTTGGTTTCTAAGTTTCTTAAACTATAATTACATAAAAATAAGTTAGTCCTTTCTATTTTCCAACCTTGACTAGTACTAGCATGCCAAATATTCTCGAATGCCATTTTGCTGCAGATGAAATATTTAAGATATCGAGATTGGACAAGTCTTGGAGTATCTCACCTTTCTTACTTCCTCTCATAACCTGAGAATCCAAGTAAGGGCAGGGTTTTCAATTTCGGGGCCCATTTCACCCTGAAGTCGTACGCTCTCTCCCCGTATCACTATGATACTAGCGTATGCATGTTGGTGTTGGTGTTATATCACTAACCTGATACACACCCTGGGGACAACCACTATCCTAGTTGTAGGTAGAATTCCCTAACACATAATGCCCATATCATTATTCTTGATTCCTCTAAATTCTAAGACCTTATTTCCCAAGTAATAATAAGGTTTACCTAGGAGTGGTGTCCATATCACCCCTCCTAAACCTCCACTCTTGTTCCAAGAGCCCGATAAACCTCTGTCAGGGTGTATGCTCTCTGCAATTACCACCCTTTCAGAATGGCATCTACCAGAATGCAATGCAATTACCCTACATGCAAACAAGATTTCTTTTTCATAATTCAATGTAGTTTCATTGGCCATTCGTAATTAAAAATTCTTTTTAAACACAACATTTACTTTTGTTCCTATGATGGCATTTTCATTCACTTAGTTCTCTTGGCCCTTTAATAAATTAAATAAAAACATAGCATATCATTTCCAGAAACTAAATAGAAAGCTTGGTTCTAGAATTCCAACCTCTCAATACATAAATTTGCTGGTGCTCTACGACACTTCAGCTTTTCCTTCCAAATGACTCACTCCACGTGAGGTTTATCCGGATGTTTTCTTAATCTCCCTCCAATCCATTTTATGGGCAAGTAGATTGTTTAGAGCCAAACAACTATTGAATTCATATAAACCCTCCCCTTCTCTACTTGCCATGTGGTGTTTGAATCACCACTTTATATATATTTTTATTGTTCATCAAGCCATTACGCAGTATTTCAAATATATTAAAATTAATATTATTTTTCTTAGCTATGTCATTTATTATTATTATTTAATTATTATTAATCACTTTTTTTTTATTAATGTATATCTCTATTTAGTGATATTATATATATTTTAATCACTTTTTATTTATTAATATATATCTCAATTTTGTGATATTATTTAATATATAATTATATATATGTATATATATATTTAATATATAAATGTATGCTCATTTTTCCTTATTATTTTTTTATTTTATTTTTTTATATATATATTTAAACAAAAAAAACAATTTCATAAGGCATACACAAAGATTCCTAAATAATGCAACTAAATGCACCATTGGAGGATGCATTTCCAGTAGGAACTTCAAGGTCCTTTTCCTTAAACTAATGTTCCACCATTCATCATTTCCCTTGAATTACCTTCCACCAGCTAACAATTGTCAAGTTTCCCATTTCTTTAGACTTGCTTTTGTCCATGCGACCACCTGTTCCTGCATTCACAGAAGACTTTAAGCAGTATCATATTCTTACATATAAAATAAAGAATCAAATCTATGGGGTTGTTACATCACTACAACCGTTAAGTGACTAGAGTAGATCACTAGATACAAGGTTCACTCGAGATTTTTTATTTGATGGTTTTTAGATTTTTTTTTTTTGGGGGGGGGTTATATTGTTTTTGTGGTTTTTATTTTTTTGGTTTATTTATTTTTTAACAAAGGAATTTGGGTACCTTTAGAGCATTTTGGATTGATTTGACCAAAGGGGTAGGTGCCTTTAGGGATTTTTTAATTGGGTTAGTAATAATTTTACTTATGGTAATATACTCCTCCTACCGGATTGTATGGATAGCCAATCGCTACAACCACTAGGGGACTAGAGTAAATCACTAGATACAAGGATCACTTAAGGCTGAGTGGAAGAAATAAATGCACAACTCTATCCTATGGAGCAGTCCAGCCATATGGCTTTCTTAGATATTTGAGATTATAGCACTTTGATTCTTTCGAAAGCCTTGTTGAGATTGCATTTAACCAAAGGAATTGGTGTACCTTTGGAGATTTTTGGATTAATTTGACCAAAGGTGTAGGTACCTTTGGAGCCTTTTGAAATTGACCAAAGGGATTAGGCATCTTTGGAGCCTTTTGGATTGAATGTGACCAAAGGAGTTTTGGTTCCTTTGGAGCCTTTTGGAGTGAATTTGACCAAAGGAGCTTGGTTCCTTTGGAGCCTTTTGAATTGATGTAATGACGAGTGTACTTATGGTAATCTACTCATCCTATCATATTACATGGATAACCAGTCATTGCAACTGCTAAATTTCTAGAGTATATCACTAGATACGAGGTTCACTCGAGGATATTTTGACCAAAGGGGTTTGGTTCCTTTGGAGTCTTTGAAATGAAATTTGACCAAAGGGGTTAGGTTCCTTTGGAGCCTTTTGGATGGAATTGACCAAAGGAGTTTGGTTCCTTTAGAGCCTTTTTTATTTGAACTAACCAAAGGGATGTGGTTCCTTTGGAGCCTTTTGAATTGAATGTGACCAAAGGAGTTTTGGTTCCTTTGGAGCCTTTTGGATTGATTGTGACCAAAGGATTTTTGGTTCCTTTGGATCCTTTTGAAGTGAATTTGACCAAAGGATCTTGGTTCCTTTGGAGCCTTTTGAATTGATGTAATGACGAGTGTTCTTATGGTAATATACTCATCCTATCAGATTGCATGGATAACCAGTCATTGCAACCACTAGGTGACTAGGGTATATCACTAGATACGAGGTTCACTCGAGGATCTAAGCTAGTGAATCAAATTGATGAATGGAATAAAGCAAATGGAATTAGATGTGTTGTGTTTGTAAATGCGAGGTAAAGGATGTAAACTTTTGAACCTAGCAAATGATTTGAAATGTGAATGTTTAATGTTATTTTTGGGATAGATGTGAGACCTTGAACCCCTCAAGTTGGTTGACTGCTTGATATGATTATTGGGGAAGGTGTGGGACCTTGAACCCCATGTAGTTGGTTGTTGATGTGATTGTGCATGTATATGTGTAATTATGGATTGTTTGGGTTTTTTTTTGGTGTGCATGTGATAAAATGAATGTATTATAAATGAATGTGATTGGTCATGATGTATGCAAATGAATGAATGGTGTTGCATTATTAATAATTGTTCAAAGAATTTATGGACCACTGTTTAGCAAAATTTGCCTTTATTTCTTAATTAGGAGCACCAATACGATACTATTGGTTTGACCATATTTTGTAGGATGAAATGGACTATGATATATGTGACTATGCAATGGTGGTATGGAATGGAAGCTTGATTATGACTTTGTTTTTCTTAGAGATAAATGATATAGAGTTTTTTTTTAAAGACTCAAAAATCCTAGTGATCTCAAACAAACTCATTTATTCATCTCATAAATCCATTTATGATAAGGTTGTCCTATTGTTTTCAAATTTCTCAAGGACCAACTATGTGTGCAAATGAATGTTCTTTTGTCATCATGAGCAAGGGTAGACTAAGCCATTGGTAACTTATGCCAACAAGGTAGCTCATCCATGAGCGTCCATAGGTCTATACAAAATGAGGTCGCTAATGTGATAGACGTGGCACCGCATGTAATAATACCCCATTGCCAAGCAGGTTTCATTCAACCCATTGTTGTAATGAGGATCACCCCATGGTTTTTGAAACACTAAGATTTCTAGGGATTCAAGCTCATTTCCCTTCTTTTATTGCATTGTATTTTGGAGATTTTATTTTTGAGTTTTGCTCATTTTTGTTGGAGCAAATTGGATTTTTATTGCTTTTTGGATACTTGCTCATTTTGAGGAGCAAGGGATTTTTATTCTTTTTTTTTTTATGCTTTTGGGATACTTGCTCATTTTGAAGAAGAGCAATGGATTTTTATTGCTTTTGAAATTTTTGGGATACTTGCTCATTTTGAGTAAGAACAAGGGAGTTTTATTTCTTTTGGAATTTTGGGATACTTGCTCGTTTTGAGTAAGAGCAAGGGATTTTTTTTTAATTAAGGTATATCTTGTTCTTTTATAAACTCTTAGCTTTCTAGACCATGCACATAATTGGATGAACAAGGGAAACTTTTCACTTTATGGCAATAGTGAATCATGGCTACATGATACTTATGTTTCACAATGTTTTATGTGTTATGATGTGTGTGATCCAAGAGGAGACTTGATTAACCAAGACAACCTGTAGCACCTAAGGATTGTTCGAATTTCAATTAAGGTTGTTTGAAATTTCAATTAAGGTTGTTTGAAACACTAGAAGTGGTTGAGTGGTCAAAAACATCTAGATATTCCTCAAACCAGAGACTCCCAAAGAAATGAAGTGTTATGGGATTTTATTGCAGCTATTTTTTTGACATGTTTTTGGATGGTAAAATTGGACTAATGATAGACCATAGGTACCCCTAACTAAGGCAACAAGACTTACTGAATGAGAAATTATCTAACCTAAGTTGATGATAATTAATATGGTAAGAAAGATGAATGGATGTAAATGATACGAATGTGCAAATGCAATAGAAGTGGAATGCATAAATGCAATAAAAGTGGGATTGTGAATGCGATGCATTAAAAATGCAATGTGCATGAAAATATTTTTGTGTTTTATTATTACTATTTTTTTAGGTGTCCCTATGGTGATCTATCCATCCTATTGGATTGCATGGATAACCAATTGTTGCAACTGCCAGGTGACTAGAATAAATCACTAGGTACAAGGTTCACTTGAGGATTTTTTTTACCAAAGGGGTTTGGTGCCTTTGGAGCTTTTGGATTGATTTGACCAAAGGGGTGTTCTTCCCTTGGAGAATTTTGGATTTGATAGTGACCAAAGGAGTTTTGTTCCTTTGGAGCTTTTTGAATTGCATGTGACCAAAGGAGTTTGGTTCCTTTGGAGCCTTTTGGATTGAATGTGACCAAAGGAGTTTGGTTCCTTTGGAGCCTTTTGAATTGCATGTGACCAAAGGATTTTGGTTCCTTTGGAGCATTTTGGATGAAATTTGACCAAAGGGTTTAGGTTCATTTGGATCATTTTGAATTGAATTGACCAAATATATGCTTCCTTTGGAGTCTTTTAAGTTGAAATGACCAAAGGGATATGGTTCCTTTGAAACCTTTTGAATATAATGTGACCAAAGGAGTTTTGGTTCCTTTGGAGCCATTTGGGTTGATTGTGACAAAGGATATTTGGTTCCTTTGGAGACTTTGGAATGAAATTTGACCAAAGGGGTTAGGATCCTATGGATATTTTGAACTGACTTGACCAAAGGGGTGTGGCACCTTTGGAGCTTTTGAATTGTTTTGACCAAAGGGGTGTCCCTTTGGAGCCTTTTGGATGGAATTGACCAAAGGGAGGGCTCTCTTGGAGCATTTTGAAATGAGATTTAACCAAAGGGGTTAGGTTACTTTGGGGCATTTTGAATTGATTTGACCAAAGGGGTGTCCTCTTTGGAGACTTTTGAATGGAATTGACCAAAGGGGTGCCTCCCTTAGAGCATTTTGAAATGAATTTGACCAAAGGCGTTAGGTTCCTTTGGGGCCTTTTGAATTGCATGTGACCAAAGTAGTTTGGTTCCTTTGGAACCTTTTGGATTGAACGTGACCAAAGTATTTTGGTTATTTTGGAGCATTATGGACTAAATTTTGACCAAAGGGATTATATTCCTTTGTAACCTTTTGAATTGAATGTGACCAAAGGGGTGTCCCATTTGAAGCCTTTTTGATAGAATGTGACCAAAGGAGTTTGATTCCTTTGGATTTTTTTGTTTTTTTTGCTTGGGGAAGGTGTGATACCTTAAGTATCCCCATTGCAATCCCAGTGGATACCGAGGTTTTGATGAGATGAGGTGGGGGGATCATTTATGGTAAAGTCATTCTCAATAACATCTTGGACCACATGTTTAAATGCATTGCAATTTATTGATGTTATGACCCACTTATCTATGATAGAGGTAATAGTGATCTTCCCCATATGACTTGGTTTTATGATTTTTGGTTTTTATAGGATGTATGTCAGGTAAAACAATTAATTTTTGCATCCTGAAACTTGTGAAAGATGGTCATCATGGGCTCATATAAATGAGTCTAGATACGAGGTTAATGGTTTGAACATGAGATTGATTGGCCATGTGGATGAGGTTGATGAGGTGGGTGATGTTTATGAGGTTGATGATGATCCAATTGTAGCTCAATGTTTGTGAGGTGATTCAAAATTTGTTGTAAAATGAGCATAGTGTGTTGGTGAAGAGGTGGTTTTTGATGAGGAGATGGTGGAATGATGGTGTGTTGTGTTGATGGAGCACCATACATGTGATTGAGTAGATGTGTGGGTATGGTTATGGTGGGTGGAGGTAATTATGGAAATGCCAAACCAGTTGCATTTAGATATAGCCTAAAGACATTCATGTCCACATATTTGACACATCCATCCAATGGCATGGGTGGCTCACTCCTAGGAGTATTAAGGATGGTGGTATGAGTAGCCCTCTACATTATATCTATTTCTAAGATAGGGGTACCACTATATGGCTTGGAATTCAAGTTCAATAACATAGTACTAGCTACACTATCTTTCCCTACCACCAAAGTGTTAGGAGCCTAAGAGGATTGAAATGGAGGCTCTATGGAAGAAGAAAACTGACTCTAAACTTGGGTTAACTTTCTATCTTGGCTATGGGTTGTTACCATACACTAAGGGTAGTATGAGGTGTAAAATATGCAAGTACGTGTGTGAATATGTGGTGGAAGCACAAGAAAACAACACATAAAGCAAACAAACAAATAAGTTCCTAAGTTTTTGTAAAGTTTTGTTTTTGTTTTTAATTTTTGATCTTGTTTTTCTTTTCTTTTTTAAGTTTTTAATATTTTTTTATTTATTTTTGGTAAGCAATGTGCAATATTTAACCCTAAATATGAATCTACATATTTCACGTAGATGCTCTCATGCACTAACTTGGTGATGAAATCCAAGTTGTGAAACCCATCAAGACTTGATGATGAAGTTCAAATTCGATGAGGGAGCCTAGGTACTACCAATCCTCACCCAATTCACTATGGGCAACAATACACCCTTCAAAAAGGAATGTGTGCTATTTTCCACGAGTACGATGGTTCTTGGACCGATCTTGGCTAAATAATGGGGTAATTATTTGGGGTTAGTGATGAAATACAACCTTGCCAATGTTCACATGCAAGTGTGTGAAGGCGTTGTTTATTATAGTGTGATGCAGACTAACATGGAATTCTGTTTATTACTTAAATGTAGAAAGTAAAAATAGACAATAGCAAATAGATATATATCAGGGGCTAAAAGACTAATTTTAAGTAGAATCTACCAAATTTCTAGAACATAGAGCCAACCACTAGTGGGTGTTTGGGCCTACTCAACCGTCGATGTGCAGTTAACCAACTGTGCATGCACATTTGGGAATTCCCAACCATGGACCTGTGATTTCAACTGTGTGCTAGAAAAATAAGGTAGAACAAGATTAAAACTCTAAATATGCCTATATTATTCTTAATAAAGCTATTCAAATGCTCTAATAACTAAATTAAAATGTAAAATATAGACAACACCAAACAATGAAATAAAGAAACAAGCAATGTGCAATGAGAACGATCTTTGTATTGAACTTCAATGGAGGCTTGGCCTCCATTTACAATTTTTTTTCCCTAAAAGTGAAAGGGTACGATTACAAATTCTTGATATCATAATACAATGGGAAGAAAAAGGGGGAAATACTTTTTTTTTCCAAATACAAAGGATGGTTGGTGTCTTCAATCTTCTTTTGCTCCAATCCAATTAGTGAGTGGGCTTGAGTATCCAGTGATGGGCCACTCCAGATCCAATAGCTCTTTAGATACCTATATCCTACACACATGAAATGCAAACAAGGGTTTAGAAGCACCTGTATATATGCTTGAGAACCAATGTAGTAAAAACCCTTGAATGAATGCTTGCAAAAAACACAAAAATTAAACCTAATTTTCTTGGTAAAAATTATAATATTACTAATATTTTATATTATAAATGGTATTAAAAATTTTGGAGATGTTATAGGGGATGTCAGGAATCTTAATTTAAAATTTTAGCTCAATCTGAGTTTGGATTAGTGAGATATGGCCAAAATAAGTTTGGCAATTTTTGCGTAAATGCAGGCCTACAGTTGTGACTATGTAACCGTAGGAGAGCAGTTGATAAATAGTGGGAGAGAAATTGGACATGTGTAACTATAGATGTATGGTTGTACAAGAATGGTATAAACCTTGAAACTCTAATCCAAGACCTCGATGGCATGAACTCTGTGAACATTGATGATTCCTTGCAATAATTTTGGCAGCGTAGCTGTGTCTTTTCTAACCTCTTTTTGTTGATAGGTTGGTGTTTATTTTGTAGGTAATTTTGAGATTTTGGAGGGAAATGGAGGTGTCAATCTAGTATTTCCAAGTGGTAATCCAAGGCTGCCAAATGAAATGGGCAGTTACATTGAGTCACCTAGGGTGTCTCACTTAACTAGGGTGATGTGGCTAATGGGTGAGTGCAAGTGGAGTGAGGTGTAAGGGATGTTCCATGTGAAGGGAAAAGGGTGACATGAGTGTGTGATATGTGGTAAGGGATGGTGGTTATGTGGCTATGACACATTTCTAGTTATTAGGTAGGGTATCCTAGGAAGATTTTCCATATTTATAAAATCAAAAAAATACTTGTTTTATGCAGGATTTATATGCCTAATTTTAGACTTAGGCATATATTTTATTATACAAATTTGTGTGGTGGGATGCAAATGGGGTTTTGTAAGTGCCTATGTTTTGGTGTCTATAGTTTTCTTCCCTTCCATTATATTTAAATTCAATAGTAACATTTTCACATTTTGACTAAAAATCGTAATTTTACCATATTCCTCCCTTTTTCAAAATTATAGAAATATTGTTTAGAATAATTCCAAAGATATCATATCTAATTAAAGTAATACCATCAACCAAGGTAATTCTTTATAATCCAATGAGCACTAAATATCTATTAGTATTTACTATCTGAGAAAGGCTCGCATTCCTACATAAGGAAACCAAGGCATATGTTAAACATCGAACAAGAAACACATCATAATAAAGTATCCAAAATTCATGGATACATTTCATTTTAAAGACTTTCCTTCTTATTGTATATTTATATGTTGTACCTTCTAGATAAAGCTTTATAAAAAACTTTATAAAATAATTTAAAACATAAAGCCTTATCCTAAATTTAGTTATATTTTTAAATTTAATAACTATCACATCTTATGAATTTTGCTTGGCTACAATAGTAAGAAAACAATTAATATAAAGCAATGACATAATATTTCTAGCATAACCTTAATATAATACATTTTCATTATCAATATTAAGCAATATAATATCATTTGAGTGATATGATATTTCAAATAACCAATTTAATAATATTAAACTTTATTTAAACCTTTGCTTTATCAATTCTAGAGTAAATTTCATATAAAGCATTTCTATACTATGCTGCCAAAACTATCATTATGCAAAACTTTCTTTAATTGTAATATAAAGCTCTTGTCTAAATTGTAATTCTATATATAATCATTTAAGCAACTCTTAAAAATAACTTTATTTAAGATATTTAAGCAACCTTTGATAGAATACAAGGTTACCATAATAAAAAGAATTCTATATGTTTTCTAATGCAAGCTCTTCTAAATAATAGTTTTATAAAGTGATAATGGTAATCTTAGCAATTCGTAAAATAAAACCCTTCCCCTAGAAATTCAAACTACATATTTTAAAATAAGTATCCCTTTATACAAGCCTTCTGTTAGAATATATTCTATTATTTGGTAATAATGCCAAGTGTCATGTAAGTTAGACCAAGTGTCATAAGTAGAGTAAGGAACATGAAACCTATCCTCATATATAATGGACTCTTAGTTCCATTTGCAATTGTAAAATTCTATTCATATAATAAGAGATTATATGTTTTTCATGTAGCTCTTCTATTCTATCATTTTATTCTTAGTAATTATAATTCTTGAATAGATAGAATAGTGCAAAAACTATCATTGGTATTAGAGCTACAATGGACCTAAAAGATATTGTTAGGAGGGAATCTTCTACAAGAGGAAATTGGGATAATTAACACCATCTGAAAACAAGCCCAAAAGAAGAAGATTCGATAAAGGAGAGTTGGAGTCACCTGTTGTGGCCATTACACAACTAGACCCAAATTTGAAGACCCACTTTAAATTTTATTGCTTTTGGATTTTTTTTTAGTTTTATTTGAGTAATAATTTTGATTATTCCCCATACATAATGTGGCAGTGCAGGATTATTCGTTGGTTAGTGTCCCTTTGTTTTTGTTAGTATTTTTATTATATTAATAGGTTTAGTGGCTTATTTTAACTTTTTGAAATTAGCTTTACAGTTTTACTTTTGTCTTGAATTTCAATGATTAAGACTTTTAGAGTTAATTGATTTGTATTTTGATATAAAATAAAACAAATATAAAAATTATATAAAATAAAAGAAAAATAATAATATATATATATATATATATATTATTATTTATATATATAATAGCAATAATAAAAAATATATTATAATAAAATGAAATGGCATTTTCAATGCCATATTTTGACATTGGAGTTTTGTCCCATTTTAATACTTCCACTATACTAAGGTTGTGGCTTATGTATCTATTTGTCTATTGCAGATTATACGATGGCTCAAGATGAACCATGGATGACAATAGAGGTCAAGTGATTTGGCAGTGCAGGTGTGGTACGAAGACTTTATGAACAACAAGATAAACTCACACTGCACAGATGAGTTGGATGTACCAACAACACACTGGATGCAGGCTCCAATTACCATTCATCTGGTAGTAACCAAGACCTACGCGATGGAGTATGGATGAAGGCAGACAGAACAAGGATGACAAGGTGATTTGGGGGTTAAAGTAGATTTTCCATACCATCATCATTAGAATTATCATGCTTCTTTATCACCAATGAACATAGTAGAATCAGACATGGATTAGTGACAAGAAGTATTATGGGTTGAATATGCATGTAGGTTTAGACTAGATGACATGATATTTGGCCATATGTTGATGTGGACACATGTGGATGGCATGGGGTCATGATGAAATATGCAATGAAGATATGGGTCATGGATGAACACTACAAATAGGTGCTATAGGTAATATTAGAAATTTGCTAAGTCAGGATGTTGTGATTTTCCTTCGTTACCTCCACATAATCTGATAGAATTATAGTCAAAAACAATAAGTTGCTAAGTTGATCTCACTGAAGAGTTCGTAAGTCATCAACACAAATCAGAGAGGATATTCATGATGAAAACATAGTTTGTTGAGAATAGTAATGAGAAGAATAGTTGTTTGAATACCTTGTTATTGTGGGTCATTTTGGAATGTCCAGAGATGAAATCAGACTAGCATCTATAGTACATGCTCTCTAGGGAGTGATGTCAAATAAGAATAAACCTAGAAGTCTTTTTGAAGTCATACACCAATGACGGTTTTTGTGGCTATGTCATGATACCAAAGTTGTGAATGCTTTCATGAGGAATGTGTGGTATGTGACAAAGAAGTATACACAGTATTATACTCCTCCATGTAAAGCTAGCCATGTTTATCAAATGCAACTCGAATATGTAATAGATTACCAAAGTGAACATGGAAGCACACTAAGTCAACTATGGGTATAGAACAAGATGTGTGTCGATGGTGACTAGTCTATGTGAAGGAATTACATAGATAGGAAAGACGATGATGTGGATTATCCACCTAGATGGGCCTTAATGCAGTGTTTGGTGTATTAGAACAAAGTCATGACCTAGGAAGACATATGTAGGGAAGGTTTAATAATCATTCTAAAATAGACTGAATAGCTAAATAATAGTAGTAATAATATTGTTATCAGTCATAAACATGAACACTATGAATAGAGAGTTATCGAGAGACCTTTGTCATTTGTATGACCTTGTGGAGTGCAGTAGTGAATGGAGTGTTGTGTTAAACATTGATAATAGCCATAACTTTCTCAATTTCATGTCATTCAATATTGATTACCATCTATAGGATTATTTCAATAGACACAGTGGATAATTTGGACACTGAACAGTAGTGGGATAGTAGCGTTGACGATATATTAGAGTCGATGGAGACAATATGGACCATGTAGAGTTGGCTATGTTACTATGAAGGTCAGTAGGGATATGGAGCTTGGATAATACACCATCGATGTGGACGTGTTGAAGGGATTATGTGGTGGTGATATATAGGACATGATAATATGGATACTAGATCCATATGGTGACACTATTGATGTGAGTTTTGGTAACGTTCATATGCACCATATTTTAAGCATTATGAGTGAGCAGGAGCATTCATGTATAGTGGTAGATTTTAAGGTTGAACCACGTTTGACCTATCATACATTTTGGGTATAGCACTATTCACATGAGGATGAACAAATATCAACTTTGGGCTTCATGTCCATGCTCATGGCAAGACGTTACTTCGCAAGATATTACGTACCCAAATGAACATATGAGAAAAGAGTGAAATTGCAAAGAGTTGTTGATTTTATGTATTCTACGTTGGTAGACTTGTTTCAAAATATTACAAATATGATGACTGGGTTGTTTGAGTAGTCACATGCACCCTACGTCGAAATCCAAGTATGCATGCTCGATGTTGATAAGGAGCAAGAACTGGGAAGATGTTAGATATTTAACATGGATGAAAGGTCCATTCAAATGATAGGGTAGGAGAACATGTGAAAATAGAGTCTTTTTTATTTTATCTATAAACCAATCATTACGGGCTAGCCTTAGTCCCTATAATACTAATGCTTTATCACACGTGCATAGCAATAATTATTATAATGGTTGTGAAAAATATGAATAATATGTTTCTTTTATGCCTTTTGATAAAAAAAATCTTCATTTGATTTTTTTCTTTACATGAAGAGCCTAAAATTCCTATACAGTCAGAGAATCACATGTCTTTTGAAGACAAAAAAAATTATCCCTTAGCCTTAGAAGAAAATTATCATAATGGTTGGGGAAGATATGAGGACTTATTTATTTCTCATGCTCCTATTGATGAAATTTTTATTTCATTTGATATGCAGGATGTTGTAATCACTATATCACATGAAGACCTTGCTGAAATGGAGGAAAAGATAAAAGCTTCTAATGATTCATTTGCTATGGATGAGGAAGAGGTAATCTATGAAGAAGGATGAAAACATGACAGTGATCGAGATCACAATAAAAAAGAAGAAATTACAAATGCTCATCAAGACATGGTAAATAAATGAAGAACACAAGCTTATACTGAGAGGGGGGGGTGAACAGTATAAGACCTCTTTTTACTTTTTCCTTTATACTTCAAAACAGTAAAGCAATATATCCAAAGCAATATCAAAGCAATGCACAAAACCATCCACAAAGTGACACAACAATTTACATGGTTCATCCACAAAACTTTTCTCTAAAAGTTATCTCAAAGTTCTTTGGGAAACCTTCCCAATTACAATGTTTATGAGCCTCGGCTCAAAGGAGATACCTTCCCCCAATCTGAATTTATGAGCCTCTGCTCAAAGGAGATACCTTCCCCTACCTCCGATTTGGTCGGTGATCCTCTAGAAGACCTCTGCCTCTGCTGCCCTTAGCAAATGGAACTCTATCCATAGAAGACACCTGCCTTCCCTGCTCTGGTTGGAGACCTCTGTCCTCAACTCTATCACCTCAAAGCTGGTCCTCGAATTTGCACTAAACACAGTCCTTCGGTCTAGCACAAATGTCCTCGTCCTCTATCTTTGATCAGCACCAAACACAGTCCTTCGGTCTGGCACAAATCTGTCCTCAGGTTCTTCTCATAGAACCAATGCACCTCTGTCCTCAAGTTCTCTGATAGAACTATCAACCTCAGCTTCACAAGTCCTCTGCTAAGACCTGTCCACAACTTGCTCACAAGTCCCCAATGGAACTTGTCCAAAACCTGCTTACAAGTTCATCAAGAAAACTTGCTTGGCGTGAACCCACAAAGAGAATTGTTAGAGACCCAATGTGATTCATCAACCTCATAGAAGCATAAAGAGAATTGTTAGAGACTCAATATGTTCTATACTTAACTCCCAATCTCAATCTCAACTCAATCTCAATCTCAATAGAATAAGATAGATGTAGTATGCTTTTCTCAAGAACATGAAACACAACCCAACAATTGCCAACCAAGCAATATCTCATATAACAATGATACTCATGTTCTTTCCAACAACCAATATCTTTTCTCAACCAATTAGGGCTTCAACAACAATGCTCAAAGACAAGGTTTAACCAACATCATTCAACTCAACATTAACCTTGAAGCATTCAATCAATCATCACAAGAAAAGGAAAACAAGTAGAAATCCTTTTCCCTCCAAAGATATTTGAACAAAACAACCACTCACACAATATCACCAAATGCAAAGAATAACTTGTTCAAATCAACTCAATGGAGTAAGCCCAATATCATGTATCAAGTAAAAGCAATAACTTGATCAACCAACCTCTATGGAAGCAACTCAACCATCAACCTTAACACAGCCATCCAAGGGTTTCACCAACTCAAAGCAAGTATCAAGATTCACAACAATAAACCATAGTGCACAATGCTTCCACTACCTCAAACCAGAATTATGCATTCACCAAAACTCTCATCAATGATAACAATGCATAAGTAGTCTTCAACAAAACAGAAACTAGGACTTACACCCAACCAAAGGAAACCTTGTTGAATACCTTTTCACTCCAATCTTATTTCAGGAAAACATACACCAATCATACTCATAAGAAGAATGTGCCCATACCTTATTGAAGTGAAGGAACCCCTTTGGAAATCTGCCACCATCACAAAGTTCTTTTGCCAATCTTCACAAAGGTTAATGGATCACAAAATAATCAACATTACTCCACTTTTTAATAATCATCACCAAGGTCTCTAATTGCACAACTTCCTTATCTCTCCTAAAACCACTTGTACCATAAACTAAATCACAATAATTATTTCAACATCTTATTACACCTCTCTAATTATTTTTTACATATAATACCTTTTAATCTCACAAATATCTAAATCCTTATAACTCTCAAAACCAAACACCACAGCCTACTAAACCTTATGCCTCAAAAACCAACTTTATACTATAAAACTTCTCAAACCTTATGACTCCCTTAAATTAAACTTTACCCACTGAAATGTATAACTTCCCTTTGTTTTATAGACAGAAATATGTACCTTGGTGTTTTATGATGGCGTGATTGACCTCATATTTTGTGAGATCTCGCGCTGCTTCGAATGTCTTGCTTTGACCACTGTGTTGTCCTGGATGGGTGGCTAAACTTTGAATGTGCACCTAAACCCCTTTTTAAACCACACCTCGACACTCGTGATTCCTATGAAACTCGATACGTAGATCACATATCCCTTGGTACGGAGTTCAAACACTCCTCGTCGTGTAGATCAAAACAGTTCTTGGCACACTCATTCACTTACTTCGAAACCCTCTAAGATGCTTTCTCTAAATTCCGTGCAGTCATGAATTTTTGTGTCATTGGAACACGTGCGTAAGGTTTCGATCGAATCCGCCGAATATCTCAATATTATTATCGCAATGCAGGGTGCCTCATAAACGTGGCCTTCTTTACAATGCAAAATGGTGAGCGCCTTCACACCTCGCGGGAGTTGAACACTGTTCCTCCCTTTTTAAACACTTCGCTATCACAGGGGTTCAATGAAAACGAAAAGCTCGGCGATTTATATCAAATGCCCCTTCTTAATATTTCACACACACCATCCCTTCGCTGGCGCAGGAGTTAAAATGCCGAAATCAAAAAACACCGAGAGTAAATATCGAACACCATTCAACACATTAATGAATTCCATTTGCCACCTTTTATATGCACTAAGATGCATTGATTTATACGTCGGCACTTTTAATTTAATTTAATATTTTAATTTAAATTTTAAATAAATAAAATTTAAACTAAATATTTAAAATTAAATATCTTCATCACCGGGGCACCTTTTTCAATGAAACGAAGAGCCAACTTGGGTTTTAAGAAAAACCCATTTCAAATCTGTTGTCCATGGTTTTAAATAAAACCTTTTATTTTGTCTGCCTTGGTTTTCACAAAAACCCTTCCGCTTCTTGACATCAATGACAACATCAACACTTGAGCAAAGGCAATGTACCCAATGTACCCAAAATTGCCAACAATCTCCCCCTTTGTCATTGATGGCAAACCTTTACTAAAAACACATCTTCAAGAGCCAAAACTGAAACCCACAACTGAGAATCTACCTTTGAAGTTTTGCTCCCCCTGACTTGAAGCTCTCCCCCTTACTCATATCTCTCCCCCTTTGTCATCAATGGCAAAGGGCCACCTTTGGGGCTCGAGACTAAGAATGAGCCTCTTAGCTTAGTCCCTCCCCCACCTCCTATTGAGGTGATTAATTTTGGGGTGGGAGTAAAACTCCCATTAGGCACTGATCATCATCAGCGTCTATAACTTCCTTGTCGGGCCTTCTCTTGAACTCTTTGTCCATATTCCTATTCCTATTTTTGTCACTGTTCCTATTCTTAGCCATGCCTTGATCCTTGGACCTGGTCATACCACTATTTTTGTTCCTGTACCTTGGAATTTCAGCTCTACACTGTCTAGCTATGTGACCTTCATTGTTGCACTTGTAACAAGTAACAATGTTATTTCTTTGAGGCATACCTGTTCTTTGAATCCACCTATTCTGACTAAACCTGTTCCTGTCATTTGCCTTGCAATGAACTGCCTTGTGCCCAAACTGATTGCAAGAGTAGCAATACCCATGAAATAAATCACCACTTCTGAAACTATCATTTACCTTCTTCACTTGAGCCATGCAATGTACAGCCATGTGACCAAATCTATGACACGCAAAACATCTGCCTTGAAACTTTCCTTTATTTGACTTCTTAGGTCCTGAAAACTTCTCCTTCTTCTCATTTTGAAATCTATTTTCTGTTTCTATGCATCTATCATTCAAGGACTCATGATCTGAAATACTTTCCTCATTAGAACTCTCTTCCTTTTGGAATCTCTTACTAGACTCTCCAACTTGTTTCTTGTGAGGCTTAACAAAACCAAGACCTGTTTTATCTAGTTGGATTTCTTTGACTTTGGATGAGAGACTTAACCTTTTTGGAGCTTTCTTGAAACCTATACAGCTTATCCTTGTACTCTTTATTTTCCTCTTTCAACGAAGCCATTTTCTGTTCTAATTCACTATACTCAAGCACCTTAGATTCTAACTCATTCTTGAGTTCTTGTGCATTAGCCATAGAGACATCAAGACTTTCTATAAGTTCATCTCTCTCCATACAACATTCATCTAACTTATCCTTGAGTCTAGCATTCTTCTTTCTTTCCTTTTTCAAAGCACTAAGAGCACTAATAAGTTCACCTTTAAGATCTACTTCACTTTCCTCTATATGTTTGCTTTTAGGATCATCAAAGCCTTTTTCAGATTTCTTATCACTAGAGGTGCTACCCTTTTCAAAAACCATACATGCATCTTCCTTATCATTTTTTGAAGCATCCTCATACATACTAACAACCAATTCATTATTTGTGCAATCATCCTCAAGGTGACCAAAATTTCCACATCTAAGACATTTCATGATAATGAATCTATGTTTCGGTTCTTCCTCTTTTTTGATATGAACAATATCTCATTTTCATTATCACTTGAAGAACTTTCACTATCACTACTAGAACACTTACTTGCTTTGTCTAGGTAGAAGCTCTTCTTGTGCTTGTGAGAATACCTCTTTCCTTTATTGTTGTGCTCATCTTTGTTCTTCCTTTGATGCCTATGCCTTTCAGAATCCTTGCTCTTACAATCCTGTTTAACTTCATCACTTTCATCCTTGGCAATAGTATAGTTAGTAGCATAATGACCAAACTTTCCACAATTGAAACATCTCACGTTTTTCATATTTTTGTGCTTTCTAAAGAACTTGCCTTTCTTGCTGTAATATGCCTCTTCATCACCAGAAGACTCATCACTCTCTTGAAGTTGTTTACCTTTGGAATTCTTGGTAGCCTTGAAAGTTGCCTCCTTCTTGACATCAACCTTCACTTGAGTTCTCAACTCAAATGTTGCAAGTATACTATGGAGCTCATATTTTTTCAACTTATCCAAATCTTTAGCTTCCTCAATAGCAGAAATATTTTCACTAAATCTATTAGGAAGAGATCTTAAAATCTTATCACAAACATCATTTTCAGCAAGCTCAAGACCTAAGTCTTTCATGGAGTTCACAACCTCATCCATACGAAGCATGTAGTCACTAATATTTTCATCATCATTCATCTTGAGTTGTTCAAACATACCTTTGAAGTGTCTCAACTTGGCCTTTCTGACATTTGTATCACCTGTATGAACCACCTTCAATCGATTCCACATTTCACTAGCTGTCTTGCAGTGAATCACTTTGGTGAGATCTGCTTTCTGTAAGCCTTTCAAGATTGCATTCATTGCTTTTGAATTGTTGTGATGTAGGAGCCTCTCTTCTTTAGTATTAAGACCATGTTCAGGAATAATGTACTCATCTTCAATTACTTCCCAAACCTCATTCCCAAGTGCCATTAGATGAACCTTCATCCTTGCACTCCAAAGACCAAAATCTGACCCATCAAGAATAGGTGCTGCATTGCCACTTGAATGATCCATTGTGTTCTTTACTAGCTTTTCCTTCAAGATGTTAAACTTTTCGAAGGCACTGGCTCTGATACCAATTGAAGAACACAAGCTTATACTGAGAGGGGGGGGTGAACAGTATAAGACCTCTTTTTACTTTTTCCTTTATACTTCAAAATAGTAAAGCAATATATCCAAAGCAATATCAAAGCAATGCACAAAACCATCCACAAAGTGACACAACAATTTACATGGTTCATCCACAAAACTTTTCTCTAAAAGTTATCTCAAAGTTCTTTGGGAAACCTTCCCAATTACAATGTTTATGAGCCTCGGCTCAAAGGAGATACCTTCCCCCAATATGAATTTATGAGCCTTTGCTCAAAGGAGATACCTTCCCCTACCTCTGCTCTGGATGGTGATCCTCTAGAAGACCTCTGCCTCTGCTGCCCTTAGCAAATGGAACTCTATCCATAGAAGACACCTGTCTTCCCTACTCTGGCTGGAGACCTCTGTCCTCAACTCTATCACCTCAAATCTGGTCCTCAAATTTGCACTAAACATAGTCCTTCGGTCTAGCACAAATGTCCTCATCCTCTGTCTTTGATCAGCACCAAACACAGTCCTTCGATCTGGCACAAATCTGTCCTTAGGTTCTTCTCATAGAACCAATGCACCTCTGTCCTCAAGTTCTCTGATAGAACTATCAACCTCAGCTTCACAAGTCCTTTGCTAAGACCTGTCCACAACCTGCTCACAAGTCCCCAATGGAACCTGTCCAAAACCTGCTCACAAGTTCATCAAGAAAAACTTTCTTGGCGTGAACCCACAAAGAGAATTGTTAGAGACCCAATGTGATTCATCAACCTCATAGAAGCATAAAGAGAATTGTTAGAGACTCAATATGTTCTATACTTAACTCCCAATCTCAATCTCAACTCAATCTCAATCTCAACAGAATAAGATAGATGTAGTATGCTTTTCTCAAGAACATGAAACACAACCCAACAATTGCCAACCAAGCAATATCTCATATAACAATGATACTCATGTTCTTTCCAACAACCAATATCTTTTCTCAACCAATTAGGGCTTCAACAACAATGCTCAAAGACAAGGTTTAACCAACATCATTCAACTCAACATTAACCTTGAAGTATTCAATCAATCATCACAAGAAAAGGAAAACAAGTAGAAATCCTTTTCCCTCCAAAGATATTTGAACAAAACAGCCACCCACACAATATCACCAAATGCAAAGAATAACTTGTTCAAATCAACTCAATGGAGTAAGCCCAATATCATGTATCAAGTAAAAGCAATAACTTGATCAACCAACCTCTATGGAAGCAACTCAATCATCAACCTTAACACAACCATCCAAGGGTTTCACCAACTCAAAGCAAGTATCAAGATTC
The DNA here is from genome assembly GCA_028583015.1 of Wollemia nobilis. Classification (NCBI taxonomy): domain Eukaryota; kingdom Viridiplantae; phylum Streptophyta; class Pinopsida; order Araucariales; family Araucariaceae; genus Wollemia; species Wollemia nobilis. The sequence continues at coordinate 536,083 of JAQPPZ010003013.1, forward strand.
ACAACAATAAACCATAGTGCACAATGCTTCCACTATCTCAAACCAGAATTATGCATTCACCAAAACTCTCATCAATGATAACAATGCATAAGTAGTCTTCAACAAAACAGAAAATAGGACTTACACCCAACCAAAGGAAACCTTGTTGAATACCTTTTCACTCCAATCTTATTTTAGGAAAACATACACCAATCATACTCATAAGAAGAATGTGCCCATACCTTATTGAAGTGAAGGAACCCCTTTGGAAATCTGCCACCATCACAAAGTTCTTTTGCCAATCTTCACAAAGGTTAATGGATCACAAAATAATCAACATTACTCCACTTTTTAATAATCATCACCAAGGTCTCTAATTGCACAACTTCCTTATCTCTCCTAAAACCACTTGTACCATAAACTAAATCACAATAATTATTTCAACATCTTATTACACCTCTCTAATTATTTTTACATATAATACCTTTTAATCTCACAAATATCTAAATCCTTATAACTCTCAAAACCAAACACCACAGCCTACTAAACCTTATGCCTCAAAAACCAACTTTATACTATAAAACTTCTCAAACCTTATGACTCCCTTAAATTAAACTTTACCCATTGAAATGTGTAACTTCCCTTTGTTTTATAGACATAAATATGTACCTTGGTGTTTTATGATGGCGTGATTGACCTCATCTTTTGCGAGATCTCGCGCTGCTCCGAATGTCTTGCTTTGACCACTGTGTTGTCCTGGATGGGTGGCTAAACTTCGAATGTGCACCTAAACCCATTTTTTAAACCACACCTCGACACTCATGATTCCTATGAGACTCGATACGTAGATCACATATCCCTTGGTACGGAGTTCAAACACTCCTCATCATGTAGATCAAAACAGTTCATGGCACACTCATTCACTTACTTTGAAACCCTCTAAGATGCTTTCTCTAAATTTTGTGCAGTCATGAATTTCTGTGTCATTGGAACACGTGCGTAAGGTTTCAATCGAATCTGTCGAATACCTCAATATTATTATCGCAATGCAGGGTGCCTCATAAACGTGGACTTGTTTACAATGCAAAATGGTGAGAGCCTTCACACCTCGCAGGAGTTGAACACTGTTCCTCCCTTTTTAAACACTTCGCTATCGTAGGGGTTCAATGAAAATGAAAAGCTCGGCGATTAATATCAAATGCCCCTTCTTAATATTTCACACACACCATCCCTTCGCTGGCGCAGGAGTTTAAATGCCGAAATCGAAAAACACCGAGAGTAAATATCGAACACCATTCAACACATTAATGAATTTCATTTGCCACCTTTTATATGCACTAAGATGCATTGATTTATACGTCGGCACTTTTAATTTAATTTAATATTTTAATTTAAATTTTAAATAAATAAAATTTAAACTAAATATTTAAAATTAAATATCTTCATCACCGGGGCACCTTTTTCAATGAAACGAAAAGCCAACTTGGGTTTTAAGAAAAACCCATTTCAAATCTGTTGTCCATGGTTTTAAATAAAACCTTTTATTTTGTCTGCCTTGGTTTTCACAAAAACCCTTCCGATTCTTGACATCAATGACAACATCAACACTTGAGCAAAGGCAATGTACCCAAGGTACCCAAAATTGCCAACAATAAAGGGGTACAAAATGTAGAATCTCATCCTTTGTGTCCAACCATCCGAACTCTAGGTAAAATTTTACCTAATTCTATGTTGGATTCACATGTTATTTATGATGAAATGCCATTGGAGGTTGATAATGAACTAGAGTGGATTTCTACTTACACCACTAATAAGATTGCTTTGTTGAATGAAAGAGAAGCAAATATGCTTGAATTTGTAAATCAGGTTCATCAACAACTAACAATTGAATCTAGGATATAAACTTATAATGATACTCATTTAGTAGATACCCTAGATGCTTGTAAATTATTGCATGAATATGATTGGACTAAATATATGGATGATGAATTTGCTTTTAAATTTTTGGAAATAGCCTCATATTTGAAGGAAATCCTACATGCTTGTGAAAATGAATCTAATTTTGAAATTTACATCTCATGGAACAAACTAAGGATAGTTGAAAATCATGTATTCACTTGCAAGTTTAAGGAATAAAATGCTCAATGTGGAATTGCTAATACCCTTGAATCGGATTGGTGGGGTTAGAGAGGCAAAATGAATGATTTCATATTGTGTGCTCTAATATTTTTCTGGTTAGATCTTTGTAAAGCCTGGCATGCATATCATGGTATATATCTTTTAAAGTGTGCTAATCATGTTTGGGATCCAAGGAAATTATAGTCGAATTTTTGGATCATGTTTGTACATTATTGTATATGGTTTTTTGTGTGTTTGCCTTTTGGTTTTTCTTTGTGTGGCATTTTTGTGTGTAATCTCTTGTTTGCAAGATTTTGCTTTTGACTTTCTTGTCGGTTTTTTTTTTTTTGGTAATTAAGGTACAATTTCATTACATCCGGGTTTTCTAGGTTGACCCAAAACCTTTTACAAAATCAGCACTATGTTGTTACGGATCAAAAACTCAATAGGGACTTTCTTGTCAGTTTTCATTAGATTAGGTCTTGGGTTTATTTCAAGTTTTGTTTGTGAGTTTTGTGTTTTGGGTTCATCTCCTTGATTTGTGGTTGTGTCTTATGATAGCTACTAATATTTAATATTTTGGTTATTTTATGTGTTCCTTTGTCATATAGGGTGAATTTTCCTATCCTGGGATCATGTGGATCAAGGAAAAGGGGATAAAATTGTTTGGTTAACATTGTTCCTAGATTTTGGAGACTAAGATAGTGAATTATGTAACCATGAATCATTTTGCTAAAGCTACACATGAACACATCATATTAAGGGGCATGCCTTGAAAGCTTGAAGGATGAAGTCATTTTGGTTTGCATATTAAGGCAAAAAAATTATAGACTCTATCTTTAGCCTTAAAGTGATCTCTAACCCAGGTGGCAAGTGAATTTTGCAAAGCAATACAATGATGAAAAATAAAAAATAAAAAAAGAATAAAAAATAAGAGAAAGGAAGATAAAAATAATCAAATGAATTAGGGCATCTCCATTGGGGCTATGGATGCTTGGTTAGCAGTGGAGCGATGTCTATAAAAGAGGTAAATGCAAAATTAATCTAACACTTGGGTGATCAAAGACATCTCCACTGGGGATTTAAATACATGACTGGTTGTGGAGAAATGTAAAGGCACATTATAGCCTAAATGTGAATCATGTGACAAATTTTGAATAGTGTCAAGAATGTCAAAATGAAAACACTCTCACACACTTAGCTAAATCTGGTTCATAAGTTTTCAATTGAGGTTGTCTATCTCCATCATATTTGGATGTTGCTGAATAGTTTTATTTCTAATCTTTAGTTTGTTTGGTTTTAAAACTAGGTTCTTCACCTGAAATGCTTTGGAGCATTTTCCAGCAAAGTCACCATTTATTGTGGCCATTCCACAACTAGCCCCAAATTTGGGGACCCACCTTAAATTTTATTGCTTTTGGATTTTTCTTTGGTTTTGTTTGAGTAATAATTTTGATTATTCCCCATCCATGATGTGGCAATGTAGGATTATTCATTGGATAGTGTCCCTTTTATTTTTTTTAGTATTTTGATTAGATTAATAGGTTTAGTGGCTTGTTTTGAATTGTTGAAATTAGCTTTACAATTTTACTTTTGTCTTGAATTTCAATGATTAAGAATTTTAGAGTTAATTGATTTGTATTTTGACATAAAATAAAACAAATATAAAAATATAAAAATAAAAGGAAAAAGAATAATAAAAATATATTATTATTTATATATAATGGTAATAATATAAATAAATAAATATAATAAAAAAATGAAATGATATTTTCAATGCCATGTTTTGACGTTGGAGTTTTGTCCCATTTTAATACTTCCACTATACTAAGGTTGTGGCTTATGTACCTATTTATCTATTGCAAATTATATGATGGCTCAAGATGAACCATGGGTGACAATAGAGGTTGAGTGATTCAAATATGTAGTTATGGCTCTAAGACTTGATGAACAATGGGATGGACTCACACTACATGAATGACTTGGATGTGCCAACAATGCACTAGACGTAGGCTCCAATTACCATTGATTCAAAAGTGACTTGGACTTGTGCGATGGATTATGGATGAAGGCAGATAGAATAAGGATGATGAGGTGGATTTAGGGGTTAAAGTGGATTTTCCATATCGCCATCATTGAAATTATTATGCTTCATTATTGTTGACGAACATAGTGGACTTATACGTGGATTAGTGACAAGAAGTAGTATTATGGGTTGAATATGCACATAGGTTTGGACTAGATGACATGATATTTTATCGTATGCTTATGTGGACACATGTGGACAACATGGGATCATGATGAAAGATGCAATGAATAAACAGGCCATGGTTGAACACCACAGACAGGCATTAGAGGTAAGATTTGCAATTTGCTAAGTCAAGATGCTGTGATTTTCCTCCGTTACCTCTGTGTAATCTAATAGAATCATAGTAAGAAACAAGAAGTTTCTAAGTTAATCTCGTTGAAGAGTTGGTAAGTCATCAACATAGATCAGAGAGGATATTCATGATGAAAACATAGTTTATTGATAATAGCGATAAGAAGAGTAGTTTTTCAAACACCTTGCTACTATGGATTATTTTGGAATGTGCAAAGATGAAATCATACTAGCATCTACAATTTGCGCTCTCTAGGGAGCATCTTTAGATAAGAATAAACCTAGAATGCTTGTTGGAGTCATACGTCGATGATGGTTTTCATGGCTATGTCATGATATAAAAGTTGTGAATGCTTTCATGAGGATGGCATGACATGTGACATACTCCATGTGAAGCTATCCATGTTCATCAGATATAGCTCAAATATGTAATACGATTACCAGTGTGAATGTGGAAGCACACTAAGTCAACTATGGGTAGAGAACATGGTGTATGTCAATGGGGACTAGTCTGTGTGAAGGAATTATGTAGATAGGAAAGGTGATGATGTGGATTATCCACCTAGATGGTCCACAATGTAGTGATTGGTGTATTGGAACAACATCATGGCCAGGAAGATGCATGTAGGGAAGGTTTAATCAACATTATAAAATAGAGTGAATAGCTAAATAACAATAGCAAGGAAATTGTTATCAATCATAAATATGAACACTACAAATAGAGAGTTATTGGGAGATCTTTACCATTTGTATGACCCCATAAAGTGCAGTAGTGAATGGGGTATTGTGTTAAATGTTGATAATGGGCGTATATTTCTCAAGTTCACATTACTCGATGTTGATTGCCATCTATAGGAGTATTTCAATAGATGCAGTGTATAATTTGGACATTGAATAGTAATGGAATAGTAACATCGATGGCATATTAGAGTTGATAGGGACAATACGGACCTTGTATAGTCAGCTATGTTACTATGAAGGTTGGTAGGGATATGGAGCTCAAATAATACACCACCAATGTGGATGCATTGAAGGGCTTATGTGGCGATGATATATAGGATACGACAACATGGATTTCAGACCCATATGGTGACACTATTGATGTGAGGTTTGGTACCGTCCATATGCATCGTATTCTAAGTGTTATGAGTGAATGAGAGCATCCAAGTATAGTGGAAGAGGTTAAGGTTGAGCCATGTTTTCCCTACCATACATTTTGGGTGTAGTACTATTCATGTGAATATGAAAAATTACCAACTTTGGACTTCATGTCCATGCTCATGGTAAGATGTTACTTCACAAGATATTACATACCCAAATGAAGGAACATATGAGAAAATAGTGAAATTGCAAAAAGTTGTTGATTTTATGCACTCTACGTTGGTAGACTTATTTTGAAATATTACAAAGTTGATGATTAGGTTGTTTGAGCAGTCACATGTGCCCTATATTAAATGCCAAGTCTACATGGTCGATGTTGGTAAGGAGCAAGAACCAGGAAGATGGCAAAGATTTAACATGGATGGAGGGCCCATTCAAATGATAGGGTAGGAGAATGTATGAAAATATAGTCTATTTTATTTTGTCTATAAACAAATAATTATAGGCTAACCGCAGTCCCTATAATGCTAATGCTTTATCACGCATGGATAACAACATAAGAAAACTATTAAAGATTTGGCAGTCCATGAAACTTTAGGTATATTAGTGTAATTCCAAAATAGAAACAAGAGGTAACTTCATTATCAGGGGAAAGAGCAATTACAAATTTAAAAGAAAGCTCATGCAACGTAATAAAAATAAAGAAGGAAGAACAGAGCGCTTTCTAAAAAGGGTTAAATATCCATTGGAAATACAGTTTCTAGGGTTGGAAATTTTTGAAACAAGATTGCAGGTAAAAATGATGTTGGCTCTGGATCTATTTTTGGAGGTTTCTCTTCCACACTGCTGGACCAGATTTTTCATCATTGATGTCACTTAAGTTGGTATTCCACATTTTGTAATGGACTTATTGAAAATATTGTGTTGCTAATATGTTGAAGTTTTAGTGAGTTTTAATGCATATCTAGGGTTAACTTGTCTGTTATTTTAATATATTGCACATTTTTCTTAAAATATCGTACCTCTTTGAAGGCTCTTTGAAGGCTAGAATGCATGAATATGGATCACTTTAATGTGGGTTTTTTGTGCAACATACTGACATTGCATTTCAGAGTTGCAACATTTATTTTATTGCATTTCATTTTATTCTTATTTTATAACCCTGTCATTTTCATTTTTTTTAAGTTTTCAAAATAAAATATAAAAAATTAAAATCACAAAATAGGCACATGGGTCTCAATAATAAGCTTTAATGTTTCATTTAAAGCAATATCGACTTCATTTCGAAGCACATGTAAAATTATAAAATAATTTAAAGTTCACACTTTTAACAAGAATTTTATAATTTTAGTTTTGCATGATTTTGCATTTTGAAGGAGATTTAAATTTCAGGCTTTATGTATTTTTTTGCAAGCAATAAATTAATTTACCTTTATGATAATTACAATTTCATTAAAGGGATAATTTATAAGTAATTTTAAAGGCTATTTTATTTAAAGCAATATATTATCTTCTCTTTATAAAAATCACAATTTCATAAAAGGAAAGGAATTTATATGGCATTTCAAAGGCCATCACATTTTAAAATCTACTCATTCGCATTTACTTTCTTTCACACTGAAAGAAACATAAAATGAATCCACTCATCATTTTTGGATTTACAGGTTAGAGGTAGATTTTAATATTTTATTTCATGCTCAAAGCAAGGTTTAATTAAAGGATAAAATTGGTTAAGACTTGCTTAACAAAGAAATATTAAATCTATCTAAAACACTTCAAGATAAAATGAATTTCACTTCTACATCGTGGTCATATGAGGGCCAATCATATTTTATTTTCTTTTAAGTTTCATGAACAATAATAGCATAGCATAATAAAGTACTACCAACATAGGTCCCTTGTTAACAGTTATTTGTAAATCACTAAGGTATTCCAAGCACTTATTTGACACATTTTCATAAGCATACATGCACACATTAAGTAAAAGGAACCTTGGAGAAATGTTTATTTCTTTGCAAGAGAGAGTTTTCTAATCAAAATCCTAACTATGAGTGTGGTTTGCAATTGGGTAAAATTACCACTCAACATCACCTACTACAATTTTAGGGTAGTAAGTTAGAGGGTTTCAAAGTTGCAAATAGGTGAGTTAGAGATTTGTTTCAGACAATAAATAACAACTACAAATTCATCCAGTTAAAGGTAGTAATTTGGTGAATTAAATCATGAAGACATCCACCATCTTTAGAGATCTTAAAGGTAAGCAACTTGGGTGCAAAAGGTTCATTAGTTGAACTTTAGATTTTTGGTTTATTAAGATTCATTAAGCACCATATTAGTTTAAAAGTTGCAAGGAGTGGATTCATTTTAAAGTATTCAAGGGAGTGCAAAAGAGAGTTTATTTTAAGGTTATTACCTGCACATTAAAATAGGAGTTAGATATATTTCGATAAAAAGAAAAATATCATCTTCCTATTGTTTAGTTGAAGCAAAGAATATGATATTGAGTTGTAGCTATTATAGTGCATTTAGGAGCAATTACTAGTGCATAATTTTAGGTTCATTTGAAGGAGTAATAAGGGGGGATTATTGTTGCACTATATTAGTTATTCAAAGTACACTAAGGGTTTTTAGTTGAAGTGAATATCAACACAAATTTAAACCTCTCAAATATCTTATTAGTTGCATGATTAAGATCTTGGATTCATTGGTGTTATGCTATACAATAAAAGGAGTTAGAGGTTAGTGTTTTCTACCAAGGAAGGAAACAATACAATACATATTGATATCAAGGAGTAGAACATAGAGCCACCATATCTAATAAGCAAGGAAATATTCAATAGGAGATGTATAACTTTGGTGTAAAATATAATATTTTATCCTAATATCTTGCAAAGGTTTTTTCATTACATTGGCACTGGTTTTATCTTTTCAAAATATAGAAAAAGAGGACAAAGAGAGTGTCTTAAAGACACTATTACAAGCAACAGGGTATGGTCTCCAAGTGGTCACATCACTAAAGTTTGAGGAGTAAAATTCAATAAGAGTAGAAATCTAATGAAGAGCTCACAAGGTTGGATTTTTGGGTGTCTAAAGATATATTTCATCATTACATCCAACGCCTATGATAGCATTAACTTGCAGCACAAGGTTTCTACGTAAAAGAGCTATCATAGCACAAGATATCTACATCTACAAGTCATTATATCACAAGGTATCCACGTAGGAGATATTATAAATTATCTATGTAAAGAGGTTATCTACATAAATGTAAAAGGATAGGGTACAAGGGAAAAAATTAAGGTGTAATAGCCAAGATATGCTAGCAGAGTAGAAGCACAAAAATTTTCCATTGAAGCACCATAGAATCAACATTCCAATACCCTAGGATTGTAACAGTTGGATCAAACCTTAAAAGACATCATAATCATCAATAGAACAATTTACAAGAAGGAAAAATTATTCGCTATTAAAGGAGTCAAGCAAGCTTTCAAATGGTCGACAAGAATAGGCATTGAGAAAGTTTTTAGGTTATTTTTTGCTACATCAGAGAGAGTGTGCATGCAAGGGAGACATCTACATTTGTCCTAAAGGTAGTAGAAATATTGTGCCACTTGGTACAGAGGGCATATTTATCCTTTTATCTCCAATGCTCAAGAGAAAGGTGCTCAACTCAGTAATGCCTTCCATCATAGTCATAATGCCAACACTCAAAGATAGACACTCATTATATTAACGCTCATCCAAGAGAGTCCCAATCATTAGAGTAATGCTCATCTAAGAGAGTGTCAACTATTAAGTGTAATGCTCATTCAAGAGATGAGTGCATCAACAATTGGAGTAACACTCATCCAAGAGAGGAGAGCACCTACGATTGGAGTAACATCTCATTTACCTAAGTGCTTCACACAAGACTTGCACCACTTGTCTCAATGCAGTTTTAGCTTGTAACACTATAGATTCATGTAACTTACATTCCAAAGCAATACAAGCACCATTTGTCACACATACCAAAGCAAGACACAAAGTATTAATGAGTTGAAATTGAAGGGGAAGTTTATCTTTAGCCAACATTTAAGTGTGTATACATAAGGAGGTCAAAGTCCATTAAAATAGAAGCATTGAAATATCACCATCATTCAACAAATACAATAATTGAAGGATCCATTGGAATAACTAAGATAGAGGTATACCATGTGCAACATTATAAAGGTAATATCAAATTAATTACTTACTTTTATTAAGGTTAAAATAATTTATAAGGTGAACCTTATAAGGTTAAATTTACTACTGCTTTGGAGCAAATACGAATTAACCAAGCATTAGTGAATTATAAAGCAAGTTTATATCTTCAAGTAAAATTTCAAGGTACATTAGCTGAAGTACATATATATTATAATATTTACAAATATTCATAGTAGAAGATATATGTTTTTCAACATTGGATAATTTAAAATATTAGTTTGCAAATATTATTATCTTATAAATTTCTACATTAGGAGTTATAAGAAATACTACACCAAACTACTATTGAGAACTAAAGGTTGAAAATAAACAAGAATATTGTTTTCTTGAAAGAGTTGGAATTAATTACTTATAATCGTCTCATAGATACATTAAAGAGATAAAATAAATCCAACCATAGAGAACTCCATTAAATTGATAAGTGCATAGTTCATGGGAGAAATAAGGTGAAATAGGAGTTGATAATTATCATTACCAAATCAACTCAAAAGATAAACTAATAGTTTATAGGCACTTTATCAATATTATAGCATATTCTAACCACTAGGAAGACATGAGGAATCCTGCAAAACGTAAGTTTTGGAAATTTTTTGTCAAGTTTGGTTACTCAAACAATAAGGTGTCATAAACCATGGATCATTGGTATATAGATTTAGGGGTAAGAAAACATATGACTATAAATATACAATGGTTTAATTCTCTACAAAAGATAAATGAGAAACCAGTTACTATAGCAGATAGTAAAACTTATGAAGTAAAGGATATTGGAAATATTCTAGTAGATCTGACAAATGAAAAAGTGATAATCAAAAATGTATTATATATACCAGGATTGGCTACTAATATTATTTTAGTTTCTCAACTCATGGATAAAAACATGACTATAGAGTTCAAGGTTTTCAATGGAATAAAATAGTGTCATTATCTTAAACAAGGAAAGAAGATAACATCATGCTCTTATAAAGTGTTCTATTTATTCTAGACACTACTACACACTCAACTTTTTTAGTTAAATTTTAAGATCTATGGCACAAGAATCTAGGAAATACTAGTGAATATACCATAAATGAATTGCTCAATTATCAAATGGTTGAAGGAATAGTAAATATACCTCTAGAATATACTATTTGTCCATAATGTTTGGCAGGAAAATAACATAGAATTCCTTTTGAACTTCGTCAACACATGATTCAAAAACCATTAGAGTTAATATATACAAATTTATTTGGGTCAATAAATATCACTAGTAGTGGAGGACATAAATACTTTCAATTATTTCTTGATGATCACACCAGGAAAACGTGGGTATACTTCATGAAGTATAAATCATAGGTCTTTAGTCGTTTTAAACAATTCAAACTTCACGTAGAAAAAGAATCAGGAAAGACTATAAAAGCATGTTGTTTAGATAGAGGAGATGAGTTTGTATCTAAATAATTTGATTCCTTTTTAGAAGAAAATAAAATAAAAATACAACTCACTACAACATATTCACCACAATAGAATGGAATTGTAGAAAGAAGAAATAGGTCAATAATGGAAATGGTGAGATGTACGGTAAAAGAAGCCCATATTAATCATCAATATTGGGTAGAAGCTATTCAAAAAATAATATGCATACAAAATAGATTACCAATAAGAATACTCAAACATATTACACCTAAAAAAGTATGGTCAGGATAAAAACCAAATATAGGAAAACTAAGAATTTTTGGAAGCAAAGCTTACATGCATATTCCAAAACAAAGAAGGAAAAAACTAGATGACAAAACTATGGCAAAAATGTTTGTTGGCTATGAAAACGAATCTATAGGATAAAAAATATTAGATCCACATACAAAACAAGTTTACATAAGTAGAGATGTAATATTTGATGAAAAAGTCAAAATTGACATAGAGATACCCAATAATGATAAATAAATTCTTCTAAACTACTCAGAGGAAGATATATCAAGTGAAGAGTTGGAATAAAAATCTCAAGAAGAATATAGAAAACACATAGAACCATCTACAATTCCTCATAGGAAAGAACCAATATGCTCAGAGATATTATTAGGGACTCAAACCTAGAAAGGATGCTAGATCTTACCACTACTAGACCTCAAGCTCGTAATCAAAGTAGAATAAAAAAATAATTATTAAGCAATACAATAGAGCCAACATCAACACTTAAAGCACTAAATAACTCACATTGGAGGGCAACTATGGAATTTGAGTATGCATCACTTCAAAATAATAATATATGGTGTCTAGTAGAATTACCTCTAGGAAATAAAAATGTTGGGTTGCAAATGGGTTTAAAAGATCAAGTATAAAATAGATGGAACACTTGACAAGTACAAAGCTTAATTTGTAGCAAAAGGATATACTCAAACTAATGGAATTAACTATGAATAAATATATGCATCAACAACTAGAATGACTACTATCAGGATAGTTTGTGCACTAGAAGCTCATCAAGGATGGAAGCTTCATCAAATGGATGTAAAAATTATTTTTCTTAATGATGACTTAGAATAAGCCTATATGTCAAAACTAGAAGGGAGTGTAATTAAAAGATAGTAAAATAAGGTGTGCAAATTGAAAAATCTCTATATGGTCTAAAGCAAGCTCCTAGAGCATAGAATATAAAGATCAACAATCACCTATTACAAAATAATTTTAAAAGAAGTACATCTGATCCAAGTCTATACACAAAGAAATTGGAAATAGTATACTGATTTTCATTGTGTATGTTGATGATATAGTAATTACTGTAAGTTCTAAAAACTAATAAGTGATATTAAAAGGGATCTAGAAAAGGCATTTGAGATGACAAATCTAGGTCTAATGAATTATTGTTTTGGTCTAGAGATTCAACAAAGTGAAGATAAAATTATTATTACTCAATAAAAATATGTAGAAGCCTTACTTGAAAAATATAGAATGAAGGATTGTAAGCCAAAATATCACCAATGGAACAAGGAATTCAATTATCCAAAAATGATGAAACACCTTTGGTTTTAGCAACTATGTATCACCAGTTAATTGGAAGCATTCTGTACTTAACAAATAGCTGACCTGACTTAACCTTTGATGTAAACTATATTTCACATTTTATGCAAGAACCAAGAGAAAGTAATTAGAAAGATACAAAATTAATATTGCAATATATCAAGAAGACTATTGATTATGGACTAACTTAAATGAAAATATTGAAGACTTTTGTCTACACGGTTACTAAGATTTAGATTATGCAAGATCTATTGATGATAGAAAGTCTACTTCATGGTACATATTCTATCTTGGGTCAAGACCCATATCTTGGCATAGTAACAAACAACATATAGTGACAAAATCATCTATTGAAGTAGAATATCAGGCAACAAGAGATATGACATGCAAAGAATTATGGTTGCAATATATATTATCGGACATGGATATCAAACAAACTCCAACCTTGATATTTTGTGACAATAAATAAGTACTTAACTTGATCAAAAATCCAATCGTACATGAAAGAACTAAACATATTGAAGTGCAATGCCACTTCATTAGAGATCACTTTCAGAACCATCATATCATCCTGAAGCATATTTCTATAGAAAACTAGTTGGCAAATATTTTTACAAAATCTCTTAGGAAAATCAAGTTTCAAATATTTAGATATCATCTATGCAACTCAAGTGAAATTCATACTAAATAATGTAATACAGGGGAGTGTTGGAATATATTCCATTATTTGGTAATTATGCCAAGTTTCATGTAATTTAGACCAAGTGTTATAAGTAGAGTAAGGAACAAGAAACCTATCCTCCTATATAATGGACTCTCAGTTCTATTCATAATTGTACAATTCTATTCAGATAATAAGAGATGATATGTTGTTCATGTAGCTCTTCTATTCTATCATTTTATTCTTAGTAATTATAATTCTTGAATAGATATAATAGTGCAAAACTATCACCTTCATATTCAAATTATATAGCGGCTATATTTCAATAATTTAAAGTATGCGAACGCCAAATATTACTTTATGAAATTTTACGGAAATGTTGTAAATATTAAGTACATTGGTTATCATTGATATCAATGATAGCTTGGCAAGGTTCATTCCAATGCAAGGAAATTGATAAAATGAAAAGTTATAATATTTACTTTAAATATTCTTTAAATATTATAAGCTAAAGAGGTTTGGGACAAAAATCTATGTTTAAGACCATGAATAAAGCAAGTGACTAAGGTTTAGATAGAAATAATATTATAATATTTTAATATTATAATATTAAGGAAAAAATTTTGAAGACAAAGGTTTAAATAATAAAAAATTTATTATAATATTTTATATTATAATTTAAACCCAAATATGGGTTTTGGTGCCAACATTTTTGAAGGTTTCAAATAAAACTTATAAAGCGTTGATGTCAAGAAATGGGGGTAAAATCCATATTAATATGGATTAAATTTATGCACTAAAGCAATGTTTTTTAATCGCAATAATTTTTGATTTCCCTCGTGTGCATTTGTGAGAAAAAGAAAAGAATAGATGAAATTTAAAAAGGGAGACTGGACTGTTGAATAAAGAGTGCATCATGGGAGTTTGTTCTCAAGCAAGCAGTTGGCCTAGCAGTAGTCTAGGAAGTGCTAAGGTGCAGTGCGGGTAGCAGGTCTTAGGGTCAAAACTTGGTGGCGATATTTTTTGTTTATTTTATCAACAAGGAGGTTTGGTGAAGGCTTTAAATTATAAAACGTGCATCTTTGATTCTATGTGGGCATTTGTTGGACATTTTGAGTCCATCGAGTTGTCATTGATGTCAAGGCGTGAAGTTGTCATTGATGTCAAAAGGAATGCAATTGATTGATTCCAAAAAATTTCATAATGTCTTATGAAGCATGACCAAAAAGGTTCTTCATTAAAACCCTGACTGAGAAAAATAAAAGGTTTTCCATTAAAATCATTGGAGGAGAAAATAAAAGGTTCTCCATTAAAACCATTGAAGGAGAAAATAAAATGTTTTCCATTAAAACCATTGAAGGAGAAAATAAAAAAATTTCCATTAAAACCACTGAAGGAGAAAATAAAAGGTTTTTCATAAAAACCATTGGAAAATAAAGTATAATAATTTTAGTATACTAAGGAAGCTTAAAGTTAATTATAAATTAAGGTTAAAACCCTACAATGGATTTTATATTTGAAATTCAAAATTCAATTTTGAAAAGTGCCAACGTGAGGAGGAATGTTCTATTATGCATATAAAGGGAAGCATCTACCACATTAATGAAATCACCATGCCTAAGAGATGAACGTGTGAAGCAAAGAATTTAGCGCTATGACCAAGGGAAACAAAAACATGTTTTTCGTGTGTGAAAAGGAGAAGTGTTGAAGTCATAATAGGAAGTCATCTATCCTTCCTTCACGTGGGCCTTCGTAGCCCATGTGACGAGTGCACAAGAACCTGAGTGCTTAGGCAAGAGGAGACGGTGGATCGATTCACATCGAATCTCCTTTTGGTGGGGAATACAAGGTACGCAAGGTGTTTAATCTCTAAAATTTTTGGAGGTTGGTTGGGCAAGTTAAAAAATAATTTTGCATGTTTATTATTGGTTCTAAGGTTGCAAAGGAGTTATAAGGTTTGGCAAAATTAAATTTTTAATATTGTTTTCTTAAAGGTTTTATACATGGAGTGAAAAGTGTTTGGTTAATATTCTATAGTGGTGAATATTATTAAGTTTGGTCAATATTCTATAGTGGTGAATATTATTAATAATGGTTGATATTCTATAGTGGTGAATATTATTAAAGTGGTTAATATCCTATGGTGGTGGATATTATTTTAAGAGTGGTTGATTTATTAGGTTGTTGTCACTATTCTAAGATTGGATTTGATAAGGTGTTTCCAAGTATTTTGTTATGTATGATTTGTTGAGTATAATTGAAAAAGGGAAGAAATAAGGCATTGATTATATTTTGGTCCAAGGAATATCTTTAAGGAAATATTGGAATAATATTTTTGTATTCTAACCTTCTTGAGTTTGGCAAAGAATTATTTTATGGTTGTGGCAGATTTGTGAGGTCTACTCCTTATCATCAAGAAAAAGGTATGAGCACATTCTTCCATAGTCAAGTTGATTGGTTGGTTTTATAAAAAATAAGTTTGGAGTGAAAAGGACTTGATTAGGGTTTCCTTATTGAGTGTGTTGAGTGAATGCTTCAAGATTTTATAGAAATAAAGAATTGTTGTTAAACCTTATTTGATAAGCATTGTTGTTGAAACCATTGGTTGTATGCATAACTTGAATGAGGGTTTGAGTATCATTGCTATATGAAGATTGCTTTATAAGCATTTTTTTTGAAGTGATTTGTTGAGAAAATAACTTGAAATAAGGTTTTATTATCATTGCTATAACCATTGTTGTTGAAGTGAGTTGTTGAACAAAGAACTTAAACTAGGATTTAAAAAGTTCATTTTTTTGGCAGGTAAAAGTAATTTTATTTACTTTACGGGTTGGAGGGTCCTGACCCTTTGTACATATGGATTATCCCTATCAAGGAAGACACAGCCCAATACCCAGGGAGTATGGATACACTAACAAAAAAAATTGTGCCAAAAACTAACACAAAAAAATAACGCAGGAGTCTTTTTGACCTCATACAATATCAACCACATAAACAAAAATCCAAAAAACTAGGACCACCAAGCCCGCACAGATCATGAGCCAGACACCTTAGTTCCTAGTCTTTTGGGATTTACCGCTCTCTTCATTTTTGGTACTATCCCCACTAGGTAGGAGAGTTTTCAGAATAACAAGGAGTTTTTTGAGCTCCTCAATGGCATTGGTCATAAGATTATTACCTTCACACTGAACATTGGTCGTCTTCTAGAAGTGGCCAATTACCTTGTTGATGCGGATCAAGGCCACAGTACGCAACATATCCTGGGTAGAGAATTTGTTGACTCAATACTTCTAGCTGGCATCCCAAGGCTTTGAATGCTACTCCTCCTGAGCTTCCTAATGGATATCCTTCTGGGACTCATCATCATCATTGGTGAGGTCCTAGAATAAATTATTACTGCTATGATTTGGCACCAACAGACGCTTGGATGCCCTTCTTTTCTAGGGGGTCTAGCTACTTTATGTTTAGGCCAAAGCCTCTTGCCCATCTTGGGCTTCTCGTCAGCAATGGGAACTTGATGACTCAAGCGAGGCAGATCTTCCATAGGGGGAGCACCCTTGTCCTGGGGAATGACATCATTAGCCTGAGAGGGGGGGAAGCAGGTGGTGGATATTGGTGGTCTTCCTAAGGTTGGGCAGTGGGAAAGCTAGCATGACTAAGAGAATTAAATGAAGATAATCCCTACTACCTCTTGGGGTAAGAGTTATTGGAATTGATGTTGCTATAGGGGCGGGAGTTTTGGGAATGCTTGTAGAGAATAATAAATAGTCCTTGGTGGTGGGGGGCTTCATGGTCTAGCTTCTTCTGTAGTTGTTGATAGAAATGGTGATGGATCGAAAGAGAAACTCTAGGATATTGATGAGGCAGACATCACACAAATAGTTAACAAAAGCTATTTTGTAAGCACTTAAAGGCTTATCAGGATTGTCTACAAAAATGTACTAAATAATGGGGACAATCATCATATCCCATGGTCGAGGGAGGGACGACCTAACTATGACCTTTTTCTCTTAGACTAACTCACTCTCCCTTTTGGGGAACTAATTTATCTCCTTGAAATTGTGCCCATCCCTGTAGACAATTATACTAGAAAACCTAAGACCAGAGACTTGGACAATGGACTGAGGACTTACCACAAACTAAAGACCGTAGATTTGCACCTCGCCATCATTCTAGGTCTCTAAGAAATCCTTTGTTACCTCATCATCCACTCCTTTGAACATTCTAAATAACTTCATGAAGTGCTTGGAATCGAGAAGGATAGCGGTGCCAGGGTCGATCTACAAGGAAGCTGGTTCGACAATGGCCATGGAGCTGAAGGGGTTCTTGGTGTCGATAATGGGACTTATAGAAAAATAGATAAGAGTAAAAAGGGGTTACCAATGCAAAGCACATAAAAAAAGTGAAGAGAGCGAAGCAAAACTCCCAAAAATTATGGGTCATAGATGAGGGAATCTGAAACAACACCTTGAGGCTAAAAAACTAGGCATGAACACAACTCACACCATAGGTAATGGTCTTGGTGAAAAGAGAGGTCATGGATTGGCAAACATTTAGTTTTCAATAGAGACATAGAATACCATACCATAACCTGAGAACACACGGGTGAAAGGGGGAGGTAACAGAGTCTACGCTAGCCTCGAAGTCTGCATCAGTGTTGACAAACACTCATGAGTGAGAGATCATTAACGTGGTGGTAAGGACCACCATTATTTGCACTAAGACCCTTTGGTGTTAAAGAGAAATCGTTAGGGTGGCTACAGCCACCGTTGTTTGAAGAGCTAAGATTTTGTTGAGGGCTAGGTTTGCCCCTCCTTGGTATTGAGGAAATATCATTGCTCACGTAGCCAGGGCTACGTTATAACACAATTCCCTGCATCATATTTTGGATTTTTTAGTGATCTCGCATGGGAAACTATTTTCCCAAACCATTAAGGAAGTTTGAGGGATGGTCTTATTGGCTAGAGAATCGATCACCTGGTTAGCTTCTCTATAGACATGATTGATATAGTTATGCTTCTTATCAATGAAGTATTTTTGACACTCTTGGACAATGTTCTGGATTTTTTTCCCACCCTTGGAATTATTTTTAACGAGTCCCACAATAACTTCTGAATCACCTTCGAAGATGATGGGGTTATTCATGGATTTGCATATTGTGATGCATCACCAGAGAGCTCTAGCTTTGGTATAGTTGTTTGTCTGGATACCCATATTTTCATAAAAAGCTCATATGATGATTCCATTGTGATCCCTAAACACCCCTCCTACTCCTACCTTGATTGGATTACATTTGGAGGTACCGTCAAAGTTAGCCTTTAGTCATCCTTATGGGGGCGAGATCCATTTGGCTATATTTCTATCCCTATGAGGCTCTTTGACTTTGCAGTAGTCTTAGGTAATCTTGAGGACCCTAAATAGGTGGCCTTCTATTCCATCCTAGGGAATTTCTAGGCAAGGAATGAGGCTACTATTTTCTATTGCAAAAATTAGGGCTCTTGATGCAACTACTTCGTGATCCCTATAGTCTTCACTGAAAATCCTCTTAGTGTTCTAGCCAGATTTTCCAGGTAGTGTGATGGACCATAGACTTCCACAAAAATTTTAGTATCAGGTTCTTGAAGGTATTACGCCATTGGACAAACATGTCCTTAACCATTCATGTCCTTATCTATCAAACCTACAATTTGTTGACCACCAGGTAAAACACGTTGCTTTTGAAAGGACAATCCATGAGAATATGTTGGGTAGACTCCTAAGATTGCTCACACAGGTAATACCTGTTAGGGATAATGATTCCCCTATGCATTAGATTATCCATAGTAAGGAGCTTATTATGAGCATCCAACCAGCATAAGTGAGCGACCTTAGGGATTAGAGCTTTAAGCCATAAAATTCTTGCTAAAATCTAACTGTTGTTAAGTTTTACTTCCCTGGTACTACTCTTAATGAATTGGGCTACGTTCTAACACAATTTCCTTGGTATTGAGGAAATATCATTGCTCACGTAGCCAGGGCTATGTTCTAACACAATTCCCTGCATCATATTTGGTTTTTTTAGTGATCTCGCATGGGAAACTATTTTCCCAAACCATTAAGGAAGTTTGAAGGATGGTCTTATTGGCTAGAGAATCGGCCACCTAGTTAGCCTCTCTATAGACATGATTGATATAGTTCTGCTTCTTGTCGATGAAGTCTTTTTGACACTCCTGGACAATGTTCTGGATGTTTTTCCCACCCTTGGAATTATTTTGAACTAGTCCCACAATAACTTTTGAATCACCTTCGAATATGATGGGGTTATTCATGGATTTGCATATGGTGATGCATCACCAGAGAGCTCTAACTTCGGTATAGTTGTTGGTCTGGGCACCCATATTTTTATAAAAATCTTGTATGATGATTCCATTATGATCCCTAACCACCCCTCCTACTCCTACCTTGATTGGATTACCTTTGGAGGTACCATCAAAGTTAGCCTTCAGTAATCCTTAGGGAGGAGGGATCCATTTGGCTGTATTTCTATCCCTATGAGGCTCTTTGACTTTGCAGTAGTCTTAGGTAATCTTAAGGACCCTGAATAGGTGGCCTTCTATTCTATCCTAGGGAATTTTTGGGCAAGGAATGAGGCTACTATTTTTTGTTGCAAAAATTAGGGCTCTTGATGCAACTGCTTCGTGATCCCTATAGTCTTCACTGAAAATCCTCCTGTTGTGTTCTACCTAGATTTTCTAGGTAGTGTGATGGACCATAGACTTCCAAAAAAAATTTAGTATCAGGTTCTTGAAGGTAGTAGGCCATTGGACAAACATGTCCTTAACCATTCGTGTCCTTATCTAGCAAACCTGCAATTTGTTGACCACTAGGGAAAACACGTTGCTTGTGAAATAACAATCCATGAGAATATGTTGGGTAGATTCCCAAGCTTGCTCACATAGGTAACACCTGTTAGGGATAATGATTCCCCTATGCATTAGATTATCCATAGTAAGGAGCTTATTATGAGCAGCCAACCAGTAGAAGTGATCAACCTTAGGGATTAGAGCTTTAAGCCATAAAATTCTTGCTAAAATCTGACCGTTGTTAAGGTTGACTTCCCTGGTACTACTCTCAATGAATTGGGTTGTGGATTTGATAGAAAAATTATCCTCAATCGTGCCTTTCTAGCAACGCTGATATTTGATCTGGGATTGGGGGCCAAAATTTGTCCTCATGATCACTTGGATCTTTGTCACTACGTTGATGTTAGATTCGTTCCTGAGTCTGAACTAGACATTCTTCCACATTTTGACATCCTGGTTAGAGGTGATGAAGTCTACTACGTGAGTCCCATACTTGTTATTTGGCAGGTGTTTTATTACATCCAACCTTTGATATTTTATGAGGGGGTCTTTTCTGGCCTAGGAATCTTCCCATAAGTTGATATCATTGCCATCTCCCAGCTGCCACCAGGAACCTTGATGCAAGAGATTTTTGATGAGGGTTATGGACTTATAAAAGTGAGAATAATTATGAGGGATGTCTATCTAGAGGAAATATTACTGCTGGAGATATTTTCTCTTGACTATATCTACCCATTCGAGATTAGCATTGGTGATAACCTTCCAAGCTTGCTTCGAGAAGGGCTAAATTAGAGACATTAATGCACCTCATACCTAGGCCTACCTAGTCCTTGGGGGAGCAGACCTTGTCCTAGGCCACCAAATGGAACTTCTTCTGATTGTCACTCTCTGACCATAGAAACTACTTTTGAATTTTTTTAATGGTTTCACCCACTGCTGCTGGGATTTTTTAGACAGACGAGAAAAATGTGGGAATGCTCTGCAACACAACCTTGACCAGGGTTGCCTTCCCAGCACTAGAAATGAGAGCACCTTTCCATCCCGAAAGCCTTTTATGAATCTTGTCGGTGACATTCCTCCACATGTCTTTGAGGGGTCTTCCTTTAAACATGGGTAAACCCAAATAGGTGGTCAAGAAATCTATGATGGAACAACCCAAAATACGAGTGATATTGCATTATCTCTTGGGGGTATTGATGAAAATCAACTTGCTTTTTACATAGTTGACTTTCTGCCCAGCTGCTTCTTCATAGAGGTTGAGAATGATTTTGATACTTTTGGCATCAAAAAATACTACTTTGGTGGCCAGCATAGTATCATCCACAAATTTTTGGTGGGTAGACATCATGAGACCAATGGTAGCCTTAATGCCTAAAATTAAGTTGTCGAAGCACGCCTTATTGATAGTTCTACCTAAGCTCTCTGACAGAATGATGAAAATAATGGGGGATAGTGGATCATCCTATCTAAGACCCCTGAGGCTGGGGAAGTACCCAACAATAGACCCATTCACCATCACCAAAAACTAAGAGGATGAAATGCACTTATAAATAATATTTACCCAAGATTCATGGAAGCCAAACTTGAGAAGGATTTGGGTAAGAAATTCCCTGTTGACTCTATCAAAATCTTTGTTCATGTCTAGCTTGAGGAAGATGGAAACAAATTTGGAAATGTGGTTGAAATGAATCAGCTCGCAGATGGTAATTACTCCATCAAGGATATTGCGGCCTTTGACAATATTGCCCTAGCAAGGGTTGATGATAGAGGGGAGAATGCTAGTTAGCTAGTTAGCCAAGGCCTTAGAGAGGATTTTATAGGTGACATTACACATGTTAATGGGATGATAGTCTGAGAGGGACTGGGGATTATCACCTTTAGGGATCAAAGCCAAGAAAGTGGAATTGACATCTCTAGGGATAGTTTTGGTTGACTGCATTTCCCTGACATAATTGTATAGATCAGAGCCAAACTATATCCCAGTAGGTTTGGAAAAATATAAGAGGGAAACCATCAGGCCCAGGGGTTTGTATGGGTTCATGGAGAAGAGAGCTTGGTGGATTTATTTATGGGATAGATGGCTAAGGAGGAAAAGGTTGGATTCCTAGGAAATTATGGGGGGAATGTTGTATAGAAGGGTCTCCTTGGCATTCTGGGACTGGGTCGAGGAGGAGGCAAGGAGGTTTCTAAAGTGAGGCACTAATTCTTACCTGATCTGAAGGATGTCTGAGGTGATAGACCCATCTTTCCTGGCCAAATTTTTTATCCTTCTTGAACCCCTATGCCTTAAAGTGGATATATGAAAGAACTTCATATTGGAGTCCCCCTCCTTAAGCCACATCTGGCGAGATTTTTGTCACCAAAAAATTTCTTCCTTACTGAGGATGTTGTGATAGTCAGCCAACAGTAGTTGTTCTTCAATATGGAGTTGGTAATTGCTTGTACCCTTCTGGAAATTTTCCTCAATATGGTTGATTCTAGACTTGACCTTATTCTTTGCTTTGAAAATATTCCCAAAAGTTGTCTTATTTCGGATCCTCAGATTAACCTTGATGAATCTGAGTTTCTACATAAATTGGTTGGTGGCTGACCCTAGGAATTTCCCCTTCCACCAAAGCGCAATCTGATCATGGAGGTCGGGATGTTAGGTCCACATGGACTCAAATCTCAAAGGGGTTTTGAACTGGTATTTGGTGTCTGTTTCCATCAATAAAGGGTTGTAGTCAGACCTAATATTTGGGAGACCTATCAAGTTATCATCCTCAAAAATGGGGAGGGATTCCTGGGATAAAAACACATGATCAAGGTGCTCTTGAATAATACTGCTTCCTTTCCTCTTGTTGCTCCATGTGAAAAGAGAGCCTTGAAGTTGAACGTCCATGAGAGCATTAAAATAAATGAAAAGGTTGAGATCATTTGTGTCCCTATGGGAAAGCATGGTTCCTACCCTTTTATCAAAATCATACAAAGGATAGTTGAAATCCCCTACTAGAACCTAGGTAATTCCATCAAAGGCTTACCTCATCTGTGTGAGCAGGTTCCATAGAGCTATTCTACCCTGAGGGGAATTTGGGGTGTAGACATTAGTCATTACCTAGGAAACCTGGGAACTGAGATCCTGAAAAAGAATATTACTCAGTCTTTCCTGCCTTGAAATGAAGTTACCTTTCACTATAGTGGGATTCCACATGCATAACAAGCCTCCAGTTGTATCAGATGTTGGGAAATGAATGCACTCACAATTTTTTGCCACCCTAGGTGACCATTGATCATTGATTTTAGTTTCTTAAATTAAAAAATAGTTGGGTTATGTTCTCTTCTCATGGTTGTAGCCACTCTCTGCTTGGCTGCCCCATTTAGTACTCTTTCATTCCAAGAGAGGAATTTTATTTAGAACTTTTGGGTATTTTTTGCTTCCCTTTCCTTGCTACATAGGGGTTTGGTTCTCCGGACTTCTTCCTTGGTGCTCATTCTGGTCTCTTGGAAAAGGGTTTTCTGAGTTCCATTCGCTATGTCTTCTGCAGTGTCCCTAATTCTTCTATTTTATTCTTATGGTCTACCTTTTTTCCTTTCCTTGCCTACATCCATCTGAGATTTCCTGAAGCTATGATTTTGTTTGGGACTCCATTTCTTAGGGGAATTTCGATCTAGGTCTTCGCTATCAAAGTCCACAAGATCATAAAAAGTGGGCAAGGCTAGATGTTTGGACTCCGGAGGAGGAGAACCCTAAAGGGTGGGCGCCTGGGTAGGGAATATTAGGGGTGAGCTATAGGGGGAATGGGGGAGGGGGGAGCTGGGTGGTTGGTTCGACTGAGAGACAACCTTGTGGGTCTGGGAAGACCTGGATCTAAGGCATTCACCATGATCAAGATTAGGGTCTAGGTTGAAATAAATAGGGATTTCACTCTCCTCAACATCTTTAGAAATGCTATAATCCTTAAGCGCATCAAATTTATTAGCAACAGTAATAGAATCACTTACCTTAGGATGAGGAAAGTTCACCCATGTTGTGGCTTGATGTCCGATGCTTGAAGCACATTTTTCTAGGACTCGTCTATAAGTCTACTTCTGGTGGTCCTCGGCCTGATTGTCCATGCTCTTGGTTCGGGTCTTGGGACACTGGGATTGCAAATGACCTTGGGTCTAGCATTCAGGGTAGAATGCCAGTTTATTTTTGTAGATCAATGGTTTCCTCCATTTGAAGTCTCCATAGATGAGGTTCAGGTGCTCCGGGAGATGACTTTCCAAGTTTACATTTATGCATATGCATGCCTGGGTTAACCACGTTCTTGCTCAAGTGGATGGGTTGATGGCCACGAGATCCCCAATGGCTTTAACTAACCCTCACAAAGCATCTTCATAGAAGAAATGGGCTGGGAGATTCGGGAGCCTCACCTAGAGTGGAGTGAAATTGATATTCTGGGAATTTGGGTCAAAATTTTGCTGCCATTTTTTTAAAAATAGACTTCTATCGAAAAACCATGGTCCCTCAAATAAAATGTTTTCTGCATCCTCTACTGATTTGAGTTGAATCATGAAAAATCCTTGGGTCATGGCCGACAGTTCCATATTTTCCCTTATTTTCCACTTGGTCACTATCCATCTACAAATTGAATCCATATATGGCCGACCTCCTATGAACTTCCATACCAGGGAGTAAGAATCGCGTGATTCAAAATATTCCATGAGGCTTTTGGGGCATATGACATTGCAACCCTATGTGATGAATTCAAAGATAGGGTTAGGTTTTGATTTTTGCTTGTTCTAGAGTAGCTCTACAAATGACATTTTCCCCCATGGCCTCCACTTAAGGTTGAAACCCTAGTTCTATTAGTGCTCCCGAGATTTTTTGTGATTTTATACAAAACACTTGACTCCTCGGTCAACAAATTAGGGCTTGTGCCTAAAGGCATACCACTCGCCTCTGTGCCACGCACATACTTAGGCCCATCTACCTCCTCATCCTATGTCATCATGGTTGTGCACCTTGACACTCATATGAATCACGCAGGATAAACGTATCTATTGGCCCTTGGATTTTCAGTCACTATAGCAGACCTTGTTTGGATGAAAAAATTTAGAATATGCAAAGAAATTCATCATCAATCGGGTTTGAAAATATCATGAGTATCATTGTTATGTGAGATTTATTACTAAGCATTGTTGAAAATATTTTGAGTTGGTGTTTACATGCCTAGACTAGGGTTTGTGAGAAATCACTGTTTCATTGAGTGATTGGTTGGGTAGAGTTGATTGAGCCTATTCAAGCGGATGTGTGAAGTGATTGTTCAAAGTTCCATAAAAAAAACTATTTTATATTCTAAATTGAGTTGTGAAAGTTATTAAGCATTGAGTTGAAATTGAAGCATATTGAGTCTGTAACAATTCTCCTTATGTTTCTAAGACAGTGATTGAAATTAATTGAGCATTGTGATTAGTATAGAATATATTGAGTCTTTAACAATTCTCTTTATGTTTCTATGATATTGGACAAGTTTTGTGTGGACTTGTTGAGCATATTTGGACAAGTTCTGTGTAGACTTGTTGAGTAGGTTTGGACAAGTTCTGTGTGAACTTGTTGAGAATATTTGGACAAGTTCTAAATGGACTTGTTGAGCATATTTGGGCAAGTTCTAGAGAGGACTTGTGGACAAATTAGTGTGAGCTTTTGTGAAATATTGCAAGGTAGATTTGAGACAAGTCTTTGAGAAGACTTGAGAGCAAAGTTGATTGATTTTTTCAAAACCTTGAGTTAAGGTTTGGGGCAGATCCAGTAGATTTGAGTCAAGCCTTGAGTTAAGGCTTGAAGTCAGATATCAAGGACAGGTTTGTGCTAGACTGAAGTACTATGTTTATTTCATATTTGTGATTAGAGTTTGGTGCAGATTTGAGGATAGATTTGTACTAGACCAGAGATAGATATTGAGGACAGATTTGTGATAGATCGAAGGACTGTGTTTAGTGTAGATTTGAGAATAGAGTTTGGTGTATATTTAACGATAGGTTTGTACCAGACCAAAGATAAATATTGAGAAAATTTGTGCAAGACCAAAGGACTATGTTTAGTGTAGATTTGAGACAGAGCTTTGGAGGTGACAGGGCAGAGAGTACAATAGTCTCCAGTGGATAGAGATCCATTAGCAAGGGCAGTGAAGATAGGTCCTCTAAGTGGGGATAAGAGTCTTTAGTGGAGAGAGATCCACAAGCTAGTGTAGTGGAGGTAGTTTTCTTCTAGATAATCACTAGCCAGAGTAGAGGAGAAGAAGTTCTCCTATGGATAGATATCCAGGAATTTGATTTAGGGGATTGGTGTCTCCTTTGGATAGAGGTCCATAAACATTGTAATAGGAAAAGGATTCCCAAGATATTGATCAAGAAAATTTTAGTGAAATATTTTCTTCGTGGAGTAGCCCACATTGGATGAACCACATAAATTGCGGTGTCTCTATTGTGTGTGATGATTTGTGTATTACTTTGGTTATTGCTATCTATATATTGCATATATTTATTTGGAAAGAAAAGTAAAAGTGATCTTATATTGTTCACCCCCCATCTTAATATAAGTTTGTGTTCTTCAATTGGTATCAGAGCGGGTTCCTTCATATGATTTTAACAGCTTGAAGGAAAAGCTGACAATAACATCATGAATTCTAGTAATGTATCCTTAGATAACTCAGCACCAGTATTTGATGGAAGTGACTATAAGTATTGGAGTATAAGAATGAAGATCTACATGATGGCACTTGGCAATGAAATTTCGGAAGCACTTAAATTTGGATATGATCCCTTAATTAATCCTCCCATAGATAAGGAAGGTAAGCTCCTACAACATTACAATTTAAAAGCAATGAATGCACTTTTAAGATGTTTGCATACAACAGAGTCTATGAAAGTTATGCATTGTCAAACTATAAAAGATATGTGGGAATAAATTAGAAAATATATATGAAGGAGATAAATGTGTTAAGAAATAAAATATGCAAAATCTCAAAGGACAATTTGAGGAGTTAAGAATGAAGGATGAGGAAAACATTAGTACTTATCTACTTTGAATTTATGAGGTTTTTAATGCAATGCAAGGCTTGGAATGAATATTGATGAATTAGATGTTTGTGATAAATTTTAGAGAACTCTTCCAAATGGATTCGGTGAAAAGGTTTCTGCTATAGAAGTGTCAATGGATGGTGATACTTTGACAAGAGATATGTTGCTCGGTATTCTTACAGCACGTGAGATAAGAACAAAATATCCTATTCCCTAGAAGAAATCAACATTCAAAACAATCAAGAAGACTAAGGATAAGAATTCAGAATCAAGCAATGAGTCATCTAGTTATGAAGAAGCAAATTATGACAGAAGGAATAAGGATTCATGAAGATCTAGAGATACAAGATATGTTAAATGTTTCAATTATGGAAAGTATGGAAATTTTGCAACATATTGTCAAGAA
Organism: Wollemia nobilis; assembly: GCA_028583015.1. NCBI lineage: Eukaryota > Viridiplantae > Streptophyta > Pinopsida > Araucariales > Araucariaceae > Wollemia > Wollemia nobilis. Next base: position 563,850 of record JAQPPZ010003013.1, read on the forward strand.
GCTAAGAATAACAATGGTGAATAAAAATAGGATCACAGGAACAAGGAATCAGAAAGATATAGGCACCAAAAGCAAAGTAAGGATAAACAAATCAGACAAGGAAAGAAGTTCTTCCAAAGTTAAAAGAGGAGATACTATGCGGATAATGCAAGTAAGTACTCAAGTGATAGTTATGCTAGTTTTCAGACAATGATAGAGATGAAGTTCTTTTTATGATTGAATAAGAAGAACAAGTTAAGAAAATAACTCCAATAATTCTCAAGTGTTTTAGATGTGGTAACTTTGGACATCTTGAATATAGTTGTATAAGATATGGTTATAGTTTTAGTGATGATGAATATGAAGATACACTTGAAGGACCAGATGAAAATCTTCTAATGGCATTGGAAGATAAATAAGGTGATCCTATAGAAGATAAGCCAACAAAAAATAAATATGTGGAAAAAGGTAAATAAATAGAGGAATATTCAGAAAAGGATGGATATGATCTCAAAGGAGAACTTATATATGCCCTTGAAACAGTAAAGATGGTAAGAAATCAAAACTCTAAACTTGAGTTTTAGTTTCAAGAATGTGATGAAGAGAGAAGATTGCTTATAGAGGATCTAGAAAAATCAAAGGCTAAGACAAAGAAATTCAAGGATAAGTTAGAAGCAAAGGTCTTAGAATGTGAAAGGTTGGCCCAATAAGTAGCTCTACTAAGAGAAGATATAGAGTACTCCAAAGTCAACCTAAAAGGGTTCAAAAATAGCTCAAAGAATTTGGATAAGTTCATCAGGATACAAAATCCTACATCAAGCAAAATAGGTCTTGGATTTGGATAAGATCAAAATAAATGGGAAGGAGAGTCAACCTCAAGTTTTGGAGAAGAAGATACTTCAGATGAAGATACTTCAGAAGAAGACAGTGTAAGAGAGAATGAGACATCTAAGAATGAGTTGGACAATAGAGAGTTCAACAAGAATAGGAACAATGCACAAAGAGGATATAGATGGAACAACAATTAGAATAGGTCAAGAGAGACCAAGAGACCAATGAGGTCAAGACAAGGAAACTTCAATGGAAGACATTTTTCATGTCATAGGTTTGGGCACATGGCTTCACAGTCCATGAAATAGGAAATACAGGAATATGGAAAAAAACAATTTTTCCATGGGTATTGCTACTCATGTAATTAGTTTTATCACAAAGGCAATAAATTATAGGGTTCATGATAGAAGAAGGTATGGCTTCACTAGGAGAAATCCTAAGACATTTACACCTCCAAGGAATAATAAAATTAAGTGTTATAAGTGCAATAATGATGGTCACACAACAAAGTGGTGTAAAGTAGATATTCCATAAATAAGTATGAACTGGAACCAGAACAAGAACAAGAATAGGAACAAGAATAGGAACATGGATATGAACATGAACAGGAATAGGAAAACAAATAGGAACAAGAACAGGAATAGGGATATGGACAAGAATATTGAAAGAAATAGTTAGAGGAATTAGAAGGATCAAAAAATAAGAAGAGAGGATAAAAGTAAATAATAGTGCTTTCTGGGAGTAGAAATACTCCAATCCTGGAATTAACCACCTCATGAGGGGATGGGGGAGGGACTAAGCTAAGAGGCTCATTCTTAGCCTTGAGCCCCAAAGGTGACCCTTTGCCATTGATGTCAAAGGGGGAGATATTTGAGTAAGGGGGAGAGATTTAGATTTGAGTAAGAGGGAGAGATTTGGTATTTAAGAGAGTGTTGAGCTAGGGGGAGCAATTTCCCAGGGGGAGCAGAACAAAGGAAAGGTCAAGTTTTTAGTTAAAATAATTTGGGTTGCCATCAATGACAAAGGGGGAGATTGTTGAACATTTTGAGTCCATCGAGTTCTCATTAATGTCAAGGCGTGAAGTTGTCATTGATGTCAAAAGGAATGCAATTGATTGGTTCCAAAAATTTTCATAATGTCTTATGAAGCATGACCAAAAAGGTTTTTCATTAAAACCCTGACAAAGCAAAATAAAAGGTTTTCCATTAAAATCATTGGAGGAGAAAATAAAAGGTTTTCCATTAAAACCATTGAAGGAGAAAATAAAAGGTTTTCCATTAAAACCATTGAAGGATAAAATAATTTTTTCTCCATTAAAACCACTGAAGGAGAAAATAAAATGTTTTTCACAAAAATCATTGGAAAATAAAGTATAATAATTTTATTATACTAAGGAAGCTTAAAGTTAATTATAAATTAATTAAATTAAGGTTAAAACCCTAAAGTGGGTTTTAGATTTGAAATTTGAAATTCAATTTTGAAAAGTGCCATCATGAGGAAGAATGTTATATTATGCATATAAAGGGGATAACCTACCACATTAATGAAATCACCATGTCTAAGAGATGAACGTGCAAAGCAAAGAATTTAGCGATGCGACCAAGGGAAATAAAAATGTATTTTTCACGTGTGAAAAGGAGAAGTGTTGAAGGCATAATAGGAAGGCATCTATCCTTCCTTCACATGGGCCTTCATAGCCCATGCGGTGAGTTCTGAAGCACCTAAACACTTAAGCAATAGGAGAGGGTGGATCGAGTCATGCCGAATCCCCTTTTGGTGGGGAATACAAGGTACGTAAGGTGTTTAATCTCTAAAATTTTGAGGTTGGTTGGGCAAGTTAAAAATTAATTTTTCATGTTTATTATTGGTTCTAAGCTTGCAAGGGATTTATAAGGTTTGGAAAAATTAAATTTTTAATATTGTTTGCTTAAAGTCTTTATGCATGGAGTGAAAAGTGTTTGGTTAATATTCTATTGTGGTGAATATTATTAAGTCTGGTCAATATTCTATAGTGGTGAATATTATTAAGAATGGTTGATATTCTATAGTGGTGGATATTATTAAAGTGGTTAATATCCTATGGTGGTGGATATTATTTTAAGAGTGGTTTATTTATTAGGGTGTTGGTCACTATTCTAAGATTGGAGTTGATAAGGTGTTTCCAAGTATTTTGTTATGTATGATTTTTTTAGTATAATTGAAAAAGAGAAGAAATAAGGCATTGATTATATTTTGGCCCAAGGAATATCTTTAAGGAAATATTGGAATAATATTTTTGTACTATAACCTTCTTGAGTTTAGCAAAGAAATATTTTATGGTTGTGGCAGATTTGTGAGATCTATTTCTTATCATCAAGAAAAAGGCATGAGCATATTCTTCCATAGTCAAAGTTTATTGGTTGGTTTTCTAAAAAATAAGTTTAGAGTGAAAAGGACTTGATTAGGATTTCCTTATTGAGTGTGTTGAGTGAATGCTTCAAGGTTTTCTGAAATAAATAATTGTTGTTAAAACTTGTTTGATAAGCATTGTTGTTGAAACCATTGGTTATATGAAGAACTTGAATTAGGGTTTGAGTATCATTGCTATGTGAATATTGTTTTATAAGCATTGTTGTTGAAGTGATTTGTTGAGAAAAGAACTTAAACTATGGTTTGATTATCATTTCTATAAGCATTATTGTTGAAGTGAGTTGTTGAACAAAGAGCTTGAACTGGGCTTTGAAAATATCATGAGCATTGTTATGTGAGATTTATTACTGATCATTGTTGGAAATATTTTGAGTTGATGTTTACATTCCTAGACTAGGGTTTGTGAGAAAGGAGTGTTTTATTGAGTTATTGGTTGGGTATATTTGGTTGAGCCTAGTCAAGTGGATGTGTGAAGTGATTGTTCAAAGTTCCATAAAATAAACTATTCTATATTATGAATTGAGTTGTGAAAGTGATTGAGCATTAAGCTGAAATTGAAGCATATTGAGTCTCTAACAATTCTCCTTATGTTTCTAATATATTTATTGAAATTAATTGAGCATTGTGCTTAGTATAGAACATATTGAGTCTCTAAAAATTATTTTTATATTTTTATGAGATTGGAGAAGTTATGTGTGGACTTGTTGAGCATATTTGGACAAGTTTTGTGTGGACTTGTTGAGCATATTTGGACAAGTTTTGTGTGAACTTGTTGAGCAGATTTGGACAAGTTCTAAGTGGACTTGTTGATCATATTTGAGCAAGTTCTAGAGAGGACTTATGGACATATTAGTGTAAGCTTTTGTGGAAGCTTGCAAGGCAGATTTGAAACAAGTCTTTGAGAAGACTTGAGAGAAGACTTGATTAATTTATTCAAAACCTTGAGTTAAAATTTGGGGCAGATCTAGCAAAGTTGAGTCAAGCCTTGAGTTAAGGCTTGAATTCAAAGATCAAGGAAATATATGTGCTAGATCGAAGGACTATGTTTTGTGCATATTTGTGAGCAAATTTTGGTGCAAATTTGAGGATAGATTTGTACTAGACCAAATATAGAGATTAAGGATATATTTTTTACTATGTTTAGTGTAGATTTGAGAATAGAGTTTGGTGCATATTTGAGGATAGGTTTGTACCAGACCAGAGATAGATATTGAGCAAATTTATGCTAGATCGAAGGACAATGTTTAGTGTAGATTTGAAACAGAGCTTTGGAGGTGACAGAGCAGAGAGGACAGTAGTATCCAGTGAATAGATATCCTTTAGCCAGGGTAGTGAAGATAGGTCTTCTGAGTGGGGATAAGAGTCCTCAGTGGAGAGAGATCCACAAGCCAGTGTAGTGGAGGCAGTTGTCTTCTAGAGGATCACCAGCTAAAGCAAAGGAGAAGGATTTCTCCTGTGGATAGAGATGCATGAACTTTATTTAGGATATTGGTGTCTCCTTTGGATAGAGGTCCATAAACATTGTAATAGAGAAAGGATTCCCAAGAGATTAATTGAGAAAATTTTAGTGAAATATTTTCTCCGTAGAGTAGCCCACATTGGGTGAACAACATAAATTGTGGTGTCTCTATTGTGTGTGATTATTTGTGCATTACTTTGGTTATTGCTATATATACATTGCATATATTGATTTGGAAAGAAAAATAAAAAGTGGTCTTATACTGTTCACCCCTCCTCTCAATATAAGCTTTTGTTCTTCAGCAGTTAGCCTATCGGTAGCCCAAGCGATGCTAACGTGCTAGCATACAGGAGGTGTCATGGTCGATTCTCACCCACGGTAGTTGTGGTAAGCGAAATAATTTTTTTTGTGACTAAGGTTGAGTTATTAAGGGCCTAAGTTGTGCTTGATTATTGTGCGCACTATTGGACTTAGGGAGTTATAAGGGAAATAATTTTTATTTTGGCCATTGTTTTAGAAGGAAATAAAAGGGGGAAATTGCAATTAATTTTTGAAGTATTATTTTGTGGAGTAATAAGGTGTAATTAGTGGTTAATCAATTTGTGTTTGTGTTTGTTGAAATATTGAAGTGGGAGATAAAAGGTGTATGATGTTATTTTATTGTTTGTAATACTTGCATTAGTATTGAAGGGTTTGGTTTATAATTTGATGCTTTATTTTGAGAAACCAAGAGAGTTCTAAAGCATATGTTTGGGACATAATTGTGCACACATTTTGAGAGGGTTTTCCAATATATAAAGAGGTGTTGTGCTAATCTATTTTGAAGTTGCAAAAGATATTATTTTTGAGATAGGTATTTGAGGACACATCTTCATCAAGCATTTTGAGGTATGGTGGTTCAACTTTTTATCTAGGTGGTTGTGTTTTGAGAAAGTAATTTTGAGGTGGAGTTAAAAGGGTTGATTGGTGTGCATTGTTGGAAATATTTGAGCTAGGGTTTGTGAAACAAAATGTGCATTCATTGTTTGAATGAATTTGTAATTTTTGAAGCATTGGTTTGAATGTATTGAATGTGGATGAGCAAGTTTTGTAAAGCAATTTGTGTATTGGGTTTGAGTAATATTGGAAAGAACATATGGTGGAATTATATTGCATATCATTTCCTATGTGTTCTTGAACAAGAATTCTTGGTAGAATATGTTTGAAGTATTATGATCAAGCAAGTGTTATGAGAAAATTTTGAGCATGTGTTAGAGTAGAATTAAGAAAAGATAGTAAGCAGACTAGAGTAGAAATGTGAGTTGTTTGAGCAGACCTCTTTGGGAGAGGGCTTGTGAGTAGTTCTAGGTAGATTTGAAGTAGTCTTGTGAGAAAGTTTGAGGTAGATTTGTGAGAAGGTATGAGATAGATCAGTACAGGTAGTTGAGCAGATTTGATCAGATTTGTGAGCAATTTTGATCAGAGTTGTGAGAATAATTGATCAGAGTTGAGCAAAGTTGAGAATAGGCTTTGGAAGCCAACCAACACAAAGGGGATAGAGTTCTCCTATGGATAGAGGTCCAAAAATTAGAGCAGTGGGGATAGAGGTCTCCTATGGATAGAGATCCATGAATTTGAGCATAGGGGATTGGTGTCTCCTTTGGACAGAGGTCCATAAACATTGTAATAGGGATTTGGTTCCCAAGAGATTCATTGAGAAAATTTATAAGAAATATTTTCTCCATGGATGTAACCCACATTGGGTGAACCACGTTAAATCATGTCTCTCATGTGTGTGATGATGTGTGCATTATTTACTACTTTGATATTATTGTTGTTATCATTTGGATTGAAAAGTAAAAAGTTTTATCTTATACTATTCACCCCCCTCTCAATATAAGCTTATGTTCTTCAATTGGTATCAGAGTGGGTTCCTTCATGAAAAGCCTAACAACTTGAAGGAAGATCCCACAAGAACATACATGACCACAGAAAATGGAGAAGAAGCCATGATCGACATGAAAGAGGAACTTATTGCTGCTCTTAGAAACTTGGAAAGAGTTAGAAAGAAGAATTCAAGTTTGAAGGCTCAAATTCAAGAGGATGAGGAAGCAAAGATAAAACTTCTACAAAATCTCATAGAGCTAAAGGTAAAAATTGAAGAGGCAAAGAAAATTGAAAAAGATATGGTAGAATAGTTAAAGGCAAAAGAGTTAGAATGTGAAAGGTTGGAATTTGAAATTGTCTCTCTAAGAAAGGGAGTTGAAAAGTCTAAAGATAAGTTACAACAAGATATAAAGTTAGGGAAATAGAAAGAGGAGTCAAGCTCCAAAGGAACAAAGATATCAAAGAAAGAAGAGCCCATGACCTATGCTAATATATTGAAAGGCAAAAGCATCAAGAAGGAAGAAAATAGAGAAGCATCATGGAAAAAATTCAATTACAGAAATAACAAAGGAAGAATCATGCAACCATATCATTCAAGGAAATCTAACAGGTTACAAAATTTCTTCCATGGTTATTGTTTTTCATGTAACAAATATGGTCATAGAGTTGTACATTGCATGGTCCATATGAGAAATAATGTTGATAGAAATTTCAATTCATTTGCACCTCTCATGGATAACAATATCATATATTACAAATGTAATAACTTTGGGCACAAGGCCAAATGGTGTAAAATAATATTTTCTGAATCAAGCAAAAAAAGGAGGATCAGAAGGTTCAAAAGAATACAACCTCAAAAGTTTGGAAAGAGAGAAAAGAGCAAGAAAAGGAGAAGTCAATGTTGGTACAAATAACTCTTCATGCACAAGATAAGAGAAATCAGTGGTTTGTTGATAGTGGTTGTTCGAGTCATATGATAGGTGACAAAAGTAAATTTCTTGCACTTAAAGAAATCAATGGAGGATCAGTAAAATTTGGTGATAATGGTTCAAAAAAAATTGTTGGGAAAGGGACTTTGAGTTTAGATAATGGAAAATCAAAGATAGAAAATGTATTGTATGTTAAGGGATTGAAGCACAATTTACTAAGTGTAAGTCAACTTTGTGATCAAGGGCACATAATCACCTTTCATCCAAATAGATGTGAGATCAAAAAATCCAAGACAGGAAAGCTTATTGCAGATGCCAGTAGAACTACAAACAATCTCTACATGCTGAGTGAAATTAAGGGAGAAAAATATTTCTTATCACAAGAGGATGAGAGTTGGTTATGGCATAGAAGAATGGGTCATCTAAACTTTGACAACATTGTGAAAATAAGCAACAAATAGGTTGTCAGAGATTTACCTAGGATAAAAAGACCTCAAAGCACAATCTGTGCACAATGTCAGCATGGAAAGCAAACAAGAACAAGTTTCAAGTCAAAAGAATTTACTTCATCTGAACCATTGAAACTAGTTCACACTGATTTATGTGGTCCTACAAGGACAAAGAGTTTACAAGGTGAAAGTTACTTCATGCTATTTATAGATGATTTCTCCATAATGACTTGGGTAGCTTTCTTAAAAGAAAAGTTCGAAGCCTTTGAGAAGTTCAAGGCATTCAAAGTTTTAGTAGAAAATGAAATAGGTAAAAAGATAAAGTGTCTAAGATCAGATAGAGGAGGAGAATTTACTTTAGGTGAATTCATAGAATTTTGTGAACAACATGGAATCAAAAGAGAATATTCAGTAGCAAGAACTCCACAACAAAATGGAGTAGTTGAAAGAAAAAATAGAACTATCGAGAATATGGCCAGAGCTATGCTAAATGAGTCTAAGATTTCAGATGGTTTTTGGAGAGAGGTAGTTCATACAACTATATATATCATCAATAGAGCTCAAGTAAGAGTAAATCATCACAAAACCCCATATGAGCTTTGGAAAGGAAGACCAACTACTATGAAGTATTTCAAAGTTTTTGGAAGCAAATGTTACATTAGATGAGAAGAGAAAAATTTGGGTAAGTTTGATTCAAGATGCGATGAGGGTATCTTCCTTGGCTATTCCACTAAGAGCAAAGCCTATAAATGCTATAATAAAAGGACACATACAATTATGGAAAGTACAAATGTGATAGTTGATGAACAAATAGGGTCAAAAGAATCAACTCAAGAAATTGTATATCAAGAAGAAGAAAGTTGCCAAGAAGAAGTAGGTGAAGAATCAGAAGAAGATGAAGCACAAAGAACACCACCTAAGACTCCATCCAGGTATGTGCAAAAGAATCATCCAAGAGATCTGATTATTGGAAATCCAGATGAAAGACAAACAAGGAGGAAGATAATAGGAACAGGTGAACATGCAAATCTTTCTTTGCTATCTAAAATTGAGCCCAAGGATTTCAATGAGGCAAGAGAAGATAAATTTTGGGTCAAGGCAATGGATGAGGAGTTGGATCAAATAGAAAAAAGTGAGACTTGGGAACTTGTCCCATGACCAAAAGACAAGAATATAATTGGCACTAAATGGGTTTATAGAAATAAGTTAAATGAAGATGGTCAGGTAGTCAGAAACAAAGCAATATTGGTATGCAAAGGCTATGCACAGGTTGAAGGGATTGATTTTGATGAAACATTTGCTCCTGTTGCATGACTTGAGGCCATAAGGATATTTTTAGCTTTCTCAAGCTTCAAAAACTTCAAAGTATATCAAATGGATGTAAAATCAGCTTTTCTCAATGGCTTCTTGGAAGAAGAGGTCTACATTGAGCAACCTGAGGGGTTCAACCTAACTCATAAGCCAGATTATGTATGCAGATTAAAGAAGGCTCTTTATGGACTAAAGCAAGCTCCTAGAGCTTGGTATTCAAGGTTGGATAAGTATCTTCAAGAACAAGGTTTCAAAAAAGGAATAGTTGACAGCAATTTATACATCAAAAATGAAGGAAATGACTTGTTGATTGTGGTTGTCTATGTGGATGATATCATTTTTGGAGGTAGTAATGATAAGATGTGTCAAAAATTTGCAAAGAGTATGCAAAATGAATTTGAAATGTCAATGCTTGGTGAGTTGTCCTTCTTCCTTGGACTACAGATTTCACAATCAGAAAAGGGTGTACTTCTCTCACAAACCAAGTATATAAAAGAAATGTTGAAGAAATTCAAATTGGAAGATTGCAAACCAGTGAGTACCCCCATGGTTACAGGATGCAAGTTGAGTAAATATGATGAATCTCCTGAGGCAAATCAGACATTGTATAGATCTATGATTGGTAGCTTACTATATGTCACAGCTACAAGACCAGATATAATGCAGGCAGTGGGACTAGTGGCAAGATTTCAAGCAGCACCAAAGGAAACACATGTACTAGAAGTAAAGAGAATTCTCAGGTATTTAAAAGGAACTATGGATTTTGGACTTTGGTATCCCAGAAGTAACAACTTCACTCTCACAGCATATACAGATGCAGATTGGGCAGGCAGTATTGATGACAGAAAAAGCACAAGTGGAGGAGCATTCTTTCTTGGAGATTGTTTAGTCTCTTGGCTAAGCAAGAAACAAGCATCGGTATCCTTATCCATAGTAGAGGCAGAGTACATTGCAGTAGTTGCTTGTTGTACACAAGTGTTATGGATGAAGCAAACTTTAAAATATTTTAAAATAGAGCATGATCATCCCATCTCCATACTATGTGATAATACAAGTGCCATAAACATTTCAAAGAATCCAGTGATGCATTCAAGGACCAAGCACATTCCAATCAAGTATCATTTTTTGAGAGAACAGGTGATGGATAAGCAAGTCAAATTGGAATATGTTACTACAAAGGAACAAATTGTGGATATATTTACTAAGCCACTTCCAAAGGAAACTTTTGAGTATCTTAGAGGAAAGTTGGGAGTAGTCTTACTCCCATCCCAAACTTAATCACCTCAAGGAGAGGAGGTGGGGAGGGGGCTGAGCTAAGAGTCTTATATTTAGCCCCAAAGGAGTCCCTTTGCCATTGATGTCAAAGGGGAGAGATTTGAGTAAGGGGGAGAGCATTCATTCAGGGGAGCAGCTTCTAAGGGAGTTTTGGAATCCAGTGGTTGTAAAAGGATTTGTTTTAGAAGGGTTGCCATCAATGACAAAGGGGAGATTGTTGGAAATATTAAGTACATTGGTTGTCATTGATGTCAATGATAGCTTGGCATGATAAAAAGAAAATGTTATAATATTTACTTTAAATATTATAAGCCAAAGAGGTTTGGGACAAAGTTCTAAGTAAAATGGTTAAAAGGTTGAAGGCCCTAGTTTAAGACCATGGTTTCAAAAAGAAAGCAAGTGACTAAGGCTTAAAAAGAAATAATATTTTAATATTATAATATTAAGGACAAAAGTTTGAAGACAAAGGTTTAAATAATAAAAAGTTTATTATAATATTTTTATATTATAATTTAAACCCAAGATGGGTTTGGTGCCAACATTTTTGAAGGTTTCAAATAAAACTTATAAAGCATCGATGTCAAGAAAGGGGGTAAAATCCATATTAATATGGATTAAATTTATGCACTAAGGTAATGTTTTTTAATTGCAATAGTGTTCGATTTCCCTTGTACGCATTTGTGAGAAAAAAATAATAGACAAAATTTAAAAAGGGACACTGGACTGTTGAATAAAGAGAGCATCATGGGAGTTTATTCTCAAGTGGGTAGTTGGCCTAGAGGTAGTCTAGGTAGTGCTAAGGCGCAGGGCAGGAAGCAGGTCTTAGGGTCGAAACTCGATGATGATAATTTTTGTTTGTTTTATCAACAAGGAGGTTTGGCGAAGGTTTTAAATTATAAAACATGCATATTTGGTTTTGTGTGGGTGGTTGGCCTAGCGGCAGCCCAAGCGGTGCTAGCACGCTGGCAGGCAGGAGGTTTCATGGTTGATTCCCATCCATAGCAGTTGTGGTAAGTGAAATAATTTTTTTTGTGACTAAGGTTGAATTATTAAGGGCCTAAGTTGTGCTTGATTATTGTGTGCACTATTGGACTTAGGGAGTTATAAGGGAAATAATTTTTATTTTGGCCATTATTTTAGAAGGAAATAAAAGGGGGAAATTGCAATTAATTTTTGAAGTATTATTTTATGGAGTAATAAGGTGTAATTAGTGGTTAATTAATTTGTGTTTGTGTTTGTTGAAATATTGAAGTGGGAGATAAAAGGTGTATGATGTTCTTTTATTGTTTGTAATACTTGCATTAGTATTGAAGGGTTTGGTTTATAATTTGATGTTTTATTTTGAGAAACCAAGAGAGTTCTAAAGCATATGTTTGGGACATAATTGTGCACACATTTTGAGAGGGTTTTCCAATATATGAAAAGGTGTTGTGCTAATCTATTTTGAAGTTGCAAAAGATATTATTTTTGAGACAGGTATTTGAGGACACATCTTCATCAAGCATTTTGAGGTATGGTGGTTCAACTTTTTATCTAGGTGGTTGTTTTGAGAAAGTAGTTTTGAGGTGGAGTTAAAAGGGTTGATTGGTATGCATTGTTGGAAATATTTGAGCTAGGGTTTGTGAAACAAAATGTGCATTCATTGTCTGAATGGTTTTTGAAGCATTGATTTGAATGTATTGAATGTGGATGAGCAAGTTTTGTAAAGCAATTGTGTATTTGGTTTGAAAAGAACATATGGTGGAATTATATTGCATATCATTTCCTATGTGTTCTTGAACAAGAATTCTTGGTAGAATATGTTTGAAGTATTATGATCAAGCAAGTGTTATGAGTAAATTTTGAGCATGTGTTAGAGCATAATTAAGCAAAGATAATAAGCAGACTAGAGCAGAATTGTGAGTTATTTGAGTAGGCCTCTTTGGGAGAGGGCTTGTGAGAAGTTCTAGGAAGGTTTGAAGTAGTCTTGTGAGCAGGTTTGAGGTAGATTTATGAGTAGGTATGAGATAGATTAGTACAGGTAGTTGAGAAGATTTGATCAGATTGGTGAGCAGTTTTGATCAGAGTTGTGAGTAGAATTGATCAGAGTTGAGCAGAGTTGAGAACAGGCTTTGGAAGCCAACCAGTGCAAAGGGGATAGAGTTCTCCTATGGATAGAGGTCCACAAATCAGAGTAGTGGGGATAGAGGTCTCTTGTGGATAGAGATCCATGAATTTGAGCATAGGGGATTGGTGTCTCCTTTGGACAGAGGTCCATAAATATTGTAATAGGGATTTGGTTCCCAAGAGATTCATTGAGAAAATTTATAAGAAATATTTTCTCCATGGACGTAACCCACATTGGGTGAACCACGTTAAATCATGTCTCTCATGTGTGTGATGATGTGTGCATTATTTACTACTTTGATATTATTGTTGTTATCATTTGGGTTGAAAAGTAAAAAGTTTTATCTTATACTGTTCACCCCCTCTCAGTATAAGCTTATGTTCTTCAGGAAATATATAAAATCAGTATGTATTCCAATTTATTAAGTTAACAACCTCCACAAATAAAATTTGGTTAGGTATTTTTTTATCCCACACACTATTACACAATTCTGAAAGGATGACAAGGCCAAAATGGATCATAATTCTTTGTTAGAGACTGGCCAAGCTTGACTGGGATACCTTTTAAAGTTTACAGATATGAATATATATGTTTGCTACTCCTGAAGGCTAACTAGATATGGATTGGTGAGAATTAATTAAAAAAAATGTTGATAAACCCTTAACAAAATGTTGTTTTATAAAATATCAGGGAATCATTTTTGACAATGAATAAATAAATCCAAATACACACAATATAGTCATTTAATTCCAAATGCATTATGAGTGTTATAATATTCAACGATTTCTAATAGCCTTTAAGGTTATTTTTAGGCATACATCACGTATCCCAAAATGCAACAAAACTCGTGTTATGCAATATTTTGAAAGCAAACTTTTATTTAGTTTTTTACAATAATATGACCAATAATTTCATTCGAAAGAAGATGTGTTTAGGATATTTATTACTAATTAGAAATATGCTCTAGTAATTACGCTTTGAGCAAAATGAAAGTTCAAAACATCATACATACACTATTTAAAACCCTTTAAGAACATTCATCAGACGTCCTTGGAGTTAATGTCTTTCATAAGATTATTTAAAAATATAAAATTGGGCAATAGGATAAGATAAAGGTGCCCCATTTAACACACACCAAGCTACACACTATAAGTTTCCCAATATACCCAATGAAGACACCTGGATCAAGGTACCTCACCAGTGCCTGGTGAGACCTCATAGCACATCCAATATCAAATAATTTTGCATTGCAGCCTTGGTCGGGATCAAAACATCTTAGTGGTGCAACTAAATGTAGATACCAATGAACTATTATAAATTCATAATGCAAACATACATATCAAAAAATCATTCTTGCATTTAACATAGTCTGTAACGACATCACAAGCATCAACATTCAATATTTTTTTGGACACATAAAATTTTTATAGCATAGTCAATTCATACAACATTCTAACTAATAGTTTCTAAGGTATCCAGACCATATGCATCACTAAGTAATACATGCATGGACTCAGCATTAGCCCTATGTTAAAGGCCAATATGGAAGGGTATATCATAATAACATAAAGTAATAATAGAATCTATACTTACTCTGACACATTTACAGCTAGAGTACAGGTAAAACATTTTTCATAATACAAGGATAAAGAAAAATATATTAAATAATACACCATATCCAAAATAGAAATTTACTCAATTGTTATTAACATCACTCAAATATGGAGTGCAATTTTCAAACAGTATGATATAAGAGAAGCAAATAGAGAAAGAAAAATTCATAGAACACCTTTTCAAATGATATTAAATTCCTATTCTTTTCAAAATTCATCATATAATACTTCACTATGCATTTCTAATCTATAAAAAGCCCGACCTGTACTTCAATAGGTTTTACAGCAAACTCTCTATCAACTTTTCCAAGCTACTATTTCCAAAATTGGCGTTATGAGCATCACACAACTTTCAGTTTAGTTTATATTGCAATTTCGATAGATATTATCCTAACACCTGGTTTTGCATGCATACAACCACCTTAATCCCTTTCTAAGGACCGCCAAGTGAATGGAAGTTTATCTTCCAAGTTATAATGGTTATAGAATACAAATATATGTATTCATATCATATACATTCACATCAAATTATGAGATATTTGCTTTTAAAATAAGAAAATTTATTTAATTAAATTATTATTATTTTTAACAAACTTTTTATATTAACTAATAAAATAAAAATTCATAAAATTATTATTTAAAATATTAAATCAGATCAATATATACCTCCAATTCTTTTTCACTACTAACAATCCAATGTTTCCATCTGCCAAAAGAGAATGGCTCCCATGCTTTAGAAATTTCCTTACCATTGGAGGTTTAAATATTCATTTATTCAAAGCATGAGATATCAGCACGCTTCAAACATAAATCATACATTCCAAAGCAAAAATACAACATACAAATCATATTTAATGCACCTATATGAATGCAACTATATAGATGTAATTGTGTGATCTTCCATATACTTACGAGCTGCTTAGCGAGCATATCACTAGTAGGACTTTTTTCATCCCTACAACTGTGAATACCCTGCCACAGTGATATTTCAAACCACCATCATATCCTTTTTTACCTCTTTAAGTTGATTTATATTTACCTTTCAAAGGATTACACCTGGTTTTACAATCATGAAAGCCATCAGTAGTACCACATCCTAGGAGTAAAAGCAAGTATAGCTTATTAATCTATTCAAAATAATAGTTGTAATAGGAGGGTTATTACATTCTCCCCCACTAGAAAAAAAAACATAGTACCTATGCTCTAATGCATTCACAAACAATATATTTACTCATAAATCAATGTAGTGATTAAATATACACATTTCAATGAAATTGTTCCTTCATATTATCAAAGTTTTTCTACATGACATGCTTACCAAATATTGTTCTTCAATTCATCTTATGCCCTTGGTCTTGAAGCTTAACATATGGATAAGACGATCCTCAATATGGAGGGATTTTAACATCTACAAGTAGAGATATTTTAGATGTGAGATTAGTCAACTACAAACTTCCTGAGGGACACATGGAACGTGTCACGGATTTTTGATAAACTGGGTGGTAAGGCCAACTTAAAGGCAACATGACTAACTTTTCTAAAAATTTCAAAAGGCCCTATAAATCTTGGGTCAAGCTTGGAATATTTAAAATAACTTTTGGTATTATTCATTATCAATAAGAATTTGGCTCCCACAAAGAATTCCCTCAATGTTATTTTTATATCTACACAACTCTTTTGATAATTTGAGGTCTCCTTGAGCCTTTGATGCATTTTCCTTAGTTGTTATTTCATATCCTTAATAGTATCCAATCTGATATTTCACATTATCCCATGATAGAGGAGTTATACATCTTCTCATGTATAGGGCTTCATAAGGAGTCATGCCTAGTGAAGCATGATGGCTATTATTGTAAGTAAACTCTATCAAGTATAGGTAGTCTTCACACTTGATTAGGTGATTCATGCAGTACATGTGCAATATATCTTCTAGGACCTGGTTGACCCTCTTCATCTGATCGTTTATCTCATGATGGTATGCAAATTTGATATTAAGCTTAGTATTCAAAGCTTGGTGTAATGCTTGTCAAAATTATGAGGTGAAGTGAGAATCCCTATCTAACATAATAACCTTTGGAAACACATGTAATCTAACCACTTCTCTAGTAAACTTATTTATGATGGCAAGTGTGTCATCTTGTACATTTCCAGGTATGAAGTGTGCAATTTTGGTTAGTTTATCTACCACAACAAGTATTGTATCTTGATGAAATATGGTCTTGGGTAAACCAACCACAAATTCCATGGAGAAAACCCACCATTATTGAGTGAGCATTTCATGTGGGTACAACCAACCTACTAGATGTAAATGCTCTACTTTGACCTTTTGGAATTCTAAACACCTAGGCACAAAATTGTTAGTCTTTCTTCATACTTAGCCAATAAAAGGCCTTCCTTAAATTTTCACATATTTTTACCCCTCTTGGGTGCATGGAATAAGGAGTACAATATCCCTCCTTCAAATAGTGTCCCTTAAATCACCCTTATGTGGAATGACCAATATGCTCCTGAAGTATAACAAATCATCTCTAATCATAAAATCTTTATCCTCATAAGGTCCTTGCTCAACCTAAGCTCAAAATTAATTATAGAATTCAACTCTCTATTACAACTCTTTAACTTGGTCAAATATATTATACTGACACTAGGATATAGTGGTTATATGCCCCCTTCTACTCAAGTCATCCGCTATATTATTTTTCTTTCCCTTAATATATTCTATACCAAAGTCATATTTTGCCAAAAATTCCATCTAATGATATTTTTTGCATTTAGCAAGGGTTGTGTAAAGATATACCTAAGACTTTGGTAATCAGTTTTAAAGTCAAAAGGTTTTTCCAAGCAAGTAACACCTCTAGATTTTGAGAGCTTGTACAACTACCATCAATTCTAGATCATGGGTAGCATAGTTTACTTAATTATTCTTAAGTTTTCATGATTCATAATCTATAACCACTTCATATTGAGCAAGGATTCTTCCTAACCCTTCAAGAGAAGCATTTGTACAAATTGTAAATTTCTTAGAGGGGTTAGGTATTTTGAGAATTGGGGTGATCATTAATTTCTCCTTCAAAGTCTTGAAGATCTCTTCACATTGATCAGTCCATTTGAAAACCTTCCCTTTCCTCTAGATATTTGTTATAGGATGAGCATTATTTGAAAACCCTCAAATTTTCATAGATGTATCACTTCTTTTTTTTGGAATAAAAATTCAATAAAATGTTTTTTTTTCCTTTCCTAACTCGTCTCTTTATTAAAGTTTATAATCCCTCATTTTTTTCCTTCTATTTTCTAATACATTTTTACTTACGGTATTATGCTCTTCACTTGCACGTAATGTTATCTAGTGAACCAAAAAGCTTATTGCACTAGGAGTATGCTCTTCACTTGCACATATATGATCTAGTGAATCATAAACTAGCTCACATTTTTAGAGTACTGCTTCGCCATGTTTATTTTTCATTAATGAGCAATCTTTGAAAACCCTGTTACACTAGGTTTGATGACTTTGTTGGACATTTTGAGCAGTTGTCATTGATGTCCAAAATTAGTTGTCATTGATGTCAAGGTGCCAGGTGATAGCTCAGCTTAAGTGCAAGTGGAAGTTTAGTGAAATTCATGATGGGTTTAAATATCTATATTTTACACCCAAGAGAATGGGTCAACCCAAGGAAGCAATTTATCCAAGGCATCAAAAGGATATAATATTATAATAATTGTTATTATAATATTAAAGTGATATGGTGAAAACCCCAAATAAAATATTTATAATTTTCATTATAATATTTTATAAATCAAAGTGGGTTTTATAAAGTTTAATTATATTTCATAAACCCAAAGGTTGGGTTTGGAAGAAAAGGCATTCGAAGCGCCTTTAAAACCTTCGTCGACGTCGTGGAAGGAAATCGGGGAAGCGTCGACATCTCCCAAGGTATGGAGGAAGCAATATAAATACATTTCCCAAAGTCTAAAACATTATCCTTGCTCGAATTTGAATTGGCATGCGAAAAATATTAAGAGCTCGTGAGAATTGTGAATATCATGGACAACGAAGTGTTTTAGGAAGGAAGCATTAATTTTCGAAGGCACATAGGACAGCGTGGCCTAGTGGTGAGTTGGGAAGTGCAAAAATATTTGTTTGTGTGAGGGCCTACATTCGAAATGCGATAGGTGCATTGGAGGTCATGTTGGTTAAGGCACCCAAGGCGCACATCATTTTGCCAAGGGAAGAAGGAGTTGAGAGTTGAAGCACGTGGTGGTGCTTCGTTAATTGCAAATGAGCACGTGGCTCATGCGATGACTTTGGACATGACTAAGGTGCACATTGTGGGAAAGGTTGAGGGTTCGATTCCCTCCGAAGGTGAGGTAAATATTTTTGGTTAAATTTTTAATTATCCGCCTAAGTTGGAGGTATAAGGGTGTTTAAGGTTTTATAATTATTTGCCTATGTTGGAGTTATAAGGTTTATGAGTGGAATTAATTGTTAGAGGGGTTAATTATTAAATAAGTGATGTTATTTGAGATTTGTTATTAGGAGTTATAAGGAGGTTTTTATTTTTTAAAGTCTTAATTAATATAGTGATATATTGGAGGATTAAGACTATTGAGCATTGATTTTATTTTAATAAGGGTTTTTCTATTAAAGAATATTATGGTGAATATTATTTTTAAGTTGGAGTGATAAGGTGTATTTTAGTCATCATTTTGTATTGTGTTTTATTGAAGTCTTCTAACCCTTATTGAGATTGGCAAAGAAGTAATTGTGAGTGTGGCAGATTTGTGAGATCAACTCTTTGGCAACAAAAAGGTATGAGCAAATTCTTCTTTGGTTGAGTTGATTGATTGGCTTACTAGAAAATAAAGTTTGGAGTGAAAAGGATTTGATTAGGGTTTCCTTTTCAAAAGTGTTTGAGTTAATGCTTCAAGGTTTTCTAGAATTAAGAGTTGTGATTAAAACCTTGTTTTATAAGCATTGTTGTTGAAGTGAGTTGTTGTGCAAAGAACTTGAACTAGGGTTTTGAAAAGAACATGAGTATCATTGTTATGTGAGATTTGTTGTTGAGCATTGTTGGAAATATTTTGAGTTGGTGTTTACATACTTGGACTAGGGTTTGTGAGCAAGGGTTGGTTCTTGAGAAATTGGTTGAGTAGAGTTGTTTGAGCCTAGTCAAGTGGATGTATGAAGTGATTGTTCAAGTTCCATAAAACAAACTATTCTATATTATGATTTGAGTTGAGAAAGTGATTGAGCTTTGAGTATAGAACATATTGAGTCTCTAACAATTCTCTTTATGCTTCTATGAGATTGATTTGAGTTGAGAAAGTGATTGAGATTTGAGTATAGAACATATTGAGTCTCTAACAATTCTCTTTATGCTTCTATGAGATTGATTTGAGTTGAGAAAGTGATTGAGCTTTGAGTATAGAACATATTGAGTCTCTAACAATTCTCTTTATGCTTCTATGAGATTGGACAAGTTTTGTGTGGACTTGTTAAGAAGATTTGAGGTAAGTCTTTGAGAAGACTTGTGGACTAATTTTATGTGAGATTTTGTGGAAGCTTACAATACAGATTTGGATAAGTTCTAGAGAGGACTTATTGAGTAGATTTGGACAGGTTCTGAGTGGACCTGTTGAGCAGATTTGGATAGGTTCTGAGTGGACCTATTGAGCAGATTTGAGCAGGTTTTGAGTGGACCTATTGAGCATATTTGAGTAGGTTTTGAGTGGACCTATTGAGAAGATTTGAGTAGGTTCTAAGTGGACCTATTGAGCATATTTGAGTAGGTTCTTAGTGGACCTATTGAGTAGATTTGTGCTAGATCAATGGACTATGTTTAGTACAGATTTGAGTGAGCTTATTGAGAAGACTTGTGCTAGACCGACTAGACTATGTTTAGTGTAGAGTTGAGAAGATTTGTGCTAGATCGACTGGACTATGTTTAGTGCAGATTTGAGTGAGCTTGTTGAGTAGACTTGTGCTAAATTGACTAGACTGTGTTTAGTGCAGAGTTGAGAAGATTTGTGCTAGACTGATTGGACTATGTTTAGTGTAGATTTGAGATAGAGCTTTGGAGGTGATAGAGCAGAGAGGACAGTAGTCTCCAGTGGATAGAGATCCATCAACCAGGGTAGTGAGGATAGGTCTTCTGAGTGGGGACAAGAGTCTTTAGTGGAGAGAGATCCACAAGCTAGCATAGTGGAGGCAGTAGTCTTCTAGAGGATCACCAACTAGAGTAGAGGAGAAGGAGTTCTCCTATGGATAGAGATCCACAAATCAGATTTAGGGGATCAACATCTCCTTTGGACAGAGGTCCATAAACATTGTAATTGGGAAGGATTCCCAAGATATTGATTGAGAAAATTTTAGTGAAATATTTTCTCCGTGGAGTAGCCCACATTGGGTGAACCATGTAAATTGTGGTGTCTCTATTGTGTGTGGTGTTTTATGTATTGCTTTGATTACTACTATTGATATTGCTATCTATACATTGCATAATATTGATTTGGAAAGAAAAGTAAAAAGTGCTCTTATATTGTTCACCCCCCTCTCAGTATAAGCTTGTGTTCTTCAATTGGTATCAGAGTGGGTGCCTTCATAAGAGTTTAACAACTTGAAGGAAAAGCTAACAAGAACATAATGGATCCTAAGGATGTGTCCTCAAATAATTCAGCACCAATATTTGATGGAAGTGACTACATGTATTGGAGTATGATGATGAGGATCTACTTGATGGCACTTGGCAATGAAGTTTGGGATGCAGTGGAATTTGGATATGATCCAATAGTCAATCCTCCTACAGATAAGGAAGGTAAGATTCTACAACACTATAATTCAAAAGCAATGAATGCACTTGTGAGAGGTTTGCATAGAATAAAGTCTATGAAAGTTATGCATTGTAGAACTGCAAAAGAAATGTGGGATAAATTACAAGGTATATATGAGGGAGATAAAAGTGTCAAGAAAGCAAAGATACAAAATCTCAAAGGAAAATTTGAAGCATTGAGAATGAATGATGATGAAAATATCAATGCTTATCTAATTCAAATTGATGAGGTTGTTAATGATATGCAAGGACTTGGAATGAAGATTTATGAATCAGATGTTTGTGATAAAGTCTTAAGATCTCTTCCAAATAGATTCAATGAACAGGTTTCTACTATAGAAATATCATTGGATGGTGATACTTTGACAAGAGATAAGTTTCTTGGTATGCTAACAACTTTTGAGATAAGAACAAAATATCCTACTCCCCAGAAGGAAGCAACATTCAAAGTAATCAAGAAAATAAAGGGTAAGAAGTCAGAATCAAGCAGTGAGTCATCCAGTGATGAAGAAGCTAATTATGGTAGAAGAGATAAAGGTTCTAGAAGACCCATAGATCTAAGATCTGTTAAGTGTTTCAATTATGGAAAGTTTGGATATTTTGCAATAGATTGTAAAGAACCAAAGAACAACAATGGTGAAGAAAAATAGGATCACAGGTATAGGGAATCAGAAAGATATAGGCACCAAAAGAAAAGCAAGGATGGACAAAGCAGACAAGGAAATAAGTTCTTCCAAAGACAAAAGAGGAGCTACTATGTGGATAATGCAAGTAAGTACTCAAATGATAGTGATGCTAGTTTTTCAGACAATGATAGAGATGAAGTCCTATTTATGATTGAAGAAAAAGAACCAGTTAAGAAAAAGACTCTAGTTATTCTCAAGTGTTTTAGATGTGGTAACTTTGGACATCTTGAAGATGATTGTACAAGGGATGGTTATAGTTTCAGTGATGATGAGTATGAGAATGCACTTGAAGGACCAGATGAAAATCTTCTAATGGCATTAGAAGAAGAAGTAAGTGATCCTATAGAAGATAAGCCAAAAGAGAATAATGATATGGACAAAGGTAAACAAATAGAGGATTATTCAAAAGAAAATGGTTATGATCTCAAGGGAGAACTCATCTATGCCCTTGACATGGTAAATAAGGTAAGGAAGCAACACACTAAACTTGAAATTCAGTTTCAAGAATGTGATGAAGAAAGAAGATTGCTCATAGAGGATTTAGAAAAATCAAAGGCAAAAGCAAAGAAGTTCAAAGATAAGTTAGAAGCAAAGATCTTGGAATGTGAGAAGTTAGCACAAGAAGTGGCACTACTAAAAGAAGATTTAGAGGACTCCAAGATCAAGATGAAGGGATTTAAAAATAGCTCAAAGAACTTGGATAAGTTCATCAAGACACAAAAGACTACATCAAGGAAAACAGGTCTTGGATTTGAAAAGGCTCAAAAAGAATGGGAAGGAAAGTCAACCTCAAGTTTTGGAGGAGAAGAAACTTCAGATGAAGATACTTCAGAAGAAGATAGTGTAAAAGGAAGTGAGACATCAGAGGATGGGTTGGACAATAAAGGGTTCAACAAAGATAAGAACAATGCACAAAGAAGATACATATGGAACAACAATCAGAATAGGAGACCAATGAGGTCAAGACAAGGAAGCTTCAATGGAAGATGTTTTTCATGTCACAGGTTTGGGCACATGGCTTCATAGTGTAGGACACATGAAATACAAGAATATGGGAATGGATAACTTTTCAATGGGTATTGCTACTCATGTAATCAGTTTGGTCACAAGGCAATGAATTGCAGGGTTCATGACAAAAGAGGATATGGCTTCACTAGGAGAAATCCTAAGACATTTGCACCTCCAAGGAATAATATCATTAAGTGTTATAAGTGCAATAATAATGGTCACACAACAAAGTGGTGTAGAGCAGACATTCCAAAAATAGGTATGAACAGGAACAGGAACATGAACATGAATAGGAACAGGAATAGGAACATGAATAGGAACAGGAACAGGAATATGGATGTGAACAAGAATAGGAACAGGAACAGGAACATGGATGTGAACAGGAATAGGAACAAGAATGATGACATGGATAGAAATAGTCAGAGGAATCAAAAAATTTAGAAAAGAAAGGAAGAAGATAAAGGCAAAGAACAATGCCTTATGGGAGTAGAAATACTCCCACCCTAGAATTAACCACCTCAAAAGGATGTGGGGGAGGGGCTAAGCTAAGAGGCTCATTCTTAGCCCCGAGCCCCAAAGGTGACCCTTTGCCATTGATGTCAAAGGGGGAGAGATTTGTGTAATGGGGAGAGATTTGATATTTGAGAGAGCATTGAGCCAGGGGGAGCAGTGTCCCAGGGGGAGCAACATAGAAGAAGAAGTCAAGATTTTAATAAAAATAATTTGGGTTGCCATCAATGACAAAGGGGGAGATTGTTGGACATTTTGAGCAGTTGTCATTGATGTCCAAAATTAGTTGTCATTGATGTCAAGGTGCCAGGTGATAGCTCAGCTTAAGTGCAAGTGGAAGTTTAATGAAATTCATGATGGGTTTAAATATCTATATTTTACACCCAAGAGAATGGGTCAACCCAAGGAAGCAATTTATCCAAGGCATCAAAAGGATATAATATTATAATAATTGTTATTATAATATTAAAGTGATATGGTGAAAACCCCAAATAAAATATTTATAATTTTCATTATAATATTTTATAAATCAAAGTGGGTTTTATAAAGTTTAATTATATTTCATAAACCCAAAGGTTGGGTTTGGAAGAAAAGGCATTCGAAGCGCCTTTAAAACCTTCATCGACATCATGGAAGGAAATCGGGGAAGCATCGACGTCTCCCAAGGTATGGAGGAAGCAATATAAATACATTTTCCCAAAGTCTAAAACATTATCCTTGCTCAAATTTGAATTGGCATGCGAAAAATATTAAGAGCTCATGAGAATTGCGAATATCATGGACAACGAAGTGTTTTAGGAAGGAAGCATTAATTTTTGAAGGCACATAGGACAACGTGGCCTAGTGGTGAGTTGGGAAGCACAAAAATATTTGTTCGTGTGAGGGCCTACATTCGAAACATGGTAGGTGCATTGGAGGTCATGTTGGTTAAGGCACCCAAGGTGCACATCATTTTGCCAAGGAAAGGAGTTGAGAGTTGAAGCACGTGGTGGTGCTTCATTAATTGCAAATGAGCGCGTGGCTCATGCGGCGACTTTGGCCATGGCTAAGGTGCACGTTGTGGGCAAGGTTGAGGGTTCGATTCCCTCCGAAGGTGAGGTAAATATTTTTGGTTAAATTTTTAATTATCTGCCTAAGTTGGAGGTATAAGGGTGTTTAAGGTTTTATGATTATTTGCCTATGTTGGAGTTATAAGGGTTGTTAGTGAAATTAATTGTTAGAGGGGTTAATTATTAGATAAGTGGTGGTATTTGAGTTTTGTTATTAGGAGTAATAAGGAGGTCTTATTTTATTTTGATTAAATTCTTAATTAATATATTGATATATTGGAGAATTAAGACTATTGAGCATTGATTTTATTTTAATAAGGGTTTTTCTATTAAAGAAGATTATGGTGAATATTATTTTTAAGTTGGAGTGATAAGGTGTATTTTAGTCATCTTTTGTATTGTGTTTTATTGAAGTCTTCTAACCCTTATTGAGATTGGAAAAGAAGTAATTGTGAGTGTGGCAGATTTGTGAGATCAACTCCTTGTCAAGAAAAAGGTATGGGAAAATTCTTCTTTGGTTGAGTTGATTGATTGGCTTACTAGAAAATAAAGTTTGGAGTGAAAAGGATTTGATTAGGGTTTCCTTTTCAAAAGTGTTTGAGTTAATGCTTCAAGGTTTTCTGGAATTAAGAGTTGTGATTAAAACCTTGTTTTATAGTGGAATTGTTGTTGAATAGACTTGTGGGTTTGAAAAGAACATGAGTGTGGTTGTTATGTGAATGTTGTTTTTTGTTGTAGCATTTTTTGGAAACATTTTGAGTTGGTGTTTACATACTTGGACTAGGGTTTGTGAGCAAGGGTTGGTTCTTGAGAAATTGGTTGAGTAGAGTTGTTTGAGCCTAGTCAAGTGGATGTATGAAGTGATTGTTCAAGTTCCATAAAACAAACTATTCTATATTATGATTTGAGTTGAGAAAGTGATTGAGATTTGAGTATAGAACATATTGAGTCTCTAACAATTCTCTTTATGCTTCTATGAGATTGATTTGAGTTGAGAAAGTGATTGAGCTTTGAGTATAGAACATATTGAGTCTCTAACAATTCTCTTTATGCTTCTATGAGATTGATTTGAGTTGAGAAAGTGATTGAGCTTTGAGTATAGAACATATTGAGTCTCTAACAATTCTCTTTATGCTTCTATGAGATTGGACAAGTTTTATGTGGACTTGTTAAGAAGATTTGAGGTAAGTCTTTGAGAAGACTTGTGGACTGATTTTGTGTGAGATTTTGTGGAAGCTTACAATACAGATTTGGCTAAGTTCTAGAGAGGACTTATTGAGCAGATTTGGACAGGTTCTGAGTGGACCTATTGAGCAGATTTGGATAGGTTCTGAGTGGACCTATTGAGCAGATTTGAGCAGGTTCTGAGTGGACCTATTGAGTAGATTTGAGTAGGTTCTGAGTGGACCTATTGAGAAGATTTGAGCAGGTTCTAAGTGGACCTATTGAGAAGATTTGAGCAGGTTCTGAGTGGACCTATTGAGCATTTATGCTAGACCGATTGGACTATGTTTAGTGCAGATTTGAGTGAGCTTGTTGAGTAGACTTGTGCTAGACCGATTGGACTATGTTTAGTGCAGAGTTGAGCAGATTTGTGCTAGACCGACTGGACTATGTTTAGTGCAGATTTGAGTGAGCTTGTTGAGCAGACTTGTGCTAAACTGACTGGACTATGTTTAGTGTAGAGTTGAGTAGATTTGTGCTAGATCGACTGGACTATGTTTAGTGTAGATTTGAGATAGATCTTTGGAGGTGACAAAGTAGAGAGGATAGTAGTCTCCAGTGGATAGAGATCCATCAACCAGGGTAGTGAGGATAGGTCTTCTGAGTGGGGACAAGAGTCTTCAGTGGAGAGAGATCCACAAGCCAGCATAGTGGAGGCAGTAGTCTTCTAGAGGATCACCAACCAAAGCAGAGGAGAAGGAGTTCTCCTATGGATAGAGATCCACAAACCAGATTTAGGGGATCAACATCTCCTTTGGATAGAGGTCCATAAACATTGTAATTGGGAAGGATTCCCAAGATATTGATTGAGAAAATTTTAGTGAAATATTTTCTCCGTGGAGTAGCCCACATTGGGTGAACCACATAAATTGTGGTGTCTCTATTGTGTGTGGTGTTTTGTGCATTGCTTTGATTACTACTATTGATATTGCTATCTATACACTGCATAATATTGATTTGGAAAGAAAAGTAAAAAGTGCTCTTATACTGTTCACCCCCCCTCTCAGTATAAGCTTGTGTTCGTCAGAGTCCCTTTTCCAATAAGTCTTGAATTTGTGTCTTGAGCTCCTATAATTCAATGGGGTTCATGGATATCTTGCAATTATGCTACTCCTGATAGAAGTTCAATAGAGAAATAAAATTCTCGTTGGGGTGAAAGACTCAACATATCTTCAGGGAATACATCCCTAAATTCATTTTGTACAAGATACTTTTGGAAAAGGCCTGATTTGGATTTATTTTCCTCCTTTTTATCCAACTTGACCACATAAATGATACCACATTTTCTTATGGATTTCTTAAATTGCATAGCTAACAATAAATGTGGTCTAACGGAGCCATGATCACAATGGACCAAAATTTGTTGATTAGATTCATCTATGAAATCTAACCACATTTCCTCAAAATTAAGGAGGGATTTATAGGCTTTAAGCCGATCCACACCAAGAATGATTTCAAAGGTATGTAGGGGTACTATGTAAAGGTGCCAATTGGTTGTTCCTTGAGGTAGGATAATATGTGGGTAAAATACACATAAGTCTATTATGACCCATATTCAACCCTTTATTCGTTGGCCAAGAATCTTGGCTTTTTTGGTATGTCCCTCATTATACTAGTAGAAATAAAATTGTTTGTATTATCCTTAACAAATATATTTATCAAATAAGTCTTACCTTTTAGAAAATAAGGACATTGAGCTTGTCCTTAACCGTTGCCTGTCTTAATCTAGTTGGGTATGGTTGGACCTCTAGTGCTTCTCTCTATTTTACCCTATAATGACATTTATTAATATAGAGGGAATCACCACAAAGGTAGCAACCAAATTTTGGTGCACAGACCTTTCCTTACCTACTGGTACTTGCTCCATGTTTAGAATCCATTATTTTATGGGATACAATTTATGTTATTATTTACCTCATTTCTTGTGGATTGTGTTCTTATCTTATGTTTGTTCCTCTTCTTAGTTTACTTGTCTCTTTTGCCATTATGTTCTATAAAATATATCCTTATTTCTTGTTGAATCTCCATCCTGCTTACTAGTAACTTCATTAATGATGATATTTGACCCATTTAGAGCTAAAATAGTTCAATATTTATAGCAATATCTTTCATCCTTTCCTTGATCAATCAAAAGAGCTATGTTCAATTATTTGGTTTGGGTTTACCAAGTTCACAAAGAATTCTACAACCTAAGGTCTTGCAACCTAGGCTCTAATACCAACTATAACAACCCAAGTCTAACCCACTTGGTTTTACAACCCAGTCTATCCATAAGATGAAAACTTTATCTAGTTTTAGCCTAAAGGAAACAATTTTGAGATAAAGGGTTTGATTATCACCCATTTTTTTATTAGTACAATGTATAATATACCACTTTTATGAATTAGGACCACTGCATATGGCCTCCCAAGTGGACGAGACTGGCCAAATCCCATAGAAGGTGTATTTTTGTGAATATATCTTTCCATCCTCATATTCTGGTATGATAACACAGATTCACCATTGGGGTTATCCTATAGATACCAAAACACCTAGAGGGTGGACACATACTCTTCCCATCCCTTATCATGAGGAACTTAGACTTCTTTTAACCTTTATGTTCCATAGTTAACTTGAAAGGGGTTAGAGTATATGTCTAGTGCCTAGTTTATTGTCCACTTTCCAAATTCAATTAGGTCCTTTATGAAAGCAGCATAGAAAGATAGCATACCGATATGATGCAAACAAAAAGTGGATACAGATGCTAAGTCCTACGAATGCATGAAGGAAATGACGCAGAAACAAGATGTGAGCAAAACAAAAGCGGGGCCTCTTTTATTGATATTGCTTTTAATTTGATTACAACATGTCCCCCTCTCTAGGGCTAAAAACATGTGATACAATTTGTTACATCAATGGATGCATGGATGAAGCCGTGCTTCCAAGGTAGGACGGTATGCTTCCAGCGTCTTCCGCATGCCCACATTTTAAGTGGGCGGGCTAAAGGTTGTCATTGCTTGTGTCCATGTGTTCTTCATTCCTTTTCCACCTCTAGTATTCTTGGTGGTGAGATCCTACACATAGAAAGACAAAAAATCATTAATAGCATATGCGTATCTAGAGAAACATGCAATCCCCAAGGCCTCTAGCGGGCGCTTGTGGAATATCAATGATAAGGTTGATATATCAATTACAGAATGACTTATGAATATAAAGTACAACATCTAGAGTTGGTATCACCTAATTTTGCATCAAAGCAATGTCGGATGGCCTTGTTATGCACATTTGCCTATCGGGGGCCTCTCCAAGCTGAGCACTCCAATGTCCCACATACGCTCATCCAAATCACTTGAAACTCATGATTTAGGCATTATATGTTATTTTAAGACTACCCAGATGCTCAAAAACTGCCTATCCTACCCAAATTTTCCTATATGTGATAGGGGCACCCTATGAGCTAGTCAACACATAAAAATGATAAAACTACAGTCAAATCATGTCAGAATGCAATGAAAATTTAACAGATGCATTAGGATATCATAAGGGACCTATTGCAAAAATAATAGTAAGGAAACCATGCATATATTTCTAATCGCCCTAGGGTGGGACGCTAGGGACTACCACAAAACTTGCAAAAAGTGACCCTTCAAATGTCCCATCTAGAGGCCTCCAAAACTCCTACAAACTTGGGGTTAGACAAAAAGTAGTATTTTGAGATGACCCAAAAGGTCAGATTTGGAAGATTTTTCCCAGGTCATCCTATATCTGAAGGCACTCCCTGTAGGTTAGTAAACGCATAAAAGTGACAGAAACCAGGTCAAATCATGTTAGAAAGCAATGAAACTTGGACAACATCATAAGTACATCAAATACAAGAGAATAAAAAAATAATAGTAAAGAAATCATGCATATATTTCTAATCACTCTAGGGTGGGGCGATTAGGACTACAGTAGTTCGAGGGGCGCCCGGGGGTGGGATGCCCATCGTTTGGGGCCTAGTTTTGACACCAATCCAAGTGGGATGGGTCCAAAATCTCCTAGGGGGTTGTGTCGACGAGTTTGGGGTGGTATTATGGCAGATTGCTTGGGTTTTAGGCCTAGATTGAATTCCTAGTGTTCACCCAATAACCACTCTTCCAAAAGAGAAATTAGGGATGTAGGAAGCACAAAGAGGAATGGGGGTATAGTTCGGCAGCACTTCGTTGCTCCAAATGCTCCAGATTTGTCCCTCATTTTGGGCTAAGGAGGCTCACCTTTTTATAGACCTAAGGGTATCCTTTGAATGTGCATGTGATGGCACCACTTGGCTCACCATGCCATTTTGGGGGAGAGAAGATTCCTCCCTGATTTAGGGCCTCCTTGAATGAGGCCTCCATGATCAGGGCAGGATTGACTGAAGTCTCTCTGATTTGAAATCGTCCCTCGTAATTGCATGCCTTAAAGGCGAAGTTAGGTGGTGGATCTGGGCTGCCATTTTTCAATATTTGAATTTTTTCTAGTCAAACCTGCTAATATTCCCACCCTGGAGCGATTGCTGCTAATCTTCTCGAGGTGGGACGAATAGGATTCTAATCGTCCCAAGGTGGGATGAATAGGGAGCAAATTGCCTAAAAGGTGAAAAATTGACCTCTGACCTTCCAAAACTGATTTGGGAGTGGTTAGGACCACTTTTTAACCTCTTGGAGGCTGCCCTAGGGGGTATGTATGCCAATTTAGTTAGTGCTTGTAGTCACATAATCGGATTGGTGCTGTTTTGGTGTCTATAGATGCCCCTTTTTGGGATGCGCTATGTGTGGCGCAGTGCTGAGAAAAAATAGATGACCAAAGAACTTAATGATTAGGGCTTCTCAGTAACCTAACCAACTTTTGATGCCCCAAGTATGGGAAGGGCACGCATTCTTGAATCCTTGCTTCTGACGATCTAAGGAGCTTAACTCAAGTGTAACCTTTTTCAATGAGATGTACTTGATATTGGACATTGTTCAGTTATGAATAGGTAAAGGGCACAACCTTTTGTCCGAGGAACCTTTTCTTCATGCTTATAGAATGCCAAGTGTTTGTTTAGCCTATGATTATTGCTTGTTTGATGCCCCAAGCAGAAGCATGATTGTCTTTGTCAATGATTCTTTGAATGCATGCCATTTCCTTGATTGGGTGTGTATTTGTTGATTGGTGACTAAGTGTGACTACCCCCTCAAGCGATGAATCGATGAGGGAATGACCAAAAATGAGAAAAGCAATGAGTTGCTTGACCCAAGATGAAATTTTTTAGGGTGTCTTCAATTTTTTTTGTTGAACGCTTATTGCAGTTTTCCAACCATCGGACCTATTTTTGGTGGGTTTTGACCCTTTTTGTGACGCCTATTGGGGTAGAAATTATTGAAAATCCTCCTTCCCATGGAGTGGTCCGGATATGCTAGCCTTCTTAGGGAGTAGGATAGTGAGTATTTGTGACCTCGACGATGGTTTTTCATGCCATGAATGTCAGGTGCAAAGGCACATTTGTTCGGCAAATTTATTGTTGTTTTTGGTGCATTTTTTGGGTGCAGTTTTTGTTTCTTTATTTCTTGCTTTGTAATCGTCTTAGGGTGGGATGAATACCAATTTTGTAATCATCCTAGGGTGGGATGAGTGCTAACTAGAGTGCTCATCCCATGGTGGAATGATTACAGGCCTAACAACCTATATAAGGGCCAAAACTAGGTTTTGGGATCATTTGCAATATTTTTTTCTTGGTGATTTGGAGCAGTGAGGAGTGCGAGTGTGCATAGCTGAGCGTTGTTGACATTTCGTAGACATCATGAGTGCAAGAACCAAATCATTGAGTGGAGGAGCCGAGGCAAGACCGGTATGATGTTCCTTCTCTCTTCCTATTATTCGTGTGTGTTTGATTAAAACTCACATATAAAATTTCTTTAATTTATTTTTTAACTTGTGTTGGTTTGATTTCATTCGTATATCAAGTTGAAAACCTAATATAGGAACTTTATTTGCTTTGTTAATTTTCGTATATTAAGGTCAAAACCCTAGTACACAACTATTGCCTATACTTTTTTTGTGTTTGTATTTAGGTTTTAAAGCCCAAACATTTTTATTTTATGTTGTTTTTGCCATATTAAGGTTGAAACCCTAATATTTTTTTTATTTTGTTTTTGTTTTTGCCATATTAAGGTTGAAACCTTAACATATTTTTCTTTATTTTGTTTTTGTTTTTGCCATATTAAGGTTGAAACCCTAATATATATATTTTATTTTATTTTTGTTTTGTTCATATTAAGGTTGAAACCCTAATATGATTTTTGTTGTTTTATGTTGATTGTACAGTTATTTTCATGTCTATTGTCGTTGCTATACAACTTTATTTTAATGTTTTTGTACTTTCATTGTACTTTGTTTTTCTATACTTTTTATGCTATACTTTTGTTGTACAATTGTAAATTGTAGCTTGTTGTTATTCTGTATAGTTTTATTGTAATGTTTTTATTTATATTATGATGTACTTAATATCCTTTTTTGTTTTGTTTTATTTTGTTATTTCAGGTGGTGAAGAGTCGGTACCACTAGCTAACTATTTTCTCTGATGCCTGGGATGCCCTGATAGTGGGGTATTGGGAGTGGCTTGATGCCATTGGGCTCAAGCATGTGATGCGTCTGGAGCTTGTGGTGGGGGATCGGGCATATTTGACTACCCTTATCAATCTATGGGATCCCCGCACCAACACTTTTCATCTTCCAATAGGGGAGATGATTGTTACTCTAGAGGATGTGTATCGGATTTTGCAAATTTCGATAGATGGGCTGCCTATCCGGACGACCCACCATGACCAACGGACAGTGGTATTGACATGGTGTTTTGGTCCAATGATGGAGAGGGGGGTGGAGAGGGTTGTGGAGAGGGTAGAGGCTGACTGCCAAATAGGCGATATTTTGGTGTGGTGGTGGCTGGAGAAGGGCATATTAGGGGTGAGGCATGCTTTGCTCATGGCCCTCATTTACAATATGCTGCTTCCTGATTCCTTAGGTGTGATGTTCCCTTGGAACCTGATTGAGTTGATTTTTACATTGGTGGAGTGTCCTACATCAGGTCCACTAATTATGATATGGGGTCAAATGTTATTGGCATAGCTGTATGACGAGCTATACGAGGTCCACTACCGAAAGTGAAAGGGGATCGAGTGTAGCTATCTCTTGTAGTTTTGGGGGTGGCAACACATAGCTATGGAGCAGCCACAGGGTTTGCCTTGGACCACCCGAGGTGAGATGGTGGATCGAGAGATTGGATATGCCAATTTATGGTGGAGGTCAGAGGAGCATGGATAGAGTCAGTGGTGGGCAGGTGATGTAGGTCACTATACTGATGCCTTCTCTCATCTAATGCCGGGGTAGGTGTTCTGGTAGCCGTATCGAGACTATCCAGCCTAGCCTAAGGCTGGAGAGTGGCTCCGACGTGTGTGTAGGGGTAGGTGGCTGATTGGGTGGCATAGGACAAAGCAGGAGTACTTTCCATATGTCTGGGTGACACGATAGTTTAGGGTGCACCAGGGATTTCCTAGTGATCCCTTGATCTATCAACATCATGGTGATGAGAGGACCCTAGTTTAGCCTATCATTATGCTATTGGGTGAGGGTTCTAATGCCATTATTGATGTACCCAACATGGACAATGTTAGGGTGACTACATAGTATGATCGGTGGTGGATTATGCAATGATGGCGGGGTGAGGGACCTCTAGGAGGCATGGATACTGTAAAAGCAAGAGGTGGGGGTGTAGAGGCACTCGATGGAGGGTTGGGGGGTTCCACTTGATGATGTTGACATGGTGGAGGCCGATGACTTCACCAGTGATGGAGACGATTTGGGGATTTTGGAGTAGCCATATGTACAAGATGTCCTGGAGTAGTGGGTGCTAGAGCAGCAGGCCATCCCGAAGGTGCCCATGCCTCAAAATGTCTCAAGGGATGTGGAGGCTGGGCTTCATGCTGAGATAGAACAATTGGAGGGTTTCCTATAGAGATGGGAGGAGGAGCATAGAGATGCTTTGGTGGAGATAATGTAGGAGAGGGATCTCCTACAGACTCAGTTGGCACAATGAGATAGCGCACTGGCTATGTATCGCCAACGAGATATGGAGTGGGGTCGGTACCAAATAGAGTTAGAGATAGAGGTTGTCTGCCTCGACGGATAGTTGCTTATGCTCGATGGAGGTGGCTCATCGCATCGTACGAGAGGTAGTGAGACTAAGCAATCTGCATCATCTCATCGCAAGTGGTTGGGTGAGGGTAGTGTTGGTGGGCAAGGTGTGAGGGCTGGCAGCAGCCACCTTGAGATGTCCCATAGGACCCATACTACTGGGGATAGTTCCAGTCGCACCGATGCTATGTGATCATGGTGGCCAACTCCATAGGCTTTGGGGATTTTGAATTTTTGGTTTTTTTGTGAGGTTAGAGGACCTTCTTATTGTAGCCTGAGGGCATTTTGACTTGATATATATACGTGGCTCTTTTTTTGGTTTGATTATATACTTGTCATGGTTTATTGTTCTTTATGTACATTTATTTATGTTGGTGTATGCATATGCTGATTATGATTGTGGATGATTTTAACTATATGATAGAGATGTATGTAGATGGAATGGATGGAATGGTTTGTTGGTATGTAGGCGATGGAACCATAGACTATACAAGATTTATTGGCTTTCTATACTATGTGATTGCTTTATGAAATAAATTTGCATTTGTAATTTTTTATTTTTTATTTTTTTATGGTGATGTAAGTAATGAAATGTACAAAAATTGTTTTAGAATGTAGTTAAGAGAATTCTGAGACTCAGATGCTTCAACTAACTAGTCAAGACTGTACATTATCTTACAAGACTTTCAAACAAGGTACAAGTTAGACTTGAGTTTGACCAACTTATTTCACATCCCTGTGTGTGCGATTGGTTTTGTTTATGTGGTATTCATAAGGATACCGCTAGTTCCAGGAAGGTTGTCCGCCAAACCTATACTAAGGATCACCTAATTAGCTCCACTAACTCCTTTTGTTGTATTTAGTAGGATTAATCTACGGCGCAATCTAGGATACCATAAGCTAGCTCGTCCACATGCAAGCTTTTTTTTTTTTTTTTTGGTTTTTTTTTTTATTGTTGCCTTTTGAGGATTGATATTTTGTTAGGATCCTCAATCCTAACATTATTAGTTAGTATTATTAATCATTTAATTATTATATTATTAACTTATAAAGTGAACCATCACAACCCTTCATAACGTGAACCATCACATCTCTTCATACGTGAACCATCATGTCTCTTCACCAACGTAGCTTTAGGGTAGATATATATATATATTAGGTTGGCCATCCATATCAAATCATCCAAGAAGAAGAATAATAAGCATAGATTCTAAGGAGGGAGCCCCCTATAGTGGCAAAGCGATTACAAGGGAGCCCCCTTTGAGTGGCCTGCAATTACATTTACATTAATTTGTTAATAATTTTATAGTAAGACCTTGGGGTCTTACCATTTGGTATCAGAGCCATGTGGTACCCAGCCATGTGGGAATTGCTCAAAGATCTTCATCAAATCACTTATGTACGTGAGTATCAAACTCGGTTTGAGGATATCACCAAACACAACACAATATTGGATGAATCAATTCTCATAAGTGGCTTCATTAGGGGATTAAAAGAGGAAATTAGAATGGAGGTGACAAGGTTCAATCCCTATACAATGATGCGGACCTATGGATTGGCAAAATTAGCTGAAGATAAAATCAATGCACAACAACGATTAGGGAAACCACTTATGGAAAAATTGTCGACCACTTACATCGCTCCCAAACCTATGCATAATGGAAGGGCACAAAGCACTTACACAACCCCCAAATCTAATCGAAACTTTACGAATTAAACATCTTAGCTTTGAGGAGATGAAAGAACGATGAGCAAAAGGACTCTGTGATAATTGTGATGAACAATTTGAACCCCACCATAAATGTGCTACACTAACATTGTATTTATTGAAGGAAGTTGATCCTTGTATCTCCATAGAGCAAGCAGATGAGGTAGTTGTGTCCGAAGCAACCAGTGCACCTACTCACCGCAATGAAGACAATGAGGTCGATGTGCAAGAATTGATTGATGTACCAAGCAAGGATGAGGTAAACATACCCAAAGTGATCAATGCTAGCCAAACATGCACTCTACAAGACCTACAGATACCTTCCTCACCAATAGTGTGTTCTTGCCATATGACCAAACCTATTCGGAACCAACGTAGAGTGACTACACACTCCTTCTCCGTTGGCTCTACCAAGGAACCAAAAAATGATATGAAATCATTACCATCACTTTTGATGCATCATTCTGAAGTATTTGAGGAACCCCAAGGGTTGCCCTCCCATCGTCATCATGATTTTCCTAAGGAAGATTCTACTATTGTTCTTGGCAACCCCCGCTAATGCTTCATCCTTCTCGATATCCCTGCCTACGAAAGGATGCCATTAAAAGAGTCCAAGAACTTACACAAATCCTTCTTGGAAAACAAAGGACAAAGCTTCTCACTTTGAGCTTTGAGGACAAAGCTCTTTTTAAGAAGGGTGGCATGTTAGGATCCTCAATCCTAACATTATTAGTTAGTATTATTAATCATTTAATTATTATATTATTAACTTATAAAGTGAACCATCACAACCCTTCATAACGTGAACCATCACATCTCTTCATACGTGAACCATCATGTCTCTTCACCAACGTAGCTTTAGGGTAGATATATATATTAGGTTGGCCATCCATATCAAATCATCCGAAGAAGAAGAATAATAAGCATAGATTCTAAGGAGGGAGCCCCCTATAGTGGCAAAGCGATTACAAGGGAGCCCCCTTTGAGTGGCTTGCGATTACATTTACATTAATTTGTTAATAATTTTATAGTAAGACCTTGGGGTCTTACCACCATTCCTTGAATTTTGATTTCACAAGTTGAGCTTGTGGGTTTTTGGCTTGTGAATGGCATTTAGGATCCTTTTGGCCTTGGGTATGGCTACCCATCACTTCTAATGAGGATCCGTGGTATTTCAAATGCTAAGAATTTTGGGGATCACAAGCGTCTTTTGGGAATTTGATGGTACAATTTTTGGGATATTTGCTCTCACATAAGGATGAAAAGCAATGATCATTTTAGGCCTTGGGGATGACTTTCCTTTCTTGAGCAAGGGGTTTGGGTAGTGGTGATAACCACCGTTATTCTTTATTGACGTTTTTGGGGATCTAAGGTATTTTGAATTTTGGTGGTGGACTTTTGGGATTTTGCTTTGTGAATGGCATTGATTCTTTTAGGCCTTGGGGTTGACTACCCATCCTTCTCAGGGGCATGTAGTATGAATCCTTACGACTTTGGGGATCAAAGGTGTTTGGGAATTTTTATGGTGAACTTTTGGGATTTTTGCTTTGGAATGGCATTGATCCTTTTAGGCCTTGGGGATGACTACTCATCCTTCTCAGGGGCGTGTAGTATGAATCCTTAGGACTTTGGGGATCAAAGGTGTTTGGAATTTTTGATAGTGGTGAAGACCACTATTTATTGTGGGGAATTGGATGGGGAAGAGCTTGTCCTTTTGTCAATTCTCAAAATTCTTGAACCATTCACACAGGGGGATGATAAGGATAACGTTTCACTTATGGTACCCTAGACTGCTTTGTAGGTTTCATATTTCGTTCACACAACTTGGGAATTTTTATGTGTTTTAATCTTGTGTTGGGATGCTATGTAACAAGGCATGATCCAAGTAGAACTCTACCTTATAAAAATAGGTCTGAATTTGTATAGCATTTGACTAGAAATCTAAAGATAGCTGAATTATGAAAACCCTAAAGACATTAGAAGACAACTGACTATCATATGGCAAAAATGTGAATGGCGTTATTCTTGATGGATCTTTAACAAAATGGACTAAATGTGGAAAATGCTGGAATTGCCGAGTAATTACAGTCTATGGTGTGTTTGACATGTATGACCAGCAAATATGCAATGTATGTATGCGATGCCTAATGCAGATCTTTTTTTCTGTGTTTTGATTTTTTTTAAGATTATGAATGATAGTGAGATGCAAATTTTTTTTGTTATTTTTTATTATCTATTGTTTTTTAATATTCGTTATGGATGGTTTTAACCCGAATGGGTGGGGACCAAGTGATTTTATGGATCCTTGGAGGCTTTGACCAAAGGGATTATAGATACCTTTGGGGCATTTTGGGTGACCAAGCGATTGTGGGAACCCTTGGAGCTTTTGGTTTGACCAAAGGGATTATGGATACCTTTGGGGCATTTTGGGTTGACCAAGCAATGGCAAGAACCCTTGGAGCTTTTGGTTTGACCAAAGGGATTATAGATACCTTTGGGGCATTTTTGGTTGACCAAGCGATTGTGGGAACCCTTGGGGATGTTGGTTTGACCAAAGGGATTAGGGATACCATTGGGGCATTTTGGGGACCAAGCGAACCTGAGGGACCAAAGAACACGTTAGGTTGACCAAGTGATTGTGGGAACCCTTGGAGATTTTGGTTTGACCAAAGGGATTATGGATACCTTTGGGATGTTTTGGGTGACCAAGCGGTGGGAACCCTTGGAGCTTTTGGTTTGACCAAAGGGATTATGGATACCTTTGGGGCATTTTGGGTGACCAAGCGAGTGGGAACCCTTGGAGCTTTGGGTTTGACCAAAGGGATTACGGATACCTTTGGGGCATTTTAGGTTGACCAAGCGATTGTGGGAACCCTTGGAGCTTTTGGTTTGACCAAAGGGATTATGGATACCTTTGGGGCATTTTGGGTGACCAAGCAGTGGCGAGAACCCTTGGAGCTTTTGGTTTGACCAAAGGGATTATGGATACCTTTGGGGTGTTTTGGGTGACCAAGCGATGGTGGGAACCCTTGGAGCTTTTGGTTTGACCAAAGGGATTATAGATACCCTTGGGACATGTTTGGGGTGACCAAGCGATGGCGGGAACCCTTGGAGATTTTGGTTTGACCAAAGAAGACGGGATTTTGTGACCAAGTGATTACAAGAATTTAGAGCTTTTGGGGTGGGCGATGGCTCTCTAAATGTTGAATGGCCACAAATTACTGATTTTCAAGGGTTCTAATTCCTTTATTCCTTCAAGAGAGGCGATCCGGTATGTTCTAGGTCCTATTTTATTGTTGATTACATAAGGACCTAACCAATTTTCTACGAACTTGTCCCTTAGATGGGGTGGCAAGTTAGAATTTTGTTGGTTCTCTTTTAAGACCAGGTCACCGACCTGAAAGTCCCTTAGGTGAACTTTCATGTTGTATGCTTTCTTAAGTCGCTCTTGATAGATACATAAATGCTCGAGAGCATTGACACGTCGTTCATTGAGTAACATAAGCTGGTCTAACTAGGCCTATCATGCAGTGTCATCATCGATGAACTCTTGCATTGATATGCATAGGGAGGGTATTTCCAACTCGAGAGGCATGACTGCCTCAAAGCCATACACTAGCAAAAATGGAGTTGCCCTAGTGGGCATCCGAATGCTAGTGCGATAAGCCCATAGGGCAAGTGGTATTTGGATGTGCCAATCCTTATGACTATCTGCGACCATCTTTTTAAGGATGGTGACTAGCATTTTTTTTGATGCCTATGCTTGCCCATTTGCCTACGGATAATAAGGTGTTGAAAAATTATGCTAAATTTTGTACTTTGTTGTCAAAGCACGCACATATTTATTCTTAAATGATGTCCTATTATCCGAGATGATCTTGGATGGAATACCAAAATGACATATGATGTTATGTAAAATAAACTCCGAAATACGGGGCCCAGTCGTAGAGGTAAGCGAAATTGCTTCCACCCACTTAGTGAAGTACTCTATGGCCGCTATGATAAATGTGTGATGACCTGACGACGCAGGGGAGATATTTCTAATGAGATCTAATCCCCACTACAAAAATGACCAAGATGATTGGATCGGCTACAAGGCCTAAGAAGGTACATGTGTCAAGTTAGCATGGTGTTGACACTTCATGCACTTTTGCACATATGTGCAAAAATCTCACTCTAAAGATGGCCAATAATAGCCCATGCAAAGAATGCACTTTGCGATGGCCATACCGTTGAAGTGGCCACCGCATGTACCATTGTGCGCTTGGGTGATCGCCCAAGTGGACTCCTACTAGTCCAAGCAACGGAGGAGGATCCCTTCATAGCTTCAATGGTACAAAATGTCTCCTAGCAAGACATGTTTTGCCACTTTCTATTTGAATGATCATTTTGCAGTGTGCGACAATCCAAGTGGGAGGCTACCCAACTTGAGATAGTCTCTTATGGGTGTGTACCAATCCTATTGATCAGAAACCTCGATGGTATGAACGGTCGATCCCTCTTGAAGTTCATCCCTAGTAAAATTTGAGTTGGAGATAACTTGTAAAAATAGCGTTGTGTTGCTATTAAGAGGGTTTGGAGAGAACAAAGACCCCCAATTGGCATGATTTAGACTATCATGGATTCGAGAGAAC
The DNA here is from genome assembly GCA_028583015.1 of Wollemia nobilis. NCBI lineage: Eukaryota > Viridiplantae > Streptophyta > Pinopsida > Araucariales > Araucariaceae > Wollemia > Wollemia nobilis. The sequence goes on from JAQPPZ010003013.1 coordinate 603,893, forward strand.
CTATCCTGAGATGGTTCAATCTGGATCAGGTGGATTCCTGGCGTTATGTCAGAGCTTGCATGCTCCATCGTGGATTGCAATAATGTTTTGACTTGAATGGTTGTCATCTCACCGAAAATGTCTTGTGGGATTAGTGACCCCAAAGAGGCCATAGTGTCCAAAAAATTATTCGATGATCGAGGGAGTGCCTCAATGTTGTACCATTCAAGATTTGCCAAGAATTTATCCACAAGGGCTTTGTAGGCCTACAAAATTAGGCATTTGCTTTGGAATACCCCTTTCACTTGGTTGACAATTAACAACGAATCATCAAAGATATTCAAGCATTTGATGTTTATGGTGATGGTTGTCTGAAGACCTATGAGCAAGTCTTCATATTCAAAATTGGTATTGGTGCATGAGAAATCAAGTTTAAATAATAAAGGCATTGGAGCCCCTTTCGGTGTGAAAAACATGATTCCCATGCCACCCCCTTGCTCACATTTAGAACCATCAAAAAATAAGGTTATGTCGGCCTATGACTCAGGCTCATCAAAATCTGGAGATTCTAAGACATGGAAGACCCCATCATCGAGTAGCTCTATGGTCATAGGCTGATCATCTTTGAGAGGATCCTCTACTAGTTGATCGACGATGACTTGACCTTTGATGGACTTTTTTCCAATGAATTTGATGTCAAACTTTGTCAACAACATGATCCATTTTGTCATGCTACTACTGTGATAAGTATGACTCATCATGTACCATAATGGATTCTCCTTAGACACAACATACGTTGTATTGCTCATCATGTAATGGCATAGCTTTTTGGTGGAAAATACCACCGCCAAGCATAGCTTCTCAATGTATGCATAGTTAAGTTCATAACTAACCAGGGTGCAGCTAAGATAATAATTAGCCTGTTCTTTATGTAATTCATTTTTCTAGGCTAGCATGGCACCCAATGCCACCTCAGTAGCTGATATGTATAAATAGAACGAAAATCCTGGTCTAGGTGGTGCCAACACTAGTGGCGAAGCCAAGTATTGTTTGATGTCATCAAAGGCTGACTGGCACTCGTTATCCTAATGAAATGCTACCCCCTTGTGTAATAATTTATTCATGGGTTGGCACTTATCAGATAACTACGCTATGAAGCGCTTGATCGATGCGAACTTACCTTGCAAGCTTCTGAGATGCTTGATGGTGGTTGGGGGAAGCATTTCAAGGATTGCCTTGACTTTATTTGGATCTACCTCAATGCCTCATTTTGATACTATGAAACCCAAGATTTTTCTAGATGTGACACCAAATACGCACTTCTTGGGGTTTAGCCTAACCTTGTGTTTGATGAGGTGATCAAGGATCTTGCGTAAGTCATAGAGATGAATTTGGTGCAAAAGAGATTTGGCCAACATATCATCCATATAATCTTCCAAAGTTTTATGCATGTGATCGTGGAAGATGTATGTCATAGCATGTTGGTAGGTGGCACCAACGTTTTTAAGGCCAAAGGGCATGACCTTATAACAAAATGTCCCCCAAGGCATCGTGAATGCCATTTTTAGTTGATCATCGGGATTGATACAAATCTGGTTGTATCTCGAGAAACCATCCATGAGGGAAATCATTTCATGGCCTGCTATAGCATCTACCAATGCGTCGATGCTAGGCAAGGGGAAATCGTCCTTGGGACTCACTTTGTTTAAATCTCGAAAATTGGTGCATATGCAAATCCTCCCATCAGGATTTTTTATGGGTACCATGTTGGATAGCCATGGTGGGTAATCTACGCAGATGACAAACTGTGCATCCAAAATATTTTGTAGCTCATATTTGACCATTAAGGCCACTTTTGGGTGCATCTTACGTATCTTTTGCTTGACTGGATTGACTGTCGGATCAAGTGTTAGATTATGCATGACTAGTTGCGGGTCTAGCCTCGACATGTCTTTGTAGGACCATGCAAAAACCTCCTTCTCTTTGAGAAGTGCAATGTAATTGGCTTGCTCTTTGAGGGATAGACTTACCCCTAGCTTGATGATTTGAAAATTCATTGGATCAGAACCGATGTTTGCATCAATCATTTCTTCAATTGACATGTGGGATCTGTCCTCCAACTGGCATGGAGTTGGGATCAGGTGGATATCATTTTCTGAATTTAGATCTATGTTGGGAACATCGGGTTCATCTTCAACATGGAAGATATCCTGAGTCTATCCTGGGGTGAAATGGAACATCTCACCGCAAGTCCAGTACTCTGATGGGGATGGTGGTGAGTCAACATGATTCCAGTCTATGGCATCTAGGTCTAGATACAATGGTCATGTTGGATTGTCTAGATTATAGATGGGGGCGGTTAAATTAATGGAGATCATATTGATGGACTGAATTTGGTCTCCATTACCGCATGGGTGTTGGTTCAGACATCCTTGGTGATCCTTGTACCCCAAATCTAGCTCTATGGGTATTGGCACAAAAGGATCGGCCCTATGTGTAGACAGAAGGATAGGGTCTGCCCTAGGCACTGATGGCCCTATAGGGTCTCTAGGTGGGAGGTGCTCCTTGTATGCCCGAAGTAGTGGATGAAGCACTTGGTTTAACTATGCTTGGTTTAAGTGCCACCTATGCCTTGGTCCCATATTTAAATATTCAAACATATCATTGATTTCTATGGGGTATTCCTGTTGCCCCATATGGTTGAGATATGCCATCTCAGTCTCATCTTCATAGTCACTATCAAAGATCCATAGGCCTTCATTGGCTCCGACAACTATGTGCCCCTCTATTTGGTATAGCCTCCCACTAGGTATTTCTTGATCACTATCCTCACTCTCTACGAAAGTCGAAAATTTGGCATGTGGGAAGTCGATGTTGAAGAAGATATTTAGATCTTCTTCCTCCAGTGGATCACTTGGCCTTATGGATGGCATGGGAGGCTTGTTTTATTCAAGCATGTTGATTTGGTCCCTTCTCGGGTTGTTTCGCTCTCTGCGAGAGGGCTAGATTCTCTGGAGGTGGCAATTTCCCGATTGGAATATTAAAGGGGAACATTGCCACGAAGTCCTCCTGATAGTCTTCAATGGGTGTCACCTGGGAGTGATTGCTATCAGAATCCAAAGGGTCCCAAGGTGCTACCTCATAATATGACTCATTTTTAAAAAACCCCCTTTATCTTGTTCATATCCCCTTTGGAGGTTACTTCTTGAACTTTCTCCTTCCTTGATCAAAGGGGAGGGGTTGTTGAGGTCAACAAGGTTTGTTGTTAACAATGGAAGATAATCCCCCAATGTGTATGTTGTGTTGGGATTGGCATATGGATCTTGTGCCAACCCATCCCTATTGCCTAGACCTAGGCCTTGCATGGTTTCTACCAAGATGTCAAGGGGAAAAGGGTGGTTGAACCCTACTCCTAATTTATCATATGGCATTTGGTATCTCGATTGACAAAGAATGCGCATTCCTTGTTCATATCTGCCCAATCCATATCCATGCCAATTACATTGGTCTAGGTATTTCAAGGTAAATTCTGGGTTGGATAGATAGTCAATATTCTCAGCAAATGGCTCTTCGTCCTCTTCCTCTTGTAGGTAGGGTTCAATGCCATTCTCGAGGCCCCCATATACAAAATTGGTCTGATTTGGTGGGTAACCTAAAGGGACGATAATGTCGATGGGGAGGCGAGGTCTCCCCATGTCTTGCATGGATTCGAGCGTGGGTGTTGCCACAATGTTCCACACTAGGTACTCCCCCAGGCCCATATTGGCCATCTCAATGGTAATCATCAGTGGTTGAGGGGGGAGGAATGGGAGTTCTCCCTGAGTCCACTCCATGTTGGGTGAACCAGGTGTCTCGACTTCCATTTGGCTGGGCACCTCTTTGGTAGAGATGGTTGAGACTAATGGTGGTACCTCCTCTAGGGGCTTCTTCCCATTTTCCTTTGGTATGGCCACCATAGGCGACACCATTGGTGAAGGAACATACGACGAAGATGGGCCAGGTTGGTGAGTTGAGGGACTCAACATCGAGGATGTAGGTGGAATCGGACCCTATATGGATGAATTCAATTGAAAGTCCAAATGTGTCGATGGGAGGGTCAATTGTGGCATCAGCTGCACCGCATTGCAAAACTTAAAGGGCTCTAGGTCTGCTAGGACTACATGTACTTGCCCTTCGTATGTGTATTTGAGGCATTGATGGGCTATCGAAGGGACACACTTCATGTCCCTGATCCAAGGCTGGCCTAGCAATATATTGTAGGCCATCTCACCCTCTAGGATGTGACACAACGTAGGAATGGTCTTTTGTCCTACTTGGATGGGCAGGAAAATTGTGCCAACCGTCGAGCATAACGCATCGTTGAATGCTCAAAGAGTGTAAGTGGATGCCATAATGTGGGATGTTGGCAGCTTAAGGTGTTTTAATGCCACTGTCATGATTATGTTACTAGACGAGCTAGTGTCCAACAACACCCTCTTGAATGGAATCCCATTGACCCACGTAATGACATGTAGGGGTGGATCCACCATATCACTAGTCACCAATTTTAGTTCATCTTCCCTGAAGGTTATGACTGGTTCTGTGCACTGTTTCACATGTCCCACAAAGTTTTTGAAAGAATTGGGTTCGTGGGGTTGTAGCTCAATGGCTTTGAGTATCTCCATTAGAGCCTCCCGATGGGGTGGCGATTGTTGGATGAGCTCATAAATGGAGAGCCTAGCCGACATGGTCCTTAAAATTTGAGTAAGTTTAGTCTAAATCATAGCCACTGGTCTAGGTGGGGGAGGTTGCGTAGGGTGTTATGGAGGTTGTGACATTGATAGGAAATTTTTGGTAGCTATAGTGGGTGTAGCCGTGTTTGGGTATCTTTTGTTCCATGTCATGATGCTTATCATCCCTACGTATCCTTGCATGGGGTAGTTTTGTGTCACCTTGTTCACTTGTAAATTCTTTTCCTACGCATCATGGGTAGGCAGGGGGTCTTTGAAGACCTCCATCTATTGGTTGCTCAATGCTATAGGATTATCTACCATGAGTGTTTTGTTGTCTATCAAGTCCTACACTAAGTTTTTGAATTTCCAACAAGTGGAGATCTCGTGTCCTTTCTGTCGATGAAATCTACAATATAAGTCTTCCCTATAGCCCTTGGGTTTTGGCATGTTGGGGTCTATGGGTTGACTTTCTAGCAAGTTTATCAGGTTTACCATGAACAAGTGGTCAAATAAGGAGTCTCTAGACTCCGTGAATTGTGTGAATTATCGCCTAGGGTGATGCTACCGATTTTGCTCTTGTTTATGATTTTCCTTTTCATAGTTATCAAGAGGAACTACCTAATAATTAGCCTTTGGGGGCTGTGTCATTTGTGCAGGCTTTGGTATAGCTATGGCAACCTGATTGACCGTGGCGGGTTTCGGTTGTGTGGGCCCAGTTTTAGCATTTTTGGGCCACTCTTTCTTGCATGGCTTAGAAATCTTGTCGTATTGTATTTTGATCTCCTCAATTATCCTGGCTTGTGCCAGGGCTTCTTTGAGGGTGGCATATTGCTACAGCTGCAATAGCATGGAGATCGACCTTAAGCAACTCTTTGAAAACATTTGAGTCATGTCGGCCATGGGAGGGAGGTAAGGTAGCTTTGAAAGCAATGTCCTCCACCGATTCCCATAAGCGGCTATGGTCTCATCATCATACTGCTTAAGGCTAGCTAGGTCACTTAAGGATGCCTTCTTCTTAGTGTTGAAGGCAAAACATTCAAGGAATGCATCCACTAGCTAGTCTAGATTATTGATGCTATGCTTCGGTAATTGGGTAAACCAATCCGAGGCAGGGCCTATGAACATGGTTATAAACGTTCTTAGAAGAAATGCATCATTGTCCTAAATGCCAAAGCATTGACTTAGGAACCTTGTTACGTGCTCTTGGGCATCCTCATCCCCTCTAAAAATTGCCAATTGAGGCATTTTGAAGTGGTCGAGGTATGGGGGTGCCGAAACTAAAGGATGTACAGGGTGACTACGGAGTTGGCATAAGGTGGACTTTTGGGGCCCCAAAGTCTTGGTCTCCATAGACTCTAAGTGCTCTAGCAGTGCTTTGTATGCATCAGAGGATTTGATTTCCTCTTCTTTGGTTTGTTCCCATTATGAATTATGAGGAACTTGAGGCCTATGGAGGGGTATCCGGATAGCATCCCCCCTAGAGCCTCTCTCCTCAAATTCCTCATAGGATTCTTGAGGAGTTTTTTGGCATGACCTATAAACATGGACGGGTGCTCGAGGAAGGCACCCATCATTGGTTCTAGGGGTGGCCTCCCGCTCAGGTCTCGAAGGTCTTGGAGGCAATGCTTGATAAGGTCGTGGAGACCTATCTCGTACTAAGGGGTTGTGCCTCTCATAAATTTCTATCCTATGCATGTGAGGGGTTGGAATCCTCTCATGCGTAGTGTTCTGGAGCAACTCATCTATCTGGAACTGAATGCGCTCTTTGTTAAGATGATACAATTGTTCTAACTATTGTTGATCTTGCCTAAGCTGCATGATTTTCGCTTGGTGGGTGGCCTGTTTGGAAAATACCAAGTCAATTTATTCCGTCGTCCTAGGTCTAGGAGGCCTAGATGCCTCCCCTACATATCTATCTTGGTCATGGTGATCCGAGATCTCTATGGGTCACTTTCCTCTATCGAGGTTAGTAGCATTCACCCGAGGCTCTGGCCTCAATAGGTGATCTTGATAATTAGCAGGTGCGGAGGCGCATTTCTCCCACGTGATGTATTGCTCTTGAGGAATATGCTGGTTTTCCTTGTGCTCCATTTCGTATATGTGAAAGGGACAGGCAGGTTTGGCTCCCCCTATCTGAAGAGTCTTGCACACTAGATTTGGCCTATTAGTTCTAACAGTAATTAGGGGTGAAGGGGGAATGATATAGTTAGGTGGCCCCTCCTTACGAACCCTATGTTGCTCTAGCACTTCATCGCATAGTGGCCACTCATAATGAGTGTCTATGGGGGCCTTCCCATGTGTGTACTCCTCTTGAGAGGGTCTGTGTTGAATGGGAGTGCCCCTCAAAGGGGTGCCTCTATAGTCCTTTTATGTAGTGGCATAGTGTGGACTATGTTGTGGGTCAGGCTGCCAAGGTGGTATAACCAAGTCCTTGGGGCTATAATGGAGGTAACTTGTGCCTCCTTGTATACTTTTCATAGCTTCTACCCGTGATTGGGCTTGGCTACGGGTATACACCATGGTGGTGGTTTTTTTCTAAAAAGATACATGTATTTTTATCTCCTTTACAATTTTTATGCTATACCAAACAAAAGGGAACCACACAAACAAAGAAATGATTATCTTATTTACAGATTAAATGTGTGCCCTAGATCTAGTTCAGTGTGTTTGATTTTTGTTGTGTAAATCTTGTAAAGAAAACTTTGTTATACATGCATAATGAGGGCTCTTGTATCTCCAAAATGGTTGCCCCTTCAATATACCATTTCTAGGCCGTTATACCTAACCTCTCAATATACCCGCCCTTACGTGAGGGAAACTATTGGTACATGAGAGCAGAAGAGTAAGTGGAACATAGGCGGTACGGAAGGGGGATCGCTCTATTTTTGACACCTACCATAGAAGAATTATCCTCATGCATGGGGAATCACCCCCGCTACACTTGGTCAGCTTTCATCAGGATTTACGTCTAGAAATAGTCGCGATCAAGGTATATGTATGCAAAATCCAAGCCAAGGTGGTGATGAAATCCACCGTTGGTCTTGATCAAGTGTTGGGGTATTAAGACCAACTCCTTGATGTTAACTTTATTAGGTGGTGTGTGTGTGGTTCCTTTTAATCATGTAAAGAAAGAAAACATACAACAAAAGATGATTTTCACTAATGCAATGCTTTAAAGTACATTTTATCTTTCAGAAACAATTAGTAGCAAAAAAGGAAATCACAAAACCTACCTAGAACTGAAACCTATAATGAGGACTTGCCACTTGTGCAAGTATCATGCAAGCAAACCAGAGAAGAATGCATTCCTAATCAAGTTCCTTCCATTTAATTTACTCTATGTTTTTTATTATTATTATTTTTTTTTTTCAAGAAAGGAAAACAAACTACTTAACCTTTCTATGCAAGTGTCTGAAAATAAAGCAAAGAAAGCAAAAATTTGCAGAAATAGAAAGTAGAAAAACATAGAGGATGTTCAGAAGGCCTACCTCTTCTCTTTCCAAACCAGATGCCTTTGAGTTTCTGCTCATAAAATGCATAGATTTCTAATCATCCTGGGGTGGGATGAATAGCAAGTCTGCATTCGTCATAGGGTGGGATGAATACGTATTCATCCCAGGGTGGCACGAGTAGCAGTCCAGTGCCCGAATGAGTAACACCTGCAAAGAAAAACCACAAAATTTGGATCAAAAACTTGATCTTAATAGTAGGGGATAGGGTCCCACCATGATCACCACTGAAAGCAATGCAGAAATATAGTGTACCGATATGATGCAAACAAAAGTGGATACAGATGCTAAGTCCTACGAATGCATGAAGGAAATGACGCAAAAACAAGATGTGAGCAAAACAAAAGTGGGGCCTCTTTTATTGATATTTATTTTAATATGATTACAATACATCCCCCCCTCTAGGGCTCAAAACATGTGATACAATTTGTTACATCAATGGATGCATGGATGAAGCCGTACTTCCAAGGTCGAATGGTACGCTTCCAACGTCTTCCACATACCCACATTCAAAGTGGGTAGGCTAAAGGTTGTTGCTGCTTATGTCTATGTGTTCATCATTCCTTTATTTCCCCTCTAGTATTCCTAGTGGTGAGATCCTATGCATAGAAATGCAACAAAACATTAATAGCATATGCGTATGTAGAAAACATGCGATCCCCAAGGCCTCCAGCGGGCACTTGTGGGATATCAGTGATAAGGTTGATAAATTGATTACATAATGACATATTAATATAAATTACAACATCTAGAATTGGTATCACCTGATTTTGCATCGAAGTGGCATCGGACGACCCCGTTATGCGCGTTTGCCCGTCGGGGGCCTCTCCAAGGTGAGTGCTCCAATGTCCCACCTACGCTCATCCAAATAACCTAAAACTCATGGGTTAGGCATTATATGTGATTTTAAGACTACCCAGATTCTCAAAATCTACCTATCCTGCCCATATTTTCTTGTATGTGATAGGGGCGCCCTACGAGCTAGTTAACACATAAAAATGATAAAACTATAGTCAAATCATGTCAGAATGCAATGAAAATTTAAAAGAGGCATTAGGATATCATAAGGGACCTATTTCAAAAATAACAATAAGGAAATCATGCATAAATTTCTAATCACCCCGGGGTGGGACGGTGGGGACTGTCACAAAACTTGTAAAAAGTGACCTTGAAAATGTCTCATCCAGAGGCCTCCAAAACTCCTACAAACTTGTGGTTAGACTAAAAATAGCATTTTGAGATGACCCAAAATGTCAGATTTGGCAGATTCTTCCTAGGTCATCATGTATCCGAAGGTGCTCCTTGTAGGTTAGTAAACGCATAAAAATGATAGAAACCAAGTCAAATCATGTCAGAAAGAAATGAAAATTGGACAACAGCATAAGCACATTAAACAATAGGCAAAAATAATAGTAAATAAATCATGCACAAATTTTTAATCACTCTGGGGTGGGACGATTAGGACTATAGTAGTTCAGGGGCCACCCGGGGTGGGACGCCCATCGTTTAGGGCCTAGTTTTGACACCAATCTAAGTGGGATGGGTCAAAAACCTCCTAGGGGGTTGTGTCAATGAGTTTGGGGTGGTATTATGGTTTATTTCTTAGGTTTTGGGTCTAGATTGTGTTCCTAGTGCTCACCCGATAACCTCTCTTCCAAAAGAGAAATTAGGGATGTAGGAAGCACAAAGAGGAATGAGGGTATAGTTCGATAGCACTTCGTTGCTCCAAATGCTCCAGATTTATTCTCCTTTTGGGGTGAGGAGGCTCACCTTTTTATAGACCTAAGGGTCTCCTTTGAATGTGCATGCGAGGGTGCCACTTGGCTCACCATGCATTTTTGGGGGAGAGAAGATTCCTCCCTGATTTAGGGCCTCCTTGAATGAGGTCTCCATGATCAGGGCAGGATTGACTGAAGTCTCTCTGATTTGAAATTGTCCCTCATAATTTTATGCCTTGAAGGTAGAGTTATGTGGCAGATCTGGGCTGCCATTTTTCAAGGTTTGACTTTTTGCCAATCAAACCTGCTAATCATCCCACCTTGGAGCGATTGCTGCTAATCGTCCCGGGGTGGGATGAATAGGATTCTAATCATCCCAGGGTGGGATGAATATGGAGCAAAGTGCTTAAAAGGTGCAAAATTGACCTCTGACCTTCCAAAACTATTTTGGGAGTGGTTAGGACCACTGTTTAACCTCTGGAGGATGCCCTAGGGGGTATGTATGCCAATTTGGTTAGTGCTTGTAGTCACATAATCAGATTGGTGCTATTTTTGTGTCTATAGTTTCAATTACCCTAGCTCAGGACTTGGTATCTCTTATCAAGGTACAATTAATGACAAGTTATTCTATACCAATCATCGTAGTGTAGTTTTTCTCCTAATCGTAAGATGATCAAGGATCCAACATCGTACTACTTGTATAATGACCTAGAGGAAGCATCCCATACCGCCCCTTGTTTCCTTCCTTTACTAACCCTTTCCATAAGATATATGGTCATTCTCAAATCATAGTGGGTACCATTCTTGCATCCACTGGTATTGTATGTTTTAGGTCATTCATCCTTCATGATGAGTTTAGATGGAAATGTTTAGGATATTTAGTTCAAGTACTTCTTGAGAAAGGTTCTCATTCTTACCATAATTATCTCTAAAAATTTCTTTGCATGTTTCCTTCCCTTCCATTATATTTAAATTCAATAATAAAATTTTCACTTTTTGACTATAAATCGTAATTCTACCATATTCCTTCATTTTTCAAAATAATAGAAATGTTATCTATAATAATTCCAAAGACATCATATCCAATGAAAGTAATAGCATCAACTAAGATAATGCTATATAATCAAATGAGCACTAAATATCTATTAGTATTTACTATCTGAGAAAGGCTTGCATTCCTACATAAGGAAACTAGGTATATCTTAAACATAAAACAAGGAACACATCATAATAAATTATCCAAAATTCATAGAGACATTTCATTTTAAAGTCTTTCCTTCTTATTATAGCTTTATACAATGTCCCTTCTAGATAAAGCTTTCTAAACAAACTTTATAAAATCATTTAAAACATAAAGTCTTATCCTCAAATTAATTAAAATTTTAAATTTAATAACTATCACATCTTATGAGTTTTGCTTAGCTAAAATATTAAGTAAACAATTAAATTAAAGCAATGACATAATATTCCTAGCATAACCTTAATATAATACATTTTTGTTATCAATATTAAGCAATATAATATCATTTGAGTGAGATGATCTTTCAAATAACCAATTTAATAATATTAAACTTTATTTAAACTTTTGCTTTAACAAATCTAGATTAAAGTTTATATAAGGCATTTCTATAATATGTTCCCAAAACTATCGTTATGCAAAACTTTCTTTAATCGTAATATAAATATCTTGCCTAAATTATAATTCTATATATAATCATTAAAGCAACTCTTAAAAATAAATTTATTTAAGAGATTTAAGCAACCTCCAATAGAATACAATGTGACTACAATAAAAATAATTCTATACATTTTCTAATGCAAGCTCTTATAAAGAATAGTTTTACAAAGTGATAATGGCAGTCTTAACAATTGGTAAAATAAGACCCTTCCCCTAGAAAGTCAAACTACATATTTTAAAAGAAGTATCCCTTTATACAAGCCTTAATATTCAACTTATATAGTGTCTATATTTCAGTAATTTAAAGTATGTGAATGCCAAATATTACTTTACAAAATTTTAAGGAAATATATAAAATTAGTACATTTTCCAATTTATTAACTACCACGGACAAAAACCAATTGGGTAATTTTTTTTTATCTCGTGTGCTATTACATGCTTCAAAAAGGATGACAAGGCAAAAATGGATCATAATTCTTTATTAGATACTAGTCGAGCTTGACTAGGATATATTTTAAAGTTTATAGACATGAATGTATATATTTGCTACTCCTGAAGCCTAACTGGACATGGATTGGTGAGAATTAATTTTTTTATAAAAATGTTGATCGAATCTTAACAAAATGCTGGTTTATAAAATATTAGGGAATCATTTTCACAATGACTAAATAAATCCAAATGCACACAATATACTCATTTAATTCTAAATGCATTATGAGCGTTATAAGACTTAGTAGTTTCTAAAAACCTTTAAGGTTATTTTCAAGCATACATCATGTATCCCAAAAGGTAACAAAACTCTTGTTATGCAATCTTCTAAAAGTAAAATTTTATTTATTTTTTGACAATAAATATGACCAATAATTTTATTTAGAAGAAGATGTGTTTAAAAGACTTATTAATGATTAGAGATGCTCTAGAAATGATGATCTAAGCAACATGAAAGTTTAAAACATCATACATACACTAGTTTAAACCAATTCAAAGTTTCATTAGATATCCTCGAGTGGGTATCTTTCATAAGCTTATTTGAGAACATAAAATTAGGTAACAGGACAAGATAAAGGTGCACCAACTAACACACACCAAGTTGTGCACTTTGAGTTTCCCAATATTCCTAGTAAAGATACCTAGATCAGGGTACCTCATCACTACCTTGTGAGACCTTATAGCACATCCAATGTCAAATACTTTTGCACATTAGCCTTGGGTGGGATCATAATGTCTTAGTGGGGCTAATGAATGCATCCACCAATGAACTATTATGAACTCACAATGCAAACAGAGATAATATAAAATCATCATCGCCACTTAATATAGTCTAATACGACATCACAAGCATCAACATTTAATATATTTTTTTGGACACATAAAATTTCTATAGCATAGTCAATTAAAACAACATTCTAGTTGGTGATTTATAAGGTATTCAAACCTTATGCATCACTCCATATTATAGGCATGGACTTGACATTATATCCACACTAAAGGCCAATATGGGAGGGTATATCTTGATAACACAAGTAATAATATAAAAACATGCAACTATATGGATGCAATTGTGTGAGCTTCAATGTACTCACAAGCCACTTAGTGAGTGTATTGCTAGTAGGGTATTTTTTATCCCTAAAACTTTGAATACCCCATCGCAATGATATTTCACACTGCCATCATATCCCTTCTTACCTCTTCCAGTCAGCTTTTATCTACTTGTCGAAGGAGTACACCTGGTTCTACAATCATGAAAGCCATCAACAATACCACATCCTAGGAGCAAAAGTAAGTATATATTATTAATCTATTCAAAAATAATAGTTGTAATAGGAGGATTTTTACAAAAATATAAGAGAAAATCAATATGGAGGAAGACACAAAAGTCCCAATCAAAGGTAGTTGTTATTTTGTATAAATCTCAAGTGGAAAAGAAAGGGAAAGTTTTTGAACAATCATGTGGGACTTATCTCAAAAGGGTAGAAAGTGGAAGATAAGGTCAACCAAAACAAAAAAAAGAAAAACCTTTATAATTGAAGGTTTTGAAAAATTATGAAAAACCAAAAGTGAAAAAGTTCTAAGAAGCACAGTATGTGAAATAGGAACTTTTAAAAAGTGAAACACCAAAAGATACAATGGAAGTACAAAATAATAAACTTCCACAAAATACTTCCAAAGATAATTTTAGTTTGACTGTGAAAATCTTAAAAATCCTATTATAGACCATCAAGAGAAAGTTTTGACAAATAGTCGGTAGCCTACATAGTATCTATGAAGAATAGGAGTGTGTCATAATTTAAAGTGTAATGTAAAAATCCACCAACTCTAAAGAAGGATTAAATTAAGTTGTAAAGTAACAATAATAGTGCACAAGCTCATAGGGAGAGTAGGTAACATGGATTGATGACCATTATTAAGAGAGATAATGATCATCTATTAATGCCCTTTCAATTTAGGAATCTAATAAAGTGAATGATCTCTTGAATATAAAGGTATGGTGGTTACAGTCCTATTCTTGACAACATTTATTTCAAAATATGCCCTTAAATCCTTAGAATCCTTATGAAGAGTTATTTAAGCTATCCAACTTTTCGGGAAATTCTCCCTATTTTGTAATCTATATATAGTAGTTTTCTTAGAATTGTAAAGAATTGACAAGTTATCTACAAGTCATATAGCTTTCCCTATATATATATATATATATATATATATATATATATATATATTGGAGGCCTATGACTATTTGGTTCCAATTGTTTGGTTCTCCCTACCCATTTCCTTTATGTATGTGTGTTTATGTATGCATATATATATATATATATATATATATATATATATATATATATATATATATATATATATATATATATATATATATTGAGGAAGACATTTTCAAACACCTAGTTGTTGGTGCATGAAAATCAGGGTTGTTGTATAGGAAGATCTTATCTTGATCTTGGTACATTGCATGTTAGCTTAGATTTTTCCTTTTTGCTATATTTTTTGCATTTCTCTAACACTTTTCCTCCTTAAGTTGGTAGATTAGGCTAAAGTAGGAAAAATGCACTCAAGGTCACATATTAAAAGTATTTAGCCTTGTAAAAAATCCAAGAGGTCTCTAATTGAGTTGAACCCTATCCTCTCAAAATATATCATATTATGTTGCTCCGTGCAATATGTTATAGTCCCTACCATCTGCTCTAGATTTTCTAATGGCCAAGATAATAAAAGAGGAGACCAACTATCAAATTTATAATATGTAAGTTAAAAAACCATAACAAACATGTATATAGGTTTTCATAAATTAACCCCTAAGATAAATTCTATGAGTTTTACATATTGTGTACGGTGCTCACATTGAGGTAAGGAAGGATATATTTTTACCATCCTTACATCCTCATGTGCATGCACTTAATTTTCCCCTTTCATGATCATAGCCCCTTTATTTATGTTATGAATGGTTCCACTCTCAATAAATTCTTCTTTATTTAATTTTGAATTATGTGTGGGTTTTCGTAAGTTTCAATTCCATCACACTAGCTCATGTGATTTCCACTCTCCAATCTAGCCTGCATTTTTCTCTCTATATCTATGTCCGCTCTCCTTTATTTCTTATAAATTATTATGAATTATTGAGTGTGTAAGCTATTCCACTCCTTTATTTCTTCTCTCATACCTTCTTCTACCTGATCCTCTATGATTTGTTTTAACTCCATACATCCCCATCCCCACTCTTTTCCTTTACTCCCCCATCATCATTTTATTTAGATAAGAATTTTTTAATTTGTTTCTAATTAATTTAATTTAATTTAATTTAATTTTACTTTTTTTATAATTCATTTCACTCGAATATGCTTTTTTTTTTTTGGTAGATAAGATACTATAGCATTAATAATTGGTTTTACAAGTTGACCCAAAACATTTTACAAAAATTAGCCCAGGGTTGTTGATGAACATATCCTTACTAAGGATCCTATATATGTAAAATCTACATGCCACCAAAGCCATTACATCCGGTAAGGCACATAGCCTGTTATCAAAAAGAAACTTCCCATACAACATTTTGGGTATGCCCCGATAAAACACACATGCATCATAATTACAAAAAATAAGCAGACATGGATCCCTTCCTTGAGACAATGGAGAAACAAAAAGCTGCAGACACACATAGCAAAGTACTAAAAAAAACCTTAGCAATTTCCATATTAAAATACATATGGTGATTAATATATAAATATTTTGTAACAAGTTATTTTATTGACTTTATATTTCCTCTCATCCCTTCTTGTGATTCAATCACTTGTAATATAATAAAAATTTGTTACAAACATTTTAATATACTCATAATATAACATTCATCTTATTTTCAAATTTTCACATTGCAAGTTGAAAATTTTATAACGCATATCACAAAATACATCAATTGTCCACTTGTTTCTAAACATTATTTAATTTAGACAATTTGTTTTACAAAATTTTTATATTAAGTAAAATAAATGCAACTCTCAACTCTAATATCTTGTTCCTTCTTGTGGTTCTTGATATTAATATTCCACTTGTACATCTAAAATTTCAAAATTAAAGTTTCAAATTACACAACAATGATTACTAACATATAACAATTTAATATTATCGAGGTCCAAAATAGCAAGTATTATAAAAAAACCTTGATTATTAGGTATATGTTAGAATATTATTCTAATATTTTATTATCTAGTGAGCTATAATTAACACACCTGGATAAGGTATAGAAGCAATCTCACATGATCTGGAATATTGTATTATTAGGTAGATATCTTTATCGTAACCACTAGCCTATTCTAGGATTGTTGTTACAACCAATATTGCCTAATCTTAACTAGTGTGATGTATTTATCATTTAGCAAAATTGAAATATAGATAGATAGATAGATAGATAGATAGATTCTGATCCAATATTGGTATTAGAGCATGATGAATTCCTTAGGTGTCTATAGTTTGTATGGTTGTGTTTGATGTGTTCTTGAGCCATCCATGCACAGATCCAACTCAGCATGATATTTTTTAATAAGGTTTTGGTCAAAAATATTAAAGTGATTTAGTAATTGGTGTGTTGTTCATAATTGAAACAAATAGTTTTGAACACAAGAAAACCTATAAATCAAAGGAGCACACACCCAAGTGCTAGAGTTTGACAACCAGTTTCCAAACAAATACCTAGAACAATAATGGCAATTCTAAATTGGATTAGAGGATTCAAATTAGCAATTGAAGGTCAATCCCATGGTGGTTTATGCTTTTTATGACATAAAAAATCTGGATCCCTTGGTAGCAAATGCTTGTTGTGACGCAATAAACCTCCAACCCTTGATGGCAAAAGCTTATTATGACACAAGAGATCTTATCAATAAGATAGATTTAGCTTGTGATACTAATGGATTGAATATTTTTGATGATAGTGATGGCCATGAAAAAGGCCATAATAATAATAAAGGCATTGAGTGTCATGAAGTAGAACATAGGTTCTTTAAAAAACACACCAAAGGAATTGACTCAAATCTAATAAAACATATTGGTAACAATGGCATAAGATTGAAAAATATGGGAAAGTAATACAAGAGCCCATAACACCAAATATAAGGCCATAGAATGCAAGACTTGGTTATAATGTTCAAGAAAAAAGAAATGAGACAAAACATTTCCAAAGAGACATCACCTATATAGCAAAACAAACCCCTTGCACAAACTATTGTAGTAATTGTGGAAGATTTGAACATGTGACAACTTGGAGTTGGAATTTGCATCCGAATTTGCATCCTTGTAATATTTGTGGAGGTCATAATCACTCTCATATAACTTTTTGGTACAAATATAAAATAACAAACAAGATTCATATTTATTATGGATGGATAGATGTCACACAATGGATAAAATTGGAAGTTCTTGAGGTGGAAAGAGAAAAAAACAACAATAAAAGAATTTTGATCTAAGACAATATGAACATTAATAGAGCATGGATATCACCCAAAAATGGTCTAGGAGTGTTTAGTGATAAAGCTAAACCAATTTTGAATATAAAATGATGAAATATTCTTAACAAAAAACTTCAATTTCAGAAAATTATGTTGTTGGTCCAAACCAGAAAATTAGATTTAGAATTGAAAAAAGCACACAAAATATTTAAAAAGGCTCCACTATAGTGCACCCAATATGTGCTCTAAAAAATGTTTGATTATTCTATATTCAAAATTATTCCAATTATAATGATTAATCAAAAAACTATAACAACTCAAATTTCTAAAATAACTAGCTTTTGTCATGACCACCTTGCATGGTGTTTTTTTAATTAACTAAAATTATTAATTGGCATAAAATAAAGCACCCAATTTGAGATATTTTGTATGTGATTTATTTCAGTTACAACTCACTTAACTAGCCTTGATTTGAGGTGCCCTCTTCATAAATATAACTTGCCTAGAAATTAATTCTCTATTGGCCCTATTTTCGAGGAATAAATCTAGAACTTGACTTTAACTCAATCTAACTATCCAATATGATATATATTTACTTATTAAATGGTTCTATATAAAAATAACATCTCCTAAGAAAACATAACACTAATTTAATAATTATGGGTGACTTGACATCACCCTCAACAATCCCCCCTTTAATGTCAAGGAAGAAATACCCGGCATTTCTTTGAGTCTCCCGTGAGTCACCTTTAGTAGCCCCTTTGTAAGTATATTAGCAACTTTATTCTCACTATTAACATACTCGATGACAAAATATTTGTCCTGTACCAAGTATTTGAAAAAATGGTGCTTCAACTTTGTGTTTGGTCCTTGCATGGAAAACTAGATTTTTGGACAATTGTATTGCCCTAATGTTATCACAAAATATTTTGGTAGGCTCATGTTGAGTCTCACCAAAATCCTTCAAAATTATCCTCAACCAAATTCCTTGTGTACAAGCTGAATTAAGGGCTGCATATTTAGATTTTTCTTGAAATACAAATCCACTATACTTTGCTTCTTGGACGAACAATAAATCAACTCACTTCCCAAGGTGAAACAATGCCTTGTAGTGGATTTTTGATCATAAATAGAATCTCTCCATTCTTAATTAGCATACCCAACTAGCATTTAAGTTCTTATTGATCTCAAGTGTATGCCATGATCAAAGGTTTGCTTCACACATCTAAATATTTGTTTCACCACTTACATATTCCTTTGAGATGGCAAGCTCATAAATTGAGAAACTAGTGAAACTGCATAGGTAATATCAAGTCTTGTGAATGTAAGGTACATCAATACACCAACAACTCCTAAAATTCTTCTCATAAACAAGAGGAATATCATCCTCTTTCATAAGCTTCTCCCCACTAGCAATAGCAGTATCAACTACCTTGTAGTCTAGAAGTAAAAATTTCTTCAACATGTCTTGGGTATACTTGGTTTGGCATATGAAGATCTCATCTTCCATTTTTTGTACTTCTATGCCAAGAAAGTATTTCACTTTTTCAATATCATACATCTCGAAATCAAATTCTAATTCTCTCCTTGAAGTATTGCATCATAGCTTTGGAACTTCTTGTAAAAATAAGATCATCAACATAAAGGTAAACATAAAACATGTTAGTGTCAACAATTTTCATGTAAGGAGTTGGTTCATATTTGCTCCTTTTAAAATATTTTTCAAAGAAACATCCATATATATTTGAGTAGAAATCTCTTGGATACTTTTTTAGCTCACAAAGTGCATTTTTCAACTTGTATGCCCAAAGCTCTTTACCTTTTATTTTATAACCTTATGGTTGCTCCACGTATACCCCTTCTTCAATGTCACCATTCAATAATGCACTCTTGACATTCATTTTGTGAACTTCCCATCCTTTCTAAGAATCAACTGAAGTCATCAATCTAATAGTATCTTGGCGATCCACAGGAGCAAAGGTATCAGCATAGTCTACACCATATATTGTGCATATCCTTTTGCTACTAGTCTAGCTTTGTGTTTGTCTATTGTTCCATCACTATGGAAATTGGTCTTGTATATCCATTATATACCTATGAAATCCATGTCATTATTAGGTTAAATGGGATTCTATGTCTCATTTCTCTTAATGGCCTCCATATTAACATTCATGGCCTCAACCCATTTTTCCTTTGACTAGCCTCTATATAGTTTCTAGGTTCACTAGAGATGCAAGATAAGGCATAGTAAGTCATTTCATCTTCAATATCTTCAATATTATTACATGATTGAGTTTGAAGTCTTGTTGTTCTCCTCTAATAGTTCTTATCCAACATCAAACTGGATGCAACAACCTCTTGTTTTTGACTTGGATTAAAGTTGGTGGAAAACTAGTCTCTTGGGAAGAACTAGTATTGTTTCCATTAACACTAGGAACTTGTGGAGGATCTTGATTGACCTGCATTTCTCCATAAAAATGTTCACCCCATTTGATAATAACCTCTAAAATATTCTGGTTATAATCAACAAACATATCATTGTCAAAATTTTACAATCCCTAGATATAATAATTTTCTTACTAACAGGATTGAAAAACTTGTAAGCCTTACTACCATTACTATAACCTGTAAAAATGTGAAGCTCACTCTTAGGGTCTAATTTTTTTATTTTAACATCATCAATATGAAAAAATTCTAATAAAACAAATATTCTAAGATAAACCAGCATGGGCTTCTTACTATACCATTCTTCATAGGGTGTCTTGTTTTTCATTGCCATTGTGGGACTTATTCAGGATGTAGATTATTGTTTGCACTGCTTCATCCCAAAAATTCCTCTTCAACTTCTTATTCTCCAACATGGTCCTTGTTGACTCTATTATGGTCTTTTTCTTCCTCTCTATAACACCATTTTATTGTGGTGTGTATGGAGTGGTAAAATACATTTTTATTCCATACAAAGAACAAAAATCTATAAATTCCTATGAACAAAATTCCCTACCTCTATCAGTTCTTAACACCTTGATAGAACAACCTGATTTCTTTTTAGATAATAACTTGAAGTTATTAAAGTTTTAGAATACCCCATATTTGGTATTCAAGAATAAAATCCACATTATTCTAGTAGCATCATCAATAAAGAAAATAAAATATAAATTTTTACCTATGCTACAACAAGACGTGGACCCACACAAATCTGAATGTACCAATTCCAATTTCTTGGTAGCTCTCCATTTTTGGTTGGAAATATTTATCTATGGTTTTTTCCAAGTATACATGCCTTGCATACTTCCTCCAATTTGAATTCAATCCTTGGAAGACCATCAACCATTTTGTTCTTAAAAATAACATGTAAACTTTTAAATTTTAAATGACCATATCTACATTGCCACAACTTGCTTGATTCCTCAATGGTAGAAAAGCAAAAATTTGTTTTAACATATTTATTATCAATTGAAACATTCTATTTTTTTACATAATAGACTTTTAAATAAATAATTTACCTTACTTTTCATCATATATCAAACATTCTCCATTGTCAAAAAGCAACTTGAATCAATTTTCTACTAGTTGTCCAACACTCATGAGATTGTGCTTCATGCTTGGATCCAAATAAAGGTTTTTGATGTCATCCTTACCATTCTTTGAGGTGATAGGTATACTCCATTTCCCTTCTATATGAATCACCTTCCCATATCCTAAGTGAACTTGGCTCTTGAATGAACCATCTAGCTTGTCAAAACAATCCTTAAAACATGACATGTGGTTAGAACTGTTAGGGTAGAATATGTTATTACTACATTATTTTAAACATAAGTTAGATTATTCACTAAATATCTTATTTAGTGGATATATCTTGGTTAGAATTAGCTATTAGTTTCTAGCGCCATATTGCATATGGTTAGCTATGAACTAGGGATTATTATTTTACGCAATACGTAAGGCTATCTTTAGCCTATGTCATTTGTATAAAGTACCTTTGATTATTCAATAATATCTAATGTTCATGCTCATTTTATTTTATTGGTATCAGAGCACTTACTTGGGTGAGTAAAACTGAGGCAACTAGACAATGGGGCACAATTATTGAGATTGGTCACCCTCCAGAACCCTACTGCTTGATACGTTTCTCGAGGCATCTAGAACTTGCATAAATTATGAGGTAGAGTTGATATAATCAGGTACAACATGCATTTTGAGGAGTTGGACCCTACTAAAATCATTACACTTGGCATGAAATACAAGGTCTTGGAGGAATTTTTCCATTACATGATCATTTTGATGGTATTTTTCTTTAATCTAGCCCAATCTCCCTATGAGGCCCTAATTTGATAATATTTTTGTAGTTTTGATTGTAGGAGGATGTCAAACCTAAAAATTCTGGGTAGGAAGCTCATAATCAATCCTATAGACTATCCAACAAACCGACGACTACTATCAACCCCACTCTATAGGTGGTCCACCTCATACATCAGTGACCGAACCTCCTCCAATGATTGATCAACCTGTAGCTTCGATCCATAAATCTTTGTAATGATCAACACTTAGCATCGATCTACACACACGGACCTTGATGCACTTGGGACACTAATACATGACTACTGATGTAATTTTGACATGACCTCTAGTGCTAACAATGAGGTACGTGATTCGAGGCACGATCTGATTTGGAAAGAAAACTAGAACTATTGACCTAGATTGATGCAACTCCTGAGGAACCTATAGACTCTGACATCGCCCTTCAACACAAACTTCAAGGTAAGGTTAACTTGGTAGACACAGAAACCAAGGGACATGTGGTGATCTCTCAATGTAGAATCTGACCTGGTAGACACGCACCTCGATGTGCTAACATGGCAACATAATTTTTGAGGGATGCATGGCATCTGATGTAGAAAAATTTGGTTGGTCTTTCTAAAGCTGACATGGTGCAAAAACCAAGGTTGCTTATGTGATGACTATAATTTATCCACCTAGAATCCTGCATGGCGAGCGACGATTTATCTATATAGGTATGCGTGGTGGAAGACTATTTTTTGTCGATGGTGATAAAATATATGTTGGCATCTTCATATTACCTTAATACAATTAATAAAAAATGGGGGCATCTTTTTTTTTAACATGTTTTGGAAGCACCTTCGTGGTGCATGTGGGATATTGTATCCCAATACCTTTACAAGGCTTTTTGTTTTTTTCATCTCCAATCGATGGACAAAAAAAAAGGCACCAACGTGCATTCATAGACCCATTCGTTGGTCTAGATGAGATGGTCAGATGCCCATGGCTAGGGAATTGTCTCTCACTCGACCAAGGTTAGATTCCCATCGATATAAAAATTACCTTTTTTTTGGTAAATCAAAATGCAGAAGGCAGTTCTCTAAACAAAAATATATATACATAATTTTTTATTTTTTAATTATTTTTTAGTATTTTTTATTAATAATTTAATTTCTTTTTGTACAAAATCATTTTTTTGCAATATTAAGGTGATTTTTTACACAAATTATTTTATTATTGATTCAATTATGCTAAACTTAATTAGACTTATGCATTAAAATAAAAAATTAAGACTATTTTTTTGTAAAATACAAGAATAAGTATTTTTTTGTTTTCTCCAAAAGGGGGATAAGAGACAAAAAGCAAAGCACTATTTTTTTTGCAAATTGAGACTTCTAACGCTTTGCTCCAAAAAATTTCTAATCCATTGTTTTGAGAGTACAAGTTTTGTCTCATGAAGAATAGACCTTGGATCAAGAAAACTCTTCATCGTCTAAGAATAAATCGAAGGAGAAACGAACTCCATCGTCAAACTACCAGATCCAATTTTTTATGGATGCTTAGAAGACACAGAAAGCGTTTACCCCATTTTAATTCTTATACATATTCTTGGAAGGGTTTGGATCGTAGCTATAGTCCCATGAGGATTAGAGAGCCATTTAATCCTGATGCACCTCCACTTTTAAAATATTAAAGAATTATAGGTCCCATAAAACCAAGTCGTGTGTCGAATGGTTCTGGATTGCCTTTCAAAAGCTTGTCATGTGTTGACTTGTCTTGAAAGGTATGCTACCTTGTTAATTTTGCAAAGCCAAGGGGGGACAAGAAATTGTATTTCTTGTTTGTAAAATTGTAACACAAGGGGGGGAGAAATTGAATATCAAAATTTTTGCAAAACACAAATCACATTTTTTGTTGCAAAAATTACTGTAATAAGGTGCATTTTTTATATCATTCAACACCTTTAAAAAAATTGGCATTTGATAAATTAGGTGCATTTTCGGTTGCATCCGGCACCTAAGTGGTAAAAAATTGTGGGCACTCTTTGATTATTGCATTTAATTTCTTGTTTTTTGCAATTATAAGTCATCAAAATCAAGATTCCTCAAAATCCCAAATTTCACACTCATTTGTGTAATTCATTGCATAAGTATAAGCCAATTTTAATATTGATATTCTCTCCATAAAACCCTAAATTCACTCTTCTTGTTTGGCTCAATTTCCTCAAACTGATCATCCTTCTTCAGGAGGGTTTTCAGGTAGGTGCCATTAAATATCAATTAGAGTGAATTCTCTTTCATTACTTCTTGTTTGGCTTAAAATCCTCAAACTAATTATCCTTCTTCTGGAGGGTTTTTATGCATATGCCATTAAATATCAATTAGAGTGAAAGAGAGACCATTTTGGTGCAATACTAGAACCTTCATAATGGTAACTATAAACAAATACCTAAATGATACACAATTGCTTAAAGGTTTTAAAAGTTTTGCATGGAAAACCAAGATGAATGCCATTCTTACTATAGAGGAATTATGGGATATAGTCATAGAAACTATAAAAAGAACCACAATTCCAGGAGAAGATCAGAATACATGGGATAAAAAGAACAACAGACTTCTCATGCTAATTCAACTAGCTACCACTAATGAAATTCAGCCTCACATTTGTGATGCTCAACATGGTAAAGAAGTGTGGGATGCTTTATCTACCATTTTTTAAGAGGAAAATGAAGCTACAATTCTTAACCTTCAATCACAAATTCATACACTCCATACGAAATCAGGTGAAACAATAGAGTTATTCCTTTGTAGAGTGGCAGAAGTAAAATTAAAATTGAATTCTTTGGGAGAAAAATTTGAAGATAAGGTATTGAATTCAGTCATTTTGAGGGCTAGACTCCTACAAAATGTTAATAACATCCCTTCAAGTTTTTCAAATAAAAGTGACATTTATTGAGTTGGTAAATTTGATTCAAACTGAGGAAGCAAATCAACTACAAAGAGATGAAGTATCCAATAGTGCACTTTACATTAAAAAATAGGATCAAAAGAAGAAGGGGGGTCATATTCCAAATATAAAACCAAGCAACCTCAATCATAAAATAATTTTTGCACAAATTGTAAAAAGTACAACCATGACACCAATCAGTTTTGGTCCAAGAATAAGCAAGACAAAAAGGGCAAAGGCAAACCAAAGAGAAAAATAGACAATAAAGAGGACATGTTGCCATTGAGAATTATAATTTTGATTCAGAAAGAGCACACAAAGTTCTCATGACAAATACAACTTCTACTCAAAAGGATTTTGTATAGTACATTGATTCAAGTGCTAGAAAATACATGACTGGTGATAAGCAATGGTTTGACACATTTGATGCAAAGGAAGTAAAACCAGCAACTACTACTGATGATAAGACCTATTATGTCCAAGGAGAAGGGAATATTTTATTTACCCTTACATATGGAAATTGTCATATTAAAAATATCCTTTATGTTCCAATATTGGCAAATAACTTGTTGTCAGTTCCCCAAATCCTAGATAAAAACATGGTTGTTAACTTCATAATTGAGGGGGAAAATAAGCGTTGCTATATCACCAAGCAAGAAAAAAACATAGCAACAGGTTTTTACACGTATGTCTTGTTCACCTTAGATGTAGTATCTACACCTCATATTGCCATGGCAGTCAACACGAAGGCAGCCACTTCTCTTTGGCACTCAATTTAGAAATATAATGAATAACACAAGATTATACTAAGAGGGAGGTGAACAGTATAAGATCAATTTTTACTTTTCTTTCCCAAACAATATTATTCAATGTTATCAATTTGCAATATCAATAGCATTAATCAAATCAATGCATAAATCATCACACACATGAGAGACACAAATTTAACGTGGTTCACCCAATGTGGGTTATTTCCATAGAGAAAATATTTCTTCTAAATTTCCTCAACAAATCTCTTGGGAATCAATTCCCTATTACAATGTTTATGGACCTTTGTCCAAAGGAGACACCAATCCCCTATGCTCTAATTTGTAGATCTCTCTCCATAGGAGAACTCTATCCCCTTTGCTCTGGTTCGTGGATCTCTCTCTACAAGAGAACTATATCCCCATTGCTTTAGTTTGTTGATCTCTCTCCATAGGATAACTCTATCCTCTTTTCTCTGGTTCATGGATTTATCTCCATAGGAGAACTCTATCTCCTTTGATCTAGTTTGTGGATCTCTTTCCACAAGATAACTCTATCCCATTTGCTATAGTTTGTGGATCTCTCTCTATAGGAGAACTCTATACCCTTTTCTCTGGTTTGTGGATCTCTCTCCACAGGATAACTCTAGACCATTTTCTCTGGTCTACTCCAAAGCCTACTCTCAACTCTATCTCAAATCTACACCAAACCTCGTCATAAGGCTAGCACAAATCTACTCTAACTCTGCTCATAAATCTATCCAAATTTTCACACATCACATGTAAAAATTTGCTTCAATTCTTTCCTCAAATATGTTCAACTCTGTCCCAATTATTCTCACAAGACTTGCTCAAATCTACTTCAATGTTGCTTCAATTCTTCTCACAAGACTTGCTCAAATCTACCTTCAAGCCTTCTCAAAATACTTGCTCAAATCTACCTTCAAGCCTTATAAAAATACTTGCTAAAATTTACCTTCAAGCCTTCTCAAAACACTTGCTCAAATTTGCCTTAATGCTACTTACTAAACCTGCTCAAATATTTCCAAATATTGCATACAAACAGAGCTTATATCTCTTTCAGAAATGCTTTCATCAAACATACATATTCTACTCAAAATTCGTTTAACCTCTGGAACATATAGAGAATGATATGTACTATCAAATATCCAATATGTTCTTCATATTCACAAATGTTGCATTCAATTAATCCAATCTCTATCTCTTACAAAAAACCTTTCAAATAAAATCACAATAGTGTATAACTTGCTTCACAAAACTGATCTATCTTTCTTGCAAGTTTACTCTCAAAGGTCAACCACACTAATACATAAATTTCTCTCACAAGATTGATCTCAAACACTCTCACAATTACTTTCAATATCTCTCAAACCAATTCTAAAAAGGTTTCACAATTATGCACAAACTTGTATTCAAACCAGTAGTTCACAATCTCTAGCACAAATGTCTTAATATTTTTCAACAATAGAAGTACAACTTGTTCTCAAAATCTATCCCAAATGTTTCCAAAACCATTCATCAATGTAGCACAAATCCTAATGCAATTGTTGCAACTTTCTCTCAACAATGATGCACAATTTATTTCATAAACCCTAGCTCAAATATTTCCAAAAATGCACACCAATCACCCCTTTTAACTCCACCTCAAAATTACTTTCTCAAAACACAATCACTTAGATAAAGAGTTGAACCACCATACCTCAAAATTCTTGATGAATATGTGCCCTCAAATACCTGTCTCAAAATAATTCCCTCTTTTTGTGCCACTTCAAAAATGATTAGTAGATCTTTAAATTCTTTCTCAAAAATGTTCTTCAAAATAAATTTTTGACCAAAGGACCAAACCCTTTAAATTTTCATGCAAAAATTACTTTTCAATACATCTCAAAATGCCTTTGTAACACCCAGAAACCCAATAATCAAAATATAATTTTAATTAACTTTGTACACCTTATAACTCCCCAAACTTTGCAATATAAACTAAACAACTAACTTTTTATATTGAAACCTTATGACTCCCTTTTCATTTAATAAAATAAAAACATATATCTTGAAACGTAAACTCACAATCCTAATCCTTATAACTCCCCTAACAATTTACTTTGAACCTTATAACTTTCATTTACCCTAATCAAACTATGTGTCTAAACCTTTATATTTTTCATAAATTAAATTTAGAAAAATAACTAAAATACCTTTTATCGTTGTTGGGATTCAATTCCTCGACCTGCAACGTGTTGACTTGGGTCTTTCAACCAACTACGTTATCGCAGTGCATGGAGCTTTTTTAGGCACAAAATAACTTTCTCCCACGGCTTACATTCAATCAAAGTGTGTTGACGGGTTTGTTCATACAACAATGCTATTTTATTCGATAATGATGAGCTTTAGACGTGTACTCAGAAAACTGATTGCTATCACTCCTTTGTTTGTCTTGATTGCACAATTTTTGGTCTAACTTCTAATGTGGTCATTGGCATCAAACTATGGAAAATGTATCGAGTTGCACTTACATTTTTTTTTAATTGCACACCATTCGCTCACTATCGTGGAGCTTCTCCGACCCAAATATGGATGCTCAAACCTTTTTGTAAGATTTTGCCTTTCTCTTCTACTACAAAACCATGGTGTCTAATCACTTTACCCACTACCACTTTAATTTTTTTCCTTTGGGTCTCAAGATCTTAACGTAACTGCTTTCTCATAAAACCTCTTCGAATACTCTCTATTGCTTCATTAAATTTTTTCTTCTCATCTCAATGCACACACAGTAAAAACCATTAGATAGCGCATGTATCTCTTATCCTTTTTCACTGTTCCAACCAATGAAGGCACATAATATTTTCTCACCAGTATAATCAAAATTCACACATCATATTGCTTGTTGCCTTTCACTTAAATTCCTATGAAAATATTGTAACCTTGTTTGCTATCATTTGTCAAAAAAAATACATGTTGCCACCATCAAAATGATTTATGAATTCAATAAGCACAATCTGTAACAACATTCTTTTTGAATCACATCACACTCCAAAGTGAGTTTTGAACTCATATTAATATAAATTTTTCATGCATGGTCAATCTATAGTTTTGACGTTGATTCTCATACAATCCTAACCTTTTTGAAATGTATGCTTTCTTCCAATACATTGGCGCTATATGAAATTTCTAATGTTCTTTTCACTCACACATTGGTGCATGCATATTAAACCGTTGGGCTTATATCCTTTGATAATATTTTTAATTAAAATATTTAAATTTAAATTATTTAAATATTTAATTTAAATAATTTAAATATTTAAATAATTTAAACATTTAAATTAATTAAATCCTTCTTGGAATATATTTGCCTTATGAACTTTTGATATCAACCCCTTTGACATTAATCCTTTGATGGTATTTGCCTTGAAGATAAATCTCACTTTTGACATTAATATACTTTTGCCTTGTGAACCAATTCTGCCTTTGACATCAATGACAACAATATAATCAAAATTTCTAACATCTAAGTTCTGGATATTTATTGAGCTAAGTAATATGAAATGGTAAAATGACTTCCTAACCTTTCACCTATATTTTCGGTGTGCTCAGATTTCTTATCAGGAAAGCAGCATAAAGTACCATTTGAAGCTAGCTCTTCATGAGCTAAGAATCCATTGGAGTTGGTTCATATCGATCTATGTGGTCGTATGCCACATAGCTTTGGAGGAAAGAGGTATTTCCAATTGTTTTTTGATAATCACTCAAGGAAAATGTGGGTTTTCTTCCTACAATTAAATTCAAAGGTATTTATGTACTTTTAATAGTTCAAGAAACTTGTTGAGAAAGAGTCAGGATGCTACATCAAGACCCTCCACTCATATCGAAGGGGGCAATATACCTCAAATGAATTTTATTTATTTCTAACTAAACATGGGATTAGAAGACATCTAACTATAGCCTATACTTTGCAAAAAAATGGAGATACTGAGAGGAGGAATTATTCCATCATGTATATGGTTTTTTGTATGCTTAAGGGAGAAAATCTTGAGCAATGGTATTGGGTTGAAATTGTCATAACAACATCATACCTTTTGAATAGAACTCCCACAAAATATCTTAAAGGTATGACTCCACAGGAAGCTTGGAGTGGTAGAAAACCCTTCATCTCTCATCTAAGAATTTTTGGGTGTAAGGCATTTATGCATATACCAAAATAAAAGAGAAATAAATAAGATGAGAATACCTTGTTGATAGGGATTAGGATTGCATTTAATACTCACACGGATCATGCGTATTAAATATACTTTTGTAAAGGCAAACATGCCTATAAATATATTTTTGATTAATATAAATGTAGTTTTTCATCATGCTCATTCTTCCATTCTTGCTCTCAAGTGTTCATTCCATATCAGTGGTATCATATCTAAGCATTGAATAGGTGAGTATCCTCTTCCTCTAGGCCAGTCTAGTTCAAAAGAGGAATGATAAAATGACCAGCAGATCTTTGCTTGGGAGGAATACTCTTTCATTTTTTGCATACGCCTTAGAGCACTCCTCATTCAAAAACTCTCATTGGGATCTCTCTAGTCACCAATATTCAGCTAAGCCAAGGTTCCTCTAACCGTAACCCTCAGCTCTTGATCCAAGTTCTCACACTTGTATTTTTCATCCCTTGACACCATGCTACCAAATTTGATCCATTTGTTGGATGAAATCTCTCGATGGTACATAGAGATCAATGTTGAATTTTAGTTGATTCAAAAAGCCATTCTAGTCGATGCTATGATATCTGTTGAAGCACAATTATGAATCAATACTAAGAAGCAAACTAGGGTTTATGGGCAGAAGGTCCATCATCTTTATTATGAGTGAAACTAAAAAAAGAGAGAAATTGGAAGAATTTTTTAACAAATATAGAAAGTTCAATGAGGAGTTTCAATTGCTCTAAGATGCCATAATTACTGGAAATCAAGAAGCAACACCTAGATTCAAACTAGGATCTGTGGATGAAAGGCCCATCGTCTTACCATTATATGATGTTGCTAATGGTAGTGAATTTTTTTCTGATTTATATTTGAGCTCCTTTGAATATTTGGTTCCTACTGTAAATCTAGAAGATAACGATGATGTTGCAGTTATTTTATCGATGGAAGATGTGTTCGTGGATCCATATCCCATGACTTTACATGAACTTTCATGGCCTCTCATGGATTCCTTCACCCTTGCATCATCTCCTCTTGTATAATTCTCCTCTGGCCACACAATCATGCTATTTTACACATCAACCACCAACATATCATCACTATTACTATCGTTTCCTTATCGTGTAGCTTTGTGCTCTCTGTCATTGCTCAAATATCGCTTCTTCATGCAGATCACCATACCACATGGCATTACAAACCATTTATTTTTCTCGGTACTCATATTTTTCTCTAATCACTATCACCGATGTGCCTCTACTAAATGCACTCCTCTATGGTTACCATAATACTATCTTGCCTCACTAATGATTTTTTGTTCTACAGATATTCAATCGATCACCGTCCTTCCTTGGAATTTTTGATGTCGTTGTGTTGACCCTCTACTATTCTATATTACCACTACTATTTATAGTACCATAGACCATCATCAACCCTGACCACCACCACCTTCATACTTTCCTTTTGCTTCACCATTGACGATAATTATAGGGTCATAACCACCATTTACGATAATTTTTTACATTTTTTCATGTCAACATGACTCTTTTTGGCGATCATTTTTGTTTCCATTTTATTTTATTGATCCAAAACTATCTACTATTACTTTCAAATCTGTAACCTTACCAATTGTATAGAGCTTGATCACCAACTGAACCCATTCGATCCATTGTTCTTCCATCATTTTTGGCAAGTGCTAACAATTCGACGTGATGTTCTGATGTAGGCATGAACCTTGATGACTTTTCGATGCATTGCACTCATCCTCCTATAATTCATAGTGTATGTCACCTATAATATGGCCACTTCTATGAACTAGAAATATTGTTCCTGATCCACCTTTGTTGATGTTATGGCCTCTTTCACATGTTGTATATCGCGTGCTCAAGCGACATACTTCCGACAACTTTTCACCTTTCGACGGTAACTTACATTTCACGGTGATATATATTAAAATATTTTTTAATGTTTTAATTTTTTTGGTGACCCAAATAATTTATTTCATAAGGTTCAAACCTTTCTCAGTGGTCTTATTCATATTTTTGACAATCGATGTCCTCTGACAACAAAAATATTTTTATTTTCAAAATATTTTCATGGCCCTTTATCCCACATCGCTTGGGCTATTTCTATTTTTTTATTTAAATAATCCATGACACACATAGTGGATTAGCTAGCCTTGATGGCTTCCTTCACCACTCACACTTGACTCCCTCACTCACACCGTCTACCATTTCCCACAGCTGTTGGTCACCCGTGTCGCGTCGTCCACCTATCTGATTGTTTGGCCTATAGCGTCTGCCTCATATGTCACTCCAGTCAACCCTCATTCCCCACATAAAATTCAGACCATGTCTATAATTATATTTTACATCCCCCTTCCACATATTACTAATGTCACCTTCGCATTTATTCTGGTCCACCTCACCCAAGTCTTGGTCAGTTTTTGTCACCTTCACGCTGAGTTCGATCCACCTCACCCAAGTCTTGATTAGTTTTCATAATTTGTGCCATAATAATTTATTGCATAACCATTGGCCTTAATTTTTACATATGTTGGGCCACCATTATAGCCATGTCTAATCCACCTCACCCAAGTCTTTGTCATTTTCCATCACCTTTACATTGAGTCTGGTACACCTCACCCAAGTCTTGGTTAGTTTTTGTAATCCGTGCCACAATCCTTTATTGTAGTAGCCATTGTATGCATAACCATTGGCCTTAATTACCATAGATGTTGCTCCACCATTCTAACCATTGGGCCAACCATTTTCTTGGTCCACCTATTGCACCTCACTGTTGACCGCTAACATGGTTTCCATACCACCGCGACGGAGACAAATTACAATAGTTTCTCAAACACAACAAAGTTTTGTAATTTTTGACAACTTTCTGAGTATAGGCTTGTTTATACTCGTTGGAAAACATTTTTTGCACTCGATTCAGATCCAGTACCACATTTTTATTTTCTAAAGATATGTACGAACTTGTAATTTTGGTCTTCATATTTTGTAACAAGAGTGCATTTTTGGTTGTACTCGATACTCTTCAGCTACCCATATTTCTCTTCCACACCTGTATGCATTGGGGACCAATGCTTCCTCAATGGGGAGGAATGATAGGGATTAGGATTGCATTTAATACTCACATGGATCGTGTGTATTAAATGCCACTTTTGTAAAGGTAAACATACCTATAAATATATTTTTGATTAATGTAAACTCAGTTTTTGATCATGCTCATTCTTGTGTTCTTGCTCTCAAGTGTTCGTTCCATATAACTTGCAATGTATTTTTCTTGGATATGATGAATATTCTAAAGGCTATCAGTTTATAGAACCTATAACAAATAAGGTACACATAAGTAGAGATGTTGTGTTTGATGAGGCTTTCACATCCAATAACATGTCTATTGTATACCCGGATGAAGAGGATCCAAAGCAAGTAACTCCTTTTCCTTAGAAAAATACTCCAAAATGGTATACAAGTATGATAAGAGATTCAAAGTTGACCTCACCTCCAAATATTACCTTAGATAATCCTCAAACTCATAGCATGACTCAGTAGAAGAGGGCACAATCATCAACTTCAACAATTGATGAGCTATGTCAACACTTTGAGGAGCTTTTTGTAGATCCATAGGAAGACAGTAGAGAAGAGATGGAAGTGGATGATGAAAGGGTTTACATAGCTTCATATGATGAACAAGAACCCACCATGGTCAAAGAAGCACTTAGGGAGCCACAATGGAATGCAGTTATAGATGCTGAATATACATCTCTCATTAAAAACAAAACATGGAAGCTAGTCGATTTACCTTCAGGAAAGAAATCCATTGGCTGCAAATGGGTTTATAAAGTAAAAT
Organism: Wollemia nobilis; assembly: GCA_028583015.1. NCBI lineage: Eukaryota > Viridiplantae > Streptophyta > Pinopsida > Araucariales > Araucariaceae > Wollemia > Wollemia nobilis. Next base: position 637,467 of record JAQPPZ010003013.1, read on the forward strand.
ACTGGAACTATTGATAAGCATAAGGTCCACCTTGTGGTAAATGACTATGCTAAAATAGAAGGCATCAATTACGAAGAGACTTTTGCACCTACTGTAAGAATGACTATCATTTATGTTCTTTGTGCAATGGCAACACAGTACGGATGTAAAATTCATCAAATAGATGTCAAAAGTGCCTTCTTGAATGGTGATTTGAAAGAGGAAGTATATATGACTCAACCACAAGGATTTTTTTAGGAAGACCAAGAATAAAAAGTTTGTAAATTGGTCAAATCCTTGTATGGGTTGAAACATGCCCCATGAGCATGGTATATAAATATAGACAATCACTTCCTGCAGCATGGATTCAAGAGAAGGCATTCAGATGTAAATCTCTATATTAATAACATTGGTTCTGAGATAGTGATACGTGTACTCTATGTCTATGATATGATCATAATTGGTAACTCGAATACATTGATAAACATTGTGAAATATGACTTGAGAGAGTCATTTGATATGATAAATTTGGGACTTCTCCACTATTATCTTGGCTTGTAAATTGAACAAAAAAATAATCATATAAGGGTGACTCAAATAAAGTATGCCAAGACATTGATCAACAGATATCATATGACTGATAGCAAGACTAAAGTAATACCTATGGAAATAGGACTACAGTTGTCATGATATGATGATTCTCCATTGGTAGATGGTACTCTCTATTGTAGTTGATTGGGAGTCTTATATATCTGACCAACACTAGGCCAAATATTTTTTTTGCTATAAATTATCTTTCAAGGTTCATGCAATAACCTAAAGTTAGTCATTGGAAAGTAGTAAAATGGATTCTCCACTATATCCATGGTACCATTGCATATGGCCTAGAGTACAAGAGGAATGATAAATTCTTCTTGCAAGGATACACAAATTTTGACTATGTTGGATCTATAGATGACAAAAAATCAACTTTAGGGTATATTTTTCATCTAGGATCTGGACCTGTCTCTTGGCACAACAAGAAGCAACAAGTGGTTGCTTTATCTTCAATAGAGGCAGAATATCATACAACATGAGGAGTAGTGTGCAAAGCGATATGGTTGAGTCACATTTTGGCAAGTATGGGTTTAACCAAGAAACTTATGATTCACTTATTTTGTGATAACTAGGGTGTTTTAAACTTAGTCAAGAATATATTTCATCATGAGCGTACAAAACATATTGAAACTGAGTGTTATTTCATTCACGACAAAGTTTCTAAACACAACATCAAGCTCCAATACATTCCCATTGATGAACATGTTGTATATATCTTTACAAAGGCACTTGCACGTGTCAAATTTGAGTTGTTTCGCAACACTATTTGTATTTCAAAATAATGTAATAAAGGGGGGATGTTAGGGTAGAATATGTTATTACTACATTATTTTAAACCTAATATTATTCACTAAATATCTTATTTAGTGGATATGTCTTGGTTAGCATTAGTTGTTAGTTGTTAGTTGTTAGTGCCATATTGCATATGGTTAGCTACGAACTAGGGATTGTTATTTTATGCAACGCGTAAGGCTATCTTTAGCCTATGTCATTTGTATAAAGCACCTTTGATTACTCAATAATATCTAATGTTTGTGCTTATTTTATTTCATGAACATCCTAAATCAAGAAACCACATATCTTTTTATCATCCAAATTTGAATTACATGAAAAGAATAATAATTTGATCATCATTATTCTTATCTTGGTAGGCTTTTTTTCTCACCCCCTTCTTGGTTTGAATTTGGTTGGTTTTGAGCTGCTAGTTTCCTATAATATTTTATCATGTGATCCACTTTCTTACAATAATGACAAGTTATGACCTTCTTACCCTTCCTCTTTGAATTTGATTGGTTTTTCCATTTTTTATATAAACTTGAAGAAAAATTTGTTAGAATTAATGTGCACTATGCCTTCTTTAGTTTGACACTTGTCATATCCTCTTGACACTTGTCACATTTTCATATAGGCCTTCTTCCTATATATTATAACTCTTTTCTTGTATAATACATCTCATCAGTTTTCATCCTAACATTTGGTATCAAAGCTCAGGCGCTCTCTTGCCCTATGTAAACCCTTGAGGGAGTATTTCCCCCCTTATTTTTCTCTCATTTTTTTTCTTCAAATGAGGGAGTATTTTCTCCATCTCTTATGGATCAGATGTCAGATGTTTAAAGAAAAAAAAACCCTCCCCTTCCAAATTTCTACTTCATTTTTTTTTGTTTTTGGTTAGTTTGAGTTCTTGGTGTGATCAATTTTACTTTGGAAACCAGTGCTCTCCCCCCAAATCGATGCAAAAGTACAAGATGAAAATTTTCTTGTGGTAGAAGAATTATTTTCTGAATGGCCATTCGGTGTAGATCCATTCGGTTTTAGTGCAAATGAAAAATCACTGTGCGGGGGTTTATTACAACATCTAAGTGTCAAACTATGAAAATTTTGAATTTTCTTCAATGATTCGATGGAGTAGCGGGATCTACCAATGCCTGTTCATAAGCATCATGATATTTGACTTTGCGACCATTTTTTTCATTTTGTGTAGCTCAAAACTATAAAAATAATCTAGACAGGAAGTCCTAATTATTCTGGGTAAACAAGCACATCCCGCTATTGTTGCTACAGCTGCTTCAAGGAAGAGATGATATGTAGATATTGCAACTGAGCTATGCACCAGAGGAGCTACTACAGAGGATCATGAAGAAGGTTCCATTGAAGGTTCTATTGCGGTCAAGTATTTTTCTCTGCCACCAAGAGCGCACATATCCTCCACTTCCCTAACACACCATGCACTGCATAGCCGAAGTCTAAAGAATTTTCATGGAAAATGAAAATAAAGCTACCTTTAACATTTTCACAACAAGTTTATGTGGTGCTCATAATTAAATGGTTTTTTTATGGATTTTTTTAATCCATAGTAGAAGGCAGTTGCTTCAACGTTCAAATTACCAGTTCCATTTCATAGATCAAAGAACTGTGCTATTTAAGTGAGAAATGTGTTATTTTTTGAGATCGTTGGCAGTAGATATTCACCATCTGCATCATGTTAACTTGGATGGAACACCTTCAAGAATTATTATTATTCTAATCCAAATTTAGAAATATGTACAACCAAGGTTCTTTTCGACCATCCTTTTTTTGTTTTGTTTTCATTTGTGTCTTCTACCTTCGATATCATAGTCATGTGCGGTCGAGCATTGTGGAGGAGCATCTAGCCTTGTGGAGGGAAGTACATGTTTTGGTTCATGGAAATCAAACTACCCCCATAGCTAGTGCCATGTCTATGGCCTATTTATTGTTTTAATTCCATATGTGTCAGTGAACATTTGATGTGTGTGCCCTTGGTTCCCAAAGGAGATTCTAGCAAGATAAAATCATTATAGTTTTTCTCCCTTATCGTAGAGAGTCAGGTGGGCTCATCAACAAAACATAACTTGAGTAAAGTTCAGCACTATTATCAAATTATTCTAAATGATCTGCTAGTAATCAACGATGGTGGCTCTGTTTCATATACGTGTTGTCAAGTGCACACAAATTTTTTTTTATGCCCAAATGTTTTCCTGAATATGACATCTATAGTAACCTAGTTTCTACATCAGATATCAAGTGCGAAAAATTAATAATGCCTACTTCATTAATGTTCTGTGTGAGAACTGTATACTCAAATGTTGAAATAGCCAAATCACAGCTTGGCCATGTATGAGGAGATCAACATCTGGAGGCATGTTTATCAAGAACTACAACAAAGTGAACACATGGATGCTTCTACCTTGACTTCCTTTAGTGAAATCCCATGATTGTGGCAGTTCTAATGATCTATGATGATGTGCTTAGGGGGAAAAGTGGATTTTTCAACGACAATCTCACTGCGAACTTCATGTGTCCCCAAATTATTTTTTTGCAGTTGGCAATGAATTTGGGGACGTCATCACCAAATTAGTAGAGATTATTAGTGTTGTGATGAACATGATCACAAGAATTGCAATTGGAGACGTGTTTCTTTTGTAACATCCATGAGTGGAGGAAGGATGGTGTGGCATTGTTGTTAAAGTTTAAATTTCATTTAGCAGTGATGCAGCTCTATCAAGGCACGTGGTGATGGCTCCACTTAGGAAAAAAAATCTTCCCCACACTATATTAAGTCTCTTGGGCCTATTTTTTGTATGGTTTGTTTCTTCTTTTGTAGGAGTGGGGCCCACTTAGTGGATATTTTTTTAGAAGTGCCATGTTTGTATTTAATTTGTAAAAGCATATTTTTAAAGTGGAAGTAGACCGACATGGCCCTGTTATTTCCATATAGAAGTAGAATGCCCACATTACCTAATATTCTTTCTTTATTTTAATATTTAGAGATGTTACTATTTTCTTTTCTAGCAAATGAAGGTCCTGTTGAAGTGAAACATAGGGGTATTTATAGTTGTCGGAAAGGTTTTTCCAGAACGGACACATTGATGGTGTCTATTTTTCATTTTGAGGCTATTCCATATGTCTTTTTTGGCCTTGAAATATATTGTATCATGGAGTGCACTCTCAGTAGAACCCAACACTTCCAAGAAATTTTTAAGTGATCCTAGTATCCAGTTACCTTCTCTAGAGCACCTAGTGGATGTAGCAGTTGGTTACCCATGCGTTCTGGTAGGATGATATGGTCACAATAAGGACACCTACTCTAGGGACTACAAACATAGACACCCTGGACTCTATCCAAGTTTTTCCTAGATCTACTTATGAAGACTACAGACAAATACACTTCAAAATATTCTATTCTCTTCTTTCTTCTTCTCCTCCAAATTTGGATTCTATGGCTCATTTTTTTATTTCATGACTCATATTTTCTTTTGTATTAAGGTGTATTTTTTTTAAATACTGACACCTTCTAGATTGATTTCACCATGAGGAGGGTGATATTCATGGTGAATCTAGTTAGTGACATATGAGAGGCAACATCCTCTTAGGATGACCTACAGAGGCAACAAACCCATAAGTGGTTGACCCTAAGGCACCCATGATAACCCTAAGGCACCTAGACGACTAACCCAGTGGTAGCATACCCGTGGAACTGGTTGACCTTGAGGCACTAGACCGAGATGTATACACCATTAATCTAGCATTATTCACAGTTTGAGAGCCAAGCACAAAGAGCACAAGCCTAGACCAAATCATGCAATAAAAGAGGATTTTTAGGGTTCTTTTAGTGAATTCAACATTAAGGGGGAATGTTATCTAATGCTGACTTATTTTTTCTATATTTAGGATAATGCACATCAAGGGGGAATGTTAGAATTAATGTGCATTATACCTCTTCTTTAGTTTGACACTTGTCATATCCTCTTGACACCTATCATATTTTCATATAGGCCTTCTGCCTATATATTGTAACTCCTTTCTTGTATAATACATCTCATCAGTTTTCATCCTAACAATTTTTTTTTTTATTAGATACAAGAAAGAATTTTGAAAGGATCCTCAAACCTTTTACAAAGGGGAAACACTAGTTCCTAAGAGTAATATAAGAAAAAAATAAAATATGGCATGCAACGAGGGAGGCCACCACTAGCCAACTACTTACAAAGAAAGAGGAAAGAAGGCAAAACAAAAATATCTTGAGAACCTGAAGATCACACTACCAGAACTAGGACAGAAAAAAGAGAACCCAATACAGCATCTTCAATGCTTAAAAACCAACTACAATAAAAGGAACAAACCAAGCGCCACTAGGACCAACACTAAACTACAAGGAAAAACAACACGACAGTCCTAGATCGACCAAAATATTAGTATATCATAGTTTGTAAATATTTTGTTCAGGAAATGGCCATATTAAGGGTGTTGATATAAGTTCTTAGCATATCTTTCTTCATGTCCTTATTGACCTTGGAGAGCTTGGAGTCTCCTAATGTTTGGTCTTTTTTCTTGATGATATCCTACTCTATAAATCAAACTTCTTTATCTTGGTATCAGAGTCATCCAAATCGAAGTGTCTTCTCCATTTTAGCCACTTTGGAGGATATGCATTTAGAATGTCTGGTTTTACCATCTATCATACCAAAACCACTCAGGGGAACAATTTATTTAGTCTGAATATTTTTTACAACCTTGTCACCTGGGGTGACCTCCAAATTAGTATGGGCTTACAAATTATTAGAGTTCCCCTAAGGTGAAAGGTCCTAATTAGAATGGGAGTCATATGGATAATTCACGAAAGGCACCTTTAGAGTTCTTGAGCTACCACTTTTTTATGACATGGTCAACAATCATCTTAATTAACCCTTGGTGCAAAGGATCTACGACATCTTCATTTTTAACACTCTACGTCAATTTCTCCAAATATTTATAAATAAAATATAGAATGTTTAACAATCTACCAAGGTAAAGTTAGTTCAAGAACGTGAAGTGGAAACTTCAAATGATATCTCTATTAATATCCAATGTAAATTTTTCCATGACAAGGACCACCCCATTCCATTGTGCCTTAAGGTATTTTTTAGGGTAGTCATTCTGAAATATCTCCACCACCTCATCCTCACCCATAAAATTCCTCATCTCTTTTTCCAAGGAGTTTTTCTCTTTTTTCATACAAAGATCAAAACCTCACAATTTTCTCAATGAGAGGGATGGAGATATCAAACTCAATCTCTAATGCCTTCACCATACCCCTTTTCCAAGAATATGTAAGCTATCGAGCCAAATTTCTAATGTAGCCATTTATTTTTTGAGATATTCTAATAGCTCACAATTTTTCATGATGGTTAGAATCTCGTCATCCAAACTTAAAACTATGGGTTCTATTCATGATCAGCTGAGAAAAACACAATTATAGCGAGTACTTGAAATAGGGACAAGACAAGAAACATGGGCTCTTATAAGATGAAAGGGAAATACAATAACTAGACCAATTGGTCCTTATATCACACTCCAAAAAATAAATAGGAATGAATTAGTTTTGACACATCTCAAGCCACGTCAATTATGGCCTCAAGAGGAAAACCTCAGAAAAAGGAGTCATGCTCAATCCCATCCATATGAAATACTATCATGCCTACTAATATCTTCAAGTTTTTTCATACCTCATGACCATTGTCATAACTAGTTATCCTTGGATAGATGTTTGGATCTATTGCACTCTATAAGTAGAAGAAAGTCTAAGCATCATTCTTTTCTTATTCTTCCAATGTCTTCTTTTGGTCTTGAGGAATATTCCAAACATCGAGGATTATGGCTTAACTATAATTTTTCAAACTCCCTTCCATACAAATATCCTCCTCAATTGATCTCACTAGTACTCAAAGTTTTCTCCTTTGAATGTAGGTATATTTAAGGATGTACTATTTGTTGCCATGATAGAAAATTAATAGCCACACATATTTCTGATCCAAAATATTGTAAATAATATTGGGAATAAAAATATTCACCCTCTCTTGTTATATATTCACCTACAAATACTGAAATAACACACAAAACTCTACTTTGATACCGAATGAAATTTTTTGAGGTGGAGAGATTAAAAAAACAACAATAAAACAATTTTTATCTAAGATAAAATGAAAATTATTGTAGCATGGATATCATCCAAAAATGTTCCAAGAGTATTTAGTGATTAATATAAACCACTTCTAAATATGAAATAAAGACATATCCTTAAAAAAAACCCAATTTTAGCAAACTATGTTGATGGTCCAACCCAAAAAATTAGATCTAGAATTGAAAAAACACAAAAAGAAAATTTTTTAAAAGGCTCCACAATTGTGCACCCAATGTGCACTCTAAAAAATGTTGATTCTTCTATATTCAAAATGAGTCCAATTACCTTGATCAATCAAAAAATCTAAAACAACTCATAAAAAATAGATTTTATCATGGCCACCTTGCATGGTGTTTTTTTTGGTTTACTAAAAATCATAATTGGCATAAAATAAAGCACCCAACTTGAGATTATTTTTGCATGTGCTTTATTTAATTTATAACTCACTTAACTAGCATTGATTTGAGGTGACCTCTTCATCAAGATAACTTGCCTATAAATTAACTCCCTGTTGGCTCTATTTTCTAGGAATATATCTAGAACTTGACTTTAACTCAATCTAACTATCCAATATGATATAAATTAACTTGTTAACTGATTCTAGACAAAAATAACATCTCCTAAAAAATAAAAACTAATTTAATAATTATGGATGAATTTTGACATCACCCTCAACAAAAATGGTGTATGGTTTCTATAAAAGATGTTCTCCACAAAGGGCAAAGGTAAATCATAGATGTACCATCAAACAATGTAATCTTGGAATTCTTTGAGCTATGTTTAGAAATACTCCAAAGGAAAACCTAGAGTAAATAACCTAGAGGTGATGTTCCAAAGGAAATAAACCAAAGGTAGACCCAAAGTCAAACCTATAGGCAATGACCCAAAGGTAGACATAGAGGTATACCAAAATCCAAGAGCCATAGCTAGAGCTAGAAGCAAAGAGCAAGAGCCAAGATCCAAAGCTAGGAGCTAGGAACTAGAGCAAGAGCCATAGCCAGAACTTGATTTCATTTTTCTCTTCTCTACATTAATGGGATAGTACATTTGTCATATCAAATAATGTAATAATAGGAGATATTACCCTATTATTCCATCATTTGATTATTTAGTGAGATGTAATTAACACACCTATTTAAGGTCTAGAAGTAGACTAACAATATGATCAGTAATATTGTATTATTAGGAAGATATTTATATCATAAGCATTAGCTTATTCTAGGGTTGTTACAACCAATATCACCTAATATTAACTAGTTCTATGTATTTATCATTGAGAAAGATTGAATAAAATATATAGATATATTACGATCCAACAATATACAAATCTACGAAATCCTATCATACAATCAGTTCATATCTAATTTTATAAGCATACCTTTTTTATGGAATGAAAATTATGTATGCTCTCTTATTATACTATCAATAATTTATTTACTTTGAAGAAAACCACCTTGCTTATTTAATATAACACAATCTAGAATGCTTTTAAATATATTTCCATAATTTTTTAAAATTCTTTTATAGATCATGTTATAAAGGATTATCTAATTAAAATTATTATAATATTTATCTCACCTTACTTTTGGAACCAATGCAATAAATATGGAATTATTCTCACTTACTATAGCCTTCTTTTTTGTAGTCATTTCAATTATAGCTTAATATCACTCTTCAACAAATCCCAAAAGAAAAGTGCAAGAAGTCCATTGGGGCAAGTGTATTATTAGTATGGAAAAATAAAAATTCTCGTATAGGTACCCCATATATATCATTCTCATGAAGATATTATTATATATTTTTTGATAATTTATGGAATATTTTTTGAAACCTTATCTTAAGACACCTTATTTTGTCCAACTTTATGTTGACTAGTTTTTATGCAAGTAATAGTCAAGGGGTTTTAAAACTCTCTAGTTCAAATAATTGGTTATTTTCTCATTCAAAAGAGTGGACATCTAGACCAATAGCAATTAGAAATACACATACCCTAGTTCATTCATTGGTTACTTTCCAATTTCATATAAATGGAAAGTATTCACATTCATAAAAAAAAAAAAAAAAAACATTCTCACAAGCAACATTAAAATTGACCTAACTAAACTGGAATCACATTTCGAACATTGTAATGCAAATAAAGCTAATAGCATTCAAGTGTTTATTTTTGAACTTCAATAAAAGTAAAAAGAAGTATGAATTGAAATGTAAATTATGTTATATTTCTCTCTAAAATAGATATTCTAAAAAGTGATTAAACAACTATTGAGTTAGTTAATATGATAACTACCTCCACGTAATAGGAATTTTGAATAAGATCATTGTCATAAATTGAAATGCATTAGAAATAAAAAGTGACGGTTGTGAAATTTTTCTCAAGTGATTACTCAATGGAGATAAAATTGTTGAAATAACTACTATTTTTTATTGCTAAACACTAGATCCACAAACCATATTTAGAACTCCTCTAAAGAGAATTTGTCCAAAGATTAAATTGTTGCACTATTGAGGCTTCTTTTAATATTTTAAATTAATTAAAACCCCATCACTATCGTATGGTTATTTAATTTTGATTTCCGTAACTTTTGTATCCTCTTCTTTGATGCCTACTTTCCTAATATTTGCTTGAGGAACATTATCTTTTAGTGGAAGTCTCTTCTATCAATGGGCTTATTCCCATTAAAAGAATCTCTTCAAATGAATTTTTTTCCTTCAAATATGGGAACTTCTTCTTAGGATCTCTTCCATCTATATGATTGAGTTATTTTGTTGAAAAAACTCCATCCAATGGAAGGTCCATGTCCTTACGGACATTTTCCTCTATATTTTCACTATCAACACTTAGTAAATTTTTCAAAATTATTATTAAAATATAATTTAAATTTTTCAAAATTGTTATTAAAATATAATTTTCCTCCATGTATGGCTATACATTAAGAAAATTTAAAAATTACCTTGGTTTTTTTATTGAAAATAAAAAATAATGAAACATAAAACATAAAATTATACATAAGTGAAAAAAAAAAGGGTAAGGTGGATCCCATTATAAAAATCGAATAATGAGTTTAATGTAACAACATTATGGTAACTTATCATGGGAAATATGATAATGTTTGAACTCAGTCTCTGGTTGTAAGTACTTTAAGTTATTAATTTTGGAAATATGAGGATGAAAGATTCAACCATTTAACAAATTTAGTACAATAATATTCCATCAACCTTAATGCCCAACTTTTCCTTTGTTTCTAGTCACTAGGGTTTTAGATTTTTCAAATCCCACCTTAGGCTTACCTTACTCCATTACCAAGAAAGCATCTATGACTCCAATGGATATTACAATAGCTCAAAGTATATTATTATTATTATTGCTATTGAGCTTTATTTCCAAGGGGTACTAATATTGATATGTTATTAAGATATCAAAAAAAGTATTAGTATAAGTATTTTGGTGAAAACAACACCATTAACCTATTAATATCATGGATATTTAATTAACTTGTTCTCTACATCAACAATTGATAATTTTAATTAAACAAAATTTTGAGACTAAATTCAAGTATGATCAATTTTACATGGCACCATGAATGAGCATAAAAAAAAAAGGTAAAGCAACTACGGTTGAAATCAAAAGAAAAAAAACAAATATACAAAACGCCAAAATATATGTACAACATGGGAATTACCTTTTACTCTAATTAATAAGTAAGATGTTAGCCACTCATAGGTAATTCTAAAGGCACTCCTTCCAAATTCTACTACATATCTATTCTAAATTATTCAACAATGTTTGTTTTGGGTGACCAAGGACTAGGTAGATTAGGTTGATCAATTAGAGCTTGTCTGGGTAGAACCATTCACTCCCCAATAGAGTTGCCAAAAAATTGTTGACTAGTTTTTATGCAAGAAACAACCAAGGTATTTTGTGATCCTCCAATTCAAAGCATTGGTTGCTCTCTCACTTAAAAGAGTGGGTAGCTAGACTAATAGCAATTATAAATACAAATATCCTAGTTTAGTTTAGACTTCTTTTTACTTTCATTTAAGTTCAAAAACTAAAAGATAAATCTATTTTGATAGTAGGATGAATAAGTTGGTATTCTATCTCCTTTCCCTAGATTTTTAGTACTAATATGATTAATCCTTTATTTATTTATGATAATAAGAGTAATTATTTTTCTTATACATAAGTATATTGGTATATTTCATTTATTTTTATTATCTCTTTCTTTTTAATAGCATAAAATTCAGTTTTTTGACAGGGTCCAAATCCTTTCACAAGCCTAGATTGATCTATCCTAGGCTTACCAACCAAAAAGCCTCATCTCTAAAGACTACATGATATTCCAAAACTTGAACTACCTTATTTCAAAACTCTAGATATTTATATTCATTACTAGCCTATTTAAATACATATATTTGAAGAGTATCTAGAAAATAGAACCCTCAAAAGATAAGTCTACAGATATCTAGAAAATACAAACCTTGGTATAAAATCAATAGATATTCAGAAAACAAAATCCTAAGTAGAAAAATCCACAAATCTCTAAAAAATGGAACCCATAGTAGGAAAATCCCATGAAAACCTAAAAAAATATATTTCTCACTTGGAACCTCACAACACATCCAAAAGTCACAAATACAAAAAACTCTAAACAATGGGACCCTCAATAGACAAGTCCATAAATCTTCAAAATTTAAACCCTTATTAGACAAGTCCACAGATGTACAAAATATGGAATCCTCATTGACAAATCCATAGATATCTAAAAAATAGAACCCTTAGCAAACAAATCCACAAATATCTAAAAATTGGAACCCGTAGTATACAAATCCATAGGTCTAAAAAAAAGGAACCCTCAATAGATAAATCTCTCAAAAACCCAAATTGACAGGACTTTTTAACTTCTCAAGGATTAAAGTAGACAAATCCCATAGAACTCCAAAAAATAATTTTACTATAGACATTCTAAAAATTGGAACTTTCACCTAGTAAATTGAATTTCTATATTTGCTCCCATATTTACCACTAATTGAAGTACATCTAGATGTATCCCATTTGGCAATATATATATTTTATCTTCCTTTCTAATATATCCCCAATTGGCTAGCCAATAGACCATTTGAATACACATGTAACATGGTAATATACATGTACCACTTGAAATTTTTCTAGTGTATTTAGGGATATTAGTGTATCTGTTATGATATCTACTACTCTCTAGCTTGATATCACCCTTTTATTGAGGCAATTAACAATATTCAATACATCTCCCTCAATAATTAATTTCTTAGCCCCTAACTAAACCACCATATTTACTCCTACCAAGATTGATCTAGCTTTAGCTTAATGACTAGTCATAATGCCCAAGTACTCACTCATCACTTTGATCAGCATTCCTTGGCTATATATTAGCACCACTCCTCTAGCATTCCTTGATTTGCATTTAGAAGCCCCATCAAAATTTTCTTCATCCATCCATGTTTGGGGGCCTATCACTTGGTCAAGATCCTCAAGTATCCATGAGGATTTCCATTCATCCCAAATAGACTTAGGTTCTAAAGTTCACTTAATTCTACCTCCTCCAATGACTCTAGACTCTCATGCACTTTCAATTCTTTAACATTCTCCACTATGGTTGTTATGATATGTTCTTTATTTCCAATTTTTGATATTTTCTCCCTTTACAAATTCTTCTATTTCTCTTCAACCAAACTCCCCATGTATAATAAAAGAGAATCAAATTCTAAATTTGATTTAATATTGGGCTCTTAAATGAATTCTCCTACTATTCTATCCAACTTACAATGCTATTATGAAACACCCAAACCACCCCCATCTACTTTATTATATCATACAATATTTTGAGGAAATATTTACATTGCATAAAGGTGTGACTCAGCAATTCCTCATGAGCTTCACAAAGGTAACATTTGTTAGGGAATTAAAATCCACTCTTATGCAAATTATCTACTATTAAAATCTTGTTTTGGATCAATCAAAATAAAATCATTCACTTTGGTATTGTTTTCCTTCCCCATAGTCGATCTCATCATAAGCCCTTCTAGGAACTGCAAGTGAAATATCATAGGTTGATTTCATAGTGAAATACCCTTCTTGAGTAGCTCCCCATACTATTGTATCCTTAGCTATATTGGGTCTTATATAATAATATTTTAGTTTAGTTGTTAGCTTTTATGTATCTTCCTCATACTTATTATGAATCCTCAAAAACTTCCTTATTACCTCTCCTCCTTCTATGGCCAAATAATCATTCACCATGTTACCATAATTTTGTTCTAGATTTACTCTTATTCTTGATAACTCATAACCCTTCACTAAAGGATACTTCTCCAATAATTCATCTTCTAAAAAATGGATAACCTACCATTTCCTACCTTCCATTGAATGTCTTTGCATGGCATATCTCTAGCCTTTACTATATGGTTACATAATGAAGACCCTTGGTAGGGATCTAGTGTAGTAAAAATTCTACTATCCTCTTGGTTGTTAAGGTATTTTCATCTTAGAATTGTATGCATAAGACGTGAACCTCCTTCCCTAGCCTCCATTCTACCTCTGTTGTTAAATCCTTGTTCATATCCCTTATTCTTCTAAGCCCAAGTCCTCCACTTTATTTATCATTGCAAACTCTCTCCCAGACTACAAGTAGAATTTTTCTCTTCTCCTTTGGTCTTGATCATAGAAATCTTCTTTGAATACTTTATAATGTATTAGTTGCTTTAAGTGGGATCTTAAATACTAATAATAAATATACAAGGATTACTTGGGGAGTAATCTTAAGAATTTGTAACTTACCTGACTAACTGAACAAATTCCCCTTCCAAACAGCTAATTTACTTTGGACACCATCAATTAGCACATTCTGCATATGATCCTTGCATACCTCTATGAACATTGGCATTCCCAATTCAAAGATTTAAAACACTACATCCAAGCTCTACTATAATTCTTCTCTATTGATTGTTTGTAATGTTTATATAAAATACCCTACTTATCCATATTTATTTTTTGTTGGGATATTTTTTATAGAGATCTAATATCCTCCTAAATCCCTTTGTCTCAAATACAAATAGTCTCCCCAACAAGATTGTGCCATCCATAAATTGTTGATGAATAATGCCTTCTATGGATATATATGGTTTCAACACACTTTATGTTCTTTCCTATTTTACTAATCCAATGCACCTTCCCAATGCTCTACCATTATTATGAAGACATAGGGGATAATAGGTGCCCTTGTCTTAAGCTCCTATTGCTTCTAAATAATCCAACTAATTTGAAGGGGTTATTTTTCTTTCTATCCTCCAAATAAACCAAAAAACAATAGGGTTATGGTCTAATCCTATTCTTGGTAATGATGCCAATATATGCTCATAATATTTCTCAAACCACTCCATGGATAGAATAATGTTATCCAATATCACCTAGATCAAGTCCTATCCTCACCTCCTATTTGTCCATGTGAATGCATTGCCACTCAAATCAACATCATAAATATTTGATGTTGATATGAAATTTCTAAGGTCCTCATTGCTCATGGTGAATCCCTAGGTTCCCCCTTTCTTCTCACTTGACCTTAATGGATTATTAAAGTCTCCTGCCACTATCCATATTATCCCATTGACCTATTATTCCATATATTCTATCTCTTTTTAAATTTCCTTTCTCAATCTACTTATATTTGGAGCATAGACATTTGTAACAAGGAAAGCCAACTTTGAATACTTGGACAAGATAAGAATAGACAACTGATTTACACTTCTAGAGATGAATTCTCCCTCATAGAGGTTATAGTTCCATAGAGTTAACAAACCTCTTGAATCCCCCTTAGCTTCCACATGACAACTCTTACCCTTCTTCCATAATCCACTTTGAATACTTTCCCACCTTGCACAAGTTAATTTAGTTTCTTGCAATAATACTATTTCAAGTTGGTGGTCCTTCAACATGGATCTCACCAATCTATGTTTGTTAGGGGTATTCATTTCCCTAACATTCCATGATATGAAATTTTTTTCACTTCTCTTAGTGGGGTTTTGCCCACTAAAGACTATGGTTGTATGCTTTCCATATTTCAAATCCTTCTATGTTTCCTTTAAGAATTTTCCTTCAAAAATATCTTTCCCACCTTCTTTCCCTCCTCTAATCCTACATCTATGAACTCCTTAGCACTCCTCTACACCCTTAGGTACAATAATTTTTTTAAATTCACTTCATATACTTTTTTTATTAACTACACACAACATAAATTTTGAATCCAATTCTCCATGGGTGTCCATGTCCCCTACCATTTCTTTCTTTTTCTTCCATTTGATCCATATTTTTTTATCCTTTTTAGTCACCTCATCTTGTGATATTTGAGAGATTATCCTTTGAGGTGTGTCCTAGATTTTTTGTGTTTTTAGATTGCTCTCTTAGAATTAGTATTTCACCTTCTTCCATATCCATTTTCTTTTGTGAGTTTTCCTTACCCACACCAATACCATCTTCCTTTATTTCTTCCTTATTTTGATCTAGCTCTCTCCTCTCCTCAACTTTTTATATTTCAATATATTTACCCTTATCCTTATATATCTACCCCTTTTCTTCCATATTAAACCTTTTTCCTTTATTCATTATTGCTTTAGATTTCTTTGTAATACCTCCTCTATCTGTTTGGGAAATCGTATGCTATATGACCCATTTTGGCATATATCATACATATAAAGGGGCCATTCTCATAAATTATGCTTTCGTTATACACCCCCCATATAAATACTATATTGATCTCCTCAGGTAGTTTCTATCATAAGTCAACCAAGACACACATTCTAGCAAAAAAATATATTTTTCTTTCTTTGGTAATAAAATCCACCATTAAAAAGTGCCCAAAAGAGTTTGATATGCTTTCAAAAACCTCCTCCTTCCAAAATTCTAAAGGTAAATTAAGGAGCCTTACCCATATTAGTGCCACATATATCCTCTCTATGTCAATGTTAATTCCAAGATCTCATTAATTGATATATGTTAGATCTACCCATAAACCATGGACCTCCAAGTAGATCCCTATGGAAATATTCCTAGTTGTTAAAAAGAGGCGAAAAAAAACCTTTTTTGTTAGAAAGGATATTTCCACATGTTTTTTGGATATTTTGAGTCAAAGTTGTCATTTATGTCAAGGAACAAAGTTGGCATTGATGTCAAGGAAAAAGCTACCATTTATGTAAAAAGGTCAAAAGAAAAAATACAAAGGTTAATGGTAAAAGAGTTTCATAATATTTTTTATATTATGTGGAAGCATAAGTTTAAAGGTTTTTATTAAAACCATGTTTTGGAAAAATAAAATTTTCCTTAAAACCAATGATGGCAAAAATAAAGGGTTTTTTCATTAAAACTATGTGGGCAAGTTGTAAGGTTTTTCTAAAAATCGAGGCCCTAAAGTTTGGTTTAAAAGGACAAAGTCCATTTAATTATTAAATTATAATAATTAAATTCTTAAAATAATTTAATTTATTATATTTAATAAATAATGTCCAAATTCTAATATCGGGCGCTGGTTCTTTCACGTACATTTTCGATGTCTCCCTCCACCGACTTCATCACGTGCATTGTCAACGTCTTCCTCCACTGACGTGGGAGCACATTGGAAGGCATATGGTATATATATACCATAGCCTTTCCAAAGGTAAAATTATCCACCCGATTTGCTAAAGACTATCACATGCTATTTCGTGTGCATTCCTCGCGGTAGTAACTTCATGCAATGCATTTCACAAAGTGTGGGTGAAGGAGCCATATTTTGGCTCATGTGTTTTAGAAGGTCAAAGCGTTGAAGGCGCTTGGAGGCTCCAAGAATATCACGTGGCTCCATGGCATGGAAGCCATAGTCAAGGTTCTAGTGGGAGAGATATGCTTGGTTCAACTCATGCGCATGCCAAAGTGGTAAAGCTTTTTAATTATTAAATTTAATTTTTGCTTAGGCTAAAGTTTGTCTTAGGAGAAATAAGGGGAATATTTTTTTTGGAGTTTAGCC
Source organism: Wollemia nobilis (assembly GCA_028583015.1). Lineage (NCBI taxonomy): Eukaryota > Viridiplantae > Streptophyta > Pinopsida > Araucariales > Araucariaceae > Wollemia > Wollemia nobilis. The sequence goes on from JAQPPZ010003013.1 coordinate 655,032, forward strand.
TAAGTTAAAGAGAATTTTTATGAATTTTATGAAAGGTGTTTGCTGAGATTAATTTGTGGGTAAAAATATTTTTACCTTAGAGGAAAGGAAAATTATTTATTGCATTATTTTTCAAAATAATTATTTTTAAATGCAATATTAAAGTAGGGAGTTATAAGTAGAAATTGGGTTAATTTTTGAGGATATTTTTCTAAAGTAGCTTATGTCAAATTTGAATGGTTGAGATGAAATTGTGATGAGTTAGGGTTTTGAGAAGTGAATATTCAAACTATTGTGGTATTGGATATTTTTTTAAGAATGCATTAATAAGGTGTATTTGTGAGTTATTATATGCTTTGTATTGTTATCTAACTTCTTTGATCTTGGAAAAGAAGTGTTTGTGGTTGTGGCAGATGTTTGAGGTTACTTCATCATCAAGAAAAATTTATGAGCACATTCTTCCATAGTTGAGTTGATTGGTTGGTTTTCTGAAAATAAGTTTGGAGTGAAAAAATTTTAATTTTATTTCCTTATTGAGTGTGTTGAGTTAATGCTTCAAGGTTTTCTAGAATAAATTATTGTTAAAACCTTGTTGTATAAGAATTGTTGTTAAAGCCATTTATTAAGTGAAGAATCTAAACTAGGGTTTGAAAATAACATGAGTATTATTGTTATGTGAGATTGTTTTATAAGCATTGTTGTTTAAGCAATCGATTGAGTGAATAATTTGAACTAGGGTTTGAAAAAAACATGAGTATCATTGTTATGTGAGATTGGTTGATAAGCATTGTTGAAACATTTTGAGTGAAGATTTATATGCTTGGACTAGGATTTGCAAGCAATCATTATTTCATTGAGTGATTGTGTAGAATTTATTGAGCCTAATCAAGTGGATATGTGAAGTGATTGTTCAAGTTCCATAAAATAAACTATTCTATATTCTGAATTGATTTGAGAAAGTGATTGAGTATTGAGTTGAATGTGAACAATATTGAGTCTCTAAAAATTCTCTATATGTTTCTGAAAGAGTGATTAAAAGTGATTAAGCATTGTGATGAGTATAGATCATATTGAGTCTCTAAAAATTCTCTTTATGTTTCTATGAGATTGGACAAGTTCTAGTGTGGACTTATTGAGCATATTTGAGGCAAGTCTTTGAGAAGACTTGTGGATAGATTTGCGTAAGATTTTGTGAAAGCTTACAATACATATTGAGAGTAAATTTTGATAAGTTCTTGTGAGAAATTATTGAGTATATTGGACAAGTTCTAGAGAGGACTTAAGGATATATTGGTGTGAGCTTTTGTGGAAGCTTACAAGGTAGATTTGAGATAAGTCTTTGAGAAGACTTGAGAGCAGAGTTGATTGATTGATTTGTTCAAACCTTGAGTTAAGGTTTGGGGTAGATCTAGAAGAGTTGATTTGAAATTTAGTCAAGCTTTGAGTTAAGGATTGAGGATATATTTGTGATATACTGAAGGACTGTATTTAGTACAGATTCAAGGATAGAGTTTGGTGCAGATTTGAGGACAGGTTTGTGCCAGACTAGAGACAGATATTGAGGATATATTTGTGCTAGATCAAAGGATTGTGTTTAGTACAAATTTGATACAGAGCTTTGGAGGTGATAGAGTTGAGGACAAATATATCTAGCTAGAGCAAGGATGACATGTGTCTTCTGTGGATAGAGTTCTATTTTCTAAGGGTAGTGGAGGCAAAGGTCTTCTAGAGGATCACCAGCTAGAGCAGAGTTAGGAGATTGGTGTATCTTGTGGATAGATATCCATGAACTTAATTTAGGGGATTGGTGTCTCCTTTGGATAGAGGTCCATAAACATTGTAATAGGGAAAGGATTCCCAAGATATTGATTTAGAAATTTTTGGAACAAAAGTTTCTCCGTAGAGTAGCCCACATTGGGTGAACCACGTAAATTTGGTGTCTCTATTATGTGTGGTGATTTATGCATTTCTTTGATTACTGCTATTGATATTTCTATATATACATTGTATAATATTGGTTGGAAAAGAAAAGTAAAAAGTGGTCTTATATTGTTCACCTCCACTCTCAGTATAAGATTGTGTTCTTCAATATTATTTAACTTTCCAAAAATTAGACACCAACTTGTTTATTAGATTCCATGCTGGTCTTGAACCTATGAACTTTCCTATAAGAGTATTATCAATTTTGTTCTATGCTCTTTCATAAATTTTATTAGGAATATTTAGATATATTCCTTCCTCTTTAGTCTTATAAGATATCAATATCCACCATTCCTTGTTTTCTTCTTTGCTTATCTTATCTTTCAATAATTTTGACCATGTTCTATTGTCCTTGACTTGGTTTCTACTTCTTATGATGGTTTTGGGTTCTTGTCCTTTAGTATTACCAGAGATAAATTTGATAGTGCTCAAGTGTCATCAACACCACATTCACAATCCTTAGCATCAACATGATTTCCTGTTTCTTTTGAATTATTTCTAGTTATGTAGATATTTCATCCATACATTATTCTAACTCTACTTCTCTCTCCATTTTCTTGTGAAAATTTTCACTCTGTTGCATGGGAGGTATGCCCTCCAAGATTCTACTCTGGAATTTTTTTAGACTTATTGGTAAACTGTAATTGGGTATTTTCTACACTTGAAACTATTTTATTCGTTAAAATTATGAAAACTATTGTAGAAACTATTGTTGAAGCTATTATTGATGATAAAATGTAACTTTTAAGGAAATTATAGTAATGAAATAGGCCTGAGACTATGTATTTCTAATGGCTTAAGATATATATCACTAGTCATAAATGTCGTCTAAGAAAGTACCACTCTCTAATTACCAATAATATTTCCACTAGGAAATAGTTACTGAGAAATAACCATAGGTTTACCTCCTAATAAAATCTCTCTGTATACTCTCTCAGGGTGATAAACTATTAAGCAAGGTATAAGACCATTGACCCTTTTCATAAGTGACACACTCAAACCAGTTACTCTAGGTTTTTTGTTGTACTCCTAAAATTCATTTTAGGGAATATGTTAGTCCAAGTACTTCTCCCAATTAAGTGGTCAATACTTCTATCCAATCCTACAAGAGGTTATTAGCCTAATGCAAGCACTTATTAAGCACCAAAAAAAGGATACTATAAAACTAAAAATGAGAGATTTTCCTATTTTTTCCTTCTCTTTTTTTATCTTATATTTTATCCATATTTTCCTCCATTTTTTAAAGGAAATATTCTCTACAAATCCTTTTTGTAGACCCACTCTGCACACCTACTTTGCAAACCCTAGACTACAAAAATGTTTTAATTTTTATTTTTTAAAATGATTTGTACACCCTCTAGCTCTTGGTCACCAGTCTATAAACTTGCTTTGTAAATCCGCTCTACCTTCAATATTCTTTAGTGGTATAATCAACCACTGCTTTACAACATTATCATTCTCTAGTTTTCTCAAAAATTAATGTTACACGCATTATTTCTCTCCTTTCATAAACACTTTGCTCTTAGAATTATTATTATTTAATAGAAACCCTCTATGCAAACCCTCTCTATAAACCTACTCTATACACCCACTTTGTAAATGTTAAATGATAATCTTCACATACATTCTTCAGTCTAGACTAATTATTTATAGCTAGTTTATAGGTTTGCATAAATAAACAAGGGATATGTGTTATTTATAACAAGCCTTTCCCCACTTGCAATATCTTTATGTGAAGACTACCTCAAGTAGGTTTGGGCATGGCACTACGTATGTCCCAAGCTATTTTTATCAACATCCTAGTGTCTTGGTTATTTTTTTAATGTTTAGTAGTAAGTTATTTTGTTGCTAAAGGGTGTTATCAACATTCTAACCACTTACTTCATATTTTTTATATTTCCCTAGTATCTTATGACTTTTTTAGTAGCTACAAAATTAATAATTATCATTTTCAAAGGCATAGTAAGAGAAAAAACCCTTCTTTCTTTATAGATGATGGTAGCGATGTTTATTTTCATAGGATATTTATCTATTCTAATGTAAATGTACTTACATTTGATGCTAAAATTTATGAAATCATAGAAAAATAAGGGTCTTTTTTAGGAAGGAAAAATATTTTTGGTCATTATATGGTTGACTTATTGTTTCACATGGATATTTTTCTGATAAGATGACATTGAAATAGATTATGATTTTGAACATATTTCTTTCTATACTTTGTGACCTTTATTTTGACTTTTTTTTGTTGCTTTATTTTCTCTAATATTAGCAATAGCATAGACACAACATTTCCATTCATTGTAGCACATCTTCATTCTTAATTTTATCTCATCGTTTACCTTACGTTTGTCCATTTTATTCTTCTTTTTTACTAGTCAAAATGTTGGAGATAAAAGACACATATAAAGACTAGAAAGCTAACACACACATATAAGATATAAATAAAAATGAGATATAATAAAGCAAATGTTCCATACAACAAGAATTTTAAATCTATCTATGGATACCGTTTAGGACATCATCCTAACATTATTTTTGTAGTTCTCATATGATTATGTAATGATCCACTTCCAATGTGGGGAGCCCTTTATAATGTTATTTTGTAATACTTTGTAATGGTATGTGGCAAGGCACCTAGACAAGTGAGGTCATTTCATGTAACTGTTATCAAGAATGTAACTGATGTTTGGTAGAATATTCTAGCTCGAGTGACATTTTTCATGTAAACCAACTCTTGAGAATTAGGTTAGGATTGCATGAAGTGTATCTTTAAAAGACATGGATCCATGAATGAATGTATCTTTTTGCAAATTAATGAAAGTATTGAAGTAGGTTGCCCCCTCAAAGAGATTTACAATTCTGATTTACTTTGTGAGATTGTTTAATTTTTGCACTTTATTTTTATATTGCAATAGTTTGTGTTTCAAGTATTTATGTTTATTTACAATATTTGTGTGAGTTTATTTTTAATAGTAGGTTCCTAACAAGTGGTATCAAAGCACTTTTTAGGGTTGAGTTCTACTACAACTATGATAATTCTTACCCATCCACTATGACTGTTAGGTATAATTTTTCATGTTTTCTATTTTTTTCTTGTTCTTTATTAAAAAAATATTAAAAACACAGTCCTTTATTTTTTTGCAATAGGTTTTTGGGTTAGAAACCTTATGTCGAGGGTTTTAAAATTTCATAGAGAAGCTATCATTATTGGCTAAGATATATTTCCCATAAAGTGCCTAGTGAAGTGAGAGTTAATTAGGCTCCAATACCTAAGACTCAAACAACACTCGTCTATGGAATTGAGTACCCATGTATATTTGGGTATATCGAGATACCACCTAGAATTAGAAGAAACTTTTAGCCTTAGTAATATTTTTTAGCTTTGTATTATCCATAGTACACTGGATATAACATCCAAAAATATTACCCTCTCATACTATCATAGAGATAGGTAGTGTGCTCAAGGGTATATATGGAATCCTCATTGAATAGTGGTCTAAAATATTGGTCCAAGAACTATTGTTCATCACTGTGGTATAATAGAGGGCCTATGGGTATTACATACACCTTGGTATAACATACCTTGGTTCTATTAAAATTTTATCTCGCAACCAAAAATCATCCCATAAAAATTGAGCATATGGAGGAGACTTTTCTATCACAAAAATATTATTTTAAACGGATGAAAGAATTGGCAAACATAACAGAAATAATCCAAACCATCTATCAATGTTAATAATAGTTGGGTATCACTTCAGTCTAAGAATAGTAATAGTTAATTCAAATTTATCATTTATATGAGATAGTCAAAATTTATAGTAGGAAAAAATTATCAATGACAAAGTCAGAACAGACAATAGTCAATATAGGAAACCACAGTGTTAGTGATCGAACAATGTTAGTAATAGATAATGTAGTGATAATGTTAGTATCTGGTAGTGCAAGGATAGTGTTATAAGGGTTTGGCTAACAAAAAACTTAACTTTTGAACCAAACCTCTAGGAGTAAAACTAACAACACTAGCGGATTCGACAATAAAACAAATAAAAAAAGTTTGGGGTGCCCAAAACCAGTGTTGTGGAATATAGCTCCTTATGACTATATTTTTTAGTTGATCATTTTTATATATAGCACCCACGTATTTTTTTGGCTCCTTATTAAAAATAGTAACTCTTGGAACCATCAATTTTTTGTAAGTTAGTAGTAGTTGTTCAAATCATACCAAAATGGTTGGTGGTACTCACAAACACCAAAAGGAGGTAGAACAAGCCAACTCTTTGGAGCAAATAAATTCCACACTTAGTACCCTTTTCTATATGATTCGAAGCATGTAGGATGACGTACAACATTTAATAAGTGACTATTTTAGCTCCAAATCCAACTTTGAAGAACACTTCTTAGAGGTGGATGCACTGCTTAAGGACGACCCAAATATATTTGAGCATCATGACATTGAACAACCCAGTTGTGTAAAAGGACTTGTAGGCTAAAAAGCTACATATGAAAAATCCTTAAAATATTATCTCAATGCATTATGAATGATCAAATTGCTATGGCTAAAAGGTGGTAGTTCAAAAGAGTTATCTAAGGAATGAAGATGTGTGATTTTTCAAAAAATTGCTAAGGGTGCGACTTGTAACCCAGGCATAGATGCAAAATATTTGTGCAATATACGTGAATCAGAAGTTCGTTGACCTTCATCGATCATGCAAACAAGAAAGTGTTGGAAAAAATAAAAGCGCTGAAAAGAGTTGCAAATGGAGAAGAAGGATGAGTCGATAATTCCTACTACTTTTGTATTTCACGTGGAAAATACAAAAGCATTGAAAAGAGCCACAAATTGAGAAGAATATTGAGTCGAGAATTATTGTTGCCTTTGGAAAGCACACACAAACAATAAATCATTTAAAATATCCACAAATGGAGAAGGGTGAGTCAATAATTCCTGATACCTTTGTATTCTGCCACACAAACAAGAAAACATTGGAAAACACAAAGCACTAGAAAACATAAACACTTCATAAAAATACTGGGTTCTAGATTCAGGAGAAACTCATCACATGACTTCATTAGATGAGCCATTCACTTCAATCTCCTCAAGTTCAACATGTAGCATAGAAGTCAGTGACTCATTTTTTATCCCAGTCAAAGTAAAATATGGCATATCCATTGATGGTGGTTATATAAATAATGTTATCTATGTACTAAGCATTGCAATAAATCTCCTCTCCGTCTATCAGATTTGTACTTCTGGAAAAGGCAAAACAGTTCTCTTCTCACCAATAAGAGTTGAGATAAGAGTCTTTCAAGACCCAAACTCTCTCATAGAAAAAGTAGATATTGATCACAACACTCGCCTATTTCACTTCAAAGGATTCAAAATTTTAGAAGGGGCCTCCTATTTTGTTGCACATGGAGATCTTGAAAGCAAAATTTGGCATGAAAGATTTAGAAATCTTAGTTATAACTACCTAAAGGAATTGAAAACCCATGAAATGGTAATAGCATTGCCTTAAGTCTCTTCTATTAATGGAGTATGTCCTGGATGTGCTCTTGGAAAGCAACATCAATATCATTTCCACCCAAGTGGTTCTCTAAAGACCTCATCCCATCTAGAGTTAATCCATAGTGACTTAATGGTCTTCCCAGAGCCTTCCTTCAAAGGATAAAAATATGCTTTAACCTTCATTGATGATTTTTTTAGAAGAACTTGTGTCTACTTCCTAAAATACAAAAGTTATGTTCTATCCCACTTTAAAATATTAAAAGCCTTAGTTGAAAATCAGGCCTCTTGCAAAATCAAGCAAATGCATATAGATAATGGGGGGAATACTTCAGTAATGAGTTCTCAATTTTTCTATCAGGTCATGGCATAATTCATAAACATTCCATCTCCCATAATTTGTAGAAAAATAGCATTGTAGAGAGGAAAAACAGAACTTTAAATGAAATGGCAAACTATATGCTCCACTCAAGATATCTTCCAAAAAAAATTTGGGCAGAAGCAATTAACTATGCAAACTATATTCAAAACCACACACCTCATAAAGCTCTTGGCCATTTGACTCTTGAGGAAGCATGGATTGGCTCAAAACTTGATGTCTCTTTCTTCAATATTTTTGGATGTACTTCTTGGGTGCATATCCCAAAGAAGAAAAGGAAGGCTCTAGATAATAAAAGCAAAAATCTCATCTTTGTTGGTTATTGTGAGGAAATGAAAGCATACAGGCTACTTGATCCTGCAACTCATGAGGTTTTTTCATAGGAATATTTAATTTTATGAAATATTCCTTCATAAATATCCTCAATAATCATCTTCCACCATTGATTCTCTTGAGCCATCTCTAATGTTAGAGCCTCATTATAATGAAGAACCCACTTTAGAGATTAATGATCAAAATATCCAAGATGAGGATCCTATACTCCAAACTCCAACACAAAGTCCTGCCACTCCAATTACTCCTTTCAATATGCCTAAATGGTCCCACATCATTGTTGAAGAAGCAACTCCATACATCCAAAATCTTCCATCATCCAGATTAAGAAACTCCATAGGCTCTAGTCTTGTCTATCAATCCATTTCCATAAATCCTCAATCCTTCAAAGAAGCAATTGGTATTAAATAATGGGATGAAGCCATGGAAAATGAATTATCTTTCTTAATCAAAAACAAAACTTGGGATTTAGTTCCTCTACCTAAATGAAGGAAGTTAGTTCATTGTAAATGGATTTACAGAATGAAAATTTGACCTAATGAATAAATTGACAAACACAAAGCTCGCCTAGTAACCAAAGGTTTCTCTCAAATTAAAGGGATTTATTATTCTAAAAATTTTGCACCAGTTTCCAAAATGGATTACGTTAGACTGGTACTTGCTCTATTTGCTTCCAAAAAGTGGCCTATTTTTTCAAATGGATGTAAAAAGTGCTTTCTTACATGGGTACTTAAAATAGGAGATATTCATGGAATAACCTGGTGGATTCACTCAAGACTCCTCCCTTGTTTTTAGACTATGGAAATATCTATATGGCCTCAAACAAGCTCCTAGATCTTGGTATGAAAATATGGACTCCTTCCTTCTTTCCTTAGGATTTTCTCATTGTGAGTCTGATGCCACCGCCTATATTTGGAGATATGAAGAGAAAATCACCTTACTTGTTCTCTATGTTGATGATATACTACTCATTAGTAGTGACATTTCTCACATTTAGACTTTCAAAGACTCTCTTTTTGAAAAATTTGAAATTGCTGATATGTATTTAGCTCGTTACTTCCTTTGGATTCAAATAATTCAAAAAGATGCAAGAATTTCATTGTGTCAACTAGACCTTCTTCAACGGTTTAATATAACTGATTGTAAGCCCTCTTCTACACCTTTTCAGTCTGGAGTCACTCTAAGTACTTCCTGCACATCCCCTCTATGTGATGCTACTCTGTATCAATAGCTAGTAGGGAGTCTATTAAACCTCACTCATACTCATCCAGATATTTCATATGTTGTTGGCTTGATATCTAGATTCTCACATCAACCTCATTTAAGCCATTGGCAAGTAGTAAAAATAATCCTACCTACTTGTACAAAACTACTCAATTTGGGCTCTTATATGAAGTAAAATCCATGGATATCATTGGTTACACAAATTCTGATTGGGCAGGTTCAGCAGAAGATAGATGTTCAACTTCTGGCTATGTCTTTTGTCTTGGTTCTTCACCAATTGCTTGGTCATGCAAAAAACAACAAGCAGTAGCACTATCATCTATAGAAGCAGAATACAGGGCAGTAGTTTTAGCAAGTCAGGAAGCTCTTTGGCTTCATCAGATACTAAGAGAATTTGGTTTTTTCCATGACAAACCTATTATTATTTGGTGTGATAATCAGAGAACAATTCACATTTCCTATAATCTAGTTGAGCATCAGCATACCAAGCACATTGAAATTCACATTCACTTCATTCGGTAGCATATTCAAAGAGGGAAAATACACTTGGACTATATTCCCATAGAAAATCAAATTGCATACATCTTCACCAAATTCTTTCCTTCTCTGCATTACATTCAGTTGCGAGAGAAAATTGGAGTAAGGCAGATGCATTAGAAGGTACAAAAGAGGTTTTCACCTCTCCTTTCTTCTTATTGTTTCTTTTTATTTGGAAGATGGTTTTTTCCCATGTAGTTTTTTTTACCATCTCTCCTATATGTAATAGCATTGTACATGAGTACCTCATCAAGACCAATTGTCGGGACTCAATTTTTTTCAATGAGGACAATCTTTGCCATTCAAAGACATACCTCTTCATTTTTCTTTTTGATATATGGTTTTTTCCCATGTGGTTTTTTTTACCATCTCTCCTATATGTAATAACATTGTACATGAGTACCTCATCAGGCCCAGTTATCGGGACTCATTTCTTTTTTCAATGAGGACAATCTTTACCATCCGAAGACATACCTATTCATTTTCTTTTTGATAGAAGGTTTTTTCCCATGTGGTTTTTTTACCATCTCTTCAATAAGAATAATTTTAAATGAGTACCTCATCAAGTACTGTTTCTAGGACTCATTTGTTACATTCACCCGTAGTATCACTTAAGGGGGGTGTTAGAATAAATAATTGAAGAACATGAACTTATACTGAGAGGGGGGGGTGAACAGTATAAGACTTATCCATTTAATAATTTTAAATTCAGATAGCAGTGGCATCAACATGATATTAATCAAGACAAAAAGCATCACACATAGAAGACTCATTTTAACGTGGTTCACCCAGAAAGGCTGGGCTATGTCCACAAAACTTTTCTCTAAAATTTTATTTCAAATTCTTTGGGAAACCTTCCCAATTACAATGTTTATGAGCCTCTGCTCAAAGGAGATACCTTCCCCTAACTCTGCTCTAGTTGGTGATCCTCTAGAAGACCTCTGCCTCTTCTGCCCTTAGCAAGTGGAACTCTATCCACAGAAGACACCTGTCTTCCTTGCTCTGGCTGGAGACCTCTGTCCTCAACTCTGTCACCTCAAAGCTGGTCCTTGAATTTGCACCAAAACACAGTCCTTCGATTTGGTACAAATTGTCCTCTTCCTCTATTCTGCAAGACACAGTCCTTCGCTCTTATTGTGCAATTACAGCTACACTCAATCGAACATCGACCTTTGCACCTCTGTGCAAACACAACAGCATACAACACTCTACGATCGAACTTATCACAGTGCACATCAACTCGCCACTTCTGTGCTAATTGCACTGTTATGGCTGCATCTCACATAATTCGCACAACTCGATTCGACTCATCTCTACACATCGTGGACTTTGGTTGCACAAGTTTGATTCACGATTCGATGCTTACAATCTCAAAATAGCCCTCCTTTTATATCATAAATTCTAATATCAAAACACTCAATCTTAGTCAGCTATAACCCTAGAATAAGTCGACTGCAAAACCCTATGCTGCATCGACCCAGATTTAACTCTGTTGGCTCAAAGTTAACTCTATCCTTCAACAGCCTCTAGAACTCACCTGTAGCTTCTATCGTGAAACTACAACATATTGTGATATCACGACATTTTTGCAACCATACACTACCTTATGGCTTTTGTCACGATATCGTGACACTTTTGCTTTTGCCTGCCTTGACAACGTCCTTGTCGCAAAATCGTGACACTTCTATCTTTTGCTAACGTCATCTTCACTCCTGTCATGAAATCATGACACTTTAGTCTTCATGGCCTTCCTCTCAGCTTTTGTCACGAAATCGTGACTCATCTGCTTCTGTTGATTTCATCTCCAACTCTGTCGTGAATTCATGACATATATGCTTCTACTGATGTCATCTTCAACTTTGTCATGAAATCATGACCCTTATGACTTCATGGCATTTTTCTCTGCTTGCACTAGCAAAAACAAAACATGTCACAAAATCGCGACGCTTTTGCCTTCGAGCTCTTCCTTCTTCAATTCGTTGCGAAATCATGATGCTACTTCCGTTGAAGACTTGCTAACTGTTTCTGTCATGAAATCATGACTCTTTCGCCAACTGCAAGCTGCCATCTCAACCTATCATGAAATCATGACACTTCCTGCATCCGTACAACTTCTTTGTAGCCTGTCATGAAATTGCGACGCTTTTCATTTCAGACTCTTCCCTTTGCTGCATGTCATGAAATCATGATAGTTCTCACTTCGAGCTTTTCAACATGTCATGAAATCATGACAGTCCTTAACTTGACCTCTGCATCATGTCACAAAAATGCAACAATCCTCACTTGGAACTTTGCATCATGTCGCAAAATCATGACAGTTCCTAAAGACTATCTCTCTTTGATCTTGTCATGAAATCGTGACAGTTCACACTGTGGACTCTCTTTTCTGCATTATGTCGCAAAATCGTGACACCTTTTTGTCTGTACAGCTTTCCTATTAATGTGTCACGAAATCATGACACTTTTCCTTCTCTACCTTCCTACACTTTTCGAGTCACGAAAATGTGACATGTCATGAAATCGTGACACTTTCCAACTTGCTCTCCTTCTCTGCCAACATGTCGCGAAATCGTGACAGTTTTGCCCGAACTTTCTCTCTCCTCAAACATGTCGCGAAATCATGATAGTTTTGCCAGCACTTTCTCTCTCCTAAAACATGTCGCGAAATCACGACAGTTTTTCCAGTCGCCTGCATACTTTTTCTTACTTGTCTTTTTCTTGATCTTTTTGCAACTGGGCTACTCTGATCTTCTTGGAAACTCACTGTCCAAACTGAAACCTTCATCAAAATAGTTTCTTTGACATCAAACTAGATTGCTTTAAGACCTTATTGATATAAATGACAACATCTACACTTAGAACAAAGGCAATGTACCCAAGGTACCCAAAATTGCCAACAATCTCCCCCTTTGTCATTGATGGCAAACCTTAACTGAAAACACTAGTCAAGAGCCAAAACTGAAACCAACTGATCCATCAAGCGAGAATCTTCCTTTGAAGTTTTTGCTCCCCACGACTTGAAGCTCTCTTCTTCACTATGAAGCTTTCCCCCTTACTCATATCTCTCCCCCTTTGTCATCAATGGCAAAGGGCCACCTTGGGACTCGGGACTAAGAAAGAGCCTCTTGGCTTGGTCCCTCCCCCACCTCCTGATGAGGTGATTAATTCTAAGGTGAGAGTACAACTCCCAATTTCTCCCTTAGATACTCAAACATATCTCTTGGAAAAGGTTTGGTGAAGATATCTGCAATCTGCTCTTTAGTAGGCACATACTCTAGATTGACCTGCTTCTCTTGCACTTTCTCCCATAGAAAATGATATTTGATGGAAATGTGCTTCGTCCTTGAGTGCATTACCAAATTTTTAGAAATACTTATGGCATTTGTATTATCACAGAGAATGGAGATGGGTTGTTTATGCTTGAATTTGAAATCCTCCAAGGTGGTTTTCATCCATAAAACCTGTGTGCACCCAGCCACTGCTACTATGTATTCAGATTTTGTTGTAGATAAGGAAATTGAAGGTTGTTTCTTACTTAACCAAGAAACCAGACTTTTTCCCAGAAAGAATGCTCCACCACTAGTGCTTTTCCTGTCATCAATACTGTCTGCCCAATCTGCATCTGTATAGGCTGTGAGGGTGAAATCATCACCTTTGGGATACCAAAGCCCAAAGTCCATAGTGCCCTTCAAATATCTAAATATCCTCTTGACTGCTATAACATGAGATTATTTTGGAGCTGCTCGAAATCTTGCAACTAATCCAATGGCCTGCATGATATCTGGTTTGGTAGCTATACTGTATAGTAAACTACCAATCATAGATCTGTACAACTTCTGATCTTCCACTGGAGATTCATCATCTTTACTCAGATTGCACCCTATAATCATAGGAGTACACACGGGTTTGTTGTCCATCATCCCAAATTTCTTCAACATTTCTTTGATATACTTTTCCTGAGAGAGAAATATGCCATCTTTTGATTGTGCAATCTGAAGCCCTAAAAAGAATGATAGCTCTCCAATCATAGACATCTCAAATTCCTTCTACATGGTTTTGGCAAAAACTTTGCACATCTGAGTATTATTTCCCCCAAAAATATTATCATCAACATAGACAACTATGATCAACATATCATCACCTTCATTCTTAATATACAAGTTGATATCTGCCATGCCTTTCCTGAAACCTTGTTCATGAATATACCCGTCAAGTCTTGAGTACCAAGCCCTGGGTGCTTGCTTTAACCCATACAAGGCATTTTTTGGTTTACATACATAGTCTGGTTGTTCTGAGAGAGACACTCCTGGCTGTTCTATGTAGACTTCTTCATTCAACACCCCATTTAGAAAGGTTGACTTTACATCCATTTGAAATACCTTGAAATATTTGAAAATAGAAAGGGCCAAAAACATTTTGATAGCTTCAATACGAGCAATAGGTGCAAACGTCTCCTCGAAATCAACACCTTCTACTTGAGAATAACCTTTACAAACTAACCTAGCTTTGTTTCTGACAATCTTTCCATCCTCATTGAGTTTATTTCTAAATATCCATTTTGTGCCAATGACATTCTTGTCCTTAGGTCTAGGAACCAGATCCCAAGTTTCACTTTTCTCTATTTTATTTAGCTCTTCATCCATTGCTTTTATCCAAAATTTATCTGCACATGCTTCACTGAAATATTTTGGCTCAATCTGAGACAATAAAGCAACATTCATAGAATCATGTGAAGGAATGACTCTTCTTCTTGTTTACCTGTTGTTTGGATCACCAATGATCAAGTCTTTGGGATGATGTTTCTGAACATACCGTGAAGGAGTTTTGGGAAGCAATTTTTGTCTTTCCTCTTCTTCATCTGAAGCCTCTCTGAATTCTTCTTGACATATTTCATCACCCAGTTCCTTGACTAGTTCTTTTATCCCTGTCTTTTCATCTACTGTTACATTTATGCTTTCTACAACAGTATGAGTTCTTTTGTTGAAACATATGTAGGCCTTGCTTCTGCTAGAATATCCAAGAAAAATTCCCTCATCACACCTAGGATCAAATTTTCCCAAATTTTGATCTTCCCTTCTGATGAAGCACTTACTCCTAAACACTTTGAAGTGTTTCTATCGTAGTTGGTCTTCCTTTCTACAACTCGTAGGGAGTTTTATGATGATTGACTCTGAGTTGAGCCCTAATGATGATGTAAACTACTGTACTGACTGCTTCTCTCCAAAAGCCATCTGAAATTTGACTCATTTAACATAGATCTAGCCATATTTTCAACAGTTCTATTTTTCCTTTCAACTACTCCATTTTGTTGAGGAGTTCTTACTGCTGAATATTCTCTTTTGATCCCGTGTTGTTCACAGTATTCCAAAAATTCATTTGAAGTGAACTCTCCTCCTCTATCTGATATTAAGCATTTGATTCTCTTGTCAGTCTCATTTTCAATCATTTCTTTAAAAGCTTTAAATTTTTCAAAAGCTTCAGATTTTTCTTTGAGAAAAGTAACCCAAGTCATTCTAGAATAATCATCTATAAATAGCATGAAGTAGCTATCTCCCTGAATGCTATGAGTTCTAGTGGGGCCACACAAATCAGTATGAATAAGATCCAATGGTTTGGAAGAAGTATACCCTTTTGATTTGAAACTGGTTCTGGTCTATTTACCATGTTGACAAGGATCACAAATGATGTTATGGGGCCTTTTTATTTTAGGCAAGTCTCTGACTGCTTCCTTGTTACTAATACTAACAAGATTATCAAAACTCAAATGTCCCAATATTTTATGCCATAACCAACTCTCATCTTCTTGAGTTATAAAACACTTTTCCCTTTTTATCTCACTTAGCATGTAAATATTGTTTGGAGTCCTTGTAGCACTAGCAATGAGTTTTCCATTTTTTTCTTTACTTATCTCACATCTATCTGAAAAGAAAGATACTATGTGCCCTTGATCACAAAGTTGAATCACACTAAGAAGATTATGTCTTAGGCCTTCTACATAGAGCACATTCTCTGTTTTGGATTTCCCATCCAAACTAAGAGTCCCTTTACCACAGATTTTTGCGGACCTGTTATCTCCAAAACTGATTGTTCCTCTGTTTGTTTCTTTGAAAACCAAAAACTTTTCTTTTTCACCAGTCATATGTTTTGAACAACCACTATCAAGATACCATTTTTCTACTTTTTCTTGAGCATGAAAAGTAGTTTGAACTATCATTGACTTATATTTGATCTCATTCCTCTTTTTAGTGAACTCAAAGCTAAATCTATTCAAATTGCACATCCTTGCTATATGCCCAAAATTCTTGCACTTGTAACACATGATATTTTTGTTCATAAGAGGTGCAAATGAGTTAACATTTTCCTTACTATGGCTATTCAGAGATTTATTGCAATGCATAGCTATGTGACCAAATTTCTTACGGGAAAAACAATAGCCATGGAAGGTATTATGTAACTTTATTTTGATGCCTTGGATGATTGTTCTTCTTGTGATCAACTGGAATCCACTGATCTTCAGGATGAAGATTGATCTTGCTCGAAGACCCTATTTCATGAATGGTGATACCATCCTTCTTTTCACACGGAGTATTCTGTCTGAGAGTCAAATGTTCCAACTTTACTCTAAGAGACATAATTTCTTCTTCTAGTTTCTCACAATCAGCTTCCTTTCCTTTTAGAGCCTCTGTTAGAACCTGTTCAACCTTCTTCCCTTCTTCAGCTAGAATTTTGAAATCTATAACACTTTGAGACAATTTTGATCTTGCTATCTCTTCTTCCTGGCATTTATGCTTGAAAACATAATTCTCTTCCCTGAGTTTCTCAAGCTTTCTCAAGGCCAAGAAGAATTCACTTTTGAGATCGAACTCAACCTCTTCATTTATTTCTAAATTTATATGTTCCTCTGATATATCCTTCTCCAACCTGTTAGGCTCTTTCTGGAGTGACCTGCTCTTATACCAATTGAAGAACATGAACTTATACTGAGAGGGGGGGTGAACAGTATAAGACTTATCCATTTAATAATTTTAAATTTAGATAGCAGTGGCATCAACATGATATTAATCAAGATAGAAAGCATCACACATAGAAGACTCATTTTAATGTGGTTCACCCAGAAAGGTTGGGCTACATCCACAAAACTTTTCTCTAAAAGTTTATTTCAAATTCTTTGGGAAACCTTCCCAATTACAATGTTTATGAGCCTCTTCTCAAAGGAGATACCTTCCCCTAACTCTGCTCTGGATGGTGATCCTCTAGAAGACCTCTACCTCTTCTGCCCTTAGCAAGTGGAACTCTATCCACAGAAGACACTTGTCTTCCTTGCTCTGGCTGGAGACCTCTGTCCTCAACTTTGTCACCTCAAAGCTGGTCCTCGAATTTGCACCAAAACATAGTCCTTCGATCTGGTACAAATTGTCCTCTTCCTCTGTTCTACAAGACACAATCCTTCACTCTTATTGCATAATTATAGCTGCACTCGATCAAAGATCGACCTTTGCACCTCTATGCAAACATAGTAGCATACAACACTCTATGATCAAACTTCTCATAGTGCGCATCAACTCGCCACTTCTGTGCTAATTACGCTGTTATGGCTACATCTCGCACACTTCGCACAACTCGATTCGACTCGTCTTTATGCATCGTAGACTTTGCTTGCGCAAGTTTGATTCACGATTCGATGCTTACAATCTCAAAATAGCCCTCCTTTTATAGCATAAATTCTAAGATCAAAACACTCAATCTTAGTCGGTTGTAACCCTAGAATCCGTCGACTGCAAAACCCTATGCTGCGTCGGCCCAGATTTAACTCTGTCGGCTCAAAGTTAACTTTGTCCTTCAACCGCCTCTGGAACTCACCTGTAGCTTCTGTCGCGAAACTACAACATGTCACGATATCATGAAATTTTTGCAACCATACACTACCTTATGGCTTTTGTCGTGATATCATGACACTTTTGCTTTTGCCTGCCTTGACAACGTCCTTGTTGCAAAATCATGACACTTCTATATTTTGCTGATGTCATCTTCACTCCAGTCATGAAATCGTGACACTTTAGTCTTCATGGCCTTCCTCTCAACTTTTGTCGCAAAATCATGACTCATCTGCTTCTGCTAACATCATCTCCAACTCTGTCATGAATTCACGACATATCTGCTTCTACTGACATCATCTCCAACTCTGTCGTGAAATCGTGACCCTTATGACTTCATGGCCTTCTTCTCTGCTTGCACTAGTGAAAACAAAACATGTCACGAAATCACGATGCTTTCGCCTTCGAGCTCTTCCTTCTTCAATTCATCACGAAATCACGATGCTACTTCCGTTGAAGACTTGCTAACTATTTTTGTCATGAAATCGTGACACTTTTGCCAACTGCAAGCTGCCATCTCAACCTATCGTGAAATCGTGACACTTCCTGCATCCATACAACTTCTTTGTAGCCTATCGTGAAATCATGACGCTTCTCATTTCAGACTCTTCCCTTTGCTGCATGTCACAAAATCATGACAGTTCTCACTTTGAGCTTTTCAGCATGTCGCAAAATCACGACAGTCCTCAACTTGACCTCTGTAGCATGCCGCAAAAACATGACAGTCCTCACTTGGAACTTTGCATCATGTCACAAAATTGTGACAGTTCCTAAAGACTTTCTCTTCCTTTGATCTTGTCATGAAATCACGACAGTTCACACTATGGACTCTCTTTTCTGCATTATTTCATGAAATCGCGACACCTTTTTGTTCGTACAGCTTTCCTGTTAATGTGTCATGAAATCGCGACACTTTTCCTTCTCTACCTTCCTGCACTTTTTGAGTTGCAAAAATGCAACATGTCATGAAATCGTGACACTTTTCCTTCTCTGCCTTCTTGCACTTTTCGAGTCACAAAAATGTGACATGTTGCGAAATCGTGACACTTTCCAACTTGCTCTCCTTCTCTGCCAACATGTCACAAAATTGCGATAGTTTTGCCCAAACTTTCTCTCTCCTCAAACATGTCATGAAATCGCAACAGTTTTGCCAACACTTTCTCTCTCCTAAAACATGTCACGAAATCACGACAGTTTTTCCAGCCACCTGCATACTTTTTCTTACTTGTCTTTTTCTTGATCTTTTTGCAACTGGGCTACTCTGATCTTCTTGGAAACTCACTGTCCAAACTGAAACCTTCATCAAAACACTTTCTTTGACATCAAACCAGATTGCTTCAAGACCTTCTTGACATCAATGACAACATCTAAACTTAGAGCAAAGGCAATGTACCCAAGGTACCCAAAATTTCCAACAATAATTATTCTCTTAAGTTCTACTAGTACAAACTTACTTGAGTTACCACTCTTCCATGAGTCGGGTGAACTCTTAGTTTAGACTAGTGATTTTTTGTAATCCAACGGCTCTCAATGATCAACTTTGCTATTTATATAAAGTGATCCATGCAATAAATCAATCAGTTCTATTTGTCTCTTCAAATCTTGTAATGCTTTGTAGTTCTACTCTTGGGAAATTCTAACACCTTCTTGTAAAGCTTTTGAGTCCCAATTACTCACTCATTTTTGCCCTAGTGAGTATGAGGACTTTACATGAGCATTAACCAAACTAATACAAACCTCTACAACTGTGATTACCATACCCAATTTGAAAAACTAGCTAACAAGACTAACGGGTAGAATGAAGGATTTTTTTAAGTTTTTTTATTATTAGCTTGAAGGATGATCTTAATTTTGAGGTCAAGATGTTCAAACTACAAACTATGATGTAGGTCATAAACTTGGCACAATTGGTTGAATAAAAAACCTCAGCTCAAAGGAGGACACCTAAATTTCCATAGGCCAAACCCTCATTTATTTCCAAGATCACATCCAATATTGAACATAAATCTACCCCCTACAAGTGCTTGACTACCAAATATATGGATGCTCGAGGTGCCCAAGGTTTATGTTATAATTGTAATTGAAAATATACATGAGGGCATACATGCATCCAAAATAAGCTATTCTTGATCAATATATAGGAGTAAAAAAGTAGTGAACAACTTGAGTATGAAGCAAAAACATCAAAGGAACCACCTTAAAATGAGGGTGACACACAAGAAGAGCCACAAACCAAATTTTTATTCATGTCCTTGTGGGGATTACTACCCCATAGATAATAAAAGTAGTATATTTTTCAAATGCCAATGTCTTATAATCCGTATTGATTCAGGAAGCACACATAACTTTATTGATCCCTGAGTCACCAAGCAAACTAATTCTTACATACAAACATACAACTACTTTGAGGTTATGGTGGAAAATAGTTAAACCTTACCTTGTAAAGGTAAATATGATAATATTAATTTGAAGCTAGAGGATTATGATCTCAAAAAAAATGTGTTTGCTCTTCAAGTATGGGTATATTATATTGTGCTCAGATCTTAATGGCTAGGTATTTTGGTAACCATTGCTTGGAACTATGTAAAGTTATAGATGCAGTTTTCACAAAATGGTAGGTCCTACACTCTTCACGACTTACAAGTAAGATCTTAGATTATTAGTTCAAAACATATGAATAAGTTGTTGAAAAAATCTTCTCATGGGGTAATTGCTTAGATATTTGCCATACAACCGCCCCTTCAACCAAGGATAAACTTCTAGTAAATTTGCAACTCATTCTAACCAAGCATGATGTAGTCTATGTGGAACCAACAATATTACCATCCCAAAAATCCCATGATCATGCATTTCTATTGGTACCTATTAGTGTGCCACCTAACATCAAACCTTACCGCTACCCCCATGTGTTGGAAAATATGGCTATTACATCATTTGGTTATTTCCTAATGTACCCTCATGGGTGCATATTTAGTTTAGGATTATATTAGGAGTTATTGCTTTATTAGTGTAATAGAATAAATGCACAAGTGTTAGAATGTGCAATGATGTAAATGTGCATGTAGTCCACATGTACATGAGTCTTAGGGTTGAGTGAGAGGCAAGTAACCTATCTTTCTATATAAAGGCCTCATTGTGAGTGATTGTGAGAGAGTGGAAGTAGTGCAAAGGTGTGAGTAGTAGTAGGCACAATGTAGCTCCATTTTGCTATCATGGAGGAGTTGCAAACTCCATGAGAGGAGCATTGTAATTTTTGTGAGCTTTCTATATGAGCATTTCTAGAGCATTGTATCAAGTTTTCTATCATATTTTCATGCATGGTTTTTTGCTATTATCATAGTTGTATCATTGCATGTTTATTTCTATACTTGTGAATGCATTTCCTTTATGTTTAAGGCTCCAAAAGCTAACAGTGGTATCAGAGCCATGGTGGATCAAAGGAAAGCCACAAGTACTATTGTTGAGTATTTGCAAACTGGATCAGCCATAGTGCATCGTTGCATGCAAATACCATCACAATAGATTTTTTGATAGAAGTAGCTCTAGGTAGAAGAATAGAAAATAGAGAAAGCCACATGATAGATTTAGCTAGAGTTTTTCCACAAGAGTTGTAACGCTTGTGAAGACTAGAACTCAACATTGTATCCACTAGATTGGCAATCCAACTAGTGAAGTTTATTTCTCATAGAGTCATAGAAATTTTTATTATCTCTAATATTTTATTGCAAGAGAGAAAATAAGTTTTCAGGAGAACCATTTGGTTACTATCATCTAAGTTTTTCTTGTTGCAAAAAATTAACTCTTAGAAGGTGGGAAGCTTCCTACAACAGATAGAGAAGAACTTCATCTTCATTGCCTGAAAGTCGAAGTTACTTTCCTCGTGCAGGGATTGATTCTTTGTTGCAAAAAAATGAGGATTGAAGATTTGGAGGCCTAAGGAGAAAGGTCCCATTGAAATATTTGTAGATTGAAGACTCCTAGTTGATAGATCGAGGAGAGATTTAGTGGCCATGGAAGCCACATTGAAGATTGCAAATCTAGGAAGGAGGTCCTAGAAAGAAGACCCCATTGAAGATCAAAGAGACTCAAGGAGAAGAGTCCTAGCAAAATATTGGAGATTGGTGATCTCCATTGAAGACTGAAAACTTTTGATTGAAGAAGAGGTCCATTGAAGGCCCTATTGAAGAAGAGGTCCATTGAAGGCCCTATTGAAGAAGAGATCCATTGAAGACTCTATTGAAGAAGAGGTCCATTGAAGACCCTATTGAAGAAGATATTACAATAACAATAGATTTAGGAGATCCTAGAAGAAGATCTCATTTCCATAGTTGAAGATTGAAGAGGCCAAGGAAGGTCTCATTGAAGATTTAGAAGCTACAATATTGAGAACCTTGGAGAGGTCTCAAGAAGAAGGCTTGGTGAGCCTCATTGAAGGAGTTCATAGAAGGACTCATTGAAGAAATTACTACCAAAGAAGAATCTAAGGAATTGGGACAATCATCGCCATACGATGACAAGCCCAAAGGAGAAAGTTTGGTAAGAATATTATCAAATTAAAAATGTAGTATTGAATAGATCTCAAGATTGATAGATTTTTTGAGGAGGATATCTACTTTGAAGTCAAAATTTGGCAAGTGAAAAGAGATAGAAGAACCACCAAATATGCAAGATTTGGGGGCCATCATTGAAGGAGGTTCTTGAGCAACATCTCAACTACGATTTGGGGAGAATCCTACCAAATTTTTGGGATTCAAGGATAACATTTCAGTGATGGTATTGACTACCTTACAATCTGGAAAAGTTTTATATTTGAAGACAAAGAAAAGGGTAGCATATTAACAACACTCAGAGCTACAAAATATAGAGTTCGTGGATAGCGAAAAAGGTAGCAAATCAAAGAAATTAAAAGCAACAGTGAAGATTGCTTAGTGCTGAAAATTTTAGAAATTATGGGCAGCATTAGTGACTGCTAAAAATCAGATTCTAGAAGCACATTCTGAAGAAGTTTTGAAGCCACCAAATCAGAGTTTAGAGCAGCAAGTTGATAAGGTATTGAAGCTGCAGAAAGGTGAGCAAAGAGTTATTTTTGGATAGCATAGAAGAGCTACAAAATCATCCACAAAAGGCAGCCATTGAGGTGACTTGAATCACCACTATCTCCATCATCTACGAGAGAAAAAGGTATGCAACAATAAGGTGCAAAAATTTCATTAGTTGAGATTTCATATTTGGTTTTATATTAAGGTTTATCAAGCACCATTTTTTCAAAGGATCAAAAGTTGCATAGAATAGTTTTCATTCCAAGTCTTCAAAATAGTGCAGAAGTTATAGTTTACAAGGAGCAAACCTGCACATGAAAAAAATAGAAGTTAGGAAGACTATATTTGCATAAGAAAGAATGCAAAATATTACATTGAGTAGCTTGGGTTAATAAGTTAAAGAATAGCCAAGCAAGAAAAATATTGTCAAGAGTTAAAGGTAATATTCTAGTTCAGCCAAACCAGTCATCAAAGGTAGATTTTTGAGAGCTCTTTTGTAGAAGTAAATGGCAGATTATTGTGGCAAGGAATAGCCACCAAAAAGGATAACAATACCTCCAAAATATGGAGAAGAGAAGCCAACAAATTACAGTTAGAAAAAGAGCTTAAAAGGAAGAAGAAATTCAAAGTTTAAGTGCACATCTCCAAACAGATTTATAGGATAGTCTTGGAGAAGGTTAAAATAGTCTTAGGGAGCATACATTCGAACAACCACATCAGCAGATTAAAGCCCACATTCTAAGAAAGGTAAAGGATAGATTTTCAAGCACAAGGGGGCAGTCATAGTATACATTTGTGAGTCATCCAAAGGACTCCATGAGTGCAACAAAAAGGGTAGGTTTTACAAAGGAAAAGGAAGTGTTAAGAACTCCATAAAAGGGCACTCTACAAAACCTTACAAAAAGAGCCTTTGAAAAGCAATAGAAGGTGCATTCAAGAGGTTGAAATTCTAGATTATCTAAGGTGTCAAAATACACCCAAAGAAGTGTCATAGCCATCAAAATTTCCACCCATATAAAGCACAAAAATAGACCTACAAAAAGAGACAAGACAAGTGGAAAATACAAAGGTGAAGCTAAAGTCATATTGCAAATAAATTATCACCAACAAAGGAGGTACCATCATCATTGAAGCAAGCTAAAAATAATAGGTTTTCCACATCCAAGAGCACCATTGAAGATAGCACAAACATTCTGCCAAAGAGAAAATATTTACAGCAAGAAAATTTGTAGGAATAGAGCATTGGAGAGTGCTAGAAAATTCAAAGGAAGATAGGAATCATTGGCCACATAGAGGAGTTGTTCTAAGCACTCAAGGAGAAGAGTGCCATATTGCAAAAGGAGTTTGGAGTACCCAACATTATAGTTTAACATCTTCCAAGCAAGGATAATACAAAGGAGCACCCAACATCATAAGGTAACACTCCTCCAAGCCAAGATAAGACAAAGGAGTACTCAACAAAGGTAAATAAGACAAAATAGGTTGATTACTCTCCATACATGAGCACCCAACATGGAAGTAGAAGGTAAGAGCATCTATAACAACCATCAACCACCAAGGAGTAAGAATATAAGTACCACTTGTCACAGGCATTGAAAGAAGGAGCTGAACAAATATTTTCAAAGGACAAGCACCACATGTCATAAGCACTACAAGGAGGTGCAAGTATAAATATTTTCAAGAAGGTGAAGAGGATAAGTGCCATTTGGAACTCCCATATCATATTACACCAAGTAAAGAAGGCTCCTATATACGTAAAAAAAGGAGGAGAGCCCAAGGTTGTATCAAAGATATTGAAGGAATACATTACAGTTTTGAAAGTACATAGAAACTAGCCATACAAGTGCACATAGAACCAACAAGTGATAGACAACTATGTACCAGCAGAAGATCATTTTTAAAGAGAGATTTCAAGCCCAAAATAATGCACATATCAACCAAGTTGAAGTGTGAAGAGTAGAGCACATATCTAGCCAGCATTCAATTGAAGAGAGAAAAGAAAAACAATCCTTCTACAAGGAGGAAAACGTTGACAAGCAAGGTGAAGAGAAACAAGGAAATCAGCCCTTGCAAACCGCATACAAACAACTTGCAAATCAGAATTAAGAAGGTGAGAAATATTCATCATTATATTGCAAGTTTGATATCAAGTTTTATTAAACATTCTAGAGATATTAATAGGAGTAATAAGGTGTTGAAAAGATCTCTAGAACAAAATATTGGTTATATAAGATGTAGAGTAAAACTAGAAGCATTTATATCATTTCCATTGCTTCTAAAGAATAGTTGCAAACTCTTAACATAGGGAGATATAAGGAGTAGTAAACAAAATTTAGTTTGCAAACAATTTTATATTTCTAAAACTTATAATTAGGGAGATATAAGGAATCCTACTTCAAATCAAATTTTTAGAAGTTTAGAAATCAATTATTGCACCAAATCATAGTTATTAAAATATTGAGTGCATCAAAAATTTTAGTTGGAAGATTGATTCAAAAGGACATAGAGGATATAACTAAAGATATTGAGCTCCAATATTTGAAATTGCTTTTTAAAAATTTTCTAGAAAAAGAAAGAAGTAGTTATATTTGAATATTATTTGGTAAACTATTATCTCAAATATTAGGAGAAGTCCTTTCAAGGTTGATCCTACATAAAAGGAACCTCTATTCGGGAGACACAAGGATGTCTACTCAAAAGGACATATTAAAAAATGCTTTTATAAAGAAAATCCCAATGTGGTTTAAAGATAAACTGGTCTCAATAGAAAGCATAATTAGCAAGTCAAAAAAATATGAAATTAACAAAGAAGATCAAATTGAATGTAGATCTGAATGTGTATTTGAAGTCTACCCTTCAGAATCATTATCCAATGAGACAATAATCAATATCAAAAAGTCTAAAACAAAGGAACTCATGCAGATTTTTGACAAAGGAAAAGAAGGGATAGCTACAATTGTTCACAAATGGTTTAATCAGATCATCAGAGAAATTAACAAACATGATATTCCTAAAACTAAGGAAATGGAGATACATCTACTTTGTACTCATTGTAACAAACTAGGTCATGAGAAGGAAGATTGTTGGAGTCTACACCCATGTAGATATTGTGAAGGAAAATCTCATTCATCCTACTTTTGTTACTACAAGGACAAATACTATAAGAAATTTGAAGAAAATTTAATATTCAGATTACATTGCTTTCTTCAAATTCTTATTTCAGAAATATCTACTGACCACAAATTCAAGCTTGATATTTTTGAAGATCAAAGATACAGGTCACACAGAAAACCAGAGGAAAGAAAAGAAAACAATCATGATTCTCTCATGACTAGCAA
The DNA here is from genome assembly GCA_028583015.1 of Wollemia nobilis. Classification (NCBI taxonomy): domain Eukaryota; kingdom Viridiplantae; phylum Streptophyta; class Pinopsida; order Araucariales; family Araucariaceae; genus Wollemia; species Wollemia nobilis. Next base: position 681,218 of record JAQPPZ010003013.1, read on the forward strand.
GATTATCAGGTCCTTAGTTCATCAAGGATATCCAAAAGATCTCAAGAAGTTCATCAAGCATTCAGGATCAAAGGGAATATTGGAGAACCACATAAAGATAGAAGTAGCATATGGAAAATAATTCCATCAAGATGAAGACTACTCAAGAGTCAAAGGTCCACATTGAATACTAATGTCTTCAAAACCAAATAATGTAATACAAGGGGGTGTTGGAAAATATGGCTATTACATCATTTGGTTATTTTCTAATGTACCCTCATGGGTGCATATTTAGTTTAGGATTATATTAGGAGTTATTGCTTTATTAGTGTAATAGAATAAATGCACAAGTGTTAGAATGTGCAATGATGTAAATGTGCATGTAGTCCACATGTACATGAGTCTTAGGGTTGAGTGAGAGGCAAGTAACCTATATTTCTATATAAAGGCCTCATTGTGAGTGATTGTGAGAGAGTGGAAGTAGTGCAAAGGTGTGAGTAGTAGTAGGCACAATGTAGCTCCATTTTTCTATCATGGAGGAGTTGCAAACTCCATGAGAGGAGCATTGTAATTTTTGTGAGCTTTCTATATGAGCATTTCTAGAGCATTGTATCAAGTTTTCTATCATATTTTCATGCATGGTTTTTTGCTATTATCATAGTTGTATCATTGCATGTTTATTTCTATACTTGTGAATGCATTTCCTTTATGTTTAAGGCTCCAAAAGCTAACACCATGCACTTAAATTTAAAATTGAGAAATTAGTACATGAAATGTTAAAAGTTGGAGTCATTCGACCTAGTAATCATACTTATTCTTCTCTAGTCTTATTAGTTCATAAGAAATATGGGTATTGGTAGTTGTATATAGATTTTTGTGAACTCAATAAGCTCACTATTAAGGATAAATTTCCTATCCCTGTGGTAGATGAATTATTGGATGAGTTGCATGGTGCTATGTTTTTCTCCAAGTTAGATCTTCGCTTGGGTTGCCACCAAATATGACTTAAAGAGAAATATATTTCCAAAATAATATTCCACACTCATAAGGACCATTATGAATTTCCAGTGATGCCATTTGGATTGACAAATGCCCCTTCCACATTTCAAAGCCTCATGAACAATGTTTTCCACATGTTCCTTTGTAAATTTATTTTAGTTTTATTTGATGATATTTTGGTTTATAGTCACTCTTGGGAAGAGCACCTCATCCATGTGGATCAGACTTTGTAGCTTTTGGCTCAACATCAACTTTATGTTAAGAGGTCCAAGTGTTCTTTTGGGTTGTTTGAAGTAGAATATTTGAGACACATTATCACCAAGAATGGATTTAAAGTAGACCCTAATAATATTTAAGCAATTCAATATTATCCAAAGCATCACACTCTTAAGGACCTTCATGGATTTTGGGGCTCATAGGCTATTGTCACAAATTTTTCTACAATTATGGCAAAATTTCTACTCCTTTAATGACCATGTTAAAAAAATTCATTTAGATGGATAGGTCCAATGAAGCAGACTTTCATTGATCTAAAGCATACTATTACAACCACTTCAGTCTTAACAATACTTGATTTCTCTAAACTATTTGTCATTGAAAGTGATGCTTCTGACAATGGCATTGGAGTCATGTTGATGCAGGAAGGATGCCCATTGTCCTTTACTTGTAAATCACTTTCAAGTTGAAATCCTAGCAAATCAACTTATGCAAAATAGATGCTTGTCATTCTGCATGTGGTTACTCACTAGTGACTCTATCTCATTGGGCATCATTTTTTATTAAGACAGACCATCAAATTCTCAAGTACTTCCTATAGCAATGGGTCACTACCCTAGAACAATAAAAATGGGTCCCTAAACTCATGGGCTATGATTATGATATTACCTATAAAAAAAGGTAAGGATAACATTGTGGCGGATGCACTCTCTCACCAATTTGAGGTTCAAAGTATGTTGTGTGCCATCTCTTCACCCATACCTCAATGAATACATTATATTCGAAAGGACATGCTTAAATACTTATGATTGCTAAATTTGATTATCACACTTCAAACACCTACCTTGTGTCTAGAATACACTTAATATGGACAATATTTGCAATATCTCCAATGCCTTGTTATTTCCCACACTTCTCAACTTTGAAAACTCATCTTGAAGGAGATGCATGCTTCACCCACTATAGGTCATTCTACGTTCCTCAAGACATATAAAAGGATTAAACATTTTTTTTTTTGGAAGAGCATGAAGGACATTAAAACTTTTTTGTAGTATGTAACATATGCCAGCGGATGAAAGGAGAAATAATGTGTTCTTAGAGAACTTTTCATTCATTGCCTATTCCTAAACAGGTCTAGATAAATATTTCCATGGACTTTATTGAAGGATTACGTAAATCTAGAGGTAAATTAGTTATTTTCATGGTAGTGTATCATCTCTTGAAGTATGCTCATTTTTGTTCCCTCTCCCATCCTTGCACAACCTCAAAAGTCACTTAAATTTTCCTCTATTATATATTTTATCTTCATGGCATACCCACATCCATTGTGTTTGATCATGATCCTACCTTCACTAGTAACTTCTGGTAAGAATTTTTTAAGTTGCAAGGAACTCAACTGAAAATGAGTTCATATTATCATCTACAAATGGATGGTCAAATCAATATTTTCAAAACATATTTGGAGATCTACGTTCATTTCTTTACCTCTGGTCATACTACATAATGGGTGAAGTTGTTTCCCTTGATTGAGTAGTGGTATTACATTTCCTATCACATTGTGACCAAGTTCATCCCTTTTGAAGTAGTTTATGGATGAACTCCATTGACACCCTCCTATATTGTAGGTAGCTCCAAGGTCCATGTGATTGATACTATACTCAACCAACATATCGAAGTCCTTCGTCAACTAAATATGATTTTGGAAGTGGCCCAAAATTGGATGCACCAACAAGTTGATCAACATCATTCTGAGCACAAATTTGATGTTGGTAATATGGGCTTCTTTATTGCAACCATATAAATAGTCATCACTCCAACTTTGTAGGTGCCAAAAACTTATCGCTAATTACTATGGCCCCTACCAGGTCTTACAATGGATTGGTGCAAAAACCTATAAATTAGCCCTATCATCTACACCTAATATCCACTCTATCTCTCATGTATCCTCTCTCAAGAATGTTGTGGGTCATCAAGCATAGGTTCAATCTACTTTACCTAAACTAGATTAAGAGGGTTCTATCTTGCTTTATCCATAACAATTGTTGGACTGCAAGATGCACACTCTTTGCAATCGGATAATCACTAAGGTTTTTATTCAGTGACATGGTCTATGCCCAAAATATGCTACGTGGGAGTGTCTCCAATAGATACAACACCAATTTACTCATCTACAACTTTGAGGACAAATATTTTTGGAGGGGAAGGGCATGTTAGGACCCCATCCTAACATTATTTTTGTAGTTCTCATATGATTATGTAAATATCCACTTCCAACATTAAGACCCCTTTCTATTGTTATTTTGTAATACTTTGTAATGTTATGTGGAAAGTAAGTAACCTAGACAAGTGGGGACATTTCATGTAACCCTTATCAAGAATGTAACCAATATTTGGTAGAATATTCTAGCTTGAGTGACGTTTTGCATGTAAGCCAACTCTTGAGCATTAAGTTAGAGTTGCATGAAGTGTATCTTTAAAATACATGGATCTATGAATGAATGTATTTTTTTACAAATTAATGAAATTATTGAAGGAGGTTTCCCCCAGGAAAGGCCTACAATTTTGAGTTACTTTGTGAGATTGTTTCATTTGTACACTTAATTTTCATATTGCAATAGTTTATATTTCAATAATTATGTTAATTTACAATATTTATGTGAGTGATTTTATTGTTAAGAGTAGGTTCCTGACAAATGCCTTCTAAAAAATATAGGAACTTTTAAAATAAATGTTATCACATACTTCAAAGAAGAAATAATAGGGAAACTTTAGTCTCTAAAAATATAGAAACAACAAGTAAAAACTATTAGAGTATATTACATTATTTGATATATATGTGTCATAAGTGAATATCAAGAGTCTCTTAGACAAGTGGCATGATAATAATTTAAAATTCATTTTGTAAAACTATATTATGGAGATAAAGCTCCATATTTTATGTACAAGTTCATGTAATGATAATCACTAGATTATATTCTTTTAGAATAATACTGTAAGTTTTTTTTTCAATATTGTTAATTCATATCATTATTTTTACCTTATTTAATTATGGTTATATTGTATTCGATCATGTGATATTTAACATGTGATATTTTTGGTAGTATTAAGGCTTAAAAAACCATCAACGGTATCATAGCTATTAAAAAATTCTATCCAGGTTGATAATCTAGCTACTTATAAAAATTGATTTTGTCTAGTTTTAATAAAATTGATTTAGAGTCTATCTAATTTGAAGGTAATAAGACCCAGACTCTATTATAAGGTCATATTAAGTATAAGACTAGAGTCTTTCTATGGTTTAATAACAACTAGTGATGATCAAGACTTAGCTAAATTGAAGGTAAATCAACTTTGATATAGTTGATCATTCAGGGTCAAAACCAACCCTTGACATTGATAGAAGAATCATGGAAACTCAATGTCACCTTAACATTAGAAGTGTGAGGAGCTTCCTAAGATAATATAGAATAGTAACATATATCAGGTCTTAGAGATTGATATTGACAAGGAAATATTTTAGGTCACTGAGATATTAGCCTTGATAAGAACAAAAGAGATTCAAATCACAAAGACCTTGACATTGAAGACTCAGATCATATTGACCTTGACATAGGAGAAAGAGGTTTGAATGTCTTTATAGAGAAACGAAAAATAGGCTTCAACATAGGAAGAAATTGAGGAGAGGCTTGATAAGAGGCATTCATATATAGAATCAGAATAGAAAACCCTTGAATAATAATAGAGATGGCTCAAGGACATAAGGTTGTCATATAGTGAAGGAGATCTAGAGAAGATATTTTACAAAAGGTAACTTGAGGAAAGAAAGTAATAATTATCAAAGGAAACTAAGTTTAGGTTAGGATATAGAGAATAAAGTTGAGGTATATACGAATTGAGAATGGTCTAAGAGATAGTGCTGAAATAAGCCTAATGCAGAGTGTCGAGCAAATTTAGAGTAGTGGTAGAGAAAGAAAAAAATTTAATATAGTTCAAGCCAAGCATAAGCAGAGTAGAGGAAAAGATAACTCAGTCAAAGTTGTGTTGTAAAAATATCATAGTTGAGCAAATTTTAAGAGTAGCAACATGGTCAAAGTGCAAGGTTAAAGGTTAAGAAGATAGTAATATTCTCATGAGAATGTAGAACCTTTTGCACCTGCACCTACAGTATAGAAGAACTCATAAATCAAATAGAAAATCATCTAAAATAGAGTGACCAACACTCAAATAAGGACAAGGAATAGTAGATAGAACACCAAAAGAAAATAGTGTAGGCTCTAACATGTAACAACATGACATGTTGTACATACAACAACATATCATAGCAATAAGGCCAAGCCAGGCAACCTTGGTCTGCATTGGAATACACAACATCAAAGGTGAACTGAATCATTGTGGTAATTACCAAGCAAATCACAAAATAAGAGAATACCAAGAGAGATAAAAATTTGAATATCTTGGAATATTTTGTTGGAATAAGAATTGAAATATCTTGTTGGAACGATAATTGTAACATCTTCCACATTTCATTACATTCTAACATCTCCATTTTGAAGCGTCTGAGCGAAACGTTCAAATAGTGTAATGTTTGTATGCACTCACATACATGGTAGTATCTAATAAGAGGGATCGTATCTTCAAAATAAATTCAAGTGTGAAAACATGAACCAGAAGCATGTATATCAAAATCTGAAGCTAAGAGCGCATAGACCAAAGCCTTAATAGTCATGAGAAAGTAGATCAAAGCATAGACATGAGTCAGAGGCAGAGAGCAATTCAAAGGTATTTTAAGTTTTTTATTTTTTGATAAGTTAAATTAAATGAGGTATAAGGTTAGTAAGTTATAAAGAGTTTTTAATTATTTTAGATATGGAGAAATAAGGCTTACTACACAGTTGATTTTTGAATTAATATAGTTTGATTATTATTAAAGGTTTATAAGGTTTATTAGGAGCCATAAGGTTAAAGTAGGAGATTATTTAATGGAGTGATAAGTAGGATTGTTTAAGTTTAAAAAAAGGTTTATTTAAGTTATTTTCCGGAGAGATAAGGACTTTAGATAATATTTATTTTCAAATAAGCTTTTTAAGTTTAAATTTTGTTTAGTATTTGAAAGATATTTAATTTGAAATTTTTGAAAGAAAAAGAAAAGTTGAATATTTGCAAATTTAAGTATTTGGGAGGTAAAAGGATTTCAACTTCAAATACTTGGAAAACATAAATTTGCAAATTTCATATTATTAGTTTCTAAAACTAGGAAGACATCAATTTTACTACTTCATAGGAACTTTGGACTATTTCAAACTTAGAAATCATAATAGATTATTGATATATATTCTGGAGCAAGTAGGCATGTGACAAGAAACAAACAATGGTTTAATATTTTTCATAAAAATAAAAATGAAAAACTAGTTTTCATAGCAGATAGTATGACTTATGAAGTCAAAGAAGTAGAAAATGTTTTAATTAATATAACAAATAGAAAATGAGTAATTAATAATATGTTATATGTTCTAAGATTAATCACTAATATTTTTTTAGTATCTCAACTTATGGATCAAAACTTGAAAGTTGAATTTAAAGTTGACAAAGAAAAAAATATCTTATTATCAAGTAAGGAAAAGTGATAGCCTCATGATCTTATAGATATAGTTTGTTCGCTCTAGAAAAAGTAATAAATACAACTTTATCAATAGGAATCTTAGAAATAAGAAAGCTTTGGTATAAAATAATGGGACATAAGTGCATCATCATTGAACAAAATATCTAAATATCAAATGGTTAAGGGTTTACCTAATCTTTCTTGGGAATCTACAGTTTGTCCAAAATGTCTAAAAAGAAAAAAACATAGTATACCTTTTGAACTACATCAACATAGAGCTCAAAAACCATTGGAATTAATATATATAGACTTATGTGGACTAATGAATGTTATTGGTATTAGAGGACACAAATATTTTCAATTATTTGTTGATGATTGTTCCAAAAAAATGTGGATATACTTCATGAAATACAAATCTGATGCATTTAGTTGTTTCAAACAATTCAATCTTCTAGTTGAAAAAGAATTTAAAAAATCATCAAGAATCTTCGTTTAGATAGAGGTGAATTTCTATCAAAATAATTTAATTTGTTTTTAGAGAAAATTCGAATAAAAAAATAACTTATTATAGCATACCCACCACAACAAAATGGTATTGCAAAAAGAAGAAATAGATCTATCATGGATATGGTTAGATGTATGTTAAAATAATCTCATCTTGTTCATTAGTATTGGGTAGAGATAGTTAAAACAATTGCATATTTGCATAGTCGATAACCTACAAGAATACTTAAGAATATTAGATCAAAAGAAGTATGGCCAGGACAAAATCCAACTGTAGAGTGGTTGAGAATTTTTAGATATAAGGCTTATATCCATATTCTAAAGCAAAAAAGGAAAAAATTAAATGAAAAGTTTATGTGCAATATATTTCTTAGTTATGATGATGAGTCTACAAGATACAAAATAATTGATCCAATAAAAAATATATATATAAGCAGAGATGTATTTGATGAAAAATATAAAATGGTATTAAAGAACAAAAAGCTAATTCAAAAACTTTTCTAAACTTTAAAATAAAAAGACTCATCAAATGAAGATACAAAATCAAAAATTCAATATGAACAAAATGAAAATACAAAAACTTCTACAAACTTATAAATAAAAGAACCTATCTGGCTTAGAAATACACTTAGAGATTAAAATATAGAGCAAATGCTATATCTTAATACTAAAATACCTCAAACTCATAGTTTAACTAGAATAAATAGGGGATTGAAAAGCTCTATAGCAGAACCTACAACAAACTTGAGGTTTTAAATCATCCAAAATAGAAAGCAACCATGGGATAAAAATATAGATCATTGTTGAAAAATAAAACATAGAATCTAGTTGAGTTACCTCCAGGAAATAAAATAGTTGGTTGTAAATGGATCTACAAGATCAAATATAAAGCACATGGTTCCCTTGACAAGTATAAGGATCGACTAGTTGCAAACAGATACACTCAAAGAAAAGGAATTGATTATAAAGAAGCTTTTACACCAACAAGAATGACTACTATCAGAACAATTTGTGCTTTAACAACACATCATGGATGGAAACTTTATCAGATGGATGTAAAAAGTGCATTTCTTAATGATCTTGAAGAAGAAGTTTATATGTCACAACCAAAAGGATTTGTAATTAAGGGACAAGAACACAAAGTTTGTAAGTTAAAAAAATCCTTGTATGGTCTAAAGCAAGCCCCAAGAGCATTGTATATACGAAATCAATAATATTTTATTGCAACATAACTTTAAAAGGAGTATGTCATGTCCAAACCTCTATACAAAAAAACTGGAAGTGACATAATAATACTTGTGGTATATGTTGACGATATAGTAACTACAGGAAGTTCAAAAGAATTGATAAATGAAGTTAAAAAGGATCTAGAAAAGGATTTTGAGATGATAGAACTTCTGCATTATTGCCTTGGTTAAAGTAATATTACAATAACATAGATAAAATATGTAAAATCCTTACTTGAGAAATAAATAATGAATAATTGTAAGCCCAAAGATACTCCTATGAAACAAGGATTGCAGTTATCTAGATATGATAAAACATATTTCGTTTCAACTAAAACCTAACATCAATTAATTGGAAGTCTCTTATATTTAACAAATATGCGATCATATATAGTTTTTGCTATAAACTCTCTATATATTTATGCAAGAACCCAAAGAAAGTCATTGGAAAGCTACAAAATGATTATTATAATATATCAACAAAACTTCAAAATATGGATTTACATACAAAAAGGATGATAAGAATTTTTTTTTACAAGGATATTCGGATTCAGATTATGCAGGATCTACAAATGATAGAAAATCTACATTAGGTTACATTTTTTTGTCTTGGTTCAAGACAAATTTCATGGTATAGTAAAAAACATGTAGTAGCACTTTCATCTATAGAAACCAAGTATTGTGCAGCAAAGGATATAGTCTGTGAAGCATTATGGTTATAGTACATACAATTACATATGAAAATAAAAATAAAAAACAACAACAATAATAATAATTTGTGATAATCAAAGAGTATTAAATTTTATCAAAATCCAATAATTCATGAATAAACAAAACATATTGAATCTCAATGTCATCTTATCAGAGATCATTTTCAAAGTCATCACATTCCTACTGAAGATAAAATTGTAGATATTTTTACAAAGGCACTGGGTTGAAGCAAGTTTCAGATATTTAGAGATCATCTATGTAGATCAAGAGAAATACACATCAAAAAATGTAATACAGAGGTATTAAAGTATATTACATTATTTAATATATGCGTCCTAAGTGAAGATCAAGAGTCTCTTCGACAAGTGGCATGATAAGAATTGAAAGGTCATTTTGTAAAACTATATTATGAGATAAAACTTCATATTTTATGGACAAGTTCATATAATGAAAATCATTGGATTACATTATTTCATAATATTACTATAAGTTTCTTTTCTATATTGTTAATTCATATCATTATTTTGACCTTATTGAATTGTGGCTATATTATATTCAATCCTATGATATTTTTGGTAGTATTAAGGCTTACAACACAAAGCAAAACTACATGCAAAGTGTGTCATTGCCCAAGAAAAAAGAGAGGACTAAATCTTAATAAATGAATATTGCTTATAACCCAAGATGTTAGTAGCAAACTGGGAGTGAGTGCAAGCCAAGAGTGTGAACAAGAATCAAAGTGGGAGCAAGGAGCAAGCACCACTTTTTGTTTTATATCTTACAAGAAAGTCAGTACATAATTCATGTTAAGAAAATTTAGGTAACATGGTAGGAAAGTCATTTTTAAATGTCCTTATTAGAAGTAAAGATGCCCTAGTGGGAAGTATGAGTGTCCTAGTTAGCGAGAAGAGGAAGAGAGAATCTATAGGGAACCTTATCTAAGTGATTATCAAGAATGAGATGATCAAGCATGGTATAATATTTCTTAAAATCAAAGGTTTAATATGTAAGTTCCATAGATAATGGCTAGCTTTTTTTAATTTTTAAAATTAGATCAAGTGGAAGTAGGGATTGAAATCAAATTACTCTATTTTTTTTTCCAAAATAATATTTCCCTATTATCTTCTCTAGTTCAGAAATAAAGGATAAAATAATGGATGGTGGCCCTTGGTTTAGGGGAAAATATTTAGACCATGGAGTGAGAATTTTTTATGGAGACAAAGACTATTAAAAGGCTCTTGGTACATATTAGTTCCTTTTTGAACTTCCTTATCAACTCATCAGTAAATATATTTTGAAGAATATTGACAATACTCTAGGGAAGTTCATCCAAGAGGGACCAACTACTAATAAGAGAAGGCATGTTGTATACACTCAAATATGTCTTGTCATGGATATTCCAAAACCTTCATTAACGCCTATTAAGATTAAATCTAAATCAAGAGAACACGATCAATAGGTGTATTATGAAAACATTACATTTTGATGTCACAATGCTATAAGATTGGTCATATGGCAAGATATTGCAAAGTCAAAAGGATGGAGAAAGAGATGGAAATTTTGGGCATGAGATAAATTTCAAATGAAACAAAGAGGTCATATCATAGTATAAGTTGGGTTAAATCAAGGACTTTCCACTCTTAAGAAAGTGGCAAGAGAAACCCCTCTACATAATTAAATAACAAATGCCATTAAAGATCACTCGAACCAACCAATAGAAAAAAAAAATATCACAAAGGATAAGGAAGTACAATGCGCAAGTTCAAATATAGGAATTAAAGGTTCAAAGGAAAATAGAGGTAAATTTTAAAGTAAATGAGGTGAACGAGGTCAAGGTTAATCCAAGTAAATATTCATTTTTCTTAAGTATCATAAATTATCTTCTTGCAATAAAAATGAAATTAGTACAAAGTGTATTCATTACACTTTACAATTTCAAGAGTAGCATAATAAAGAAATGCATATGGAACATATCCATAGAAATGTAGGGTTTCCAAGGTAACATAAGAAAGTAATTACTAGGAGGATCATCCTTGTACTTTAGGGTTTTAATGGCAACATAAAGAAGAATATGTTTATGAGTCTATTCCTTGCATTTCGTATTATTTAGGGTAACATATATCTTTAGAAGATCAGCCACATTATGGACAATATAGAAAAAATAAGATATGGATAAGACAAAAGTGTTGGTGGGAATAGAAAAATGAGAGAAAAGTCATCAAATCATAAACAAAAAGAAAAAAACTCAAAGGGATATCAATTTGGGAAACCAAATAAAAATATCAAAGTTATTCACAAGAAGTGGTGCTAAGCCCACTAATTAATAGAAAAGGTGATGATGGAAATGATATTATAGAACATTAGGGGTATGAATAAGACCCCTAAAAGAAGTTATTATGAAACTAATAGATTGTTGTAGTCTTAAGTTTATTTTTTAGACAAGAAAAAAAATTAAGTAGTAAGGAATGTAAATATGCTTTCAAAAATATTTAAAAGATGGATAATATCTTCCAATTTCTTCTATGCTTCAGGCGGTATTGCAACAATATGGGATAAATGCAAACGGGATGGACAATTGTTAGAATCAAAAAGTAATGGGGTTGCTAGACTATTTTACAAAAAAGAGGAAAACATTAAAGTTGAGGTTATAAACGTATATGCTCCAACTAAAGTTACTCTTTATGAGAGATGTTGAAAGGACCTTAGCATATTTTTATCAAACATGATGATTATTCATAATTGTGATCTATAGATTCTTGGGGTGACTTAAACACAATTCTTATGTCCTTTGAAAAAGAAAGGCGACACTCTATGATGGTCTAAATAAATGCAATATTTTGGTTCATTTTTCAATTCAAATGACGCAAATTTTTAGTTTGATGTTTGATTGAAGCCTTATTCTCTTATCTCTAATTCAAAATGGCAACCATTGGCTCAGGCATTCCTAGCTTGTAAAGGTGCAAAGGTGAAATATTATAGTAATGTAACAACTCTAACATGGTTTTCTGTTAATAACCTAGTTGAAGAAGAGGAAGTCAAACAAATTGCATATGAGCTTCAATAGTTTTATTTACATATTTTACAAGAAAATATGAGTTGGTTTGGAATCTATCAAAATATCGTTGATACATGGCCAAGTAGAGATGTGAGAATTTAGAGCAATCAAAATTTCTTACTCCCAAAGATTTCCCTTGGAAGAATGTTTGGTCACTACAGGATCTCCTTGAGGCCTCAACATTCCTTTCATTAGTAAATGTGCCTTATGTGAGAAGGATTTAGAAACATTAAACCATTAATTTCTTCATTATCCCATTGCTCACACCATTTGAGGCTACTTTTTAAAAAATACGAGAATATATTGGGCAGATCCATCAACATGGAAAGAGTAGAGGAAATGTCAAATTAATTATTTCAAAGCTAAAAAATTATGTATCATGTGGAGGATGGGTCTTGTCATTATTTGTGGAAATTAATGGTATGAAAGGAACAATAAAAAATTTAAAAATAAAATCTCAAAATTATGCCTAAGTTTGGACTTCTTGCATAATGTTTAGAGAAATTGTACTCATCATAGGAAGTGTGAAAAATAAAGGTAGCAACAACTTGGTTAGAATATTTGAACATAGATGGAAGATTCATCTACAAAAATGACATTAAAACAAAGGATATGCTTTGATCTAGGCTAAAATATCTAGAGATTGGGTTTATCAAAAAAAAATTAAGGTGTTTAATCAAGGAAAAGCTAGTGGAGGTGGTGTTTTTTAAGTAATGAAAGAAAAGTTTTTCTCATTCAAAATCATATAGAAAATTAACAACTATGCAAAGGGTAGAGCACTTCTTAATGTGATTAAAATTCTAATTGGAAACAGATGAAAATATGAAGGATTCATATATATCATTAATGCTATCAACAAAAAAGGATGTGGGATATGGAAAATATAATATTATTATTGATCTCCATCATCTATTATTAGAGGCGAACTCTTGAAAATATAAGCATATCTATAGAAAATAAAATTAGATAACAAACAATTTAGCCAATTGTGGTATTGATCTTCATCTTGGTGAAATTCAAATTTTAGAAGGCAAGTGACTAAGTTTTATCTCTTAATCAAATGATTTCAACAAGTTGATTATGAAAACATCGCATATTCAAGAAGATAAAAAATATATTTGATAGAAAAAGAAATAAAGAATATTTATAATAAAAAGAAAAACTAAATGATTTAGTTATTTTTCATAAAATATAAATTTTGAATAAAAACAAACCCCAATAAAAGCTACATATACCTTATTATTGCTTGTAACCCCAACTCTTCATTGTCAATGAACTATTCCAGTCTAAAAAATGGGACGCTTGACTTTTTAGAATGAGCTCTCCTCTTTTGAACAACTTTTTGATTTTTCCACTAGCCATGTTTTTTTTTTTGTTGAATTGCTTACTTTAAATTTTTCGATCCCATAACTAAATGATAGAATTGTTGCTAAGTATTTATACTAAATATATATACATACCTTTTCTAAGTATTTAAAGGTTAGGCTCTCAAAATATTTCCAGGAAATTAGAAGCACTTTAGAAGTGAAGCTTAAGTTGTAGGTATTTTCATAGGAATTTGGAGGACTATGACTAGGTGGAGGTTTTGGAAGAATACATGTATTTTGTATGGGATGAATGATTAGAAGTTGTTGTCCTATGGTTTGTTATGACCCTTGGACAAGGGAAGGGGTAGCAACGCATATTTTTTTGGCATTTATGGATCTTATCCAAGGTATTAACAATGTAAGAAATCAATTATACTTAACTATCCAAGGGCTTGGCAAAGAAAGAAATCTTTTGTTCTTGACGTAATAGTTAAGAACACAAATATGGGTCAATAGTACTAGGAAGTGTAATACAAATTAAAGGTGTAGCGGAGGGAGTGACCGAGTTCTTAAGGGTGACCAAGGGAGGGTTATTGGAAAGAGTGACAAGGAGAGGGTCACTGGGAGGAAAAGACAAACTTGAGGTGTTAGGAGGAGGTGAAGCCATGGCATCTAAAAAAGAAAGATGTTGGTCAAAACTATTGATATTTGAGGGAGTGTTTGATGTTTACTAAGATTTCTAGGTTGGCTTTTCTCTTTGCTTATACATACATACTGTAATTAAATAGTATGTTGCAATCGATTATTGACTCACGACCAACCAGTAGTGGTAGCAGGTTCATTCATACAATAGTAACACTTGATAAAAATCCAAAAAAATACTTGGAATGCTATTGAAAAAGAATTGTCAAAATCAGTTCAAAAAAATGATCACAATAAAATAGGTCTCCCACAAGAATATCAAGAAACTCACCTTTCAAAAACTGTTAGTTTTGACCATCTCACAGAAACAATCCCAATGGTATATTTCTTTCACAAGGATCTGGCGACAAGCCAGTATCTCTTTTAATCAGATTTGGGAAAAGAAAGTCTGGAAAGCATAGGAACTTGACCTCTATATTCCCTTAGGTAAATTCTGGGAAACCCAGCGCCTCAGATTTGTAGTGTATTGCAAGAGCCAATCGGAACCAGGGACCGAAGCCACCGCATTAGAATTCGCCCGCATCGTCGCCAGCCAGCGATGCATACGACCGCACTCCTGCGCATCGGGAAACTTGAGGTCTCCCAGCACCTCGAAGGACGTCATCCATGGAAGCAGGGGCACCAGCGCCACGTCAGCCAAGCTCATCTTCTCGCCCAAAAAAAAGGGACCCTCGGCGCTCATGGCCCTGTCCAGAGTCACAAACTGTTCCACAACTTCTTTCCGCGCGGTCTCGTGCTCTTCCCCAAATCTTTTCATCAACTTCAGCCCGGTATCTATGAACTGCAAATAATCCAATGAAAAAGAAGAAGCATACAATCAAAATAGAAGAAAGGACGAAGAATCATTAAAGTCTTTACCTTCTTATTGATGTAATCGGCCCAGAAGCGAACGAGGGCTTTGTGATAAGGGGAATCCGGGAGCAGAGGCGGCGTAGGCCAGGCTTCTTCGATGTACTCGCATATGACCAGGGACTGCGATACGGCCTTCCCGTTGTGGAGAAGAACGGGGACCTGCTTGTACACCGGATTCGATCGGAGGAGGAGCTCGCTCTTATTGAGGAGGTCTTCTTCCACCTCCTGGAACTGGACACCCTTTTCTTTGAGAGCGAGCGCGCAACTCATTGCAAAGGGACTGGACCTTATGAGCAGCAGCTTCACTTCATTTGGAGATTCCATGTTCGAGTTTCTTCCCACTCCACACCCACCCACCTCCTCCTCTGTCACCACCACAAATAACCTGTGCCTGCTCTTTATCCACATAATATGTGATAACTAAGTAATCCCCACTGTTTAATATCTCTTGTACTAAATTAATAACTCTTCTCCAACTTTTAATGGGTGTTTGTTTTAATAATTTTATATTGATTTGGTAGTTGGATCTGAATGGTTTATGAGTTCTAACATTTGTTAAACTCTTTACCAATGAGATAGCAGACTTAAAGGTAAAAGCCTTTAATTTAGGTGGACAAAAAATTTAAACCTTAATTTATAAGTAAAGACCTTAATTTATAGGGTAAAGATAAAATTAATTAAACTTTGGAATCAGGACAGCTTACCAACAAATACTTGGTCACTACCAATGGCTACAGTTCCATTATAATAAAGAACCTCTACATTTTCATTGTATTAAGGTTTAAACTGGATCCCATATTTTCAACTTAAAAAATAAACTTTTGAAAGAATAGCCTTTTTCTTTTAAATCAATTTAATATTAAACTATTTAATACTATCTAAATTTAAACTCTTAAACCAAAAAAAATTAAACCAAAAAAAAAACTTATTGACATTCCTCATATGATGTTAATTTGTTTTTTAGAGTGCACATTCATTGGATTACTTGGGTGTTGACCACATCCATTGGGGATGTTCCACCCAGGACTGGCACGTCGGGCTAAAATTATAAATTTAAAAGGAAATTTGTTCAATTTTTAAATGTACTTTAGGTTTTGGATTTCTAGCTAAACGTAGACGTGCACGTTGTCCATGAGTGCATCCCTGTCAAATTTCTTAGCCACATTATATAACATGGTATGGAAGAGATATTGCAGGCAATTATTTTTACGAAAAGTATTAAATTTATTAAAAATTTATACTAAGCTAAAAATATATAGTAGATATAGCGTTTTGAATTTAACGAGAGTATAATGAGGTTTTCACAAGAATGATTTTTTTTATTTATTTAATTAGTGTGAGAAATAATAATTTATAATTTTATTTTTTTTGGTAAAGGATAGGTTAAAAATAAGTTGGTTGGTATTATTTGAATGTTTTGTTTTATTGACTTAATTTTTATTGAATGGATTAAAGATTATAAAAAATATTTATAAAAAAATTATAATGTTTGTTTTTTATTATTATTTGGTTAACCTGAGAAACTCTTACGATAAGGTGGGATATCTTCATCCTACCATGATCTGTCACAAAGGAGAGAGTTGAGCTTATCAATAAAGAATTTAACATGCAACCACACACTCTTGAACCTCACCTTAAACTGTTGCACTATCTCTCGAAAACAAAGAAAAAAAATTATAATATTATTTTGACAAGCATTAAAACTTATAATTTTTATTAATTTTTTATTGACAAGTAGGGGCATCCCTTAAATTTCATCCCTGCTTGCACTTGACTAGTTATGGGCATTGGCCTTTATCCACATTCATAGGGAATGTCACACTTAGACTTGAAATATAATTTATTCAGTGTTTATTTAACATTTGATAATTATAATGTATTATTTAACAAGATTTAAATTGAGTTTGATTTCTCAAGAGTATAATTTTTTAATCATTTAAAAAAATATATTATAATTTTATTATGTTGCATTTAAATTAGTATTTTTTAAGGTTTAGCTAATTGCCTTTGTTGTAATGAGGACAAAAAAATTCAAAAAGTTGTTTCATATTTTAATGTTATATCTTTATATAGAGTTGTCTGATTTAGACTATTCTTACGCCATTTTATGTGAAATTTGAATATCTTTAAAATGAGTGGTCATACGAAAGAATCCAAGCAGTATTGAAGGATATACATTTATGTGAAGATAGCCTTCTAGAATGAGGGTAACATTAAGGTAATTTTTTTAAAGAAAAAATATTTCATTTTTTAGGAGCCATATCTTTGTAAAGGGTTGTCTAATTTAGGTGATTCTTGGATGAATTTATGCAGAACTTGAAGATTTTTATAGTGAGTGGTCATATGAAGGAATCTGAGTAGTATTGAGGGAGATACAACCCTATGAACTTAGCCATCCAAAATAAGGGCAATAACGATTTTTAAAGTCATGAAAAAATAGAATTGCATATATCAATCAGCTAGGGTTTGGATTAGAGGAGGAGCAATGAAGTACCAGGGCATCAATGGGGCAGGACATTGTATCTAGGTATAGAATATTTTTAGCTAATTTTAATTTATTTCTTCATTTTCTTTGAATTTTTGTATGTCGATTATTGTAGATCTATTTTCAAATAATATAATTGCTATAGGATATACTGGTAAATTTTTGTGGATATTGAGTTATAGTGTTCTTCTCATGGAATGATTTACAACTAAATTTTTAGAATCATATCTAGTAGTAGAGGTTACGAAGGACCTCATAGAGCAACAATATTTTTTGCTAAAATATAAGACGGTCATTGGTAATTTTAGTAAGTCTTGGCTAGGGGTTTTGGATCTGATAAAATGGATTGATAGGAGATGGAATTCTCTACGAGTGAGTCTAACATTTCTTACCAAAGGTTTCTTCTTAGCCATTTTCTATTCTAGGGAGGAAAGATATAGAATCCTAAAAGAGAGTCCTTGGTTTATGGGAAGAGGAATACTCTTCCTTACCCGTTGGTTTGAAGGTTCTGCATCTAAAAATGTAAATCTATCCCTAGTACTAGTTTGGGTTAGGATATATGGGTTACTCATTTAATTCTAGGAAAATAATACCTTCAAGGCAATAGACAACACTTTGGGAGAATTCCTTGAAATTTTAGAAACTACAAAAGATAGAATCTTGGCTAATTATGCTCGGATATTGGTCATGATTGATATTAGTAAACCTTTACCAAAATTAGTCATTCTTAAGTATGGGGATAGGTTGTGGACCCAAACCATAAAATATGAAAATATATCTTTTATATTTAGAAGGTGTCATGAGGTGGGGCATATTGAGAGAGCATGCCTTAAGAAGAATCCAGTAGAAACATATGTAGAAATTTGCAAGAGAAACTTATAGATGAATATGGATGAGGATGGTTTTCAATTTCTAAAAAATAGGTCCAAACAGATGAAAATAAATAAATAGTGGGGACTAGTAAGTAAGGATATTGGAAGGAACAACAATTCTTTTGAGGCTTTAACCTATGAATAAAAATTAGTTTAGAGCTTAAAGGACATGCTATAACAAGATCAAAATCTTAACAAGGAAACATCTACTTAGTCTAAATTTGATTTAGGGATGAACATTCTTGCTAAACTTAAGGAATGTACCTCATCAAATTTTAAAGACTCTCTTGAAGTACCATGTCCTATTCATGAGAAGTAAAGTGGTAGAAAAAATACAGTGTTAGATGTTAATACCTCTACCATTAACAAGAAAATACCAAAAAATTAGCAGGTAAAATCAAAAGCTTCCTTAGCAAAGCCAGGAGAGGATGTATCTAATGAAAAGAAAATCTGTGAAAGAATATTTAGGAATAGAACTAAAAATAACTGCTCCCAATACTAGCAAGAAAAAAACCTTCAAATTATCAAGAGAGAGTCAGGGAAGCAAGAGCAAACATAGAGAAAGGAACACAATCTAAGTTGGTTGAACTTCTCTTTAGTAAATAGAAATTGAAACTGGTAATTCATAAGAGGGGCCAAAAACCCCTCATAAGACATGATTACCATATCATAGAATATGAGGGGTGTTAATGCCCCATCAAAGCATAGGTGTATCAAGGACCTTTGTTTTAGTAATAATCCTAATATTATTTGTATCCAAGAAGCTAAAATTAACAAAGAAATAAGTTTCTAAAACTATGAAAGCAGTATGGTCAAGATGTGAATGGGATGCTATGGATTTAGAAGTGATAGAGGGAATTCTAACATGTTAGAATCCAATTAAAGCCTCCTATGAAACCATTCATAAAACTAGGCATTGGATAGACTCATTAGTCACATGGTACTTTACAAATATGTGTTTCATCCTTATTAGTATCTATGGACCTACAACTCAGTTAGGAATATCAGAAGTATTGAGTGGGATTAAAGCCTTTATAAGAGGTAAAAACCAATAAATCCAATTTACGAACATAGGAGATTTTAATGCCATAACCAAGTTGGATGAATTTTTTGTAGGAATTAGGAAAATAACCCAAAGTATGAAATATTTCTCAAATTTTATTCAAAACAATAATCTATGGGAGGTTGAGTTTGAAGAGGACAACTATAAATGGACCAACAATAGGATAGGCTAGAACCTAATAGCAAAAAGTAGGGACAAATACATGCTCTTAGATCAATGGCTAGATGAAGGGACTTGTGCTAAAATTAAAACCTTGATAAGAATTGGTTAATATCACTAGCCAATAAGAGTTTAAATGGTGACAAGTGAATAAAAAAAGATAATATTTTAAAATGAGTACATATGGGAAGACCATCCTCAATTTTTTAATATGCTAGCACAAACATGGAATTCTTCAAGAAACAATGGGTTGTATACAGTTCCAAAATAAATTGAATCAAAGACATCTAGATTAAAAGAATGGAACAAGAACACTTTCAGAAATATTTTTAGAAAAAATAAGAACTAAAAGAGAAACTTTGAAAATATCAAAAAAATGAGCACAATAATCCAAGCTCTAAGGAAAGGGAGTTGCTTAGTGAATATCATACTATTTTGAGTAAGGAAGAGTATATTAGAATTGAGACAGACTTGGTTAAAAAAATGAGATAAAAACATAATTTTTTTTCATAGGATGACATTAGTATAGAGATCAATATCTAGAATTAGTAGAATTATATTAGTATAAGGGGTTTGGATTGAAGACTAGAGTGAAATCGGAAAGGAGGCAAGGCCTTTTTACCAGAATATTCTAGGATTAGAGGAGATTTAAGTTCTTAATGATAAGCTACTATAATAAGTACCTTCCATTATAACAAATGAAGACAATAGCAAAATAATGGAGCCTATTACTATGGAAGAAGTTCATTCAAATATTTTTTCTTTTGATAAGGATAAATCCCTACGTCCATATGGACTCTTTACAATATTTTATCAATATAATTGGGAAATAGTGAAGGATTCTTATCGGTGGCAATAGAACAGTCTAGGGTAAAACAATACATACCTTATAAAATAAATGTTACATATATTACCATGATTTAAAATTAAAGGATGCATAATTTTTTGATTCATTCATGCCTATAACCCTATGTAATATGACATAAGATAGTCTCCAAAGTGATGGAAAATCAATTAATACCACTATTAGACAAAATTATTTTAGAAGAGCAAGAAGAATTTTTGAAAGGGGGACAAATTCTATACAAGATCATAGTAGCTCATGAAATAATGCATTTAGTAGCTTCTAAAAAAGAGAGAGCAATGATTTTAAAACTTGATATGAATAAATCCTACAATAAGTTTAAATAAAACTTTATTTTTATAGTATTAGAAAAGTTTAGATTTGGGAAGAAATGGGTCAGAAGGATAAAATCTTGTGTCTCTATAGTATCATATTCAGTGCTTATCAATGGGCTAGTAATAGAATCATTTAAAACCAAGAAGGGTCTTAGATAGGGAGATCCTCTATCACAATATTTGTTCATTATTATGGCAAAGGTATTAGGAAGGAACCTAAAGAATACATACATATATGGGCTAATTAGTATATTTAAGGCTACTAATAACATCAACAACATCACCCATCAACAATTTGTAGATGATACAACCCTTTTTAGGAGGGCAAGGAAAAACAAGGCTAGAGGTTTGAATAACTTATTAAAGGAATATGAAAGAGTTTCTGGGTAGAAAATTAATAAGACAAAATACAAAATTTACTTCCTAAAAACCCCAACTAGAATCAAAATAGGGATATTCATGTTACTTCAAATAGAGTCAAATTTTCCAGCAACATATCTATGGATGCCCTTATGTTAGGGGAGAACAAGGATAGAACTATGGAATCCCATTATAAGTAAAGTTTAAAAATAAACTACCAACATGGAAAGGTAGATAGTTATCATTAGTATGAAGAGTGCAACTAATTAAATAAGTCTTTCAGGTCATTCCAACATATTATATTTCATTGATCAAATGGTATTAGCTTAATCAATTAGATTCCTCAACATTAACATAGGAGACCTAGGTTCAAGTCTTGCCAAGTGATACATAGATAATATCTAATCTTTGTTGTAACACCACTATATGGTGATGATGTAATAAGAGTGAGACTCTTTTCAATCTCATATAACCAGTTAAAAAAACACATTATATGTCCTTTTATATTATGCCAAAATTGGTAGATATTTTTTAATCTATATTATGCAGATATTTTTGTGGTCAGGATTACATGATAAAAGGATTTTTCCTTTGGTGAAATGGAGTAAGGTGTGTGATGATAAAACTAGAGGATATATCGGCTAAGATGAGGTATCGGTTAAGAGTTCTTATGAATGTAAACTTAGCTCTAAGGGGGAAAGTAATTTGGAGATTGTACAAAGAGTCAAATACAATGGACAAGAATTCTTCTAAGTACATTGATCCTAATAATCCAAGCTTAATATTTATTGCATTCTCACTACTAGATGGTTCTACACTATGAAATGGTTTACAAAATTTAATTTATCTAGTGGTTAAATTTCTAATATGGATGGTGGAAATTGAAGAAAAAAATATTTGGATGAATACTTGGTGTGATAAAAGACCACTCAATCTCCCGAAAGTACTCAGAAAGGAAAAGTTGTAGCCTCCCCTAGAGGATTAGGAAAAAGTAACATGGAGGAAGCATCATGAAGGAATCCAAGAAGAGCTATTGTGGGATAAATAGGAAGATGGTTGAATGGGACCCCGATATTCACCTTTGCAAATAATATTAGCATACTTTCTAGCAACCTAGTGGAGGGTTGTGGTATCCTTAGAGGAATCCAAGAAGCAGTAAAGTTAGGTTGGAAAAAGGTCCAAATAGAATCTTATTCATAAGTCATGATCAACCATATGAATAATCCAAGGGAGAATAGAAAGCTTGATTGGATACTAAGGAGAATTGTAGAGAATATTCAAATTGGTACAGATAGGCTTTCTTTTATTGAAACACAATCCATCCCTACAAAACAAAATAGAGTTGTAGATGTGATGGTCAACTGGGATCTAGACAAATACAATCTCATTTATTATAGTTATCCCCCTAGATGGTGGGCAACAAGAATTATGGAATCTCTTCTTTCTATTCTATCTCTTGATGGTAGCAACATTATATGTATTTAGTTATATAATTTACTATATTAGGTTATTTCTATTACACATGGGTTACTATAGTAGATCAATTGATAGAGAATGTAGCACTACATCATCTGTTAAATCCTAGATCAAAATCCTATTTACGTGGAAATATAGGTGATGTACCTCTTCTATTTGAATACCTTAATATATTTTTTTACCAAAACAAAAAAATACCACTCAATATGGATCCAATTTTGAAACCATGGATGAGATTACTTCAAGATAAATAGGGATAGGGTTTCAAACATTATGTAAAAATATAATAAAAGAAGATACAAGTGGAAAGAATATTTTTTATAAGTATACTAGATATTGTTGCTAGGAGGCAATTGAGCAGAAATATAACAACAATGATTATTCTAAGGGGAGCCAAGGATAAGTTAATTTGGAATTTGAATCTCTTAGGAGAATACATAGTAATAATAAGATATAATGTAAAGTACCAATAAAATAAGAATATTGTAAGAATATGGAGATATATTTGGGATAGCTCAAGCATTCCAAAAGTCAAAATATTTGTATGGATAGTAGGTCATAGGAAAATTTTATCTTGGGATAACCAAATAAAAGGGGATTTTCATGGCCCCTTATAATACGTTATATGTAAAAATGAGGAGAGTATAAACCATTTCTTGGAAAACTAGTCAACATTCTGGGAATTATGGTAATGGATTCTTAATATATTTGCTAAATGAATGGTAGAATTGAATAATGGTTAAAGCAATGTCAAAAAACTTTTAAAATTGAGGCATTACAAACAATATAGGATACACCAAAAGATAAATACTTTGGACTATATGGTTGGAAAGGAACATAAGAATATTTAAAGGAAAGGAAAACAATTTAGAGGTAATGAAAAGCTATAGGGTGTCTAAACCAACCTTATCAACTCACACAATCCCTAATCTTGAAGCAAAGAGCTTTGATAGATGGATTCAAGTCATCAATTGGAATTATGATGGTGGGTACAAGAAAATAAAAGGAAGGCAAAAAATATAAAGTGAAAACTATTGAAAACAAAGTTAGTCAAATTGAATTTTTTTGGAGCTTCTAAAGAAATCCAAGAAGATTAATTAAAAATAATATGGGTGATATTTTATCACATTACGCTTTCAGTAGTGCACTTAAGACAAATAATGAAGCTAAATCTTGGGAAGCTTTGAAAGGATTAAAAATATGTAGATAAATGAAATGGAATAGAGTATGGATAAATGACCATTCACTAATAGTAATAAATGTAATTTTGAGGAAAGCAAAGGTTGCATGGAACATACAAGAGATCATTGGGAAAATTCAAGTCCTTGCTACAGATTTTAAAGAAGTTAAGTTTACACATACATTAATGGAAGGTAACAAATGTGCAGATAGGCTAGCCAATAGAGGGGTTTTAATAGAGAATTTGTGAAGTTAAATTCTCTTTTCCAAGGTTAAAGGAAATAATAATTTTAGTTGAAGATGAGAAGAAAAATTTGAAAGGAGCAAGTTTAAAGTAATGTTCTAGAGGATTACACAATGTTTTAGGGGATCAATTTATAAATTAATGCATTGGAGGAAACTAATAGTCTAGATTTGGTAAAGCAAACTATGATTTCATGAAGCAAGTAGAAGTTTTGTATGCTGAAACAAAAGAAGATGATATCATATGGACTTCATGGTTGAATGGATTATTTGAGTTGTTGGTTGTTGGTTGGATTATGAGACAAAGTATGGATTGGAACTTTCAACTTTTTGAGACTACTAAACTATTTATTAAAATAATACCATTATGATTTGTTAAAATGTCATTATAATATGAATGAGATTCATTTCATAACTTATTAAAATGTTTCCTTAATTGGTTGTTTGGGATTAAAATGAATTTTTCTTGTATTATATAATGATCTATAACTTAGTTATTATGCATATATTTTATGATAATATTTAATCATGAACATTCAATTTTTTCAGAATTCTAAACTATTTATTATAGTATTTGTGGTTGCACTTATGCTTCAATAAGGAAACTCACATTGTAGAGTTGGTAAAGCAAACTATGATGATGTGAAGTTTTATAAATAATACTCTACTAAGATGCAATGCATAGACAATAGAGATGGATTTTTGGTATTGTAAATGCTACTGCAGGAAAATGTTAAGAAGAATGATGCTAAATTATGGAAAATTTATATTTATAAATAAAATTGAAGAAGATCCAAAAAATGAAAATAAATAATTTAGAATTTTTATGAAAAGGAAGGAAACTAACAGTCCAAATTTGGTAAGGTATACTATGATAACGTGAAGTTTTTAAAATATTAATCTACTTAGATGCAGTGCATAGACAATATAGATGGATTTTTGTTATTGTGAAGGTTGTTGCAAGAAAATGTCAAGAAGGTTGCTAAATTTTGGAATATTTGTATTTATAAAGAAAAATTAAGAAGATCCCAAAAATAAAAATAAAGAATCTATATAATTTATGAAAAATATGTAGATATATAGTTATAGAAACTCAATTGAGATGAGAATTGAATATGTTTGTAAACTCTCAAAATTTAAAGGAGAGATTTGTGATTTGTCAAGGGTGGGGGACCCGAGTACAACATATTTTTCTCAAGCAATATATATAATTATTTTTAAATGAGTGATCACTAACTCTTCATAGCATTTCAAATCTTACTATGAATTTTTCTTATATGAATAACATAATCCTAATAAGAATGCATTTTACTATATAACTTATTTAATTTTATAATTTTATTAATTTACATTAAATATTATATCTTATGTTGTCAAATACTTGAAAAATAATTTCATGTTTTTTGTATGTGGCCTTATACCTCTAAGTTACATTTCCTTTAAAAAAATTATGTTCATCTTATAATATATAACTTATACAATCATAGCATTCCATAAAACCAATTTGGATATAGCATTTTCTTAAATCGTGTTAAGGCCTCCTCAACCTATTTTGTGCACACCCAAAAGTTATTGATGTCAAGAACATACAACCTATTTGCATGTCCTAATTTGAGTTGAACATTGATCTTTGGTGTAAAAGCTTAATAAAATCACCTTTGAACTTATCATAGAGGACAACATATATCATTGTTGTTAAAGAAAAATTTTATAATTTTTAAAAATATTATCTTAATTTACAAATTCTAACAAATTTATTTTTCTATGTAATTGGATCAAAAGGGATTAATAATATACAATTTATTAAATAAAATTTCTCAAAAAAAAGAAACCTAGTTAAGTACAGTGTTAAACATACATCTCTCACTCTTTCACATCCACATAGATACACATGGTGGAAAAATATTCTTTGTTATCATACAAGTGTTTCATATACTTTAAAAAAAGAAGCTCATTTAAACAAAAGGAAAAAAATATTCTTATGTTGAAACATGATAGTTTTTTAGATGTGTGTTTGCCATCTAAACATCCATGTCATATATACCATTACTTATGGTAGTGTTGCATTATTTTATTCCTCTTATTCCATGTTGGAATCTAAACTTGGCATGAGGTTATTGGTTATTGGTTATTGCCAATGAGAGTGTCTCTAGGGTTTATGACCTCTTACCTTCAAAATAACTGGGAGCCTTTAGGGGATATTTCAATATTCCTCATTAGTAATGGATACTATATAGTGATTTTCTCTTCAAGAGTAGATAGGGATAAAACTTTTAAATAAAGGAAGAGAAGCTATGGAGCAACAAGTCTTTCTATGTAACCTTGGAATCTAGGAGTTAATCCACGAATGGAACCTACTATAGTAGATATTTGGTTTTGATTATATGTTCTACCAATGAAAACTAGTATGAACCAATTTTTGAGAGATTTGGCAATTTTTTGGGACACTATCTAGGATTATCCAGAGATACGATGATGGAAGCTTCAACTATTTATGCTCATATATATGTTTAGATGGATCTTAATCACTCGTTGCCAACTAAAATAGAAATATATATAGGGGATTTAACCTGGATCCAACAAATAGACTATGAAATGACCCCATTACAATGTAGGATTTATCATAGTCATCGATATCTTACGTGTTTCTACCCCAAGACTATCCAAAAAGAGCCCATCCCATCAAAGGCTAATTATAATGACCATAATATGCTTGAGAAGAAGACAAAATCTCAGCTTGTAACCTTGATCATAAATACATCAGAAGAGGGTTTTGAAACACCTACGAGGAATAAGAAACAAAAGAAGAAGTTGACTCAATCAAACCAAACAAAAGAGAGAAACCTAAATAAGTATGAAATTATTAATACCCTAATGGAAATGGAGAATTAGATAGCTATAATGGGGGAATCCCAAGGGGAAAACCATCCTTCAAAAATATAGTAGTCGAGTAGAGGAAAACTCAACCAACATTGGAGACCAATACCCAACCAACCCCAAACCATATTTCCATAATAGCTTTAGATAACCTCAATATTGTTATGGTCTTGGTTGATAGGGATGTCTCAATGGAAGATGGGGATAAATACAAAGGTAAGCCTACTCTTGGAATTCAACAAGCAGATAAAAGATAAAAAAAAAAACACCTAACCCAAGAGTGTAGGAAGAAAATCAAACTAGGAGTAGTTGGCAATGGAAGTTGATCAACTAGTAAACTAGGGGAGTGTAAAGCATATTGATACTTACTAGGTTTTGAGTTCCTAATGATTGTACGATCATGGAATATTAGAGGCTTAAACAACATGTCTCATCAAATTGTTTTTCACTACTTAATTGAAATTCATTTAGATTTCATTCTCCTTCAAGAGAAAAAAATATTCATTACAAGTGATGAATAGAATAACTAATAAAATATGGAGAGAGGTAGAGCATATGGATATAGCATCGTAAGGTGCTTCAAGGGATATAGTGACT
Source organism: Wollemia nobilis (assembly GCA_028583015.1). Taxonomy (NCBI): domain Eukaryota; kingdom Viridiplantae; phylum Streptophyta; class Pinopsida; order Araucariales; family Araucariaceae; genus Wollemia; species Wollemia nobilis. The sequence goes on from JAQPPZ010003013.1 coordinate 708,858, forward strand.
TTGGGGAACCCTTTAAATTGGAAAATAATTGATCATGTTGTAGGAAGGGGGGCTCTTACATCTCTCTTCAATATTAATAATTTGGGAGAACTTTTGTTGATTTTAAATTTCTATGGTTCAATTTTTTTGGGGAGTAATGCCGCCAATGGGTAGTTTTACAAGAAAGTAGGATAGGAAAGGAATAGGTGAAATGGATAGTGGTAGGTGATTTGAATACTAAGATTTTAGATAGGGATCAAGAAGGGGACAACCATATTTGTATTAGGGGGGAAATATATGATCTCTAAAGTAAATCAATTCAATTTGATTGATGTCCAATATGAAGGGCCTTCTCTTACTTCGACAATTAAACAAATGGAATTTTCAAACAAAAGGATAAAGTAATATAGATTCTTGGTGTCTAGAGAGTATTTTTGTGATAGTCACTCAGGCTAAAAATCCTTAGTTATATAGAATCAAACCACTTTCTAATTCTCTTGAAATGGGATATAGGCCATAAATATTTCTCTAGACTATTTTGGTTTGAGAATTTTTGGCTAGAAAAGGAGGATATTAGGGATGAAATCCTTGTTTGGTGGGATAAGGGGTGCCTTGCCCATGGGACAAAATTCTTTAAAGTATTTAAATAAATCCAACATGTCAAATCCCAACTCAAATTTTATAAAATAAATAATAAATCAAACTTTCAACTTTAGCAGGTTTTTCTTGTTGCTAGGATGGAGGAGTTGGCCACACTCTTCTAAACTAAAATAAGCATAGAAGACTTGAAACATGATGATGAGCTGGTCAAAAAAGAGTTAGATAGTATAGACAATTAGTAGATCTATTGGAAATAAAGAGCTAAAACTTTTTTGTTGCTAGTGGGGAATGTAACACTAAGTTCTTCCATTGTTTGACCTTGATAAGAAGACACTCTAACACATTGCACAACCTAAAATGCCTTCATGGTAATGTGATGGACATTAACTCAGGTATGTAGAAAGCTACAAATATCTACTTTGAAAATATTTTCTTTGCTTCTACCTATCCTAATATTTTAGTGCAACAAGAGATACTTAATTGTAACCCACATATTATAATGACTGAACAAAACCAAACCCTCTTTAGAATTGTGGATCTAGGATTCTAGAGGAGGTGAGAGAGAGAGTTTTCAACATGAGAACCGCAAAGTTCCTAGGCTCTGATGGGTTCTCGATTAAATTTTTCTAGGATTTTTGGGATGACATAGGGCAAGATGCAACTAGGGTAGTGGAGGAATCTCGTGCAAATAAAAGCATATTATAGGCTATGAACCAAAATTTCCTTGTTATGATTCCTAAAGTGGGAGAGAAAATGGATTTGTGATTTGTGATTTTTCAAGGGTGTGGGAACCCAAGTACAACCCCTTATTCTTAAGCAATATATATATATATATATATATATATATATATATATATATATATATATACTATAATTTTTAAATGAGTGATCACTAACTCTTACTAGGAATTGTTCCTATATGAGTAACATAATCCTAATAAGAATGCATTTTATTATATAAATTATCTAATTTTATTATTTTCCACTAAATATTAAATATTATCTTATGTTGTCAAATACTTGAAAAATAATTTTGTCTTTTGCATGTGTCCTTATACCTCTAAGTTGCATTTCCTTAAAAAAATATGCCCATATTATAATATGCAACTTCTACAATCATAACATTCCATAAAACCAATTTGGATATAACATTTATTTAAATATTTTTAAGGTATCTCCGTGAGTGTGGTCTACCGACAAGGACACCACTTGCATTATCGGTGATTGGACTGGGGTTCAATCCCCATGGTGGATGTGTATAAGAAGTATTACTCCATATATATCTATATATATATATATATATATATATATATATATTTAAGGTCTCCTCAACCCATTTTGTGCACAACCAAAATTTATTGATGTCAAGAACATACAACCTATTACTTATAAATTAAAATGAAGTGATGTAGGTAAGTTAATAATCCCTTGATAAAGTTAAGCATACAACCTATTTGCATGTCCTAATTTTAGTTCAATATTGGTCTTTGGTGTAAAATATTAAGAACATCACCTTTGAACTTATCATAGAGGATGTAGACACCTAAAATGCATCATCTTGAGGAGGCTCTCAAACAGTCTCCTTACTAACTCATACAATCCATCTTGGGTAGCCTAAGGGTTATTTCAGTGATTTTCTCTAGCAAAAGGTAACATTACCCATTGGAATCCTGACCGTCTTGACTCGATATGGTCGCGCAAAACCAAAAATAAAAAAATAGCTGGCAGTGAAACTACCTATCAATGCAACACCTAAAATCACACTGGTGCTAAACACCCTATAGACAGTAGTTACATTTATCGCATGCAGTCATTTGGTGGTAGCCAATCAGGCTGCTTCTGGGTGGCACTTGTCACTCTCCATGCATTTGCCTCAGGAGCCTATATAATGGTGCCCTCCCTCCTTGTTTTAATATCCCACGATTTTCAAATTTGAAGCCACGAAGTGCTGCTAAAAATTTACTAGGTTCTCTCATTGCCAAAAACCAATGCTGCAAGATTGCCATTCTATATTTTAAGCCGCCTTCTCCTCCCTCATGCAATTTTTTGCATTACCTCGGTGATCATCAACATCCTTTTACTCACTCTCATGCTCCTAAATATCTGCTTGAAATGATATCCCACATTGCCCAAAATATTGTTCAAACCTAGTTACACTGATGCGTAGACCCTTGATAGTGACCGTATTACCCCGATATGGTCTATAGATAGAAATTATCTTGATCCAATATGGTCATGGTCAAGTGATCAATTCTCAGTATCTTATTGTGTATTAGCTTAAATATTTACATTATCATCATTTTGCACTAGTTTATATTTTAGATATACATGCATACATTCATTTTCTATTTACTTTTGCATTTTTAGATTTAATACGGGTTCAACCTCAATGGGCCCCTCATATGTTATTGATCCACTTTTTGTCTTCTTTGTGTGAAGGTTACAAGGTTCAAAGACAACGAAAGACTCAAGATTCGACTCTCGCATGGTAGTCCCAGAAAACCTGCTCCTTGACAATTGTGCTAGCATGAAGATCTATATATTGTACCAAGAGACTTTATTTATGATATTGTAAATATTGTATCATCGGTAAAAATTTCCTTAGAGGGGATCTTATTGTAACACTTTGAAAGACAAGCATAAATACAAAAGATTCATTTATTTGTTCAAATCATCGTGTTTCATTTGTGTTTCTTTTACATGGTGTAAATTTTTATCCTTAAAATGGTGATCATGGTGGGACCTAGTCCCTATTTTTCTAATGCACATTTGATCTAACTAGCTATTGATTGTCTCTATAATTTGCAGGTCCTCAGTCTTAACCGTCTCGACCTGAGATGATCTCTATCTAAAAAATTGTCTCAGCCTAAGACAGCCCTTGACCTAAGTTAAAACAACTATGGATCTATACTTCGGCATCAAATGTGGGCCTTCATGGTTAGTATCTATGTTGCTTTTGCTACATTTTTCTTACTTATAAAAAAGATAAAAATAAAAAATAAATTTGTAACATAGCTACATTTTCAATTAGTTTTAGATCTGCCAAACTACGACCATATTAGGTTGATACGATCTCTTTCTATGATTTTCTTAGGTCAAGATGATCCCCTGTTTATGATCATCTCAACAAGAGATGATCTTTGTATTCTCTATTGGTTTTCTTGCATGGCTACTTGTTAAAAGGTAGATTCTCATTTAGGGAATATTGCATTTTAAATATTACATTTTACATCAGTGAAGACTATTGCATGTTGTTTACCTTTTGCTTTTTGCAATAATAAAAATAACCCACACACACTCACAAGGCACTTAAACATCGATCAGTTGTATTTCATCATTAATTATCGATAGCAATCACGTGGTGTAGTCTTTCATCTCCCACTGTGGATTGGCCCCCTACACACCATAGTAGCTCTTGTGAGAGGTTTTTAAATTTCATCACCGAAGAGCCCTCTACTTTTGGATGCATCCTAGAGTAGGTTAGGTTTAGATACCCTTTAACCATGGGGCTTAATAATTAGTGGAATGCGACTATTATTTTTTATCCAAGCTTGCCCGAGGGTGAAGTGAAATCTTGACTACAAGTAGTAGGATTTAGACAATGTGGCTCCTTCTTTGAGGGGTATTTTATTTCTTTAGGGATACCTATTACCCATATACCATCATAGGAAACCATTTGGACCATTTTATCACATTCCTCGATAGAGGTTGTGCACAAATTACCTTTCAATGGTGTTTATTCCATCCACCCTAGTCATAATAGGAATAGGATTTTGAAAAAACACCAAAAATAAAAACAATATAAAAACAAAAATTAAAAATAAAAAACAAAAATATATAAGAGAGAAGGAATGAAGAGAAAAGAAAAATCAATAAATCCTATCTACACATCACTCATCCCATTTTCATTTCATCTAAAACTACCCATTTTACCCATCCCACCCATTCATTTCTATTTAATTTTCATTTGGTTCATTTCATAAATAAATAAAAGTGATGATTTTCATCCTTATCTTTCTTGTGCTAGCTCCGTCGCTCTTGGATGCACCCGATGGGCTCATTGTATTGATCAAATTGTATTATAACAATAGTTTGTTACAAAAAATAAGCTCTCCTCCTTCCCGTCTTGTTCTTCTCTCATCTCACACTATGAAAATGACTATTTTTCTACAAATTTCAATATATATATATATATATATATATAGTTTGTGTGGGTGAGACCGTCCGAGACGATCGTGCGATGCAATGCAACCATCCAGGATGGTCACGTTCTAAAAAAACATGAAAATTTACATAAAAAAATCTTGGGTCGAGATGATCTTAGAATTTCACTTTTTCCTAGGGCAACCATGCTAACAATCCCATATTTATCAAGCACTTCATTGCTATCATCATTTTACATATCCTCCATTGACTCATTACTTGAGAGGGTGGTCAATCACTACAAAGTTTGCATCTCAAAATCAATTCAATAATCAAACACTCAAAAGTGAAAATTGTGATCGCCAAAGAATCATTTCCAAAAACTATCATACACCCTCTTTGTTGGGGCAAAAGCAAAAATCTTAATTAAAAAAACACTTGGTATACCTAAATCCTAAAGCTTGCAGACTAATAACGTCTACCCATGGTTGAAATCTTACCAAGATCAAATAAAGTACATCAATGTGTTGGAAGCAATGATTCAATGACATGCATCCTTTCCATGCTTGGGCATCTCATGTTGGCATTTTCAAATAACATCATCCATCATCAATCCAACCATTTTAGATCATCTATTTTTACTTCGCATTGTGCTTTCATATAAAGCATCCTAAAAAAAGGCATTTGTAGACTCCTAAAATGCATCATCTCTAGGAGGCTCCCTAAAATTCTCCTTTCTAACTCATACAATCCATATTGGGTAGCCTAAGGGTTAATTAAGTGATTTTCTCTAGCAACAGGTAACATTCCCCATAGGAAGCCTGATATTCTCGATCCAATATGGTCTCAGTATCGGAATCATCTCAACCCGAGATGATAACATAAAACCAAAAATAAAAATAAATGATAGCAAAACTGCCTCTCAACATGGTGCCTAAAATCACATGAGTGTCAAACACCCTACAGACAACAATTACATCTATCGCATACAGTCATTTTGTGGTAGCCAATCAGGCTTCCCCTGAGTGAAACTTGTCACTCTCCATGCATTTGCCTTGGGATTCTATAAAATGACACCCTCCCTCCTTGTTTTAGGATCCCAAGGTTTTTGAATTCAAATTCATGAAGTGCTGCTAAAAATTTGCCAGGTTCTCTTGCTACCAAAAACCAATGTTGTAGGATTTCCATTCTGGATTTGAAGCCACCTTCCCCTCGCATGATCGCTTGCATTGCCTTGATTATCATCAACATCCTTTTACTTGCTCTCATGATCTTGAAGATCCACTCAAAATGACATCCTATGCTACCCAAAATGTTGTCCAAACTTGGTTACACTAATGTGTAGATCCTCGATAGCAATCATATTGCCTCGATACGGTTCGTAGATAGAAACTATATCGACTCGAGATGGTCATGATCAGGTGATCAATTTTTAGTATTTTATTGCATTTTAGCTTAGATCTGTTATTTTTATCTTTCTACATTAGTTTAGATCTTAAACATCACATGCATTCATTTGCTTTCTATTTACCTTTGTATTTTTTGATTTAATACGGGTCAAACTTCTATGGGCCAATCATATGCTACTAATCCACTTTCATCTTCTTTGCATGCAGGTAATAGGACTCAAGGACAACGAAATACATTGGATCTAACTCTCACATGGTGGTCCCAAAAAACCCACTCCTCAATAAGTATGTTGGCACAAATATCTCTATATTGCACCCAAAGACTTTATTTGTGATATTGTAATCATTGTATCATTGGTAAAATCCCCTCAAAATGGGATCTTATTGTAACACTTTGAAAGATGAATATAAATATAAAATATTCATTTATTGATTCAATCATTGTGTTTCATTGCTATTTCATTTTATGATGCAAATTTTCCATCCTTCAGAGGACAACATATATCATTGTCATTAAAGAAAATGATTATAATTTTTAAAAATATTATCTTAATTTACAAATTCTAAAAAAAATATTTTTCTATGTAATTGGATCATAAAGGGATTAAGAATATAAAATTTATTACATAAAATTTCTCAAAAAAATTGAAACCTTGTTAAGTACAGAGTTAAACATACATCTCTCATTTTCTCTTTCTCACACACATATACACATGGTGGAAAAATATTCTTTGTTATGATACAAGTGTTTTATATACTTAAAAAAGAAGCTCATTTAAACAAAAGGAAAAAATATTCTTATATTGAAATATGATAGTTTGTTAAATGTGTGTTTGTTATCTAAACATCCATGTCGTATCTATCATTAATTATGGTGGTGTTGCATTGCTTTGTTCCTCTTATTCCATGTTGAGATATAAACTTGGAATGAGGCTTTTGGTTATCCATCAATCTATACTAGAAGAACCAATTGGACTTACATTTCATGCAATCAATGCTAGAGAAACATCAACCTCTATTTTCCCACCATGGGTTGTAACTAATGTTTTTTAGAGTAGCAATCCCATCAATATTATTAAATTTGTGCTTGCCTTCAATGAGTTAGGAAGGAAAAAAGTCCCACTCACTTGAAAAATAGATTCTATGGTTGAATTTATATTCAATTCCCCACTTCATCTTAATTTAAGGTCTAATATCAAACCTAAACTAATATGTACATTCCTCATTCTTGATGATTTATTTATCCTTTGTTGGTGTCCTTGTAAATAGGTGCTATTGTAATTGGATCCATAATTATTTTCCCTCTAAATTCAAAACAATCACCTAAGGGATCCTAAAAGGCATTGTGAAATTGAAAGGATGACATCCAAATTAGTTGAGTTAATCCATCCAAAGCACCTTCTTTTAGTACTATAGGAGTTAATAGGGATTCTATGGTTAATTGATGCTCTAAGCTACTATTTCCATGACTCTCTATATTTCTATCTAACAATGAGGCCTTCCTTATATAAGAAAAAATAGGTTACTTGGCCAACACTCTACCTAGTTGTGCAAGGGACAACTTGCACATTGACACTTATGCATTTATTACATTGCATGAAGTAATTAGATAACTTCCCCCTAAATTAATCTAATGTCCTAAGTATGTACCTTGGAAGATACATTTACATGACCCAAATTATGGAATATAATATATTTCTAACACCCCCTATATTACATTATTTGAGTATTGAAGACTTTTAGTCTTCAATATGGATCTTCTCCTTCATGAGCTTTGTACTCTTCTTCTACATTCTTTGTGTCCAGGTTCAGCAAGTAATATATGTCTTCATATGATGTAGAGTAAGTTGTAGCTGAAGCTAAATATTCTTCTTTCATTTGAGGATCTTTGGCTTCTTCAGAGCAATCTTAATTTGGTTTTTTTTTTTATACTTCAATATTCATATCATGGCCTCTTTTAGTATATCTCTTCTTCTTTTTTCTTCTTCTCTTCTTGTGATTCTGCTATGGTGCTAGTGAAATCTCTGCTTCATGACAAGTTAGTCTATCATCACAATAGTATTGTTCTTTATTTCCAACTTGTTTCTTGTGTTGAGTAAGTACAAACACAATTAATGATAGATAAATCATTAGACATTCTTCAAGTGAAAATATAACCAATATTTGTGAGTTCCACCATGTTGTGAAGAGGATTTCATGAAGATAGTTAATCAATGTTGTAAAACTACCTTCTTTGGCTTCTTTTAATGAATAAGAAGAATTCTCTCTATCGCTAGAGGGTAGATACTCATATCCTTCTAGAGTATCTATTAAGTTTGAGATTAGAATTATACTTCATGGAATAGTTAATCCATGATAGATCTCTGAAATAGTGATTCTTGCTATTGAAATTTGGTAGAACCTTGGCAGTATACCTTATAACTCCCTATATTAGGATATATGAAATCCCTAATTGAAGTATATAAGCTTGATTTGATGAAACCTTTATTAATATTTTAGATTTGTAGGCTTCCTTATGTCTCCCTAGTAATGAGAGTATGAACACCTAATTTTATGTTTTTGAAGAAATCTTATATCTTCCCAACTTGAAAACCTTTCATAGATATTAGTATCAAGTTTTTTAGAATGCCTTATGATTCCCTAATGATTTTGGAATATGATATAGTACTTTTGTAGAATATAGTTCAATTTATGGTTGATTTTGTAAAGTTTTGTAAAGATCAAAAATCAATTTTTCTAACACCTTTTTTCTCCTAATTGAACTAAGAACTTTTTCATTTTTTGAAGAGATTTTAATGTTGGATTCCTTTTGTCCCTTTTTGAGAAATTTTGAGACAAGAAAATTATAAATTTCCAACCTTAACAAAAAACATTTAATAACCTCTTTTTATTACCCTTAGGTTTTAATTTTTAATTTCCAAAGACCTAGTTTGATGTTGTAACCCTTATCACTCCTAAATTTGGAAAATTAGAAAATTAATAATATTTGCAAAATATTAAAGAATTTAATCCAAGTAGAATTCATTATTTCTCCTAGGTTGAGTTGCAAATATTATTTTAATTTGGTAAGTTATCCCTTATAGATTTTGCTTTCAAAATCTAAATTTCAACCTTAGCTTATAACCCTTATATCTCCAAAATTGAAAGCAATAATAAAGTTGTATTTAAACCTTACATTTTGATGCTAATCTCCAAACTGTTCAGAACTTCCTTTGGCTAGATATAACAATAGTATTAAAGTTCCCTTGGGCACTAGAATCAATGGAGATGCTTGTCTTCAATGTTGGAACGTAGATGCTGCAAAAATAGGAAGGTTTGACCTTCAAGACCATGAGCCTTTAATGCTCCTTCTTCCTTCCTTCCACATTGTGCTTGACTGGCTTTGATTGCATTTTGTTGTGTTGTAAACTCTGGACTTAGGGTATTTTTTATGGAGGAATAATCTTGAGCTTTGTGATACGTGTCACACCCATTATGTATGAGTGCTCCTTCTCCTTTTCTTAACATACAACTTTCTTGTTCAACGCATGTTGGTCACTCGTGTGGGACTTGTGGAGGAAAACAAGTGTCACCACGTCCTTGATATTTCCTATAACGTATGCATGAGGTTTCTTGAGCATTGAGAGATGAAATCCTTGTAATGTATATGTTTTAGAAGGTTGATGCCAAGTGGCATTCAAGCTCTCTCCATGAATTCCTTTCTTGTAATTCCTTCCAAGGAGAATATAGAGCAACAAGCAAACTTTTCTCTTGCATGTGGACTGATGAAATGCTATGGAGCTTTGAATGGCAATTTTGATGCTTCCTTTTGTGGATAATCTTCACCAAGTTTAAGATATTGAATGTATCTCCTTTGCTCTTTATCTTCTATATCTCCAACATGTTTATTCATGTGCTTCTTTGTAGTGTAGATAGCCGCTTGTTATGTTATCTGTCCCATGTTGGTAGAAGTAGATGCCTTCTCTGTGTAGTGTAGATGCATTCCATACCACATCGGTAGATGTAGATGTTTTCCATTGGTAGATGTGCAATATTTTTATCTATGTAAATGTAGTTTGATAATAGCCTATTTTGGGCTTTGTTTTTGCAAGTTCGTCCATCCAAGATGACCTCTTTGAGTGGCTCCTTTTGCTTGGGAAGAAGAGTGTTGATGTTCAACCTTTATTGGCTGATTTTCCTATATTTATTGTGCCTTTTGGGGCACATTCAAATCTGATATTTTGCTGTAAAAACCAGATTAGAGTAGTGCAATAAAATGTACCATAAATTGTACATAAGCCTCCTTTGATGCACCTTATTTTGCACTCCTATTTTTTTATCTGAAATTCTGGTTTTATGGCAGATTTTTCTCCTACAATACAAGGGTTTTGAGGTTGTCTTTTATGAGTAGACACCTTCCATTTTTTCTTGAACACTTTGATAACAAATCCAAGCTTGGATAATAGTATATAGAAGCTCTTTAATTTATGTAATTTTTTGCACTTTATTTTCTTGCATCCAATTTTGTAATGCTTTGAATTTGATACTTACCAAGTCTTAATCCTTGAAGCTTCTATTTATTTTTTTGGTTAGTTGTGCTCTCCAATTTTTGGAGGATTCTAACCTATTTTTTGTGGCTTCACTTGGCCACAATATATTACAAATTTTTGTGCTTCAATAGTGTCTTTAGACACTTGATACAAATCATATTTTGTGCCCTTCAAAAGCACAAGACTAATTTCTTTTGAGAGTAGTATAATAGTGCAAATAAATATAATAGACTTTATTTTTAATGCACTAAAATTTTCACCTTATCACTCCAATCAACTATAAAGATAATGCACTTAATCAATTTAATGCAACTAATCAAGAATAATCTAAAATGAATCTTCAAGAGTTATTTTGCAAATTCACTACAACTAATATTGTAGGGCTTAGTCTTCTTTTCTTTTTCCAAAGTAAATGATAGGTAGTTGATATATATAATTCTAAAATCTAATCAAATCCTAATTAATGTGCAAATGAACCTTTTCCTTTTTGCACTTTTGAAGACTGTAATCTACTTTTTCTTCTTGCAACTTTAATCCAAATAAGGTGCTCCAATGAATCTGATAAGTAATCTAATTAATGAGTTAGTTAGAACTAGTAGTTGCATACCTTTTTTAAAAGCTTATGTAGCTCCTTTTACTGCTTCTATAGAGGGTGTGGATCTTGGTGTCTAAGATCACCAATTTGTTGCTTCGAGTAGTATCTTGTAGCTTTTTGTAGACTATCTTGAATAGTTCCTTCTTAACCTAATGATGATCTCAAACTTTCTTTCATGACCCTAATATTTGGTGGCTTGTTCTCCTCTTATGGTCTCCTCCTTATGCTATATATTTGAATAAGTCTCTGTCTCTAAAGTGGTGCCTTATTATTATGAGAGGTAATCTTCAAATATCCTATATTTTATGAACTTCTATCTTCAAGTTTTCTTGTTGAATTCTAACTTCAAATAGGATCTTCTTCTCAATATTTTGAATATCTTGAGATCTTCATTGGATTATTCTTCTCGAATTTGGCACTCCATTCCAAATTCTCCTTCTCATATTTAGAACTCCTTGCCAAATTATACTTCTCTTGGGCTTGTTGCATGGCGATAATTATCCCAAATTCTTCACTATCAGGGGCTTCTCCTTGGTAGTGGATTTTTCCAGTGAGTTCCCCTTTGATGATTTCTTCAGTAAGGCTCTCCTAGCCTTTTTCTGGATGCTCGATGAGACCTTCCCAAGGTCTTTTATCTTGCAACTTCTACTGGTATTTCCTTGAGACTTCTTCAACCTTCTACTCTTGGAAGTGTTGGTGGTTAGATATGATGCTTCTAGATTTGAGTAGGACTCTCCTATTCCTTCTTCTTCTTCCAAGTCTGGAAATATTTCAATGAGATATTCTCATGATATATTTTTCTTTAGGTTTTGAATTGATTCTGAAGAAGATACTCTTCCTAAATTTCTTGTAGGAAGTCTCCCAACTCACTGAATATTCTTTCCCTACAACAAAAATATTAGTACTGAGATCTTAATATGCTTTTGAATCAAATATTCTTTTCAAATTCTTCTTTAGGATCAAGGCTTTTGTGGCCTTTATCAGTATCTAGGTTTCTATGGCATGTTCAGTATTAAGGCTTCTGTAGCCTTTTCATTATCAAGACTTCTATAGACTTTTCAGTATCAAGGCTTCTATGGCCTTTTCAATATAAATATTTATGTGGCTTCTTCTTCAAAACTTCTATGACCTTTTATTCAAGGCTTCTATTGCCTTTTTGTATCAAGGATTCTATGGCCTATTCTTCAAATATGAAGTTCTTCAATCTAGAAATGGATATCTTCAATCTCCTAACTTCACCATGGCTCTTCTATAGAAGTCTTCTTTCGAAATGTTCTTCTCTTGCACAAGGAACTAATATTTACATTATGAGAGCACGTCGACCTTCGAGAAATGAAGTTGGAGTCTCCTATATTTCTATCGTAGGATGAGTACCATGTGAATATATCCTGGATGATCTTCACTAGATGATCTATCAATTTGGTGGATTGAATGTTGAGTCCTAGTCTTCACGAGTTTTTCCTACAACTCTGTCGAAAGACTCTAGTCAAGTGCAATCTCAGTATTTTTGAAACTAATATTTATTTCAGTCCTCAATTATGACTCTCCCTAATTCTACCACCTAGATTCTTCTAAGATTTTTCATATTGGTTGGTCCATCGGTGCATCAGGTTGACAAAAGAACTTAGGCTCAATAATGATGGTGGTTTTCCTATAAACCTACATAGACTAGATCTACCGTAGCTTTGATACTATTGTTAGCTTTTGATGTAATAAGCATTGTGAGATAGCAATCAGAAGATGCAGAATGATATGAAAGAAATTAAATCTATTAGATTACTAAGACATGCAATAAATAGAAATGATATATATGAACAAAATGTAGCTATGGAGGAAATGAACACTCCATTAATAAAGCTACTAAACTACATTACACCCATCACCACTGGATGGTGATCCACACAGAACTACACTACTACCTACGAAGATGCTCTAAGCTACTATGTCCCCAAATCTCTATATTTCTATCTAACAATGAGACCTTCCTTATATAGTCAAAAATAGATTACTTGGCCAACACTATACCTAGTTGTGCAAGGGATACCTTGCACATATAAAAAATTTAAATTAACACTTGTACATGTATTACATTGCATGAAGCAACTAGATAAATTCCCCCTAAAGTAATCTAATGTCCTAAGTATGTATCTTGGAAGATACATTTACATGACCCAAATGATAGAATATAATCTATTTCTAACAATTATGGGAGAGAGATATTGGAAATGCTTTGAAAGAGGTTCAAATAACGAGACGTATTTTGAGGGATGATAATTCCATATGTTTTATGCTTATTCCTAAGTCTCATAGGATAAAGTATTTTAATGTTTTCAGACCTATTAGTTTGTGCAATACTGTGTATAAAATTTTCTCCAAGATTTTGGTAAATAGATTAAAAAATTTCCTCCCAAAGGTCATTGATCCAACTCAGGCAGGTTTTGTGGATGAAAAATAGATATTGGATGGGATTATTGTTGTGTAGAAGATCACTCATTCTATGGATAAAAGTGGAATATTGGGAATTTTTCTCAAGTTAGATATGAACAAAGCTTATGACCGTGTCTCTTGGGAATTTTTGATAAAAGTCATGCATAAATTTGGGTTCCACCAGTAGTGGCTCAGTCTTATTAAAGAATGTATTTTGATGTCTTAATTATTGGTCTTAGTGAATGGGTCTATAGTTGGGTACTTTAAGAGCCAAAGGGGGCTTCACCAAAGGGACCTTATCTCCCCCTTTTTGTTCATATTTCTTACTGAGGCACTTAGTAGAGCCATAAAAGTTAAGTCGGGTATCGAGGGTATTAGTTCAACTTTACACTCTAATCACATCTCTCATAACCAATTTGTAGATGATACTCTTTTGTCCACTGTGGCGTCCATTCCCCAAGTCAAAAATGTTAAATATATTTTGACCTTTTATGAAAATGTGATAGGTTAGATGATCAATTTCCACAAGAGTAAACTCTTTTTCTTGAAAACCCCCCTCGATAGGAAAAGGAATATTGCCATAATTTTGGGTTGTGAGATTATGACTCTACCGTCTTCTTATTTAAGGATACCCATGTTCAATGGCAAAATGAAAGAGAATCTTTGGGATCCAGTATTATATTGGATTCAAAAAAAACTTGTTGGTTGGAAAATGGCTCTTCTTAACTAGGCTAGAAACGCATAGTTAGTTAAGGCAACTCTGCAGAGCATACCAATCTATTTCCTCTCTATTTTCAAAGCCCCAATGAAAGTAGTTCAGAATATTGAACAACTTTAGAAGTCTTTCTTATGGTCTAGTTTAGAGAGTAATAAAATATTTCATCTTGTATCGTGGGAACAAGTTTGTAAAGAAATCAAAGTTGGGGGTCTAGGTTTCAAAAGGGTCAAGTGGATGAATGAAGCTTTAATGGCAAAGTAGACATGGAAGTTCTTTAAGAAAGAAAAAATTGATTGGGTGAATATGTCTTGGCTAAATATATTTCTACCAGCTTTAATTTCTTGGATGATCCTTCATTGATCTCAATATCAGCCTTTTGGCTCAATTTTTTGAAAACAAAAAGCATCATCCATAGAGGGTATAAATGGATTCTGGGCAGTGGGAATGCTATTGATTTTTGGAAGGATCCTTGGATCCAAGATCAACCTCTAATCTCCTCCCAAGAATTGGCTGAATTTGAACCTATAGCCATTGTTGTATTTGGTACCAGGGTTATGCACAGTGGTGAATATTTACAAATTAGGTGAATATTAGGATTTCCAAAATTTGAAATTGGTGAATATGAGGACCCTCGACGTCGGTCCATTCACCTAAAATTTTCAGGCCCAATTTTTTCTTAGGGTCAATTCACCACAATATATATCCAAACATAGGCATATTTATACTTGTTGGAAAGCTCTTTTCGATCTTGATCTAATGGTTATATTTTTATGAAGTTATAAAGTGATTTAATAGGTCAAATTTATCCCAAAGATGACCTTATTTTTTAGGGCTTCAAATACCTCAAATTTTGGTGTGAATATGATTGATATGATTTTCTTAGGATTCACCTTGATTTCGATTAGGATTCACCATTTTTTACAAGTACATTTTGAGTCCAACCCCTTATGCATAACCCTGTTTGGTACTAATGTGGCTATTTATATGTAGATTCAACAAGGGGTTAAAAGTTAGAAATCGCTTAGAATGCAAAATCTAAATATGTTGGAATAGAGAATTTTTAGCCTCATTGAAGACTTATTAAGGCTACAAGTTATAAAGAACACGAAAGAGGAAGACAACTTAATTTGGAAGAATGAAAGTGATGGGTTATTTTCTACTAGGTTAGCCTATAAGATTACTTTTTATGCCACAGAGGAAGTCCCTATTTTTAATAAAATCTGGGTTAAAGGTCTTACGCCAAAAGTGAACTTTTACCTTTGGTTGGCATCTCAGGATAAAATTCTCACAGTGGACAATTTACAAAGAATATGTATGATAGTTACAAATTGGTGTTCCCTCTGTAAAATTCTAATGAATCCACCAGTCACTTGTTTTTCCAATGCCCTTTATCAAGGGAAGTATTTTCTCTCCTTTTATAATTTGTGGGTGTTTCCTAGCTCATTTCAGGATGTTATTGAGTAGTGGACCTCTCCATTTGTAAATTCTATCTTATGATTCTTTTGGTCTGTTAGCCTCTCACATCTCCTTCGAGATGTTTGGAAGAAAATAAATAGAAGAGTTTTCAAAAGCATGAAGAGAAATGTTGAATCAGTATAGCTTAGAATGTTAATGATAATTATTGAAAATGTAGGGGATATGACTTTAGTTCTCAATCGTGGAGGGGTAGAAGAGATTGCTCTTTTTAAAAAATTAGTTTTTTCAATCAGTGCCATAATGATAGATATTCCAGATATTATAACCTCTGTTAAATGGCAATCTCTAACTGAGGATTGGATTAAATTTAATTTTTATGGAGTGTTAAAAGAGAATTCGAGGTCGATGAGGGTAGGTGGCCTCTTTAAGAATCATAATGGGGATATTCTTATTTCCTTTTCAAAAAAACCTGGTTCCAAAAACTTGTCATTTTGCTAAAGCTAGGGTACTATATCAAAGCACTATGTTAATGGAATCTTTGAATTGTAAAAAAAATATTATTGAAGGGGACTCCTTAAATGTGGTTAAGACATTTTTTGAGTGATCAAAATCCTAGTTGGAACATCTTTAATCTACTTAAGTAAGCTCAAATATTCTATCAAAATTTGGAGGGAATTCAAGTCAGGGACACCTTTAGAGAAGGTTACAAGAGTGCAGACTTATTATCTAATCTAGGGTTAAGCCAGGATAATCTCTCTATTTGAAGGGAGAATTTTCCCATAAAAGTTGAATAGTTTATTTGATAAGTTTTATTGATAATGTGAGCCTTTTCTATGGGGGTTCGACACATTCTTATGGATAGATCCATGTTTTGTTGGAATTTGTATCTCATTGTAGTTATTGATTGGGAGATCCATGATCTTGTGCCTTCTAAGGAGCAGATTTAGTTGTGGGTTTATATAGTCAGGTTGTAGGGAGGTTTTTTGTCCCTATATGTCTACCCCTCTATTTACATTTCTTTTGTAGGATGTATCTTCTTTGTTTTAGCTGGGTGTGTAAGGGATTTGTTAGTATGGGTTCCCTTCTTGTTTTTGAGTTGCTCTCATTATGCCCTGGTGGGCTAGCTAGTTTTAAGTCCTTGCATGGACTGCTCTTTGTTCATGCCCCTTTTGACAATATTTTAGGCTTGAATTCCTTCTTGTTGTAAAAGGTTCATGGACCTTTCAACACCCCTTCTATAATCATAAAAAAAAAATGGTTTAATCAAGATAAATTTAATAAATAATTATAAATTTACAATTTTACTTTTTGTATTTGGTTAGTGTGAGAAACCCTACGACCAATGCTTAGGTCTAGGCATCCCCATCCCACCATGACCTCTCATAAGGGGAGATATGATCTTATAAAGTTATACATTATTAATCATTTAAATTTTATCTAAGCATATATCTTATTTTAAGATGAGATTTCATTATGATAATTTTAGCTTTTTTAATATAAGAAGTCAAAGTTAAAAAAAATACATGTCAAATATATACCACCTCTTATTATTACTGGTTTTTTCTTCTTTTAAATTGGAAATATGAGATTCAAATATCTTATTATATCGTAGTTGATCATATAGTGGTATTATAACAATTTGAAAACCATGCATTTACCACTTAGCAAGATTTAAACCTAGATAAAATTATATTTATAATTATTAAATGCTTTTAAAAAATTATTTAAAAACTATGTCTAATAGTTTTCTATGTCTATTTACTAACAAGAAGATAAAAAAAAATTATTTAATATATACACCAACATTTAAAAAACAATAAATTATATTATATTTTAATATAAAGATATTAAATATTGTATTTTCCACATTATAAAACTTTATTTTTTATCCCAGAGAGGACAGCGCAACAGTTTAGGCCTTGGTTTTTCTTCGGGAGGTCCAAGGTTCAAACCGTAGCATAGGTGAGTGTGTGAGGGGGTGGATGTGTGGTGGTTGTGTGTTAAATTCCCTATTAATAAGTATAGCTCTCGACTTTACAAGGGGTCATGGCTGGGAGGAGACTGCTTAGCCCTGTGCATTGGCATTGGTTGTAAGATTTTATAACACTAACTGAATAAAAAATAACAATAAAACTTTATTTTTAATTTATATTTAAATAATATAAATAAAGACAACAAATTAGTTTAATGTAGATGAGAATATAATTAAGAAGCTAAGTAATATTTTTCTAAAATCCAAGTCAAATACAACAAATTAGTTTAATGTATATGAGAAGATAATCAAGAAGTTAAGTAGGATTTGTGTATGGATAAAATTTAATGGCAAATCCAACTATAGAATTTCCTTAGGATTTTTTTCTATAGAAAGAGGACTCTCAAAGGGGTGCAACATGGAGATTTATGTGAACAGTGTCTCTCCAAGATCTTTGTCAAATAATGGAAATTCATCATTAGGTGCTACAGGCGACCATTTACCTAGGATGGAGACTACAACATTGTCATTTCATGCCATAGAGTCTAAGACAGTAGTTGACTCAGGGTTCTTCTCTTAGTAAGGTGCATCACATGTCAATTATGGTGGGATTCACACAATTTCACTCAACAAGAAAGATAATGAGCTTGGGCCACCAATTTCTAGTTCTATTTCTCATCCCCATAGAGAGGACAAGTTACAGGTTGAGGATCTCTTCATTTCACCTTTCAGCAACATGCTAGTAGGCCCCCTATTTAATTTTAGGAAGAAATAAACCCAGCAACTAGAATGGGAGGATGATCATTTGGGGCTCAAGGGATTCTCTAGCCCTGCTCATGGATTTTCTTCTATATTTGAGCCATACCGCTACTGTGACATGCAAAACAATGTAACTCCAAGAGAGGAACACGATAGAAGTGAGATCTACAAAGGTAGTAACCCATGCTTCCATTCAATATCCCCCACCAAATTGGGTGCCAAGTTGCAAGGGGGAGCCAATGTTGGCTCCTCTTATGCCCATGCATTGCTCAAAAACCTGACTTTCAATGGTAGTAATTCTCAAACATCCCTAATAACTCAACTGGAGGACCTTCATTCCAACATAAGATAAAATAATATTGACCTCACACCCTTAGCCCATGGACCTGGAGGATCCGAACAAGGAGGTGGTGAAAAACATGTACCAAAAGAGGGAACCCTCGAATTTGGACATGTAGGAGGAAATCAAAGCTCTAAACAGATAAATCAACAAGAAAAAGAGTCAGGTACCTTTGAGTTTGAATTTCAAGATGATTTTATTGAAGAAATAAAAGAATTAGATTGTTCTATTTTTTCTAGAAGAATACCCCCTAATGAAGAGCTCAATCGATGGTTTGTCAAATTTTGAGAATCCAAGGGTTGTATGATTACCTCTCATCATCGCCTTGGTCAATCCTTTATTTTTGTCACTTTCACCTCCAAAGACTCTTGCTTAAAATCCCTAAGACTCGACACTTGGATGATTTCTAGTCAATTGGTTTTTCTTCAAAATTGGGTATTCCAATTTGACCCTAAGAATGTGTCAAACATGAAATACCCCCTTTGTATTGAACTCCATTTCTTAAACCTGGAATGCACAAAGTATTTACCTCAAATTCTTGCTAGGTTTGGAATGCCATTATTTCTCCCATCCGAGTTTTCACACTTCATGCACTCCCACCCGCGCATCTTGGTTGAGACTGATGTATCCAAGGACCTCTCGAGTAAGATCTTAGTCAAATCCCTTAGTATCATTTGAATAATGGATTAGTTATTTCAACTTTCCAAACTCATGTTTCTACTATAGACAGCAAGGCCATATGATTACAAATTATCTGGTGAGACCTCCCAAACAACAAAACCAGCCTGCTAGTACTCCTTCATGCAAGAAAAAAAGTACCTCATATTTAGCCTTTACAATATTTTAGCTCTCATGATGTAACCTCTTTCCTTGCTCATTCAGTGCCCCAAGTTTCTAACTTTGAAGTTACCTACATCTCCCTTCAACCCCCTCCATATTTTTAGGCTCCTATAGAGCAAACTCCTCATGAAATAATCAAGGAGGGTTGGGTAACCCAACATAGCAAGAAACATAGGCACAACTCATCATAGGATGCCTCCCCCCTCCTTCTAAAGGTGTTTTGAAAAACCAACACCTAGAATATAAGGAATGGATCCATAAGCCCACCAACTCTTACTCCAATAATACCTTCTTTGCCACATGTCAGTCTAAGGGAACAGGTAATTTGCATGATTATATACAATTTGTACCCATCTGAAATGCCTATGGTGCTTTAGCTGACAATATGTCAGATTGATGTCTTCAAGAATCATGTCTTGGAATGTGTATGGCATCACATTGTGAGAGTGGTGTTTTGATATTTGGACAGTCATCAAGAGAGTTTGCTCGTAGATTTTACTTTTGCAAGAAGTCAAAGATTCAGGTTTCAGGCTAAAAAATACCCTTAAGACCCTATGGGGGATTGGTGGGCCTCATGTACGAGTCATGATGAAAGGACGGGGGTCTATCCTATGCCTCCATCAATATTTGTGGGACTATATTTTATTGTTGGGAGAGGATCCAATGCATAGAGTAGTGTGGTGTACAATAATATTTGTTGGTAGGAAATTGGGTATTGCAGTTGTTTATGCATCCAATGATGCAGTTGGAAGGGCAGTCCTATGGGATTGGATGTGCTTCAATTTTCCTAAAGCAGATTGGATAATAGGAGGGGACTTCAATATGGTAGGGTGGGAGGGAGACATATTGGGGGTGGCACTCCACTCAAATAGCCAAAAGAGGCTAGATCATGGTCTAGGTTTAGAAGGGCCTGGAATCTTTATGATCCTAATTAGAACAAGAGTGCTGAAAATCATGGGGCTTGGTTTACTTGGAGTAATGTACAATGTGGGGATGCTCTCAAAATGGTAATATTGGACCACTTCTATGTAGCAAAAAATATTGATATACTCCAAAATTATTTATCTCGTCCAATCTATTTAGTGGTAACTTTAGATCATCTCCCCATTACCTTGAGTATTGGGTTTGCCCCCATAAGGAAACCCAAAAATAGTTTGTCTTTCAAGTTAAACACTTCCTTGCTCAAACGCAAATATTGTGTTAATGGAATAAACAAAGTGTGGAATATATTGCCAAGGTCCTCAGGAGGGAGAGGGTGGATTATGTGGTGGGAGGAAGCCATTAAAATAATAGTGGATTACCTTTGAGGTTTTTGAAAAATCCTAGCCTCTCTTCACAAGAAAAAAGAGAAATAATTAGAGTAAGAAGTTGACCAACTCAGCCACCACTTTAGTTAGAATATTAGTAACATCCCTTCTCAAAAGCATTTGGGTGAAAAATAGGCAGATTTAAGGCAACTCCAAGCTTATAAATCCCACGTGACACAAATCAAGGCACATCTTTAGTGGATTTGTGAGGGTGATAAAAATTCTAATTTTTTTAATACCATTAAGAAGAAGAATAGATCATAGAGGATAGAGGTTATTAAAAATCCTATATCTAACCTACAAATGTTTTTGGAGGACCTCCCATCCTTCATCCAAGAGCATTTTGTAGCCCTTTTCAAAAGTGAAGGGCTTAATACAGAAGTTGAGTTTTTAAAGAATGTTGCAAATAGTGCATATCTCCCAAAGTATTTGAAGAAGATAGAGCATTATTGGAAAAACCACTTTCATAGAATGAGCTTCATTATACCCTCCTCTCTTTGGAAAATGAAAAAACCCCATGCATTGATGGGCTTTCAAGTGAATTTTTTAAGACCATGTGGGAGACTATAGGAGCTGATTTTTTGCATGTGTGAGGAGGTTATTATTGTTGGAGGCTTTGGGGAGGCCACTAATCAAGGATTGATCGGGATAATTTCCAAACAACATAAGCCATATTTTCTTGTGGATTGGCATCCCATTACTTTACTCAATTCCTCTTATAAAATTTTGGCCAAGGCTCTGGCCAGAAGACTCCTAGTGGCTACAAAAATTGTTTACCCAAAGCAAACAATATTCCTTCAAGTCATCACATTTTGGATAATATTATTACAACTTGGGAAGGGATGGAGTGGGCTCGAGCATAGGGGCTAAAGGGACTTTACCTTAATCTTGATTTTGATAAAACTTATGATCGATTAGAGTGGCCCTTCATCTTAAGCATGCTCCACTAGCTTATTTTTGGAAATAGATTCATCGATATGGTAGCTTATATTTTTCCAAATGCTTCTGCAAGAGTGGTTATTAATACAATGGAAATATCAGTTAGGCAAGGTTGTCCATTGGCCCCCCATCTATTTGTAAATGCAGTTATTACCCTTGGTTATCTATTGGAATCTACAATTAAGGAGGGGAGAATAAGAGGTATCCCCCTTTTGAATGGCTCCCAGCTTATCAACTCTCACTTTGCAGATGATTCTATGCATTTTCCTTTGGTAGATTAGCAAAATCTTGCGAACATCCTTGAGACAGTTCACACCTTCTATAGGGCCTCTAGTGAAAGAATCCAAGAATCTAAGAACTTTTTTATTCCATTTGGATTTGATGATAAGCCAAATTGTATACCCACAACATGGAAGTGGGTGCAAAGAGGAGAAAATCCTAAGTGTTTGGGATTTCCTTTTGGTGTTGACCTTTCACCCAAATCTATGTGGGATTGGTGTATGGATAAATTTACCAAAAAATTGAAATACTAGAAATCACTAGAAATGTCTCAAGCAACTAAAATCTATATTACGGGAAAAATTTTAGCCCTCTTCCATGTTTACTTCTCTTCTCTTTTGACTCCTAGCACGGTTGGGTATGATAAGATGAACAGTATGCTTCGAGAGTTTTTTGGGCAAAATCCCTAGCCAAATGGTCTCCTAGAGCAATTATTGCAGACCAATTTCATGTGGTGTGCTAGGAATCCCCAACCTTCAAGCGCAGGGCTATGCACTTGTGTGTAAATGAATGCAAAGGGTGATCATAGTGAATGAGCCATGGAAGGTGTTGGTGAGAGAGCACTTGAAAAATCCTTGAGTGGATGGTAAATTTAGGTAAATATGTCATACACTGATGTTATTTTACAAGCCCCTTATTTCTCTATAGAAGTTTGTAATATTCTCAAAGAGATTTGGAAAGCTTGGCAATAAGTGCATCAATTTATTTCATGGTAGACACCTCTAGAGCAAGATCCTGAATATTTCATCCAGCACAACTTATGGTGGTCACCCCTCTGTTGATGCACAACCTCTTGGCATGAATCCTTGGTTTCCTACTAGGCAGCTCTTCAGAATGGGATTAATTCTAGTAGGTGATATTTGGGATTTTTCTTAGTCATCATGGAAAACTTAGAAGCAAATCCAGTTAGAATTTGACCTCTATCCTACTGATAAAGTAGTGATTATGCGGATCATTTCCATCACCTCCTAGGCACCCCAACATCTATCTTCTCCACTAGAAGCTAGTCCCCATTGGTCTCATTGGAAATGGTTTGACAATCATGACTTTGAGTAGCCAATCCTTAAGTTTTAGTACCAAGCCCTGCTTCCTATGAACTGTTAATAGTTTGCAGATATGCTCAATAAAAAATGGAACTTAAGGCTTAGTTGGGCCACTTGGGAAAGTACCTTCAAGCTTATCAACTCTACCCCAATTCAAGGAAAGTTCCAGATTCTTCTATGGAATGTAGTCCTTTAAGGTCTACCTACTCAGAGTAGGCTGAAATAGATGGGCCAAGGGTAAGGTGATTGCCCTTTTTGTGGTTTGGAAGAGACAGTACAACATCTATTTTGGAATTATGTTTGTACCCACCATATTTGGTGTGAAGCGCATCAGTTGCTTTATCCCTTACCACTATCTATGACAAAGTATTAAGCCCTATTAGGGATCAATTTTATGCCCAATCAAAAAATTCTTCTCTCCATTACCAAGGCAACTGTCATCTTTCATATATGGAAGACTTGATGCAAACCTATTTTTGAAATCGATCAAGAAGATATCCCTAATCTCTCAGTAGCTAACATCTTTGCTATTGTAAAATGCCAATTGCAATATGAGTAAACAGGTTGCACTCGTGAGGAGAAAGCACTTCAAGAAGAAATCATAGCTCTTAAGAGGTATATTCGTGAGACCTCAGCTCATAGATAAAATTGTATTTATAGATTATAGAATGTGGTTGGTGAATTAACTAAGCAACATAGCTTGGTGATGTATAATCAAACACAATTGATGAAGCATTTGGGTCAAGTGGAATTAGAAGCCAGAAACACTCATTCCAATCCTCATATTAGGCTCCCATCATAGTATGAGGTGGAGCAAACTCACTTAGACTCATCTCCTTAAGTAAATGTTTTCCCAACATGACAACTCCCTTGCAGTTTTTTGTTTTCGCAGTGTAGAAGTCCCTTCTCAGTAGATAGTGTGTAGGCTATCCATTAGAGGGAGTAACCCAACAGTCTCTAGTTATTCAATTTTATGCCAGCACATCTTTTTAGAGTCTTGGTGATGACATGTTTTTTCATCCCTATAACAACCGTTGGGGATATCTTAATTTTTACCATGGATCACTAGGGGGTCATTTGTGTGGCTATTCTCTTCCAATGCTTGTAGTCGGGTGTCCTGACTGTCATAATATTTCTCAATTCTCCTCTGTGTTGGTCCTTCATGACCTCATATTGTAATACAATAGTGGGGGTCTGTGTGTGGTCTTTGATGTGCTTATTTCTGGTGTTGGGTGTCCTACGTGGCCTTGTGAATGCACATGTGTTTACTTTATCCCTAATAGAGGGAAGTCTACTGTGATTCTGTGTTGTTAGGTGTTCAGGCCTGGATGTAGGCACCCAGACCACGGTCTACTTTTATATTGTATTTATTCTCTTAATATTTTGGCTAGTATGAATTTGGCAGTAATTTCAATATAAAAAATAATAATATAAATAAATATAACAATAGATAAAATTTTGTTATGTAACATTCCTTTGTTCGTACATGTATCATGTATTCACTAAGGATTTATTGATAATAATAATATCAATAACAACTATGCGAAAGAAATTTGGAACAATCGATGGAACAAAATAACAAATTTGGTGATAGCCTTCACAAAAGGGATGCAACCCCTAGGTGCAGTCAAGCATTGAAGGAAGAGGGTTATTCGCAGACCTCTTTTCAATCTATAAGAAAGCCTCTTCGATTAGAAGAAATATCTCTCAGGGATATTTGGGTTCGCGGGTGGATGAACTTGTGCCTTCTATCAAGATTTTGAAGGATGGATTTGGGTTGGATCTAATTGATCATGAAGCCCAAACAATTATTTGCAAACACAAGGGCAAAATACCAGGCCTAGAGGAGCTCAAAGAATACATTAAAGATTGGCAGACCAGTACAAAATTCTAAATAACTCTCCCACCTAAAAATTTCTTTTTTGTTTCCTTTTCTAATTTAGTGGATAGAGATAAGGTAATGGATTATAGATTTAATTGGTTTTTCGAACAAAGGGGTGTCTATATAAGACCTTGGACTTCTAGTTTCAACCCCTTTACAGAAGAAGCTAATGACTTCCTAGTCTGGGTGAATTTTTATGCTCTCCTTGTGAAGTTTTGGGGAGAGAAGATATTCATCAAAATCGATAATGTCATTGGTGCATTCCAGTATATGGATGCCCAAACAAAGGAAAATTTATCTAGTAAAATTAATATGAGTAAAGCAAGATTGGTTGTTTGGATGGATGTTTTAGTTTGGAATTCAATCCATTGCTATCTCCTCAAGCAAATGGGAATGGACCCAAAATATTGAATATAAAAACTTCTCCCTAAGATGTTATGGTTGTCAGTAATATGGTCACCTAAAGAAGAGATGTTCAATCATCCAATCATGCTCTAATTTCTCCTTAGTGGAGGAGAAGGCTCTACATGTGAATGATTCAAAACCTTCAAGTGTCCCAATTCAAAATAAAGAAGTTCATCCTCCAGATGCACCAATTGTCCAATAGGAATCATGCGAGCAACAAAGACTCAACCCTAAAAGAAGAATTTGAATCAAATCATTGATAAAAGCCAGATGGTTACTAAAGACCATCTAGACAGTTCCATGGAAAATATTAGCACCTCAGATGGTATTCTTGAAACTCATTATGAAACAATCAGTGACGGTCAGTTTTCTAAAAATGAAGATACTACAAAATGTATTACAACTAGACATTACCTCAAGAGCTTGAAGTGAAAAATGCATTCACAGATCTTCCTACTCTAAAGGAGGAAGAACCTCTACTATAGAAGAAAAATAATTGAACTAATTTCCTTTTTGATAAATAATTGTTATGTTTGTTTTCTTTCTATCTATTGAAATTATATGCCATGTAAGGGTTGTTCTTGTTGTTAGTTCCATAAAAAAAATTGACTTAATTAACTTGTTAAAAATGTAATAAATTTTTTATTTAATTAACTTATTAGAAATGTAACGAAAACAATGTTTTATTTTTGTAATGGAAGTGGCCCTAATAAAAACCACACATAGCTTATTAAAAAATAATAATCATAACCTGCATTATGAGCAACCAAAATCAAATAGATAAAGGTAAATATAGAATTTAATGCACCGTGGATAAACTGAATAATAAGTTTACTACTCAATGAATAAACTGAATAGTAACAAATTGACTGCCCTAACTATACCTCATTCATTATACTTCGCATTAAGAAACTATTGGCTATAGCTGCCAGGTTGTCCTGGATGAAGTTAACCAAGCGATCCCAACAACGTGGGAGAAGCAAACGAAGAAAGGTATATGGCATTGGCGGACGTACCAAAGGTTTATATTACAACTGAAGTTGATAACCAAGCGATCCCAACATTGTGGGAGAAGCAAACAACGAAAGGTTTATGGCATTGGCGGACGTACCAAAGGTTTATATTATTTTTTCCAGAAGTTCTGCTGAACTTCTCCCATGTAACCGAAAAAAAAAAAAAAAAAATCTGCTGAACATCCCCCAAAGATCTCGCGTCTTGGCAGATTCTGCGTGTGGTTTGATGGGCCTAAAGCTCGTGAACCTTAAAAAGCAAGTAACTGCTAGGCTTGACAGGCACAAAGCTTGGGGAGTGGACTTCGTAGAGCTTAAGTAACTGTGGTTTCACAGGCACAAAGCTCGTGGACCTTAAAACATTAAAATAGCAAACATCCTTATTATATGCATACATCCTTCGCCTTGACAGACATCTTTCCGAGTTTTTCCTCTTCCTACTCAGAAAAAAAGGGAAAATTGTGGGGTGTTGCATTCAGCCCGAATTTACATCTGTCCAACAGATGCTAGCAGATACCAAAAAATAATGGAATTGGTTTATTAGTTTATGTGTAATGAATAGAATTTGGCATAAGAGGCTGGCCGATTGACTTAATCGAAATCACACCCACAGCCAGATTTCACCTTGCTTGGTCTTTTGTATAAATTTGTTTGTTAGAGGAAGCTAATCGAATCAACCTCATCTTTCTCAGATCGACCGTTTCCTGTGGAGTGTAGCCATCAGGGGCGAATCGATGGGGGAGACAAGAACCTTGCAAAATGGGGTGGAATTGACAAAAAATGGTAACCATATCCATCATTTGAAATAAATAGTATTGTTCCTTCTTGCAGTTCCTCTGTTGATTAATTTGATTGTTCTGTATTAGATTTGTCATTACGATTTGCAGGTGCAGTGGGCATGGAAGTGAACAAGGACGGAAGCAAGAAAACAAATGGAGAGAGCGAAGATGTTTATGATCAGTCGCCCATAGAGCAAGTGGCACTGATAGTACAAACGACCCAAGATGTGCATGATCAGTCGCCCATAGAGCAAGTGGCACTCACAGTACCAACGACCGATGATCCGAATGAGCCCGTCTTGACATTTCGGACATGGGTGCTCGGATTGCTCTCCTGCATACTCTTGTCTTTCGCCAACCAATTCTTTTACTACCGAGAGAATCCGCTCACCGTGACCGCCGTGTCTGCTCAGATCGCGGTTCTACCCATCGGCCGGTTTATGGCTGCTGTTCTGCCTACCAAAAAGTACCGCTTTCCTGGAACAAATTGGAGCTTTTCGCTTAATCCTGGACCCTTTAATATGAAAGAACACACGCTTATAACCATATTCGCCACTGCGGGGAGTGCAGGAGCGTATGCAGTGGGTATCTTCACCATAATCAGGGCCTTTTACAAAAGAAACATTGATCTTCTTGCAACGTATCTGCTGGTGATCACTACCCAGGTAAGTCATGTTCTCGAATGTGATCACATCATCTAGCAGGTTTAAAGGTGCAAGTTTTTGGTTTCATTTTGTGAGGCATGTGTGGGGCTGGCCCTTTGATTTCTAACGGATTAATATAATGTAAGTCTAATGATATATTAGATAATTGGAATTCCGATCACATTAATACCTCTTTCTATCTATCTTAGAGCATACCCATTCTGTTGCAACCAACATCATGAAGTTTGACATTTTAGTTTCTATTTATAATTATATATGACAAGGCTTTAGTTGAGATGTGCAAGATGCTTGGCTTTGGATGGGCTGGAATTTACCGAAAGCTTCTTGTGGAATCTGCTTACATGTGGTGGCCTGCAAACCTTGTTCAGGTTTCACTTTTTAGGTAGGAATTAGTAAGGAATATGTTATGGTTATATGGGTATTTACAGGAATCTTATATTTTTGTTTATAATTTCTGATTCTTATAACATGGCATGGCAGGGCATTGCACGAGAAAGAAAAGAGGGCAAGGGGTGGGCTGTCAAGGCTGCAATTTTTTCTCATAGTTTTGATATGCAGCTTTGCATATTATGTAGTTCCGGGCTACTTCTTTGCCGCCATTTCATATATCTCAATCCTATGTTATATATGGCCCAATTCAGTGAAGGCTCAACAAATTGGATCCGGGGGATATGGACTTGGTATTGGTTCCATCGGCCTCGACTGGAATACGGTGGCAAGCTTTTTGGGAACTCCTCTGGCAACTCCATGGTTTGCTATAGCAAACGTGATAGCAGGGTTCGCCATCATAGTCTATATCCTTACTCCAATCCTATATTGGAACAATGTTTACGATGCCAAGAAGTTTCCTATTATAGATTCCAACTTATATGCTTCCGATGGTTCTCAGTATAACGTATCCATGGTGTTAGATCCTCGCACTTTCTCCTTTGACAATGACAACTATAAAACGGTCGGCCCAATTCACTTGACCTCTTTCTTCGCTTTCACCTACGGTGTAGGCTTCGCAACGCTGTCGGCAACCGTCTCCCATGTCTGCCTTTTTCACGGAAGGTAAGCAAGTATACTATACCACACACCCAAATCATTTTCTGTAAATTTTAAGCCATTGTTGTCTACAAGGTGAGCTCAGAGAAAGCTAAGAATGTTGTTTAAATGGACCTGCAGCGAGATATGGCGTCAAATGAAGGCTACGCTGAAAGACAAGAGTATGGATGTGCACACCCGGTTGATGAAAAATAATTATAAGTCTGTGCCCCAGTACTGGTTCCTCATTGTGCTGGTCATCATGTTGGCTCTGTCATTGACGGCGTGCGAAGGGTTCGGCAAACAGCTTCAACTACCATGGTGGGGAATTTTTTTGGCTTGTGGACTTGCTTTTTCTTTCACTCTTCCTGTTGGTGTTATCCAAGCAACCACCAACCAGGTAAAAATGGATGGTATCAGTTAATTTACACACAAAAAAAAAAAAAAAAGTGATACGAAATGGATGGTATCAGTTAATTTCGTTGTCTGTGTTACTGCAGCAACCTGGTTTGAATGTCATAACGGAGTACATCATAGGATACATATATCCAGGAAGACCGCTTGCCAATATATCATTCAAAACATATGGATATATGGCCATGGTTCAAGCCCTTGCATTTCTTGGAGACTTCAAACTCGGACATTACATGAAAATCCCTCCTCGCTCCATGTTCCTCGTCCAGGTTATTATTTTTCCCATTGTTTTTTTAATCGTCTTCTTCTATTTTTAGCTATGTTTCTTCAATGACGACCATTATTTTTGGCCTAATTAACAGGTGGTAGGGACAGCTGTGGCCTCAACTGTATACTATCTGACAGCGTGGTGGCTGTTAGAGACTGTGGAGAATATCTGCACTCCAGAGAATGAGACTTTCTCGTGCCCTAGCGATACAGTTTTTTACAACGCCTCGATCATATGGGGAGTGGTAGGTCCCCGAAGGGTATTTGGGAATCTGGGATTATATGAGGCGCAGAATTGGTTCTTTTTAGCGGGTGCGGTGTTGCCGGTGATGGTGTGGTTGCTTCACAAAGGTTTTCCCAAGGCAGAATGGCTTAAATACGTGAATATGCCTATTCTTATAGGAGCCACCGCTAGCATGCCGCCAGCGAGATCCACTAACTACATTACCTGGGGCCTGGTGGGTTTCATTTTCAATTACATCATATTCAGGAGGTATAAACAATGGTGGAGTAGATATAATTATATTCTCTCTGCGGGACTCGACGCTGGAGTGGCTTTCTTGGGCATTTTGGCTTATTTCGCGACGGATCTCCAAAAGTTTGGGTTGGCTTGGTGGGGAAATCCATCAACTGCAGATCATTGCGATTTGGCATTGTGCCCAACTGCACCTGGTGTTATGAACCCCGGCCGTCCACAGTGCCCTGTGTTTCATTGATTGATTCCTTGATATATTCTTTCTGTGTGTCCATGTATAGGTTTATACTTTTATAGATTTTTCCGTTCGTTTATATAGGTGGCTTCCATGCCTATAAAATATTATATATTTGTTATGTGAATTAAAACCATATTTCAAAAATACAATTGTTTTTTATTTTTTTAATTAAATATATTTTTCAACTTTTTCTAATGTTATGTTTCTCCAATCAGTTGTTTGACATTATTTTGATTAATAAATAAAATATCAATTGATCATTTGCCTTCAAAATTTTGAATATCACCAAGATGAAGATCAACATAGCAACTGCTTAAGTTATATCATGAAGATCAACACAACAATTGGTTAAGTTAAGTTGAATTTCACCTAATTTCATTCTTTATAAATATGCTCACACTTGCAAGAGATTACCTTTAGTAAGAGGTAAAGAATATTAACAACTATATCATTTTTTATCTAGTTTTAACATCATTTTTTGTTAATAGCATTAATGATAAATTGTTAATCCCTCTCAATTGAAATATGATTTCATTATTTTTCTATTGCAATTTTACTCCCTATAAGAAGTGCCTTAGCTTTTGTATAGTTTTTAGTTGAAGTTTTATATGATTTTGAGTAGTTTTTAGTTGAAGTTTTATATGATTTTGAGTAAGTGAGAAGAATTTTGCCTTCACTATTTTTAAAAATATCACCTTCAAGCTTTTCCTAAATTTCCTTTAAAAGCTTCTTCAAAAATAATTTTGATAAACCCAATTTTCTAACATTTCCGTTTCTCTTTGAGGCTTTACATGATGAACATTATATTTGTAGATATTCTACAAGAGAGGCAATGATACAACTCCAAACTTGATATGATTTTGAGATTTATTTTTTAAATTTCTATTATTCCTCTCAAGCCATAAATTACAGAATAATAGAAATATCCACTAATTTATTAATTTTGAAACATTTAGCTTTGAAACATTTAATCCAACATTTCATCATCTCTTTTAATTTTGAAGGAGTTATCCACTATAATTTCATGTTTTTAAAAAAGTAACCTCAAGTGATGTGAGAAAAGGGACAATGAAACTGATGTTTCTAAATCCTTCTCACAAGAGGCACATCTAGAAGGTCCATAATATCCTCTTCTTTGTAGACTCTCTTCTATAATAATCTTACTTTGAACTACTAACCAAAGAAATTTTGAGGCCTTAGAGAGAACCTCTAATGACCAAATATTCTTCCAAGAAAAATCTTTGGGAGAAGGAAAATTTGATGGCTCTAAATCCTCATATCCTAACTTGATTGACTATGATAAATAAAAATATTGAAGCAACTTTTGAAGTTCATCTACAATTTGTTTGAGTTCCTCTCCTTCAACTAGGTTACTAAAAGAAATCCATTATCTAGAGCTTTTGCTCCTATTAATATAGTCTTTGACCTTTGGACCTTTACATGTTGGGCATGCTTGAGCCAATGGTTGTCATTTTTCTTGAGATAAGAGGATAAGGCTTCAATCAAGAATCAGACCAAAAATTTGTATAACTCCCCTCATTGACTGACCATTTAATATGTTTTTTTATTAATTAAAAACTATCATATATGAAGTTCCATATTGATGATCCTTTGGGTAGGGTTCTTTTTCTAAATAATTTCATTGCATCAAGAGACCCTAGATTTTTTTTTAAATTTACATGGTAGAATTGGTGGAATCGGTAGCCTCCATGAATCTGGGCAGGTTGTTCAACCTTTTATGGTCGCTATAGCTTTTTGCATTGTCCATCCTGAAAGCCGCCACATAGTTCTTCGCGTAGTTTACCCCTATAACCACCATGCCACAATAATTTTAAACCTTTTACGCCACTAAAAGCACTAGGAAAGGGACAAGCATTCAGTCCGACGAGGCCCAAGATTTGAACCTTGGACCTCGGCCCCCTTACGGGGTTTGGTCGAACCAATTGGTCTACACCTTGGACCTGAACCTAGATATTTTTAAAGTAATATTTTTACCCAATTCTTTCCTTGATCTCTAAATAATCTCCACCCAAGATTTGCCCCTAATGCCCAATTCGTAAGTCTACAAGTTTGCTCCTCCAATCTTCTTTCCTTTGCAAACCCTATCCCGTTTACAAAAAGGAAACCTAAACTTTTCCTCGCAACCTTTCCATAGAAAGTCTCTTTGAATTTTTTTTTTTTTTTTATGCTCATTGATTGACCATGTAATATGTTTCTTTATCAACTGCAAACTATCTAATATGAAGTTTCATGTTGACGATCCTTGTTTTGCAATGTGTTATATGGGATTGAAACTATCCCCATTTATATTACATTATCACCACATAGTGGTATTACAAAAAATCTTGGATATTCTCCTTGTATCGTTTGGCAAGCTTCAAACTTGGGTCTCCTCCTTGAAATGTTAAGGAAACTAACTAGTTTAGCTAATGCCACTTGATCATGTTCATGATCCTTTAGGTAGGGTTTTTTTCTTAAATAATTTCATTGCATCAAGAGAACCTATATTTTTAAAGTAATATTTTTACCTAGTTCTTTCCTTGATCTCTGAATAATCTCCATCCAATATTTACTTCTAATACCAAATTTATAAGTCTGAATAATCGCCATCCAAGATTTGCCCCTAAAACCAAATTCATAAGTCTACAATTCAAGCATGTTCCTCCAATATTCTTTCCTTTACAAACTCTATCTCATTTAAAAAATAAAACCTAAATTTTTCCTTGCAACCTTTCCATAGAAAGTATCTTTAAATTTTATCAATTTTTGATGCTCATTGACTGACCATATAATATGTTTATTTATCAATTTCAAACTATCTATTATGAAGTTCCATGTTGATGATCCTTTGGGTAGGGTTCTTTTCCTAAATAATTTCATTGTATCAAGAGAACCTATATATTTTAAAGTAATATTTTTCTCAGGTATATTCTTGATCTCTAAATAATATTCACCCAAGCTTTGCCCCTAACACCAAATTCATAAGTCTGCAATTCTGTAAGCATGTTCCTCTAATATTCTTTCCTTTACAAACCTTATCCCATTTATAAAGAGGAAACCTAAAGTTTTCCTCACAACCTTTCCATAAAAATTCTCTTTAATTTTTATCAATTTCTGATGCTATACCTATTGGCAATCTTGAAAGTGACATCATATAAATAGGGATGGATTTCAATGTAGTCTTTATGAGTTATAGCCTTCCTATCACAATTGAGAACCTACCTTTACAACCTGTTAAACAAGATTTCATTCTATCCAAAAAAATATCCAAAGCTCCTTTTAATTTTCTTTGAGACAAAGGCATATCCAAGTAGGTTGATGGAAATTTTTCAATTTTAAACCCTAAAACATTCACAATAATTTGTTGTAAATCTAGGGTAGTATTACTAAAAAATCTTGGATTTCGTAGTATTAACCAATTGTCTAGTAGTCTTCTCATAGTATGATAATATTGATTTAAAATCAATGGCCTCATTGTAACTTTGCTTCCTTCTCCTAAAATGTGGTATTTTTGATGGCTTTTGTGATTGCAAGACCAAGTACACTTATTTTAAGGGCTAGTAAAGGTCGATCATAAGAGGTAAGATGGGAGATGATGATGGTGTAAAATATCACCACGATGGGGTATTCACATTAGCAAGGATGAAAGAAGCCCTACCAACGATACACTCACTAGTGGCTCATGAGTACATAGAAGCTCATATAACTGCATTCATATAGGTACATTATGAATGTATGCCCTGCATTATGTGTGTGTACTTTGTTTCTATATGTGTGTTCATTTTTGTGGTAAATGTTAATGCTTTATATTTCTAAGTGAATGAGTATTTACCTTTAAATCTCCATTAGCAAGGAAAGTGCCACAAGAACATGGAAAATGTTCTTGTTAAGCAGATCATGGCCAGGCTATCATCAGGTTGCCTATATAAGAGAAAGTAAATTTGAGGTAAATACGTATGTGATGGTTTGTATGAATTTAACTGTTTATATCAATTATTGTTTAATAATTATTAGAAAAATAAATTGATAGAATATTTAATTGTTTATTTGATTTGTTTAGTTCAATAGTTATTATAAAAGAAAATGACATTTTAATTAAATAGGAGGATTATTTTTATTTTTAAAATATGAAATTTTAATTTAATAGAAAAAAATCTTTGATTAATTATTTTTTCCATTTCGAGGGTAAGATGAAAAAAATACCATCCTGCCACCTAGTATCCACTTAGCGGAATAGGATCGTGTCCAGGTGGCTTATTGCATGCATTTAAGACCACTATCTTTTCTTTTAAATAATATAGAAGATTAGGGTTTGGGGGATGAAGACAATTACGTCAAGAAGGCTCCTTAGAGAAACAAGGAAGTGAGGTTGGTTCGTCTTTAGCCCCTTCCGTGTTTACTAAGCGTAGGAGCAGTTTATAGGAATTTAAATATTGTATTTGTTTATATTTTACCTTGTTTTTTAACTATGTGTTAAGTAGGAGAGCATTGTTCTTTGGATAATTCAAATTTACATGTTGTTTGATAGAATTTATGGCTAAATAAAACTATTGTTCTTTGGTGGTGCCTACGTACTCTCGGGAGATTAAATAATTCTTAAATGCATTTATGGGTTTTTTCACGATGTTATGTTGTTTATACCACTTAGAAATATTATGTAAACCACTATAATATTTACCTTGAATGTGTTGGATAATCCAACCTCATATACATAATATAAGTTATGAAAATTAATAGTTTTGATATGGCCATTGTTATAAACACGTCATTATCATTTAGTGAATCAGAAGGCATCCTTTTGTGTGGCCTTGTAACTACACTTGACATTCTGTCCTAATGAAAGTAGTCTGAGTGTGTGTTAGAATATAACATTTGTTTGAACTTTTAGGGTTCACCTCACATTTCCAATCACTGTATTTAATCCATATTATGGTTAGTTTAACTACAATTAAAGTGAAAGAAAACATAGGTTAAAAAAAAAAGACCGGTTCTATTCACCAACCCTATTATAATAACTACACTAATTAATAATCAAAAATTCAAAATTTGTTAATATGTTATAAGTATTTTTCATTTGACGCATTTAAATTAAGTTTAAGGGAGAATGAGACTTTGTTGAAATACTTCCTAAAATTCGATTTTAACAAAGTGTCATACTTTTCATTGATTAAAAAAAAGTTTTTTTCATCTTTGTGTTTTATTGAATTATATGCATATAAATTATTTTGGTTATATAATATAAGTTGTCTTATTTCTTTTTATTCTGTTTATGTTAAGAAAATGATCATCTTGGTAAATTATGTAGACCACCTTAGTTTGCTATGGTTGTGTTGTTTAAAGTCGCTTGGAGATGTTGTTAACCACTTAAAATCTTGGTCTATGATTATATTTGATTATGTTGTGTGTAAAGTGCTTGGACTAAATTGTCTGTTAGCCATTTTGGAGAAAATGTGCCTTTAATCGTTCAAGTGCCAGAGCCACGTTGCCTTGGAATTCAACTTTCACTATCGTGTTATATAGTTGCTTTCATGAATGTTGAAACTCCCTAGCTATATTCGTAATGCGAACAAATGAACTTTAAATGTACTTTTTTAAATGTCTGTGAAAGTCCTATTACTTTTTTAAACTCGTTTTTTAATCTAAATTAAGTAATTCGGTTTCTTAAGTCCAAGCACCCTTCCTATATATTTATGTATGAGCAATAAGACTCTTAAGGCAATCACCACTTTTTTTAATATTTAAACTTTGTTGCTATACGAAAACCCCTATGATAACTTTAGCTAAAAATTAACATGTTCTTGGGTAATCAGTAAGGGTTTTAGTTGTTGCATTCATATTTTAGAGCCACTTTGATCCTAAAAATATTTAAGGTACTGCCAAGATGAGAGACCAATACGAGCTTGGAGAACAATTATGCATCTTTATGTTACTTTACCTTTTCAAAAAATGTAAAGGAAAAACTATTGAATGGACTATGGAGTAGTACCACAGTAATATAAGATTCATTTGAATATTTACTTTCAAAAAGGAAATTACTTAGTCATGAAATGTATCGAGTAATACGGAGATTCATTAAAATGTGTCTTCATTACAGCATTGAATCTCTTTTTATGAAAATATTAGATCATTTTTGTAATATGTCTTACAATTGAAATTTTAAAAGCATATATAATATAAAAAAAAATTCTTATTGTTACTATTTTATCCAAAAAAAAAGTAAGAATTCTATAAGTACTGAATGTTTTAATACACTATAAGATTAGTATCTCTTGAAGGCATAAATAGGATGTGGTTATGATATGAACAGGATGTGATTAATGATATATTATTATAAATAATTAAAAGTGAGTAATAGTCTTTTTTATAATCCCTTTTATAATAACTAGAGATACCTCCACTCATTGTATGGTGTGATAAGTAAAGGAGACTAGTATGGTGTGATAAGTAAAGGAGACTAGTACTTTAGAAATGGAAAAGAGAATACATGGAAAGTAGCTAAACTTTATTAAAGACTTTATTTTTAATTAAATGATTCTTAAATATTATATTTATAAAATATATTCTATGTTTAATCCTTCCACGTATATGTATTTATTTCTTTTCAATATGTCCTTAAAGAAAGTAACTTTTTGTTAACCCACGTGTTGTAGGTGAGTTGGAGAGGGTAGGGCAATACTTCAAGGGAGGTCCCTGGTTCGAATCTCCACCCTACCAAACGTACATTTGGTACCTAAAATCCAATTGATAATGTTGGTGTGGTCAGGGCCGGGTGCGACCCTTGGGTGATTTCGACGGTGTAGAATCCTTAGGTCGTTAATTCTTAGACCAAGGTGGCCACGTAAGGAGTTTTTCACTAAATTCAAAAAAAGAAAGTAACTTTTTGTTATAGTATGTAGCTATTCAATTATTAAGGTCTTTTAAAAGAACAAATTTATCTATTAAAGTATGAGGCTTCACTTTTAAAAAAATTGTGCATTTACTCTTTTATTTATATTTCTTGATCATGGAAAAATAGTTAGTATAATTTAATTGACTTTGAATATTTCCTCGATAAATGAGATTAAGACAACCTGTTTGGATGACCCTTGAAAATTTTCTTGAGAAAAATGAAAAGATATAATTTTAGGCTTATGAAATTATATAGTCTTTTAGTTAAATGATATAATATATTTTTTGTTTAGAGCAAAGATGATTTATTTAGATATGATGTGTTTGACTTTTATAAAAGTCCCCTTACCACTTTGGAATAATGGTGAATAGGAGTTCATTATTATACTATAATAGAGTAAGAAATCTCTTTGAAAAGTAATCTTGTTACTATTTTATTAAAGGTGAAAATTTATATTTAAGTTGGTTGCTTTTAAATAATAATAAGCCATCTTTTAAGAATGATTGACCATGCTTAAACTTTTCCCTTTGAGCTTAGGATCATAGTGGATCTTACACCAAGATAAAAAGAAACCTTAGTGGGACTAGAAACCTTACCTAGGAGAGTAGAAATCTTACCTTAGAATGAGGTGCCTTGTTAACCCCCAATCGAACCTATATAATTAACCACTCGAACCATCGATGAGGATAAATAACTATTGAAACCATCGAGAAAGATGAACAACTATTGAAACAAATTACCCAATTTCATTTGTTACATGAAGGTAACAACTGTAATTCGATAAACGGTCGCTTTCTAGAAAACAAGTCAAAACAAGTAACGAGGGCAGTATGGAACATCACCTCTAGGTAGTTGTGCGAGTGGTACAATGATTTCTATTTATACGTTTTTTGAATAAGAGTAATCTAGCATGATAAAAGGACCTAGACCAATCCATCACAGTTGGTATGGGACAACTTGTTATTCATAACGTGGCAAGTAGACAAGATCCAAAGCTAGAGAAATGACATGGCCCTAGTTGACTCCAATGAAGTGGATAATCAACTAGGCAATAGGCATACACGCTACACCCTTACATGTTATTACATAGAATATATAGGTAAAAATAAATGCAAGCATTCTTACATATTATATAGAACAAATGGGTAAAAATAAACCCAAGTGTTCTTACACATTACATAGAACATATGAGTATAAATAAACTCAAGCGTTCCACATGTTAAGGTATGGGGAGAGTATGCATCCACCCTCTAGGTATTATGGGTCCTAGAGGATAACCCCAGCCATGGGTCTGCACTCTCATACAAAAATAAGATGATGGGAAGATAGATCCACTAAATGGCACCATCTATGAGATCTAACCAAACTCGTCCACTTGGGAGATTGTTTGTAGCGGTCCTAATTCCCAAAAGTGGTATACTATACCTTGTACTGATTAAACATTGGGTGATCACTAAAACCAATCTAACTCAAAAAAAAAATAGCCAATAATTTTTCATCTTGATGAACTAGTGAGCTAGGCTGGGTTATACAATTAGGTGAGTTGGACCTAGGTTGTTACAATTAGTACCAGAGCTCTAGGTTGTGATACCCCTAGGTTGTTATATTATAAGACTTTCTCTTGTAACCATAACAAGCCTAAAACATAAAATTAACATAGCTCTTATGATGGTCAGATGGAAGACCTTACATCTACAATCAAATTGTTTCAAGGGTAGTTGGAAAAATTCACATCCATGATTAAATTATTAGTGGAAAGGATGGAATCACAATAAATGATAATGGAATTTTTTTTTGAGAAAGAACATAGAGGCAAAAGAAAAAAGGAATGAAACTAAGGTTCAAGAAGGAAATTAAAAATACCAAAAGAAATCAGATAATAAAATCAAAGAAATTGGGTAAGGAGAAGAATTTTTAAAGTGATTTGAAGCCTGTAGGTACTCAAGAAGACAAGAATGAAAAATTACGAGCACTAAATATGGGTTGCTATATTTGTGAAGGGCCACATTTAGCTAACAAATGCCTTCAAATATTCGATCGAAATGAAGTACCTGAATAACAACTCCATGAGATGTGTGCAACTCCTAGAATTTCAAACTAGGAAGAGCAAACTATTCCTCAACTTTAAGGGGTAAAGTTGTAATTTATGGTAATGTAACAAATAATTTTATTTGGGATACACCAAAAAGGCCTAGATTTTTGGCAAATGGGTGGAAATAAGAATATAGGCTAGGAAAAACCTAATTTTTGTTAATCAAGTGTTTATTTGATCCCCACTTTACCTTACCTTACGAAAAGACCAATAGGCACCTGTATATAGTCTCCTTGCATGATATACCTGAGATGGATTGGCTAAAGCCACAACACCATTTTTAAACTTGAAGAAATATGGCTAGAAATCATCGATGAATTCAATCAATGAATTGGGATCCATTATGATTACAACTTTTTAGACCACATATATTATCTGCCATCTAGGTTAGAAGGCAAATAAAAGAAGTAGAATAGTATATGTTTTCTAAATGATTAAATGGAAGGTAATCAAATAGACAAGTCGTGGTGAGGAAACCTTCAATATTTTAGGAGAAACTAATGACTATTATAGAAAGTATTGAGCATAGGTTGAGCAAGAATTTGACAAGGAAAAGGACTTTGTAATTGGAGAGGGGTGACCAAAATATTGAAGACATAAATCATTAGGTGGAAATATGAAAGAATTAGGATAATATAAGACTCGATATGGAATATTGATGTAGAAAAATTGACCAAGATTTCTAGAAGAATAATGCACCAAGAGAATTCTCTGAAAAGAGGTAAATTTTTTGTAAGGTTGAAAATCAAAATTTTATTGTGAAATTATAAAAAAGTTAATCGGGTCGTAGAAGACATACTACAAAATGGAAGACAATACAGAACTCCTCTGTCTTGAGATAAACTAAAGGATCGAGTAGTGATTGGGTTGTATATTGTGAAGGAGATGGAGGAACAACTGAAAAATACACCAAAGACTCAAAGAAACCATGAACCAACAAAAGAGCTATGTTTATTTGAAAATGCCACCAAGGAAATTCTTTGTAAGAGACAAAGTCTTCATAAGGGTGAGATCTAACTTGATTCCAAATGTACTAAATCCTTGAAATCATAACCAAATCCATGGCCTACTAATTTTCCATGTTATCTACGCATCTCAATTTAGAAATATAATGCTCATATTTTTGTATATGTTTCTTGAATGACCTAAATTTTTAAAAGTTAATGGGTCAGAGTAGGATCCAGTGAAGTTATTTTATTTTCAATATCTTGCTACTAAAAAACTAGATAAAATTTCTATTTTTGTTCAAGTAAATATATGTGTATATTGTTTGTTTAAGATAAACTAAACATAGGGACTATGTTTAATCTTAGGGGGGAAGAATGTAACGACCCTTTTGTTCAAGTAAATATATGTGTATATTATTTGTTTTAGATAAACTAAATATAGGGACTATGTTTAATCTTAGGGGGGGAGAATGTAACGACCATCCTAGCATGACTATTATTTAATTTATGTACAAATGAATTCATGAGTTGTACTTTGATTTCTACTCCTAAAATGTGGTACTGTTGATGGCTTTTGTGATTGCAAGGCCAAGTACACTTCTTTAGTGGGTTAATAAAGGTTGATCATAAGAGGTAAGATGGAAAATTATGGTGTTGTGAAATATCACCATGGTGGGGTATTAGCATTGGTAGGGTTGAAAGAAGCCCTACTACTTATACACTCACCAGTGGCTCATGAGTACATAGAAGCTCATATAACTGCATTCATATAAATGCATTATGAATGTATGCCCTGCATTGTGTGTGTGCACCGTGTTTCTGTATGTATGTTTCTTTTTTAATGCTTGGTAAATGTTAAAGCTTTATATTTCTAAGTGAATGAATATTTACCTTTAAACCTCCATTGGTAAGAAAAGTGTCATGGCTATCATCAGGTTGCTTGTATAAGAGACAGTAAATTGGAGGTAAATATGTATGTGATGGTTTGTATGGAATTTAACTATTTATTTCAATTGTTGTTTAATAATTATTATAAAATAAATTGATAGAATATTTAATTGTTTATTTAATTTGTTTAGTTAGGGGTTTCTCATGATAACCAAATAAAAAAAAAAAAAAATTGACAATTTAATTAAATAGAAGGATTATTTTTATTTTTAAAATATGAAATTTTAATTTAAAAGAAAAAAACTTTGATTAATTTTTTTTCCATTTCGGGGGTAAGATGAAAAAAATACCATCCTTCCAACTGGTATCCACTTGGTGGAATAGGATCGTGTCCAGGTGGCTTATTGCATGCATCTAAGACCACCATATTTTCTTTTGAATAGTATGGAAGCTTAGGGTTTTGGGGGGATGAATACAATCACGGCAAGAAGACTCCTTAGAGAAAGAAGGAAGTGATTTCGGTTCATGTTTGGCCCTTTTTGTGTTTCCTAAGTGTAGGAGCGGTTTGTAGGAATTTAAATATTGTATTTGTTTATATTTTGTCTTGTTTTTTTAACAAAGTGTTAATTAGGAGAGCATTGTTCTTTGGATAATTCAAATTCGCATGTTGTTTGATGGAATTTATGGCTAAATAAAACTATACATTCTCATGGTGGTGCTTACGTACTCTCATAAATTTATTTGGAGATTAAATAATGCTTAAATACATTTATGGGTTTCTTCACGATGTTATGTTGTTTATAACACTTGGAAATTTTGTGTAAACTACTATAATATTTACCTCGAATGCGTTGAATAAGCCAACCTTAGATACATAATATAAATTATGAAAATTAATAATTTTGAGATGGCCATTGTTAGAAACGCGTCACTATGATTTAGTGAATCAATATACATCCTTCTATGTGGCCTTATAACTACAATTGACATTCTGCCTAAATGGAAGTAGTTTGAGTGTGTGTTGGAGTATAATATTTGTTTACATTTTTAGGGTTCACCTCACATCTCTAGTCATCGCATTTAATCCATATTATCAATTAGTTTAGCTACAATTAAAGTGAAGGAAAATATAGGTTACAAAAAAAAATACCAATTCTATTCACCAACCCCAAACCAAACAAAGTTTATAATAACTACACTAATTAATAGTCAAAAAGTCAAAATTTGTTAATATGTTATAAGTATTTTTCATTTGACACATTTAAATGAAGTTTAAGGGACAATGAGACTTTGTTGAAATACTTCCTAAAATTCGACTTTAACAAAGTGTCATACTTTTCATTGATTAAAATAAAGTTCTTTTTTACCTTTTGTGTTTTATTGAATTATATGTATATAAATTATTCTAATTATATAATATAAGTTGGCTTATTTCTTTTTATTTTGGTTATGTTAATAAAATGATCATCTCAGTAAACTATGATCATCTTAGGTGCCATAGCCATGTTGCCTTAGAAGCCAACTTTCACTATCGTGCTATATAGTTACTTTCATGAATGTTGAAACTCCCTAGCTATAGTCATAAGGCAAAAAAATGAACTTCAAATGTACTTAATTTTGAAATATCTGGAAAAATATTAATGCTTCTCTAAACTCATTTTCTTATCTAAATTAAATAATTTGGTTTCTTAAGTCCAAGCACCCTTCCTATATATTTATGTACGAGTAATAAGACTCTTAAGGCAATCATCACTTTTTTATTATTATTTAAACTCCATTGCTATAAGAGAACCCCTATGATAGCTTTAGCTAAAATTTAACATGTTATTGGGTAATCAGTACAGAATTTAGTTGTTGCATTTATATTTTAGAGCCACTCTGATCCCAAAAATATTTAAGGTACTGCCAAGATGGGAGGTTTTGGCTTAAGCGATGGTGAGGCCAATATGAGCTTGGAGGAAAATTATGCATCTTTATGTTACTTTACCTTTTCAGAAAATAGAAAGGAAAAACTATTGAATGGACTATGGAGTAGTACCATAGTAATATAAGATTCATTTGAATATTTACTTTCAAAAAGGAAATTACTTAGTCATGAAATGTATCGAGTAATACGGAGATTCATTAAAATGTGTCTTCATTATAGCATTGACTCTCTTTTTATGAAAATATTAGATCCTTTTTGTAATATGTCTTGCAATTGAAATTTTAAAAGCATATATAATATAAAAAAATTTCCTTATTGTTACTATTTTATCCAAAAAAGTAAGAATTCTATAAGTACCGAATGTTTTAATATACTATAAGATTAGTATCTCTTGAAGGCATAAATAGGATGTGGTTATGATATGAACAAGATGTGA
Source organism: Wollemia nobilis (assembly GCA_028583015.1). Lineage (NCBI taxonomy): Eukaryota > Viridiplantae > Streptophyta > Pinopsida > Araucariales > Araucariaceae > Wollemia > Wollemia nobilis. The sequence goes on from JAQPPZ010003013.1 coordinate 752,493, forward strand.
TTTATGATATGTTATTATAAAATATTAAAATTGAGTAATAGCCTTTTTTTTACAATCCCTTTTATAATAACTAGAGATACATCCACTCATTTTATGGTGTGATAAATAAAGGAGACTAGTACTTTAGAAATGGAAAAGAGAATACATGGAAAGTTGCTAAAATTTATTAAAGACCTTGTTTTTAAGTAAATGATTCTTAAAGATCATATTTATAAAATATATTCTATGTTTAATCCTTCCATATAGATGTATTTATTTATTTTCAATATGACCTTAAAGAAAGTAACTTTTTGTTATAGTACGTAGCTATTCAATTATAAAGGTCTTTTAAAAGAATAAATTTCTCTATTAAAGTATGAGGTTTCACTTTTAAACAAATTGTGCATTTACTCCTTTATATGTATTTCTTGATCGTGTAAAAATAGTTAGTATAATTTAATTGATTTTGAAGATTTCCTTGATAAATGAGATTAAGACAACCTATTTGGGTGACTCTTGAAAAAAAAAATTGAGAAAAATGAAAAGATATAATTTTAGGCTTATGAAATTATATAGTCTTTTAGTTAAATGATATAATATATTTTTGGTTTAGAGCAAAGATGATTTATTTAGATATGATGTGTTTGACTTTTATAAAAGTCCCCTTACCACTTTGGAATAATGGTGAATAGGAGTTCATTATTATACTATAATAGAGTAAGAAATCTCTTTGAAAAGTAATCTTGCTACTATTTTATTAAAGGTGAAAATTTATATTTAATTTGGTTGCTTTTAAATAATAATAAGTCACCTTTTAAGAATGATTGACCATGCTTAAACTTTTCCCTTTGAGCTTAGGATCATAGTGGATCTTACACCAATATAAAAAGAAACCTTAGTGGGACTAGAAACCTTACCTAGGAGAGTAGAAATCTTACCTTAGAATGACATGCCTTGTTAACCTCCAATCGAACCTATATAATTAACCACTTGAACCATCGATGAGGATGAACAACTATTGAAACCATCAATAAGGATGAACAACTATTTAAACAAATAACCTAATATTAGTTGTTACACAAAGGTAACAATCATGATTCAAAAAATGATCACTTTCTGGAAAACAAGTTGAAACAAGTAATGAGGGGTGGTATGGGATGTTACCTCTAGGTCATTGTGCAAGTGGTATGGTGATGGCTACATGTATATTTTGTGAATAGGAATAATCTAGCATGATAAAAGAGCCTGGACCAATCCACAATAGTTGGTATGGGACAACTTGTTGTTAATCATAATATGGAAAGTAGACCAAGTCTAGAGCCAAATAAGTGACATGGCCCTAGTTGACTCTAGAAAAATGGATCATCAACTAGACACTAGTCATACACGCTACACCCTTACATGTTATTACATAGAATATATGGATAGAAATAAACCCAAGCATTCTTACACATTACTATAGACACCTAAAATGCGTCATGTCGAGGTGACTACTCATATGGGACATGCTAGAAGACCATATGGAAGATCTTGGATAGATTCCAAGGTATAGCAGTGGTTCTAACCACTCATTTAGGTAGTTTGGCCTAATCAGTGTTGGCCATGGCTGACACCCATGGTTAATAGAGCTGACCGTGCCTCAGAGCCATGGCTAGCCTCAAAAATTAGTTGGACCTTGGCCGACCCAAAATCGGTTTCAACGGCCAATTGGTTGCAGATCAGAGCGGTTTGAGAGCGAAAAGTTCTAGAAACTTCCCTCCAACTGCCTCAACTACCCTTTCTTGATCTTGGCTTCTCCATGAAGCTAAGACATGGCCTACTCAAATGCTATAAGAACCCCCTCTAAATTGGGAAATAGAGAGATGAATCTTGAGTTGAAGAGCAGCGAAGCCCTGTCGAATTGCATACTCACTTGCATACATTGAGAGGAACACTTTTGCTGCCCAATTGGAGATCAAATGGCATTTGGAACCAAGAAGGCTATGGAGGGCTAGGAGGAATCAAGAAATGCAATCGAGCCCATTCCATCACCAATCTGAGCAATTCAACCACCAAATCTATCAGAGGACATCATGGTGACCCTTGATCATCAATTCATCAGAGTGAATTGAGGAATCAAGCCTTGATTTGGAGAACAAGGACATTCATGCCTCAACCTATCTATCATGGCTAATAGTGCCAACCACGCGACAGACCCACGATCAAGGTTTAATCCTCAATTTATCCAGTTTTAGCAGTAGTTTACATTTTACTTGCTTTATATTAGTTACATTTGATTTATATTTACTTTATTAGAGACAATTGTGTGGTAGAATCATAGTTTAAGGCTCTCTTTCCTTGCATTTTGTCATTTAAACAATTAGGACAATAGTTGCTACTTTTCATGTTTTCATGCTTTCAATGGTTTAATTAGGATATTAGATGGATTGATCTATGCTTCCTTTACATTCTTGATGGTCAATTATCATGCTTAGAGTAGATTTCTATGCTTTATGTACTTTCTTGATTTCAAGCTTTCATGATAATATTTTGTATAATTTCCTTTAAAAGCCTCATCAAGAGAGGCCTCCTTTGCTTCTAATTGCTTCTTGTTGTTTCTTGAATGTAGGGTTAATAGGGTCTTGACATTCAAAGCAACAAATGCCTCTAATCATGGAGAAGAAGGCTACATTTGCCTTAGAGCAGTTCATGTCAACCTAGGAAGCTTATGAATTACACCTACCCTTGCATGGGGACTTTTCTTGATTGTAATAATTGTATCACATTGGGTATCCCTAAGAGGGATGGATTTGTAATCGAGTTTCAATGGAAATTTAATAAAGGAAACCCTTATTTATGTTCATTTGCAAATTTATCTATATTTCATGCTTTATGTTGATTTTCAATTATTATTAGCTTAGGTGTATGCATCCTGGATTGCTACAGAAGGTGATCATGATGGAACTCCACAATTTAAGTGATTTGCAATCTAACTTGCTCTATTTTTTGATGTTAAGGCTTAGCCATGGTTAATAGTTATCACTATGGCTGACACCCATGGGCAATAGTTGCAGCCATGCCTGATAGATGTGATCAGCAGAGAACAAAAAAGTAGATATCAGACACCTTCATCAGACTTGGATCTGAGGTAGGATCATTTTCTCCTCTCTATATTTTTCTATCTATGTTTTTACAAAGCAGAATGCAATAGATGGATGTTAAGTAGAAAACATAGCAAAAAGTAAAATGGGGAAATCTTAGATGTTTTTTTAGTTTTCTACTAGTCATTGCTAGGAATAGCGGATCTCTGATTGTAGTCCGCCCTAGTCTCCAGTGGTCTAGGACATTTCATGTTTTAGAGTTTGCATGCTTGAGGCCCAATCAGTGGCCATTCCTTCATAGATAATTGCATTCTCTAAAAAATCATATAGCATAGTCGTGCATTCTTTTAAAGTGAAACGTTCTTTTGAAAAGCATGTAGCAAAATCATTTGAGTGTTGTTTTATGCATTTTTATTTCATGCAAAGTAAAAAGAACCACACACACCATGACACACTTTAAATGCTAGTGAGTTGGAAGTCACATCCAACCACTAGTAGGGTTCAATGATGGTGGTAGTGATTTCCATCCATTGGCCCAACTCCCTCGATCCTTTTGTTACTAGACCAATACCAGATCCAAGATGCCATCATAACCCATGGAAAATTTGCATATATCTCGGAGAGGTATATAGCTGACTACGGGTGAATAAGGTGAGGACCAGGAGGACCTATGCTCCCTGACCATGTGTGGACTTCATTACCACACATTATAGGTGGGATTACATGGCCTAGAGTTCATTGCTAGGTTGTCGAGCTATGAGTATACAGGTGAAAGCCCTTTAACAATTGAGTATATCATCAACATATTGAAAACATGATGAGAGTTACTTTCTGATACAACAAATCTCAAAACACATCAAAATAGTTTAGGGCTCACAAACAAAAATTTAAAAGAGATAATCATTATTGTTTGCTTTTTTTGCCTTAAAACTTACATACAAGATAATATAATATCATGGTACATACACGGAGAGGCCGATCCAGGCATAGACCCGAGGTCGAGGCCGAAGCTCCACCCAATGCACATCAAGATGCATAGAGCCCTCAACCATAAAATCCTCTCAAACATCATTCGATGAGTATTAGAGGGGATAATTCTATGCATGGGGATCCTATTGAGAATACCCCAATTAGAGGAACCACTAGACACTCCTCGAGACATAGATCAGAGCATGGGGCTTCCCAGCATGGGGGTCCTAAATAGGTTAGCATTTACCATGACCACATTCCATATGGTTCCATGGGATCTACTAAAGAGTATGTCATAGAGGGATCCAGATTGGTACCCCTTCGACCTATAGCTAAGGGAGGCTCAAAGCCCCCACCATATGAGTATAGACAAGTCCGAGATCCACCCATTCAAGGGTAAACATAGGGGGATGCTTTCGAGCGTAGACCCATGCAAACTCCCCATAGAGGTGAACCTTGTAAGATCACCATAGACATGTCTAAAGTGGGAGTAAATGGTACACCACCTCATGAGCCATGGCGTAGTAGATAGTTAGATGGTCTAGACAAAGTCTTAGGATAGCTAGGTTATAAGCCTACTCCTATGCCTTCTCATTCTATGAGCGTGCATAGTGGTAGTACCATTAGGACCATCAGAGAACCTAGAGAGTGCTCCAAATATTCTCATGATATGCATGCCCCTACATCCCATGTGGGCACAGAGTATAGGTGACCACTGAATGCAAATGTCATCTTCACAGACAATGGCAAGAGCATAGCAGATCAGTCCATTGGAGGACACACTCACAAAGCTGCTCGAATAGAGTGCACACACCAGAGGCCTCATACGACTGATCACATAGATAGATCTCACAAACTAGTGTTAGAGTAGAGATGTCAGATTCTCCAAGACCAATTGGAGGATGTTCATGTAGAGTAAAAATACCTCAAAAATGAGAACACTCAGAGGCAAAGGTTCATAAGACAATGCTTATATGAACAATGCATGCATGAGCAATGCATCCTTGATCAAAAGGAGCATGTTGAGAGGGAGGACCGATTGGCTAGTGTCAGTTTACCTCCCCATAGTGAGTACAGGGAGAGCATTGATAGGTGAGCTACTTCATAGCCAAGTTTCACCCTGACCATATAGACACCCATACTCGCCATACGACCCAACATAGAGATCGGTACCCTACATCCAAATATCATGGGCATAGGTAGTATGAAGAAGTGGGAGAGGAATTAGATCAAGAATATCCTAAAATATCCCAAGTCAAAGTGGATGATGAGCCTAGTCCTCCACCTCGACCGAAGAGGAACATGCCTCCAAAGGTGCCTCCAAGGCAATCCAGAGAAGAGGAGTTCCTATCTTCGTAGGCCTATAAGGCCTTGGTAGAAAAGGTCAGAGCTATCGAGAAGCAAGGGATGACTTATCAAAAGCCTACCTTGAACAAGATTCATAATGAACCTTTATGCCCATCAATGCCTATTTTAGCCTATCCTGAGCATTTTGAGATGCCTAGGCTAGAAAATTTTAAAGGAGAGGAGGATGCTCAGGAGCATGTTACGAGTTTTCTGGACATGTGCTTTTAGATCGAAAGCAATGATGCCTTGCTCCTATGGACCTTCATTACAACCCTCTCAGGCCCAGCCTGAGAGTGGTTTAATCAACTCAAGAGGTACAACATCACCAATTTTGAACAACTGGTCGATGCATTTCTTGAACGCTTCTCCTTTGGCATCAAGAAAAAGGTGAACCTATCCGATCTAGCTGCTTTAATGCAACATGATGATGAGCCAATTATGGATTATGGGAAATGATGGAGAAATATGATGGTAAAGCTACCATTCTCCATCCCTACTTCTGAATTAACTTGAATGTTTATAAAAAGTTATGCAAAGCACATTTCATTATTATTATAGTTGCAACAATATCAGACCTTCGAGGAGGCTTTGGTGCAAGCCAAAGTGATAGAGGATATCAAGTTATAGGAGGGTAACTTGAAACTCAGGAACAAGAAGGAATGGAACAAGAAGAGCACTGAGAAACAATAGGCCAAGCTAACCCATATTAATCAGGTGGTTTTAAACCTTCAGAAAGGGGATAAGGGGTAACAACAATGAAATTATCAAGCCCAACCTCCTCCTACGTAGTATGAGCAGTGCAACAACAACCAGAAGGGTAAGGATAAATAAATATGCCCTCCTCACATATTCACTCAATTATCAGAATTATTGACATTGATTTTCCATCAATTATGTGAGGCAAAGGCAATAAACTTACCAAAAATCAAACTAGTGGACCCTAATCAACCCAAGCCTAAGGGGTATAAGGATGATCAATATTGCATATTTCATCAAATGAAAGGCCATGACATAGAGGTATGTTGGTCATTCAAACATTTAGTGCAAAATATGATCGAAAGAGGTACGCTTCTTGTGGACAACCCGCAAGCACCGAAAATCAGAATATGGGGATTTACAAGAATCCTCTACCCAACCATGAGGTACCAAGGAACAATGTTGGCCAGGTCAATCAAGTATGCATCGAACCACCAACCCATGGGTTCATCGGAATGGTCAACATCATCACAAGACATGCGAGGTATGAAAGACCAAATCAACCTCCATTGCCCATTAGAGTCCAAGCTGTGCCTCCTCCAAGGCCAACCCAAAATGTGCTAGGCCCACCAACTAGACCGGTGGTGACAATCAGAAGTAGGTTAGTTCAAAACCTACAGATGACTCCAACAAAGTTGTCTATTTATGAGTTGATTCAATAGTCCCCAAGCACAGGGAGATGCTTATGGATATTCTAAGGTCCATAGAAGTGTAGTCCTAGGATCCTGAAGTATTCACACACTTCATGGGACACGTGCAATAGTGTCAAGAACCAATTATACAATTTTATGATCATGAAATCAAGATGGTTTCCACTATCACAGTGGACCCACCACTTCATATCATTGCATGTGTAAACCACAAACCTTTCAAGTAGGTTTTTATTGATACGAGATCATCAATCAATATAATCATGACCAAGGCATTGACATACCTGAAGTTACCAAAGATGCATATCATACCTTCGACCTTCACATTGAGAGCTTTTAACGATGCATTATGCTCAACTATCGACACTATAGTCTTACCCATTCAAGTGGGACTAAAGACCATCCCGATGATGTGTCATGTGATTGAAGGTGCTATGCAATACAATATACTTCTAGGATAGCCTTGGATAAGAGAAATGTATTGTGTCCCTTCCATTCTCCATCAATGTATCAAATACGTGCATGAGGGACAGGTTCACGTGGTGCCTTCAGATGAAGAACCATTCAAATACATGAATTTAGAAGATTTTTCGAGGGACTTCATGCTCCCCTCAATGCACCTAGACATACGACCAGTGTCACCGATCAAAGATCCAAGAGGTAAAATGAAAGAAGTGTGTGCCAAACCTACAATATCTATATCTCAATGATCGGAGCACATGATAACTACTTCTACTAAACCATCTGCATCCATAATGCATCGGGATGATAAGAAGCTAAAGGTAAATATGGGTGAAAAAGAGATAAAGCGAGCACCCAAACTAATTGTCATCGAGGTCCCTACTCCCATGGAAGTAGAGGATGCTCAAGGAGAAGTCGAAGAGGCACCTCAACCTGCTTCACCTACATCTTCAATAGGGTCATCTGCACCATAGGTGACCATTCATTTGGTTAATCCTAGATTAGGGGAATATATTATGTAGAATGTGATATTTATATTGATCATCGAGACTGCACAGGACATGGGCCGACCACAAGCCCATCACCTTCCCATAGGGATGGTGGTACCACTAGGGGTACCTCCTAACCAAACCAATTTCATCTATGGAGGGCTCGACCAACTTGCATCTCGCACTTCCATGGATGAGGATGATGATGAACCATTCACTATGAATGTTCATTATCTTTCTAACCTAGAATACACCTTATGATATTTTGAGCGTTACCATTGGCATGGTTACGGTCTCGGATTATTCGAGCAGGGGCGTAGGAGGCCTTATGAACCATAGTATCAGTTGCCTACTGATAGGTTCGGGTTAGGATATTATATTGGAGGATAGGATGAACTCCTCATGGCATCTTTAGACCACCTATACCTCAGTCTAGGGGGTGAAGTCGACTTCAATCCTTATCACCCCAATCCCTCTACCTTTCGAAGGGATAACCGGTTAGTGTCTTACATCACTATAGAACCACCTAAGATATATCACGAAGACATATTGGTGGAGACCAGTCTAGAGCAGATCCCAAGAGACAACTTGGATGAAAAAATCTATGAGGTAGCCGATGATACAGGCCTACAAGTTCAGATCGCTAGCATAGAGATAGATTTTAAGTCAGAAGATCATGCTGATGAGGACATAGTAGAGTCCATATTTGAGATAGGTGGACCGAGTTGCATGTATGAGAGTGATGATGATGATGAGTCCTCAAATAATGAGCAATCTGAGGATGAGACTGAGTTGGCTTACTTGGGCCCTCTTAATTTACGTCATCTGTTACCTTTAGAGATAGTCATCGAGGATGAGCAGTCCTCCATGGATGATAGCAGTTATCGAGAGTGGGCTTTCATGGGGCCCCATATTCCTGATCTCCTAGTTCTAGTAGGTAGCGGTGAGGGTTTTCATTATGATAGTGATGATGAAGATGAAATAGAGAGAGCCTATCTAGGGACTCCCTACTTACATCATCGTAATGCACCATACACTATAGTAGATATGTACAGAGATATCAATCTCCACCCATACCTCAGAGGAAGAGCTCCTAACTTGGATAGGATTTATCATATGGTCTTCCCTAATCCACCAACATTCAGAGAGCTCCTAGAGCCTAGCGATCCTATTTTTGAGTCTATCCATAGACCAGATCCAGAGATCCCCATACCCCCAGAACCACATCTTGGGGATGGAAGTTATATAAATGTAGAGTCACATGCATGTGGTCCTAGAGACATGATCCATTCCATCAATATGATCTCCATTGATTTGACCACTCCACTTCACAACCCAACTGACCCCTCCAAACCATTGCATCTTGATATAGATGCTATTGATTGGGATCATGCTGACTCACCACTAGAGCCTGAATATTTCTTCCCTAACGAAGAAATGTTGCAACCTTTTCATTTTGCACTAGGCTATGCACATGATGTTTATCATGCTGAGGATGCTTCCAATGTGGAACCCATAAACCCAGTAGATGACATCCACTTGATCCCTACGCCTCACCAACTTGAGGAGGGATCCCACATGTCAGTAGAGGAAACCTTTGAAGTGGATATCAACGATGATCCCATGAATCCTAGGAAGGTTAAATTTGGAGAAATTTTATCTCCTGATGAGCGTGCCAACCTCATCCCTCTACTGAAAGAGAGACCTGATCTCTTTGCTTGGACTTATAAGGACATGTCGGGTCTAGATCCAAAATTGGTTACTCATAACCTTTCGCTAGATCTCTCAAAGAAGCTAGTCAAGTAGAAACTCAGGAAGATGCATCCAACAGTAGCCTTAATGGTTAAATATGAATTGCAAAAGTTGTTGGATGTAGAGTTTGTCATTTCCATCGACTATCCAGAATGGGTATCAAACATGGTGCATGTAGGAAAACCTGATGGAAGGATCCATATCTGTACGGATTTTAGAGACCTCAATAGGGCAACACCAAAAGATTCATTTCCATTGCCGAACATAGATGCTCTCGTAGATGCAACTACGGGTCATGAAATGCTCTCCTTAATGGATGGTTTTTTTGGTTACAACCAAATTTGGATTAAGCCCGAAGACCAGCATAAAACCATATTCATAATGCCATGGGGGACATTTTGCTATAAGGTTATGCCATTCGGCCTTAAAAATGTTGGTGCTACATATCAACGGGCTATGACATATATCTTTCATGACTACATGCATAAGATCTTGGAAGATTATATCGATGACTTATTGGCAAAGTCATTGTTACATTCAGAGCATGCAGAGGTCCTGAGGAAGGTCTTTGATCACCTGATAGAGCATAATGTCAGGTTGAATCCTAAGAAGTGCGTATTTGGTATAACTTCAAGAAAGCTCTTGGGATTCATCATTTCAAAATGAGGGATCAAAGTTGACCCAACAAAGGTCAAGGCTATTTTAGAAATGCATCCCCCATGAATATCAAGGAATTAAGAAGCCTAAAGGCAAAGTAGCATCCATAAAGTGATTTATCACACAATTATCAGATAAATGTCGACCCATGAATCGATTGCTACACAAGGGGGTCCCATTCAATTGGGATGAGGACTATCAAGCAACCTTTGCTGAGATTAAGCAATACCTAGCGATGCCACTAGTACTAGCTCCACCAAGACCAGACGTACCATTCTTGCTATATATATCAACAACTAATTTTGCATTGGGAACCATGTTAGCCCAAAAGAATGTGCAAGACAAAGAGCAAGCCATATATTACATTAGTCGAACCTTGGTGAGTTACGAGCTAGGATATGCCTACGTGGAAAAGTTATGTTTAGCAGTAGTGTTCGCTACAAAGAAATTATGGCATTATATGTTAAGTCATACGACGTATGTCATATCAAAACAAAATCCTTTGTAGTATATGATGAGCAAGACGTATCATAATACACGTACTACAAAGTGGATCATGCTATTGATAGAATTTGATTTGGAATTCATTAGCCAAAATTCCATTAAGGGATAGGTCATAGTTGATCAACTGGTTGAGGTACCTCTAGAGAATAGTAGGCCCCTCACCATAGAGCTACCTGATGATGTAGTTTTTACATTATCAGAAGCACCTGAACCCGAAGAACCAGATAACAAAGCTGATATGACCTTGTTCTTTGATGGTTCGAAGTGTGAGCAAGGGGGTGGTGCAAGAATAGTGTTGTTCATACCACAAGGTGCTCCCATGCCCTTGTCATTCAAGTTAGACTTTCCTTGCACTAACAATAATTTTGAATACGAAGCCCTAATATTGGGCCTCCAAACAACTATCGCCATGAAGATTAAAAGGTTAAATATCTTTGGTGATTCCCTTCTCATTGTCAACCAAGTGAAGGGACTCTTTCAATGTAGGTGTCCTATCTTGAAGGCCTACAAAGATCTTGTTGATACTTATCTAGCTCAGTTGGAGTGGTATGACATCGAGGCAATCCCTCATTCATCGAATAGATTCATAGACACTATGGCATATTTGGGATCCTTAATCCCTCAGAATCTATCTACCAATTTTACTACCATCCATGTAAAAATATTGTCACACTCTACTGTGCACGCGAAGCTTTGGATAACAAAGAGTCAATCAACATGATTCATATAGAACCAAACCATGAATGGTTCTACAGAGCCAGAGACTTTCTCAAGAGAGCACCCTGGGGGTCATTGATCTCATAGAGTCCTATGGGGAATGGTACCACCATTCACCATAAGGTTGTTTCCTAGTCTGCATTTGCAAATGTTAAACCATAGGGGGAACATGTTATCTTGTCAGTTGAGGTTGAGGTTTATCAGAACTGGATGTCATAGATACATGACTTCCTAAAGCTTGGTGTAATCCCTCAAGGATTATCGCATGCCATGAAATGCACATTTAAATAGAAAGTGATAAAGTATGTCTTGTTAGGAGATATTTTATATCATCGAAGCTATGATGGAGTTCTCCTTCATTGTCTTGAGCCCCAAGAATCATCTTGGGCAATTTTGCAAGCTCACGATGGTACGTGTGATGGCCATTTTAGTGGCATGGCTATCATCAAGTGCATCCTTCGCATGGGCTATTTTTGGCCTACTATGGAGAAGGATTGCAATGTGTATGTCAAGAAATGCATTAAATGTCAGCATCATGCTAATCTTGTGCACTTGCCATCATAGGCCTTACAACCCATTCAAGTGGCTTGGCCATTTGCTCAGTGGGGTTTGGATCTAATCGGTAAGATCTCTCCTCCATCATCGGGCCGACATACATTCATTATTATGGCTACTGAGTATTTTACTAAGTGGGTGGAAGCAATCCCATTAACAATGACAACTGGAGCACGTATTGCTGAGTTCATACTCACCAATATCATAAGTCATTTTGGGATACCATCCAAGATAATTTTGGATAATGGAACGTCATTCAAAAATAAAACTATGAGGGCTTTGACATCCAAGTATAGGATCAAACATAGTTTTGTGACTCCATATTATCCATAGGCAAATAGGCAAGTTGAGGCTTCAAACAAGATAGTGGTATCCATCTTGAAAAATATGGTACAAGAGCACCACAAATATTGGCACATCCAACTACCCCTTGCATTATGGGCTTATAGGACTAGCATTCAGACACCCACTAGGGCAACTCCATTTTCACTAGTATATGGCATTGAGGCCATTATGCCCTTAGAGTTGGAAATTCCAATGTTATGCATCACATTGAAAGAGTTCATCGATGATGACACTACATGGCAAGCTCACCTAGATCAATTGATGTTACTTGATGAACATCATGTGAATGCTCTTGAGCATCTCTACGTTTATCAAGAGTGCCTAAAATGAGCTTACAATAACAAAGTCCATCTGAGAGACTTTGAGGTTGGTGATATTGTGCTGAAAGAGAACCAACAAAATTCAAGTCTACCACTAGAACTATGAGATAAATTTATGGCTAATTGGTTAGGTCCTTATATCATCTCTGAGAAGGTTGGACCTGGGACATATCGCTTAACATCGCTTGAAGGGGTTGAAGAGCCTAAACCTCTCAACATCCTTCATCTTAAAGTGTTCTATGCCTAAAACCATCAAAAGGCCCCAAAGGCATATGTAAGCCCTTTGGTCATCCAGTAAAAGGCTCCAAAGGCATCTATAAGCCCTTTGGTCAAATCAAAAAGTTATAAAATCTAAAAAAATTGGAAAATATCAAAAATTCAAAAACATTACATTTCATTTGCATCATTGCATTCCATTTACCGCATGCATTTCATTTTTGCACATGCATTTCATTTTGCATTGTATTAGGTATTTCCATCCATCACACTTGCATTTAGAATAAGTTGTGTTTACAATCTTACAAATGACACCACGTTTGTGTTTCAATCATGCATCTATGCATTATCATTTTCATTCATCACCCTTGTGAGTAATTGTGTTTTTCAACACAACCCTTCCTATTGCTATGAAGAATATACTAAGGTTTTTCGATCATTCAACCATACCTAGAGGTCTTCTCAAGAGTTGGTAGAAATCTTGCTTTGCTTTTGTAGATGAGGTCTAGTTTTGATAGCACTTAGCATATCATAATCCTATCACTAATTCATAAATTAAACAATCCTAATTAGGACAAGGGAAATATGAAAGCTACGAAGCGGGACCAGGTATCCTGAGGTGAAAAGTTTATCTTGCTTATCCCCCTATGTGGACGGTCTAGGAAATGCTGACAATTGGAAAAAGGACAAGTTTCCCCTACCCATATGAATCCCTTGCTTACGTCAAAAGAAGCAAAATTCCTGAATCAAATCCCAGAGTGAAATCCCAAGAATCAAGTCAAATCAAGTTCAAGTTTACAAGAAATCAAATTAGTATCAAATCCCTTGCTCAAAGAAAAAAAAAAAGAAAAGTACAAAATAAATAGTGGTTTTTATCACTAAAAGAGAAGTACAAAATAAACAGTGATTCTTATCACTTTATATGAGCAAGTATCCCAATAAATTGAAGAAAAGAAGGGAGTGAACTTGAATCCCTGGAATTGTCAGTACTACCACACCTTACGCACGATGATATATCTGATACATTAGCATCTTGCTTTTATGCAGACCAATGTTTGAATGTGGAAGAGCTAGCTTCAGGTGTCCTATATCGCCTAGTGGTCTAATCCAACTGAAATCCAAACCTAGGATTGGATAGACATTTGAGGATCCCCAATATAGCAATGGGTTGAATGAATCCCGCTTGGCACTAGGGTATGCTTATGCCTTATCTAATATACTCATTTGCACACATAGGGGTAATGAATAGTTGGGTCTATCCTAGCGAAAGCCTTATGTTTTAGAAGTCTAGTATGGTTAGTATACAACTTTTGATAAGTCAACTAGGGTGTTTGAGTCTCATGGAAAACCTCAAAAATTCCCAAATAGCAACAATCAATCAAATTGCAATCATCAAATATCAATTTATTTTATGAGAGTTTGTTTATTAGAATATTCATAATATAGGTTAGATACCGGATGGATGTCAAAAATGATATTTAAATGGCCATTGACTATGTTATCCATATTATTTTAATTTACAAAAGCTTATGAACAGAAACAATACATCATTGCATCTCACATATGGGTGTCCAATTGATCAATTCTTATAATAAGATATAGCAATTACAGTTCATGATTGTTATACATTATGTGGTGTCATCCATTAGATTGTCAAACTCATATTGCATTCATACATTATGTTTTAAACAATTAAAGCATACATGTCCATTTACAGTAAAATATCATCATAAAATTATGCAATACATACATGGCATGAATTATGTCATAACATCATAAGGTAAATGCATACAAGTACTATAAATTGAACATGCAGTTAACATCCAATATTGCATTCATATACATTCATCATAAGTAGACCATCCACACATATATATTACTGCATCTAATCATACATCGCATAGCTATCTAGTGCATGTCATACATACATCACATCATATAGCATAAAATAAACACAACATCAACATTGCATCCATATGCATCTCATAAACATAAAACAAATAAAAACTACACATATAATAAGTCTCAAAATTCTGATCATATATATGTATGTGTATCAAAAAATATAGAGAGTATATCGACATGTGTCCAAAATGCCCATAGGCTACAACTATGTAGGTCCTCGACCTTACACTCAAAAATGGTACAAAAGCATCTAGCATATATCTATACTAAGCAGGGCCTATACCCCTAGTCTGAGAGGCTCCACCATCGCCTCCACCCTCCCTGTGAGTCCATCTGGAGCTGGCACCTGAGGTCCTCTCTGATCTGTGTGACCTATGACTGGAGCGAGATGAGGACTGACCTGTCTCCCTAGTCTACATCCTCTGAGATCCTGAAGCTATGGTCCTCTCAAGAACCTGACCCTCGAGTAGCTCAATCTCTCCCCTTAGGGTAGAGATGTATACAGCATCTGATGATCTATCACTGATGTGTTGCTACACTAAAGCCCATAGTCTCTTGATCTCTATCATTGGGTCCATCTTAATCCCATAATCACTAGCACTACTAGTACTACTAGAGCTACTAGAGTAGTGGGAGCTGCTAGTATGACCTATGAAGCTGAGAGGTCCTCCCTCGCAACCCTAAGTGAATCTTGATCTATAATCATGGCATCTAACTATGACTATAAGAGGATACACTACCCTGTAGCCCTCTGGATCTCAATGTGTGTCATAGTGATATATGCCTAGAGAGCAGCCTTCTCCTCTACATACTCACACCACTGAGCCTACCTACTATGAGTTATGCCTGGAGGTCCTTAGCCCATGCCTCTAGAGTAGCTATGGAAGTGTCTCTCCCTAGCATCTAAGTCTAGAGTGTGCCTACCTAAGTCTATAGGCTAGCAACCTAGGCCCTGAGCTACCCAATATCACTATCAGGTGGTGCCTCACCCTCCTCAAGAGCATCACCCTCCTCCTCAGGAGGGTGCCTCCTCTATGACTCCCTCACCCCATCCCTAATCCTCTAATAGACTCGACAATCATGAGGATCAACCTCTACGCCCTTGGCACCCTCTACTAGTCATCTACTGTCCTAGCCCAAGGGGCCTCCATGCCCCACCATACCCTAGTAGTCCACCAAGTATCATAATCAAGTGTAGTCCCTACATCTATCAGGGCCGACTCCTAGAAATCATCATCCTCATCACCTAATGGAGTCACCCTAGGCCATGTCAAGTCTCTCTCTAAAGTGAGGTGATGGTAGATGGTAGGAAGCTCTAGAATGTCCTACCTAATGTCTAAACTATCTGACGATTCAAGAGAAGTAGAAGAACTCACGTACCTTAAACTTCCATCCGAGGAGCCATCTATCTCTACATGCCTGATGTAGGTATCTCATCAACCTCCATCCATGGAGGGAAATTTAGATAAGAGTACCACTCAATCTGACCATCTATAGTCATCAAATCACCCAATGTAGTAGTCTAGGTCCCCTATGTGAGACCTACTCTAGAAGCCCTCCTGCTCGTGAGGCCAGCATGCTGCATAGCACTGGTGCACTACCTCAATGGTGCCGATCTCGAGTGGTAGGCCAGTAGGGTGCTCAATATTAATGTGCTACCACCCCTAGATCTGAAGAAGTAAGCTACAATCGATGCCCACTCTACTCCTCTAAGTGATATGGTACAACTCATTATAGAGCTACGCTAGTAGGGCACTCCCCAAGATAGGATCAAGGGTTGATCAGTGCTGCTCACTAGGACATCCTACATCCTAGCCAGGAGGTTCTAAGGGAACCTCACTCCAGAAGTTTCAAGGAGCATGATCTACACAATCAGATGCATGAAGATGACCACTCATTGAGAGAAGATCCTATGTGTGTACCAATGCTCAATATGGACCCCTCCATGGTCCGAGTGTCGTTGTGCCTCAACACTACGACCATCGAAGATATGATCAAATACTACCTACTTCACCTCGATCGATGAATATGTGATGGCCTCACCATCCAGAGGGAGTCAAAATATGTGATATACATCCTCTAGAGTCATAATCATTTCACCCATAGGTAGGTGAAATGTGTTGGTCCATGCATCCCAATATCAGGCCAATGTAGTCATATAGGCCTGATCGACTGGATGGTGGGAGGCATAATACATAGCCAAAGCCCATGACCCCAAACCAATCCTACTCTACCTAAGTCAAGGCACCATAAGTTATGAAGGATCTCTAATTCCCTCACCCTCATAGTTAGAGTCTGGTTGAAAGTAGAATAATAAGGGAAAAATAATTAAAAATCAACCAAAAACATCAAAAAATACCTTAAAAATGACAAACAAAATCATAAAATCACATAAAAATAAAAAATGCACTCCAACAAAAAAAATGGACAAAGTACTTTAAAAATAAAAAAATCAATTAATTGCTTTTAAAACTCAAAAAAATTGAAAAAAAATTGTAAAATTTCCTAAAGTGGTCGAACCTGGTTACAACCCACTCGGGATGGCAGTCAATTTACTAACCATTGGGATTTGAATCTCCACCATGATACCCCCAATTTACCAATTGGGGACCGCACCTACCAACCATGGCTAAGAATAAGACCTTTTTAAGGTCATTTATTACCTCGAGACACCCAAAAAATTAAAAACCCTCCCCTAATCTAACCTAAGCTAAACCTAACTAGGGTGAGGTTAATTACCGATAGTTTAATGATGTTCATTTAACCCATTACTTAGTGAGGTTAATTTTAAATCGATAAAAGTAAATAATGGTCAAGGGTTTTGTGTGCTTCTACCTTAGTCGCACCGACTCCTCTAGGTTGGTCTGCCATCAGTTCAGGTGGTAGTGAGGTCGAGTTTGCAGTAGCACTTCACATCAAATTTGATAACTCACCTCTTAGAGCCCTCAAGTTTTGCAAACTATCAGTTGGAAAATGACATCAAAAATGATAGAAATTTTTAAATATTTCCTATTTTGCTCCTGATCATGGTTGACACCCACGAGTGCAGAATTAGGGTTTTTCGACCATGGGTCAGAGCCACGACTAAGAAAATTTTAAAAATTACCATGTTTTCCAAGAGCAGCTAGCAACCTACAATAAATGCTCCAAAATCCTACCATGAGGAGTTTCAAAATGCTAAATTAAAAATACCCATCTGACCAGAATTGTCAAAAATATTAAAAATAACAAAAAAATTAGATAAATCAAAAACCAAATGCACCTCATACCTAGTGATTTACCCTCTACACTTGGCGGTTGCAGTGACTGGCATTCCATGCAATCCGACAAGATGAGTAAATTACCATAAGGACATTTGGGGTAAACTTCATCATCGTGGAATTGATATGCTTCATTTCAATCTCGAAGAAGGCCTTGATGGTCGGACTGCTCCACGGGAACGAAGCAATCATATCAATTCTTCTATGACATTTTTAGCAGATCATCGACATTATGATTCAACACATGCCTAATTGGAATTGTTATCATTTTGATTCCCTAAGAAAGCCTTCATGGCTAGACCGCTCCATGGGATAGAAATATACAATTACTATTAATAGTTGCAATCATAGCTGATTAGGCCTAATCACAGTATCAAATGCTAAATCTTAATTTGTTCAAGTCATTCATAGTGGTCAAGTGACTCGTCACTTCATTTAATTGTCATTACCCTCATCGACTCATCGCTTGAGGGGGTAGTCATAATATCATAATCATAATCAAAGTCAATAGAAGATCCCTTGATCGTAGATCCCTTGATCTTGTCAAAATTATGTTCATCTTACGAATCATTGCCAACAACTATCATAAGCTTACCCTTTGTTGGGGAAAAAAGCAAATATGATAGTTTAGTTTGTAGCTCTCTTCCTTTTAGACACATAGGCTCGAAAACCTATAGTAGCACTGAAGCTACCCGAATGTCTGATGACGAGTGCAAGCTCTTTCAATTTAAGCCTTCCATCCAGTTGGAAGCAATGATTCTAGGATGCACATCCTTTTGCTGGACCTTGGGCATCTAATGTTGATCAGACTAATGATCATCATCCAACCTACGACATCATTTTAGGAGGTCTATTTTTGCTCAACATTGTTCGATCTCACAATGCATCTCAAAAGGGGCATCTATAGACACCTAAAATACATCATGTCAAGGTGACTACTCATATGGGACATGCTAGAAGACCATATGGAAGATCTTGGATAGATTCCAAGGTGGTTTTAACCACTCATTTAGGTAGTTTGGCCTAATCAGTGTTAGACGTGGCTGACACCCATGGTTAACAGAGCTGACCGTGCCTCAGAGCCATGGCTAGCCTCAAAAATCAGTTGGACCTTGGCCGACCCAAAATCGGTTTCAATGGCCAATTGGTTGTAGATCAGAGTGGTTTGAGAGTGAAAAGTTCTAAAAACTTCCCTCCAACTACCTCAACTACCCTTTCTTGATCTTGGCTTCTCCATGAAGCTAAGACATGGCCTCCTCAAATGCTATAAGAACCCCCTCTAAATTGGGAAATAAGAGATGAATCTTGAGTTGAAGAGCAATGAAGCCCTGTCGAATTGCATACTCACTTGCATACATTGAGAGGAACACTTTTGCTGCCCAATTGGAGATCAAATGGCATTTGGAACCAAGAAGGCTATGGAGGGCTAGGAGGAATCAAGAAATGTAATCGAGCCCATTCCATCACCGATCTGAGCAATTCAACCACCAAATCTATCAGAGGACATCATGGTGACCCTTGATCATCAATTCATCAAAGTGAATTGAGGAATCAAGCCTTGATTTGGAGAACAAGGACATTCATGCCTCAGTTGTGGTCATCCATGGCTAATAGTGCCAACCGCATGATAGACCTACGATCAAGGTTTAATCCTCAATTTAGCTAGTTTTAGTAGTAGTTTACATTTTACTTGTTTTATATTAGTTACATTTGATTTAGATTTACTTTATTAGAGATAATTGTGCGGTAGAATCATAGTTTAAGGCTCTCTTTCCTTGCATTTTGTCATTTAAACAATTAGGGCAATAATTGCTACTTTTCATGTTTTCATGCTTTCAATGGTTTAATTAGGATATTAGATGGATTGATCTATGCTTCCTTTACATTCTTGATGGTCAATTATCATGCTTAGAGTAGATTTCTATGCTTTATGTACTTTCTTGATTTCAAGCTTTCATGATAATATTTTGTATAATTTCCTTTAAAAGCCTCATCAAGAGAGGCCTCCTTTGCTTCTAATTGCTTCTTGTTGTTTCTTGAATGTAGGGTTAACAGGGTCTTGACATTCAAAGCAACAAATGCCTCTAATCATGGAGAAGAAGGCTACATTTGCCTTAGAGCAGTTCGTGTCAACCTAGGAAGCTTGTGAATTACACCTACCCTTGCGTGGGGACTTTTCTTGATTGTAATAATTGTATCACATTGGGTATCCCTAAGAGGGATGGATTTGTAACCGAGTTTCAATGGAAATTTAATAAAGGAAACCCTTCTTTATGTTCATTTGCAAATTTGTCTATCTTTCATGCTTTATGTTGATTTTCAATTATTATTAGCTTAGGTGTATGCATCCTGGATTGCTACAATTACATAGAACAGATGGGTAAAAATAAACCCAAGTGTTCTAACACATTATATATAACATATGAGTATAAATCAAACTATTCCACATATTAAGGGATAGGGATAGTATGTGTCCACCCTCTAGGTATTATGGCCTCTAGAGGATAACTCCAACCATGAGTTAGTGCTCTCATATCGAAACAAGAGGATGGGAAGATAGATCCACTAAATGGCACCATCTACGAGATCCAACCAAACTTGTCCACTTGGGAGGTCATTTGTAGTGGTCCTAATTTCCAAAAGTTGTATATTATACCTCGTACTGATTAAACATTAGGTGATCATTAAAATTAATCTAACTCAAAAAAAAATAGCCAACAATTTTTCATCTTGATGAACCAGTGAGGTAGGCTAGGTTATACAATCAAGTGAATCAAACCTGGATTGTTACAGTCACTAACTAAAGGGGTGGCCCAAAAAAAATTATCATCAACAAATTAGAGATAATATTCGAAGGGACTATTTTTTACAACTTGAATACCTTTGATTTTTCCTTCCATTTTTGCCTTTGAGAAATCTCTCCCTAATGCCTCTACAAGAATAATAAATAGATAAGGAGATAGTGAATCACATTGATGATCTACACAATATGACTTGAAGTAATCAACATTAGAATCATTGATCAAAATAGAAAATTTTGCAATGATATAACAACATTTAATCCATTTACACCAACTATAATCAAAGTCAAACTTTCTATAAATAGCATGTAGAAAATTCCAAGAAACCCTATCATATGCTTTTTTCATATCTAATTTCATAATCATACATGGTTTTCTCATGGAATAAAGAGAATGTATGGCCCCTTGTGCAATAATTATACCATCAATATTTTTTTTATCACAAACAAAACCACCTTGTTCCTATGAAATAACACGACCTAGAATGCCCTTCAACCCGTTTGCCATAATTTTTGAAATGATATTATAAATTATATTATAACGGTTTATTGGATAAAATTTCTTAAAATATTTTATTTGTCTTTCTTAGAAATCAATTTAATAGAAATGGAATTGATCTCACTTATTATAGTCTTCCTTTTATGAGCCTCTTCAACCACAACTAACATATCACTCTTCAATAAATACCAAAAATTTTGAAAGCAAATTGTAGGAAATCCATCAGAGTTGGGTGTCTTGTTAGGATGGAAAGATAAAAGTAATTTTTCGAGCTCCTCCAAAAATATCTTCTTCACCAAGCTTTCATTTTGTCCATGTGTAATAATTGATGGAATTTTTTACTAAATAATTTCATTTTGATGATCCTTTAGGTAGTGTTCTTTTTCAAAATAATTTCATTGCATCAAGAGAACCTATATTTTTTAAAGTAATGTTTTTGCCCAATTCTTTCCTTGATATTTGAATAATCTCCATCCATTTTTTGCACCTAATACCAAATTCATAAGTCTGAATAATCACCATCCAAGCTTTGCCCCTAAAACCAAATTCATAAGTCTACAATTCTCCAAGCTTGATCCTCCAATATTCTTTCCTTTACAAACCCTATCCCAATTTAAAAAATAAAACCTAAATTTTTCCTTGCAACCTTTACATAGAGAGTATCTTTGAATTTTATCAATTTACTGACTGACCATCTAATATGTCTATTTATCAATTGCAAACTATTTGTTATGAAGTTCCATGTTGATGATCCTTTCGGTAGGGTTCTTTTCCTAAATAATTTTACTGTATCAAGAGAACCTATATATTTTTATCATTTCTTTTCTTGATCTCTGAATAATCTCCACCCAACCTCTGCTCCTAATACCAAATTCATAAGTCTGCAATTCTATAAGTTTGCTCCTCCAATATTCTTTCCTTTACAAACCATATTCTATTTACAAAGAGGAAACCTAAAGTTTTCCTCACAACCTTTCCATAAAAATTCTCTTTAATTTTTATCAATTTTTGATGATATACTTGTTGGAAATTTTTGAAAGTGACATCATATAAATAAGGATGGATTGCAATGTAGTCTTTATAAGTTGTAGCCTTCTTGCGACAATTCAAAACCTACATTTCCAACCTAGTAAACAAGCTTTCATTCTATCCAAAAAAAATATCCAAAGCTCCTTTTTATTTCCTTTATGAGATAAAGGAATACCCAAGTAGGTTGATGGAAATTTTTCAATTTTAAACCCTAAAACATTCACAATAATTTATTGTAAATCTAGGGTAGTATTAATGAAAAAATCTTGGATTTCATAGTATTAACCAATTGTCTAGTAGCCTTCTCATAGTATGGTAATATTGATAAAAAAATCCATGGTCTCACAAACTAAGGGATGGCCCAGAAGAAATGTATCATCAACAAATTGGAGATGAGATTCAAAGGGATCATTTTTTACAACTTGAATACCTTTGATTTTTTCTTCCATTTTTTCCTTTAAGAAAGCTCTCCCTAATGCCTCTACAATAATAATGAATAGATAAGGAGATAGTTAATCATCTTGATGAAGTACACAAGATGACTTGAAGTAATCAACATTAGAACCATTGATCAAGATAGAAAATTTTGCAGTGCTATAACAACATTTAATCCATTCACACCAACTATAATCAAAGCCAAACTTTCTAAGAATGCCATGTAGAAAATTCCAAGAAATCCTATCATATGCTTTGTTCATATCTAATTTCATAAGCATACCTAGTTTTTTCATGGAATGAAGAGAATGTATGGCCTCCTATGCAATAATTATACCATCAAGAATTTGTTTACCACAAACAAAACCACCTTGTTCCTATGAGATAACACAACCTAGAATGTCCTTCAACTTGTTTGCCATAATTTTTGAAATGATATTATAAATCATATTACAAAGGCTTATTGAATAAAAATTATCAAAATATTTTATCTCGCCTTTCTTAGAAACCAAATTAATAAAATTGGCATTGATATCACTTATTATAGCCTTCCTTTTCTGAGCCTCTTTAACCACAAATAATATCACTCTTCAATAAATATCAAAAATTTTGAAATAAAATTGTAGGAAATCCATCAAGGTTGGGTGCCTAGTTAGGATGGAAAGAGAAAACTACTTAATCGAGCTCCTCCATAAATATCTTCTTCACCAAGCTTTCATTTTATCCATATGTGATAATTGATGGAATATTTTACAAAATCTTATCTTATGCCTTCTTATCTTGCCTAGTATTTGACAAAATATTTTTGAAATAATTAATTGCTTCCTTCATATATCTTCTTTATTCTCAATATTTCTTCCATCTAGAGTTAAAATATTTTTGATGTGACAAAAAGAAAATTTTGTTTTCATTGTAGCATGATTTTTTTTGTATTTCTATCTCCTTCCTTGAGCCATTTCTCTCTATATTTTTGGAACCAATATGACTCATTTTCAATGCATTATGATAATCCAAAAGTAATTATTTTTCTATCAATAAGAATCTTGATCCATTCCATTAATTTCTACTATCTCTTATAAACTTTGAGTTTGGATTCAATTTCTTTCTTTTCGTTAAAATTGTTACAAAAATATTTGGCATTCTAAATCTTCATTTTCTTCTTTAAATATTCATATTTTGAATAAACTTGTACATACATGATCCTTCAAATTTTGATACATCCCACCATAACATAATCATCTAGAAAAAAACAAGGTCTTAGAGCCACATAGACTAGAAGCAAAATATCTTTGGATGACTGTCATTAGGTAAATCACAATTCAAAAGAATGGATTTGTGATCTGATCCTACCCACAATAAATTATCTAAAGAGATTACATGTTGTGTTTGTAACCATTTATTGGATAACAAGAATATATCTAATATTTTTGCTATATGAGTTTGCCCAATGTGTCTATTATCCCATACACATTGAAAACTTGAAGAACTAACATCCCAAATGTCATTTGAATAAACAAATGAAGTGAAATTTTACATTGATTTAGACCATCTGAAATACCACCCTTATCTTCCAAAGGATATAGAACAATGTTAAAATCACCCCTAAGAATTCATAGATCAAAATGAATCATCATTATATTTGATAAGAATTTGCTAAGGTTCTTCTAGCATCTTTCAGGAGGAGTAACTATAGTTGGAGCATATAAACATATAACCTCGACTTTGATTTTTTCCTCTTTCCAATCGAATAATATAGCAACCCAATTATTTTTTGCTTCTAATGATTTCCCATCCCATTTGCACTTATTCCATATTATTGGAATACCACCTAAAGCTTTTGTAGAAGAAACTACTAGACAATCTCCCGTCTTCCAAATCTTCTTAAAAGCATCCTTACATTCCTCACTACTCAATTTTATTTCTTGTATTATAATAAATTCAGGACTATGACAACCTATTAATTCCTTAATAACTCTGTTTTAGGGGTCTTATTTATGTTAGAGTTAAAGTGCACTATGCCTTCACCTTGACACTTGTCAGTTTCTCTTGACAAGTGTCATGTGTTGAATATAGGCTTATGCCTATATATTGTAACCATTTGTATCAATAAAATCAACCCCATCAGTTTCAGTCCTAACATTTGGTATCAGAGCGGGCTTTCCCTACCCTGTGAAACCCCTTGAGGGGGGATTTCCCTCATGGAAATCCTCCCTCCCCCTCATTTTTTCCCTATTTTTTAATTTTTTACCGAGGTAGTATGATCTCCATCATTTGATGGATCAGAAACCAGATGGTCAAACATATTAAAATTTGGGAGGTTTTTTTTTAGTTATTTTTTTTATAGTTTTCTGCACAGATTGGTCTTGAATCTCTCGCAAGGATTTGAAGCTAGTAATTCTCAGTTTTTTCCCTCACTTCGAATTCGTATCCGATGGATGTCCGAAAGTATTGTAGAATGAGTTCGCCATTTGTGTAGCAGCAACATGACTAGTCTGCAGTAATATCGCTAAAATGAAGAGATCCCCTTCTACGGACCACAAAGGCCTGTCATAATTTTTTCCCTGAGCACTGCGGTGGCTAATTCGCTATTCAAAATACCAGGAGGGCAAATTTTTTTTTTTTAAAAGTCATTGCGGAATTTTTTTAAAGTCGTTGATCTTGATGACAATCGTTGGCCATGGGCCATCATTAAAGGAAGACGTTGTTTCAATGTATCTTTTTGCGCTGTGGTGGTGGCTGTGAAAATTAGAGCTCAGGGATTGCCATGGCTCTATATGCGAGTGTTTCATGTGTAGTATGGAATATTTGCAAGGAATGGATAAAAAGGGAATCCAGGATCAAAAAGATATCAAAACCCTGGGCATGCAAAGATTTCACAGCCTTCTCGCGGATCAGAACCACATACTCCAAAATTTGGATAGGCGACAATATTTTTTCCCTTTCTATTTTTCATTCCCTGGCTATTTGTTCATAGTGCCAACAGGCTGAAGAGCGCCGTCGCTACCGTACCCTTCACTATCTGCATTGTTGCTCCATGCCTGAACATGGGCCCACACAAGCTTCCATGACGTGCTTGTCCTGTGCCCTTCTACGGCCATGTATCTCTGACGATGATATTAGTAGGTCTATTTGTGGTGTTGAAATAAATGAGCAAAACCCTCGAAAAGAAACCAGTGACCAAATATCATTATTGACTGGTGGCCTCATGAGTTGAGTAGAACTGTTGGAAACATTGCAGTCATGAAGGAAATGTTGAGACAAATCTCCACTAGATCTGGCTGTGGTACAATAGCACATTGCATTGTACTTCCATCTCTCACCTGTATTTGCGGAAGACCTTAATGCAGTAGAGTAGTCACCCTGGACCCTGATATGATTGAGGGTTTTTCACAATGCCCACATCATGGCATCTGAGTGAATGCTCAAAAGCCTAAACTATCGTTGAATGATCGATGGCGTCGTAGCTCCTATCCTTGTGGCTGAGGCGGCGATTGTTCCTAGCAGACCATGCTCTTCGTCAATTCACGAAGAATAATTCTCTTCACGCGATCTTCCACCATACTGAGTAAGGTGGGCCTGCAAATGATTTGTTGCTTCAAGCTGGTGTGAAATTAATTGATCAATATTAGTGCGTAAACCCACATAATTTGTTGGGGAATTTTGTTCAATTGGACGCGAGTCTAAGCGATTAGAGTCAGTAATTTCCTAGGCATTTTTTTGCATTTGGGTCGTTGCAGTGGTTGAAGTAGAAGATAGTGGTCTTCTCATTTTTTCACCATGATCGAGGAGGCGGAGGTAGACCGAGATGTCACGTGGCCCAGGGCACTAGATCACCCATGATTTTTGGAAGTGATAGTCTCTAACGACGAACAACGATTTATTTTTTTGAGCGAAGATGGCGATCGGCTCCGGTGGCTGCGGTTGTGGGGAAAGGGTTTGCACTGGTCGTGTAGTGAATCATCCTACTAGATATCATCAGTTCAGTTCCAAATCATGAAGGGAAGTGAAATTGATGGAGGTCTCGCTCGAAGTAATGGTGATTCCTACCATTGATGATTAAATAGGGAGTTTCTACAGACGTCACTACAGTCCTAAAATCCTTGTAACTCGTGCTCTTTAGCTGCTCGACGTGCCAAAATAATGGCCCAACATCATAGGCCCCATTCTTGGCACAGTCCACCGGGATCACCTATATGAACATGCGACGGCTGAAGGTATAGAAAACATTTCTATAAGGATGATAGGTTCATTATGATCGCTCTATAATAGAAAACATTTCTATTATGATTTTAATTAAGGGGTGGACCACTATTTTATTAAAAGCACGAGGGCATTTTTTTTCATGACCAAAAAGGATGGTAAATATGAAATGATTTCTAACAAAGTAACTTTTAAAGTGGAGGGGATCATTTGAATTTATCTCAATGAGGAATTGAAAGAAGAGGACCATTTTTTTTTGTAAGGGGAAATTTTAAATTTATATGACCCATGTAATTCCCCTACGAGGAAAATTTTAAGACTGTTTTTTATTCTGCCTGAGAGCGATGTCGCCATTGCATGATGTTGTCTTTTTGTTGCCTAGATAGGCATGCTCTCATTTTTCCAACAAGTTGAAGGCCCCTTTGATGGTGGAATATAGGGGTATTTATAGTCATTGGAAATGTTTTTCCGTGACAGACACAATGGAGGTGTCATATTGTAATTTTGAGGCTGTTTCAATTGAGTTTTTTAGCCTCAAAGTTTTTCTACCTTGGAGTGCACTCTCGGTTGTACCCGACACTCCCAAGGTAATTTTATATGTGATCCTTGTACCTAGTGATCTTTTCTATACACTTGGTGAATGCAGTGGCTGGTTACCCATGCATTTTGGTGGGATGACATGGTCGGACACTTATTCTAGGGACTACAGACATAGACACCCTAGACTCTATCCGAGGTTTTTTCGGATCTACTTCTGAAGACTACAGACGAAGACACTTTAGAAGATTCTCTTCTTTTCTTCTTCTCCTCCATATTTGGATCTATGGCTCATTTTATTGTATTGAGTGCATTTTCGACAGATACCGACACTCTTATATGGCTCATTTTTCCTTTGTATTAGGTGCATTTTCGGCAGAGACCGACACCTTCTAGATTGAGTTCACCATAAAGAGAGATTTGATATTTATGGTGAATCTAGTCAGTGACCTACGAGAGGCAACATCCTCTAAGGATGACCTGTAGAGGCAACATACCCAGAAGTGGTTGACCCTGAGGCACTTAGATGGCTGACCCAGTGGCAACAGACCCGTGGAAGTGGCTGACCCTGAGGCAACAGACCGAGATGTATACACAGTGAATCTAGCATTATTCATAGTTGGAGAGCCAAGCGCAAAGAGCACGAGCCTAGACCAAATCAGCAATAAGAGAGGATGATAGGTTGTTTTAGAGAAGTCAACATTAAGGGGGAATGTTACCTAATGTTGACTTGTTTTGTTTCTTCTTTAGTTAGGATAGTGCACTTTAAGGGGGAATGTTAGAGTTAAAGTGCACTATGCCTTCACCTTGACACTTTTCAGTTTCTCTTGACAAGTGTCATGTGTTGAATATAGGCTTATGCCTATATATTGTAACCATTTGTATCAATAAAATCAACCCCATCAGTTTCAGTCCTAACAATTTATACCCTTAATATTCCACGATATTATTTTCATCATCAACATTTTTTATTTTTATTAGTGGTATTAGCCCCATTTATTGTTAATACCTATGATATTTTTATTTGGCTTCCCAAATGAATATCCTTTTGAGTTTATTTTTATCTTTGTTTTTACTTTGATGACCTTCCTCTTGTTTTTCCATTCCCACCAACACTCTCAACTTCATCAATCTCCTATAATTTTTCATATTTTTCATAATGAGACTTATCTTGTAAATATTTATGTTGCCCTAAATAATCTAAAGATCAAGGAATGGCCTCATTAGCATTTTCTTCTTTATGTTGCCCTTAAAACCCTAAAGTGCACAAATGATCCTCCATAGTCATTACTTTCTTATGTTGGCTTGGAAACCCTAAATTTCCTTGGATATCCTCCATATTATTTTCTTTATTGTACTACTCTTAAAACCCTAAAGTGAATTATGTTGGCTTGGAAACCCTAAATTTCCTTGGATATCCTCCATATTATTTTCTTTATTGTACTACTCTTAAAACCCTAAAGCAAAATGAGTACACTCTACACTACTTTCATTTTTATTGTAAGAAGATTTTAATATATTTGAGGAAAATAAATATGATTTACTTAGATTAAGCTTGACCTCCATCTCATTTGCTTTGAAATTCACCTCTATCTTCCTTTTATTAAAAATTATCTTTCCTTCTTCCTTCACACTTTTATCTCCTTCTATATTTGAGCTTGTGCCTTGTACTTACTCATCCCTCATATCATTTTTCTTCTAATGGTTGATTCGAGTGAACTATAATAGCCTTTGTCATCTGATGATGTAGAGGGGTTTTTCTTAGTACTTTCTTAGGAGTGGAAAATCCTTAATTTGTACTAGCTTCTTCTATGATATGATCTCCTTATTTCATATTGAAGCTACCCTCATGCCTAAAAATTTCCATCTCTTTCTCCATCATTTTCACTTTGCAGTCTCTTGTCATGTGCCTAATTTCATGATATTTGCAACATCATAATGCAATATTTTCATAATCCACTTGTTGATCCCATTCTCTTGATTCAAATTTAATTTTAATAGACTATGGTAAAGGTTTTGAAATATTTATGGTAACACATATTTGAGTGTATATAGCATGCCTTCTCTCCTTAGTAGTTGGTCCCTCCTAGATGAATTCACCTACAGTATTACCAATATTCTTCAAAACCTCTTTATTTATGAGTTGATAAGGAATTTTAAAAAGCCTAATATATATTATAAAAAATTTAATAGTCTTTGCCTCCACAAAAATATTCTCACTCTAAGGTCTTAATTATAATGCATCTTTACCCCTAACCCAAGGGCATCTATCCATTATTTTATTTCTTGTTTCTAAACTAGATAAAATAATGAGGAAAAATTATTTTGGAAGAAAGTTATGGAGTAATTTGAATTCAAACCCCACTTCCACTTGATCCAATTTTGATTCTCATAAAAACCTAGCCAATATCCATGAAAATTACATATTAACCCTTTGGTTTTAAGAACCATTATATCATACTCAATCATCTCATCCTTGATAATCACTTCGGTGTAGTATATACTACCTAGATAGGGTTTTTCATAGATTCACTCTTCCTCTTATTGCTAACTGGGGCATCCATACTTCCAACTAAGGCATCCTTACTTCCAACTAGGCCATCCTTACTTTTAGTAAGGACTTTCAAAATTGACTTTCTTGCCATGTTACCTAGATTTTCTTCACATGAATCCTTTAAATTTTCTCCTAAGATCTAGAATAATAAGTGGCACTCATTCCATGATCGTACTTTGCTTTCTACTTCTTCTTCTTGCTCACACTTCCTCCTACTCTCTCCTGGCTTGCAATACAAAAGCTAATTTTTATTATATATTAATATAGAACCCAAAAAGTTGTTATATATGTGCAATGTAAATATGGATATTTATTTGTATAATCAAAAACTACACATACTAAAACTCACAACTCATATGTCTTGAGTACAATGTTATTTAAAACATTTAATAGGATATATGTAAAAATAATTAATTGAAAAAACTTTTTAATAATTATTAAATAGTTTAGCATTATTAATTTTTTCAACATTATTAAAGTTGTAATTTAAATATGCTAAGATAAATTATTAAACAAATTTAAATTGTAAATATATTTTTTAATGTTGATTTTAAATATTGGTAATATGCCATGTCCAAAAGGAGCATCCAACATCTCATCGAGGAATCCTGCATTTCCTTATGGAGTCTCAACAACCATGTTATTCAACATGTATTTTGTGAAGGAAATTAGGTTGTGGATGTCATGGCCAACTTAGGCCTATCCCAATATAATCTTCACAATTGGCACAATAATTTCCCCTAATCCTTGATGGGAGGTTGTCCCAATATTTGTCGCTCATTGCTATAATTCTTCCAATGTTTTGGGTTTCCCTTGTTTTTTGTCTCTTCATCACATTGATGTGGCTCTGCTCCTTGTTGTGGGTCATCCCCAATCCTTGAGTCAACTCCTCTTCAATCCTTATCACCTACCAATTGTTTTGTTCAACCACATCCCCCATCATTGGTGAAGTCCCTCATTTCTTGATCATGTGTTCCACCTCGTGACATCTTTGATCTATTGGGGGTGCTAGTCCTATTCAGCATTATACTTGGACTTCATGCCTTAACTCTATCATCCTTATAATTGTTTATTTTGCACCCCTTCCCCATGTTGGGTCATTCAATTCCCACCATCTTGCACATGGTAATCATATCTAATCATGCACTAGTCTCTCCAAGAATTTCCCTTATGGCCCCTCATGGCACCCCCATGTCATCTATGTATGCTCCAGTATGTTAATTATCAAGGTGCTCTCTATGATTGTCATGCCCTTCACTAGCAAATACATTGCAAATTCCACCTCTTCATCCTTTTGAATGTTGGTAGCAAGGACAAAGAGGTTTTCACGACATGAGGTGAATCAACGATCGTAAATTTACATTGAAATGTGCATCAACTTCTTCTCGAATCTTTTGGCTCCCTAAATTGGCTAGCTTTTAAGAGTACCTTGGGCTTAGATTTTTTTCTAGTTTGTGTTGCATGCGGTTTCGACTCATTTGTGTCTTATTAGTTGGTATCGCTTTGTCCTAGTGGTCTAAGGAGCATCCTACTATGCAAAGGGTCCTTGGTATCTACTTTCACACCCCATTCCATCCCCATAATTCCCACCACCTCTGCTATCTCTATCATCACCCTCCCTATCACTGCCCTTCCTGTCACTACCCCGTTCGTGGCCCCCTTCACCTTTCATGTTTCCCTCCTATAACCATGGGTGATTATAGATTTGAATTAGAGATCCTCAAGTTTGATGCCACGATGGAAGAGATTTTTAGATAGCATGGCCTCCTCACGTTCTTGCAAAAATTCCATTGTAACAATATGGACCTCTCCATGAAATTGGCCTAATCTTGGAAATATGGCATTGTGTCCATTCGAGGACTCAGATTCTCAATCACCATCGATATTCTAGTAGAGATGTCTAGGATCCCCAACGATGGTGAAATCATGCAGCATGACCAGCACTCTCTTGTTGGTGAGCTCTCCTACTTTGTTGAGAAATATGAAAGACTTGGTAGGGATAAGGGCAACATCATCAGAGAATCCCTTTCCAAACCCTAAAATAGGGTCATGGTGCTAGTTCTCAAATATTTCACTATTGATGACCCTAATTCTATTCTTTGTAGCTTTCACCTAGCCTTCCTTCACCATATCCATGGAAAAAGGGCCATTAATATCCTGAAGTATCTCTTTATACCCATCAAAAGGTCAGTCCTTAATGTCAAAAAAGGAGCATCCTACTTTTCAGTTCACCAGGGTGTCCACTTGATAATTTACATGTATGTCCTCCATAGAGAGGCTAACAAAATAATCATCTCTTGCATTGTTGGCCCCTCATACCCCTCTCAGCTCTACAAAATCCCTTACCCTACTATTCCTGAAGAAATTACTCCAAAGTCTGCTTCTTCCAAAGCTAACCGCATGCTCGAGTTTAATATTGAAGTTCATGGTACTTCATCATTAGTTAAATATTAAGGTTTTTGTCGCTCCTCTCAAAGAAAATCTCAATCTAGAAAACATAATTCTTCCATCATCCTAGAGAAATATGGGAACTTCTTCGAAGACTCTCCTATCGAAACCCAAAAACTTAATCATGAAGATGCTCCTTTGCGGTCTTCCTCCATGAAAGGAGCTCCTCTCTACAGCTCCTCCAATATGTATACCCAACATGCTTGCATACCCTTCATCACCAATAAGTGTCATGTGCAAGAGTTGGATGATCTCATGAATGCGATGGTGTGAGCCACCAAGATGAATTTATCACTTCTACAACAAGCATCTGTCATCCTAGAGGAACTCCATAACCAAATTGATGATGATGATGCAATGAACAATCTTGAGTCCCCTACTCCTAGCATGGATATTTGATGAGCTTCTAGGTCCCACTTGAGGTTTCCTTTATGTGTGTTTTCCTATTTTCTTAGGCGGTGCTTCTGGTTTAAAGACTGCCTCTTTTGTTTCCTTGTCACCTTTTTCCTAGAAACAGTCTCTAGTCATTTTGCTATAATTTTGGTTTGTGGGAGTTAATCTCCCTTGTTGTCCCTTTTTGTACAAGGTTTGGGGATCCTTTCAAAACCTCTTCCTCCAACTAATCAAAAATATATATATTAAATTATAATTAAAGTATTGAATTAGATTTACTATAAATTATACTATTATAATTAATGCTTTTAATTATTATTTAGCATTGTTAAAATTTCAATTTTGTCAATATGATCTCTATACAGATATATTGTCATTTCCAAGATACTTAATTCATGTGTTTTTTGTTAAAAAAATTAAGATATTGCTTATTTTCAAATTATTTATAATGATAACTACCATCTGTAGATTTATATTTCTAATAGAAAATGAAGTACAATGAATAATCTCAAAAACATTTTCTTCTTTATGCTATCCTAGAAACCCTAAAGTACAAGGATCATCCTCCATAGTACTCACCTTCCTATGCTCCCCTAAAAAACCTAAATTATCATGGATGTCCTTTGTACTTCTTTATTTATTAAATTGCTTTAAAACCATAAAATAATAAACTCTACACTATTTTTATTTTTATTGCATGGAAAGAATTTTTTACTAGTTGAGAAAAATGAAGATGATTTACCTAGATTAAACTCAGCTCTTCCATCTTATTTGTATTAATGTTTGACTCCACATATTTATTTGCACCTTTAATTACCTTTAAATGTAAAATTTCACATTGTAATTCCTCATCTCTTGCAATTGAACTAACAAATCTATGATAGCTTTTATTATTTGATGAGAAAGCACCTTTCTTTGCTATTTTATTAGAGTGGAATTCCTTGATCTAATTCATCTTTTTTGCTATTTTCTTAGAGTGGAATTCCTTGATCTAATTCATCTTTTATTATAGTATGATATCCTTGCTTCATCTTGAATTTTATCTCATGATCAAATAATTTCATCTATCTCCATTGTTTTCACATTGTAATATCATTCCATGTGTTCATTCTCATTATATTAATGACATCATAATGCAATTTTTTTTAATCTGCATGTTAATCCCATTTTCTTGATTTAAATTTAATCTTAATGTATTTTAAAACAGCTATTCAAATATCCATGACAACACATATCTAGATACATACAACATGTTTTTTATTCTTAGTAGTTGGTTCCCCCTCAATGAACTCCCCTAGAGTATTATCAATAATCTTTAGAATATTCATATTGATAAGTTGATATGGAATTCTAAAAACCCTAATCCACATTGGAAATTTTAATAGTTTATATCTCAAAAAAAATTCTCACTCCAAGGTTTTATACATAGGGCATATCTCCTCTAAACCATCAACCATGCCATTATTTTATCCCTAATTTCATAACTAGAGAAGATTATGAGAAACAATTCTTTTGGAAGAAAGGTCATGGAGTAATTTAAGTTCAATCCTCACTTACATTTGATCCAATTTTCAATCTCCAAAAAATATGGCTAGTACCTATAGATCTTACATATTAATATTTTCTTTTAAGAATCATTATATCATGTTTGATCATTTCATCCTTGTTAATAACTTCTCTAACATAACATCTATTGCTTAGATAGGGATTACCATATATGTGACTTCTTTTTATTCCCACTTAGGCATCCATACTACTAGCTAGCGCATCCTTACTCCTATTTAAGGATTTCATAAATTATTTTTATTTCATGTTTCATAAGAATACCTTAGTTTTTATTCCTTTAAATATTTGGAATAAGAAAATATAAGGTTCACTCCCTAAGAACACTTATTTTCTCTTATAGATAATTTGTATAGTTTTTATTTTGTAAAATTTGTATTAGTTATATAAGATTGAAATGGTTCCCGACTATATTACACCATGACCACATAAAGGTATAAATATAGCTTGGCAGTTATATGCATGTGTCATATTTGGTAATATTTGAACCTAAATGTCCTCAAACTTTGAGGAATTTAATTAGTTGAACTCATAAAATTTTATTAAAATATTGAGATTTACCCAGGGGATTGGAACCTTGATATATAGTGTGAAACTCTTTGTTTGTCATCAATTGATTTGAATTCCTTAGACAACTTAAATTTTTATTTTTATTTTTAATATGGGATTAAAAATGGTCCCATTCATATTACATCATAACCACATAGTGGCATTACAACTTGGAAACTATGCATTTATCACTTGTTAAGATTCAAACATAGGACTTTAACCAATTGAGATCATGCTATTTATAATTTATATAATTTTTATTATTATACATATAATATAGAATTTAATGTTACATGTCATGATGATAAGTCATTCATCGTTTTAAGCATATTTTATTGAACTATGTACTAGTTCTTAGTTTTAGGTTTGTTACTTGGTCATTTATGTGTACTCGATCTAGAATTATCAAAGGTAAGTTGCTAAGCTTAATCTATACCTAATGGAATTATAAATAAAAACTATGATGTAATTAGTCTTATGTATGAATACAAAAATTATATTTTGAAATAAATTCTTCATTTCAATCATAGATCAAAATGCACCCTTATATAGAATTTGCATTACAAGAATTGAATAATATAAAACCTATTATGTTGATATAAAAGAAGGTACTAGCTCTCATTGAATATAAAGTATATTAGATTCTATAGTATTCTTACATTATTATGTTAAAATTCCTAAAAGGTGAATGTCTACTTTTGTTAAAGTACATATATCAATCTCCAATTTGATTAAAAAAGGTAGTCTTCTAGATTGTTTTCCTTATGCAAGGTTGATACATATCTAGAATTATATATTATTACATAGATCAAGGATAAAGCTTGTCTACTTCATCAATGCAAGAGGATAGTAACCAAGACATCTTGAGACTACAATATTACTTGGTTTTTCCCCTTTCTTATGAGCTTTTATCATTATCTTCATTTTGTAGTTGTGTAATTTTTAGTCATTGCATACTAAGTTTATTTTCATTATCACACTTGTATCTACTTGTTATCTTTTTTTCTTACAACATTAGCATACATATTGTATAATAAATCATACTATCATATTGTCTCTATCAAGGCCATTGCACCTCCTAGTCGAGGACCCTTATTACATCCTTTGTCAAAATTATAATTATCCCATCAAAGCATCATTCTACTATATGCACAGGAAAAAGTGTTATCAAATTATAGGTTGAGTGGCTCTATCGCTCTCTATGTTTTATACAACAAAAGAAAATTTCATAGTCACAACAAGCAAAAGTGCTATCTATCAACAAATTACTAGAGATGTTATTGTTCACATAGTGTGATCATAGAGCATAGACAAAAAAATGGAAGAAGAAGTTCATTCACAATACATTCAACATTATATCTAAGAGATGTTCTTCTCTCATGATTCTTCATGCGTATTCATATTATAGAGTTGCATCTATTAAAATAAATTCACACGTAGAGGTACCATGTTTAGGATTTTCCTACCCATGTTTAGGATTTTCCCACCCATAGTTAGGCAACCAACTAATAACGTCTCAGCATGTGTCTAGAACTCCCAAAAACACAAATCTAGTATTTTTGGTACACATCCAACAAGATTCAGATTTTAGAGGCTCCTTAATGCCTCATTCTTGAAGTTCCAAGTTTTTTCATTTGTATTTGAAGTTACAAAGAATTTGCTTAGGGATAGGGTAAATATTAGAGAAATAACACAAGGTATACCTTCATTCTATTGGTCGTGTATTGATTCCATGTGTTCTCTCCTCATTAGTTATTCCCACATAAACAAAGGTGCAAGTTCCTATTTGCACAATCATTTATTTTTAGTAAGGCAACCCTAATGTATGAGGTGACGAGGGAACCTAACCAATTCTGAGGCTTATAACTCATGATACTGGTTTTTGAGGTTTATTTTGTTAATATCCTCAACTTTTTCCTTACCCTTTGTCATGGCTTGACTATTGGTTTCTTCTTGTTTGATACTTATTTTCTTAGGTGGTACAAACCTTAAGGTATCATCTATAAGAGTATGAGAAGCATTCAATGAAGGGCATAATTGAATCTTTAGGTTTTCTAATTGGATGGTTCCACAATAAGCAAAAGGATCTCTATAAGCAAAAGGATATCTATCAACCACTTATCTTGATTTCAACTTTGACACATTGATGGTAATTTGAGGGGACAACCTATATCACATGGATCCAAGGTCACCCTAGAAGGAGATTGTAGTTCAGATCATAGGGCAACACATAAAATATAGTGTTTAATATGTGAGGCCTCATTTTTATAGGAAGAACTATAGTTACAGAAGGTTCTCGTTATTCATTATCATAAAATTTTATGAAAATTTTATATTTCTCTAGATATTCCTTATTGACCCTCATTCTATGGATGAACTTAGGGCTACAATTGTTGATTATTGGACCATTATCAATGAGAACCTTTTTAATGCATTGCTCATCGATATTACATGTGACATATAAAGGAATCTCTCCAAGCATAGAGGTAGGTGGGATGTCATCCTTAAAGAAGGATATGGTTGTGTGATTCACACTAAGGGACCCTACCACATTAGCGAAATTATTAGGGTTAACATTTTCAAGTATTGTTTGCTCACTTAGAAGCTTAAATAGGTTTTCTCTATGGCTTGGAGAACTTGAGTATGGATATTTTGGTTTGTGTGTCCTTCAATAGTTGTTGGAGGTTGAAAGACCTTCTATCTTTATCTTGGGGTTTTAGAACCAAAGGTAGTTCTTTAGGAGCGATAACATGCTTAGGACGCAAGATAAAAGGAGGCTTAGGGGTAATTTTGAGGTTTGAAATTTTTCTCTGGCTTACTATCTAGTCACGATGCTAACTTGAATCATCCCTACTAGGTTCTTATATGGTGGGGAGATGTTCCTATATAGAATGTGATTAGTAACATTTTTTTCATGTTTGGGTAAGGGGTCCTGAAATATCCCCAAATATTGGTTAAATAAAGTTACTTGTTCAAGACTATTGACCACTAGATGATCTTCATCAATGAGGTCTTGTACCACATTCTTAAGAGTGATACATTTGTCTGTGTGGTGACCATTTGTGCGATGAAAAGTGCATTGTTGGTTAGCCTTGAACCAAGGAAGTTTTTCCCTATTAAGGCCAAGATGCCTTATGGGATTTAACTCTATTATCTTAGCATCTAACAATTGGGTTAGCACAAAATATAGAGATTGGATTAACTTGGTAATTTTTCTTGGAGGCTTTTCCTGAGTCTTAGCTAAGACTAATTTTTGTAATGTTGTAGTGATATTAACATTACTTATTTTAGTATTATTATTGGAAAAGAGTAAAGTAAGCCATCACCCACAACATGCTTTTTTTATACTATCATTTAGTGTTAGAGGAGGAAGACTTTTCCTCTCTTTTTTTAGTTTTTATTATCATCTATATTTGAGGG
Organism: Wollemia nobilis; assembly: GCA_028583015.1. Classification (NCBI taxonomy): domain Eukaryota; kingdom Viridiplantae; phylum Streptophyta; class Pinopsida; order Araucariales; family Araucariaceae; genus Wollemia; species Wollemia nobilis. The sequence continues at coordinate 790,882 of JAQPPZ010003013.1, forward strand.
CAATTCTATTTGCTTAGAGAGGTCCACCGCATCATCAAAGGAGGAGACATGGGTCATGTCTAGTGGGTATGAAAGGTGTTCTTGTAAGTTGCATATAAAAATATGCAAGAGTTCTCTAGATGGTAGGGCAAAAGGTAATTTCCTAACCAATCCCTATCATTGAGGTAAGAACTCATTGAGGGAGTTATTTTTATCTTGTTTTAGTTTATATAAGTTATCAATAGTGCATTTTTGTGTGATATAAGCAATAAAATGTTGGATGAACATTTATGCCAAATCAGTAAAACTCTTGATTGAATGATGAGGTAAATGATAGAACCATTCTAGAGCCTTGCCACCAAGGCTTTTAGGAAAGAGTTTTAGAATCATAAGCAATGTTATGGCATACAACTCAAAAATTGAAGGTGATCTATTTGGTTACCTTCTCCCTTATACATCCAAAACTTAGGTAGAACAAATTTTAGGGGATAAGGTTTGTTAATTAGTTCAGGATCTTCAGGTCGGTTACAATAGTCTTTATAAGAATACTTCTTTGTCATGCCTCCTTGAATAGAGACCAATTATTGTTTAAATTTAGAATTTTCTTTTACTAGTTTTTTTAGCTTAGAATTGATATCTTTGAATTCAAGATAAGGATCTAGTGTTGTTATGAACTAAGGTTGAGAATTAACCATAGGATAATATTGAGTATTTGGATGGGGCAATCCAAAAGGGATCATCATGTTATTAATTCTAGGATTATTCAAAAAATCAAAGTTAGTAGAGGGATGTTAGCAGGAATAGATATGCTAAATAATGGATTAGAAGAAACCACATTCAAAGTATTAGGAATATTTGGAAAGACATCCATATTCTAGACTAGTGGAAGACTCATAGGCTGAGATACAAGGGGATTTAGCATAAATGACTCTATGTTGGGAGACATAGATCCTAAATTTCCTGAGGAAGATGGGATATTTGATGGCCTCCCTCATATGGTTGTTATGATGATCGAGACTCACTATTGAGCACCCATGGGATTAGATCTAGGCTATTGTGGAAGTTCTAAGAGAAGTTCTTCTGCAAAAAAAGTGAGCATCTCATCCACCCTTAAGATGGATTTCATAGCCTCTTTTTTTCCTTGTAGGAAAGTAGTTAGATGATCTATAAACTTAAAAACTACTTCCTCTTGTTCGTTATGAATAAGAGAAATGGATTTGAAAGGAGGATTTTATTCCTCTTCTTTCTCAAATATTGGGTTTTCAATCATAGGATGCTTCTCTAGAAGTTCAAATGAAGCACTTGGATTCTATGTTAATGCTTGCACATAATTCAGAGATGGTCATAAGGAAGTTCAACTTATTTAAATTGTATTTTCAAATTTTTTAGAGAAGAAAAGAAGATGTTTTACAATCCTTATGTCACCTTGGAAAATCAGCCCTCCTTATAACTCCTGTTAGCCCACTATAATATACTAGTCAAGAGAGATAACCCTCAAGGTTTATACATTGGCTTACGCAAGGGGTCATTAACCTTCCCCCAATGGAACTAACAATTTGGTTATGTTCGTGTTATCTTTATTTGATGTCATTTGTGCTAAGCAAGTAAGATTAAATAATCTTAATTAAAGTGATATTAGTTTTACCTTAATTAAGGTTAAAGTCCTAGGTCAAAGTGGGTTTTGGACCCACATGGTATTTCACGTCAGGTTCACCAAATATATGGGGTGCCAAAATATGCATGAGGATGTTGGCCCCTTATGCATTCCCTTAACGTTTGTCCACACTCAGATGAGAGAGTCTTGTTGCTAACTTATCGTTAGGTTGTGCTTCATGTTGTCCATATTTAGTATGGGATTCAGGTTCACCAAGGGTTTATAGGTTTTCCTAATCAAGTTTTGATGTGTTAATTTTAATAAACACCTAAGTTGTATTATATCCTAGGAACTAATACAATATGCTAATGCAATGCAATATGAATACAAAATATTCAATACAAGGTGCTAGCCTATATGCGATTTCTCTTTGATGAGTTCTATCTAAGATAAAATCAATAAGAAACAAAACTTTTCTTTTTCTTCATTTAAAAGGGACAAAGGATGCAAGCATACAATTAACCCTAAATGCAAGCTACATGTGTTTCGAATTAAATGCCTATGAAAGCAAAGTAAAATGTTATTCTAAGCTTCTTTGATTTTTCCTTTTTATGTAGGTTTTGAAAGACAAAATAGAGAAATAAACAAGTAAAGTTAAATAAAATGAAACCTATGCTAAGTATTAAAAATAGGAAGATAAGGTATACTTATCTATCCTATTGGTTTTTGTGAATACGCCACTTGTGTGAAAATACGTTGCCTAATGAATACATATCTTAGCAAACCTACAACATATAAATTCACTAAAACCTATAAAGTAAATAGCAAAATGGGTGCATTAGAGTTTGGAGGTCTTATAGATAGCAATAAGTAGATGAATTCATGATTGGAACAGTCACGCCCCCTATTTATACACAAAAATAAAAATTGATAACCTCAAAAATGAATGTTGAAACGTTTGTAGTGAATACATCACCTAAAAGCTCTATAGCTGATGAATTCATTAAACTGGTAGAACCAAATAATCAAAAGGTAGGGATTAAGTTAGGGATTATCAAAGGTGTTAAGAGTGCACTGGTAAAGGTTGATCAAGTTGGATTTTGGGATGACAAGGTGTTTGAAGGTCGTGTAGAGGGACAGTGAATATGTTACTTGAAATAGTCATAGGTGGTGTATTCATTTCTATGATAGAGGAGGAACAACATAGGATTAAGATTACAAAATAGGAATTTTACCTAGCTTGAGCACATATGCCATCTAGGTTGGGTATAGATAGTGCATTCGCTTATAATAGAAAAAAAGTAAAATAGTAGGTCATCAAAAATTGCAAATATATATAATAATTGCTTTGGGAAACTTAGAAGCAATCCTTTATCCTATAGGCCTCCTAAGTTGCATATAAAAATCTAATGGAAACACTTAACAATGCAAGAATTAGATTGAAAAATTATAGATATACAAATGCATACAAAGAGTTAGACTATAAAATGTTAATAATAATCAAAAGTAAAGTAAAATGGGACAAGAAAGCTATCACCCAGTTCTAAAAATGCAAGATGCCATCTTTCTCTCTTCGAAGCCCAAACGCTTTTCTTGAGGAAAACCTCATGGAATAAATTCAATGACACTTCGATATGCAAAGGTGATGTCAAATTCTAACACGTGAAGATAAGTGCCACCCCAAGGGATTAATTTATAGAAATTGACCCTCCTAAGGTTTATCAAAAAGGAAATATGAGATGGCCTGTTAGGTGGGTTGATCATGGGTTGATGGGCTGATGGGATTGCTTGCAATCAATTGCCCCCTTGATTGGGACTGATTTGGGTAGGTGGAGGAAAGTTACCCACCTTCCTTCCTACTAGTTGATTGCCTGTGGTGGCAGAGGGGTTAAGCAAAATAATTCCCACCCTGATTAGGTTGTTGCAAATATGTCACCTATGCAAATATGCCATCAATGTATTTTTTGGAGAATATTACATTATTTGGTACATGCTAATGTACCCCATGGTACCTTTATGGTACAATTGTAAATATGTAATATATTAGGGTGTGAGTCTATAGTTTAGGAGTGTGATTTATATTTATCTTTATGTAAGTGTTCATGTGTAGGATGTGCACAAGTGTCATGTAATAGAGTGTGCATGTGTATAGATGTAGGAGTGTGCAATGTGTCATAAATTAAAGTGTGCAAGAGTAAATAGAGAGTCAAGAGTCATGTATACAAGTGGTAATATGAGAAACCAAAATACATGAGAGACTTATCTTATGTGTGGAATAGGAAAATATGCATCTCCCGGATATGTGAGAAGATCAATAGACAAATATTCCAAGAGTCACCTTTCTAAGGTTATATTATAGAGGCAAAGATCCATGTTGTATATGTGAAAATCATAGTAGATGTCATTCAAGCATTGATAATAATAAAGCTTATATGCATATTTTGAGCAATTCTATTATAAGTTTTCTTCATGTTATTGCATGAATAATCTTGCCCATTTTATTTCATATTATTATTATTATTATTTTATTTGAATGTTATATTCTTTAATATTGTCCATATATATTGAATGCGCACATATTAATCTTCTATTTGATCTCGAACATTGCCTGTGATAATCTGGCTAAAAATCCAATAGTGGTATCAGTGCTACAACACTCTATCCATTTTGGAGGAGATATATTTTAAAGCTAGCATTGGAGAAGAATTCTGGTGTGAATTAAATTTTAATAAGTTTAGGACAATAGCTAGAATCAAAGAAGAAGTCTTTAGTGTGAATATAATTAGAGTCATGTGAAATAAACATTGGCCAAACTTTGAGTATTTTATCACCTTGATAAAATATGATATTTGTAGCTAGAAAAGACTACAATATTAGTTCCAAGAGAGCTCTATTTTTTTAGTGTCATCAAAGGTACATAGATTTGAATACATTCAAATGCAAGGATAAGGAGATATAATAAAAGGAAGATATTTAGTGTTATTAGAAGCACTAAATTTCATTGTTATTTAAGATGTTGAGCATAGTCGGATTGGAAGTAGTAGTCAAGAAGACCAGGAAAATTATATAGCACCTTGAATATTAGGTGAAGAACACAAGTGAAAAAGATGAGGTGAAAAATATAGTGCCTTGGTTAAGATATTGGGTGAAGAACCCAAGTGGAGATAAACAAACTAAATCATCTTATATAGCACCAATGTATTATAGTTAATATATAAAAAGAGGTTACTACAACCTAGTGGAATTCTAAGCACTTGAAATACGCTATGACTGAGATCAAGTGATGAGGACACTATTGTACCTTAGACTTATCCATAAGCCTAAAATATTAATTTGCATTGTATAGGCTTATCCATAAGCCTAATATTTCTTATATTGCATTGTACTCACATGAGGCATAGTATGCCCACATTGGATATTGATTTGTTAGTGGTTAGGATGCATGGTTATGTTGTTGAGGATTTATTTGTCTTCTAGTATGTTATTTTTTTGCATCCATGTTTGTTGCAGGTTGTTATCCCTGCATAGTATATTGTTATAGGTGGTTGGCCTTGCATGGCATATTGTTACAACCTTTGTAACCACATTGATTTTATTGTTGTACTATTTATACAATTGTGCATAATAATATCTAGCTTCACATTTGATTTCTACATCATTAGTAATTACAGCTACAATAAATTTTTAGCAAGGAAGGCAAGGTGTCAACTTGAATTGCTAGGTGCATAGTTTGGATCAATTCCAACTAGGGCACAAGTTCATTGGCTAGTTATTGCATTGGATTATCTTGAACCAATTTGTAGCATCCCATTGTGAAGCTCAAGAGGTGTTAGATGGTTTGCATTTGCCCCTACACCAGGTACCCCTAAAAGAATCATTAGAGGGTAACCAAAAACTTTGTGAGATAAACGGAGAACCAAACTTACCCTAAGGAAGGCAAGAAGATTTTGAATAAGTTTCCTAATTCAATATCAAATTTTTGAATGGAGGATCTAGTGTAACTGGTTGGAGGACTCAATTGCATGAAGAAGTGGTCAATTTATGGCCAAGAGAAGGATTCGACACTCCTTTTCGGGAGAGCATTTGGGCAGCCAAAGGGTCCATAGGTTGAGGGTTTTGGGCATATTTTTTGGAGGTGTCATAAGATCATCAAAGTTATTGGAGATGTCAAAGTCTCGATAAATATTCCCTTCCTCCATTTTCTCTCTCCCTCCTTCTTTGTCTGGTCATTTGTCTTACTGATCAGCATTAAATCAACTTGTTGATGTCTGAAAATGTAGACTTACACTACATCCATGTACAACACCAACATGGAAATCTCCCTCTCGCGTGGGACTTCTTGAGAGGAAAAAACCTTCGTAGAGAGATGGCTCTTAAAAAAATAAAAATAAATAAAACCAAGACTGTAAAATAAAAACTGCACTCAAAATAAATAAAAATTGGGAACTGGGTAAAAATAAAAACTGCATAGTAAAAGTAAAATAAAAATAGTTGCACTTATTTGTTAGAAAAACTACAAATATAATGAAATAAAAATAAAAACTAGAAACTAAACTATTAACTAATCAAGAAAAAGGGAAGAAAAAATAAAAGAACTATAAATAGATAATAAAATAATAATAACAGAGGTGATACGCCAAAATAAACTGGGTTGATTGATCTACCAATAACTGCATAAAAGACATAGTACAATAGGTATGAAACATTAAACAAATATGGATCAACTACAAGAGGTAAGGTTGGCATGAACCAAGGGCCAATGCCACATGCAATCCAGCCAAACTGAAGATACACAACATGCAACTCAAATATATTTTTGTATTATTTCCCATAGTGTTACAGAGGTCAACAAGTGACAGAATCAATCCCCCCTTTTGAAGATCTGAAAAAATCTCTTTTATAGCAAGAGATATTTTTCCAACCTTCTAATTTTCCCCCCCACTCATTTTCTAGATCTGCAGGGTTGTTACAATATTTTTCCCTATTGGCATTTTAAAACTGTTGCATTAATCCTCCTTTATAACACTAAATTGCATAGAATATTTCAGTGTTTTACAGCATTTATAGTAGTTATAGCATTTACTGTATTTAAAGTAGTTACAGCATTTATAGCAATTACATCATTTACTACATTTATAGTATTTACTACATTTATAGTAGTTACAGCATTTACTACATGGAATATTTCATTTGTTTATAACATTTACAATAAAATTACAAAATAAATTTATATTCTGCATTCTAGGTTTACAAGGTTGCATAACGTCTAAAATTAATTACATTTTAAAAAAGTGTAGGCACCGATCAAAACTGGAAACTATGAACAGTTAAACTGAAAATTGTCAAACTAGAAGCAGTCAAACTAGAAATAGTCAAACTAGAAACAACCAAACTGTGAATTGTGAAATCGGAAACTAGAAAATGCAACTGGAAAATGCAAATAGAAAAATGGAAGACAGGTACTTGAAACTGGGAGTTAGGCGCCAGATTTGAATGGGAGTTAGGCACCAGATTTATACGGGAGTTAGGCGCCATATTACAATGGGATTTAGATGCTAGATTTACAATGGAAGTTAGGTGTCACATTACAATGGGAGTTAGGCACCAGATTTCAATGGGAGTTAGGTGTCAGATTTACATGGGAGTTAGGCACCAGATTACAATGGGAGTTAGGTGCTAGATTTCAATGGGAGTTAGGCACCAAATTATAATGGAATTTAGGTACCAAATTTACATGGGAATTAGGTGTCAGATTACAATGGAAGTTAGGCACCAAATTTCAATGGGAGTTAGGCACCATATTTTAATGGTAGTTAGGTGCCAGATTTACACGAGAGTTAGGCACAAAATTTGAATGGGAGTTAGGCACTATATTTGCATGGGAGTTAGGTACCATATTTACATGGGAGTTAGGCACCATATTTACATGGGAGTTAGGCACCAGATTTGAATGGGAGTTAGGCCTAATAGTTAGGTGCTAGATTACAATGGAATTTAGACACCAGATTTCAATGGGAGTTAGACACCATATTTACATGGGAGTTAGGCACTAGATTTACAATGGGATTTAGGCACCAGATTACAATGGGAGTTAGGTTCCACATTTGAATGGGAGTTAGGCACCATATTTTGAATGGGAGTTAGGCACCAGATTTTGAATGGGAGTTAGGCACTAGATTTGAATGGGATTTAGGCACCAGATTTTGAATGGGAGTTAGGTACCAAATTTTCTAAAGGTTCAAACACCATTTGCATGTACCGATCAACTCCATCAACTACAAACATGAACTCATCCACCACATATCACTAAAATTTTACAATTGGTGCAACCATTAATAAATTAGAGTAAGAGGCTCAAAATTTATTAACAGTTTGGTGACTCATAGGGGACACATGCCTACAATGTGCAAAGAACCCAGAAGACCAGGTAGCCTTAGCATCCATTGGGCACAGATTCATTGATCATATTCAGATTTTCAAAAGAACTAAATTCCATACTTGCTTTGTAAGGTAGAACTACTAGAAATAATCCTTGCAATAGAATAGAAAACTACACAAAACTAAAAAAATAGAAAACTACAAAATACTAAAAACAAAAAACTACAAAATACTAAAAATAGAAAACTACACAATACTAAAACAAAAAAGTACACAATACTAAAAATAAAAAACTAACATAAAATAAAATAAAACATGCTTCATAGGAAGCAAGAGGTGTCTTGGGACACTTAGGGAACACAACAAAAAGGAAACTAAAACTACAACCTATGGCTAAAAAATTCAAGGATAAGCTTTGAGATAAATCCCATTTACTAGGATCTGTAGTGTTTCTCCATTGATCCTTGAGAGCTCAAAAGCATTGTTGCCTCTAAAGCCTGTAACAATGTATGGCCCACTCCAGATAGGGTCAAATTTTGTATGTTTGCCTAGCTTTGCTCTATCTTCATCCCATTTCAGGACCATATCTCCTTCTGCAAAGCTTTGTGAGGTAGCCCTCTTATCAAAGTACTTCTTCATTACCAGTTGATTTTCTTGAAGTTTTTTCCTAGCTTGGTCTCTAGTCTCCTCCAACTGCATCAACTCTGCAAACCTGAGCTCCATAGGATCACAATGCTCTAAATTCATTTGATGAACCAGCTCCAAGGTAGGAAGCTCTAGTGAAATAGGGAGTCCTGGCTTCCTTGCCATACACAAGTCTAAAGGGGGACTGGCCTATGGCCTACTTTGGTGTAATTCTATCTACCCACAAGGTAACTTTCAATTTGGTATGCCATGTTCATTGATTCTCCTCCATTATTCTCTTAATGATCCTGATCAAGTTTTTATTTGTGGACTCAACTAGTCCATTCCCTTGAGGGTAATAGTTGGAAGATGTCTTCATGTAGATCTCATACTTGATACCAAACTCTGTGACTACAACACCTATGAATGCTTTAGCATTATCAGCAATGACTATCTCAGGTGCTCCAAACCTTGTAACAATACTTTCCAAAAACTCAACAATGGCCCCTCCAGTGGCTTCTTTTAATGCAACAACCTCAGTCCATCTTGTGAAATAATCTATGGCTATCAATATAAACTTGTGGCCAACACTTGAAGGTGGATTAATCACACCTATGAAGTCTAATCCCCATTGTGTGAATGGTTGATCTACAACAATTGGTTGTAAGGGAAAGGGAGCCCTCTTCTTCCTTCCTAAGAAAAATAAACATTCCTTACATTTTTGGACCCACTAAACTGTATCAACAAATAGAGTTGGCCAAAAATAACCAGCTCTCATTATTTTAGCTGTTGTGACTGATGATGAGAAATGACCTCCTAAAAATCCTTGGTGGAATTCCTCCAACAATTTTTTAGTCTTTTCTGGTTCAATACACCTTAGGAGGACACCTTCCTGACTTCTTTTGAAAAGAATCTCATCAATCACTTCAAAAGATAATGCTTTTAATCTCATATTTCTTCTTTGGGTTCTGTTGTATACCACTGGGTAGGTTCCAAATTTTAAATAATCCATCATAACATGGAACCAATTTAACTCTTCTTCTGTTGGTTGGGCATTAAAGAATGCTTTCTCAGTATTTAAATCCTCTGCAAGGTGTTGACATAGGGCTCTTCCCCATACTAATTTTGTCACTTTAATCTCAACATCAAAATTCATAATTTTTGTCACCCAACTGGCCCTTTTATCAAGAACATCATGACCTAACAAAAATTCTTTAATGTTGGGATGAACCACAAAGACTGTTATTCTATTCTGAGCCACCAAATGCTTGAAAGTTTTTAAGGCTCTAAGGAGTGCAAAAATCTATTTTTCCATAAAATCATACCTCTCTTCATACTCCTTAAGGGTTTGGCTCATGAAGGCAATGGGTTGCTCCATTTTCTCATTATTTTCCTATGTAAGAACAACAACAATACTATATTCTCCCCCAAAAGCATACAAAATGAAATCTCTTTCAAAATTAGGGTTAATTAAAATAGGGGCTTCAGAAATAGCATCCTTGATTTTCTAAAAACTTTCTTACCTTCCTTGGTCCATCTAAAGGACTGATCCTTCTTCAACATTGTGGTAATTGGTTTTATTATATCAGCAAAGTTAGATATAAACTTCCTCACAAAATTGATCTTACCCAGGAATGACTACAAAGCCTTCTTGTGAGTAGGCAGGGACAAGGTCTGAATAGCTTCAACACATTCTGGATCAATGGAAAGACCCTCCTTGGACACAACATGTCCCAATAGTTTACCCTCTTCTACAACAAAAATACATTTCTTTGGGTTTAAAGAAACCCCAAACTCTCTGCATCTCTAAAAAATTGCTTCCAGATGTTGCATATGATCATCAACATTCCTAGAGAATACTGTAATGTCATCTAAATAAACTAGAATTGATTTATTTATCAGTCCTTTGAAATCCAGGTCCATAGCCCTTTGAAAAGTGGCACCTACATTAGAAAGGCCAAAAGGTATTCTATGATATGCAAATGTGCCCCATTTGGTGGTAAATGCAGTTTTATGCTGGTCTTCTTCCTTAATCACTACCTGATTAAAACCTGAAAAACCATCCAACATAGAAAATATTTCAGCTCCTACCACATTTTGCAAAATCTGATCCATTGAGGGTAATGGATAATGGTCTTTAAGGGAGACACGATTCAAATCCTGAAAGTCCACACACAGTCTGATTTCTCCATTTTTCTTTCTGACTGGTACCAAGTTGGCTACCCAAGTGGAGTGCTTGATGGGATATATGATACATGCCTTAATCAATTTCAGCAATTCTTTTCTCATCAAAGGTTCAACTTTGGGATTGATAGGTCTCTGCTTCTGGCGCACTAGTTTAGCATCAGGAAGGAGCTCTATAGTGTGTTGTATAACATCCGGAGCATACTCCTTCAACTGGTCATAATCCCATGCTATAATATCATCATATTCTTTGCATTTATGAATGAAAATAACTTCCTGATTAGGAGAATTACATTTGCCAAGCATAAGGACTTTACCTGGAGCAATTTGGACATCTCGGCAAGCATTAATTTTTGTTGTCATTCTTTTCTGTTTACCTTTGTATTGATCATCAGGAGTGAACAAACTTTCCAAAGTAATGAGTCCCTTTGGAATCTTGTTGCTACTAAGCTGAATGATATCACTATCCTCATATGTCTGCTACAACTTAGCTTGGATATCCTCAGAAAATTTAGCTTCTTGCAAAATAAAGTTTGTTATCTACTGATTGGAGTCAAACACTTGCCAATGTTTATCATTATTAGGAACTGAGGGCCTAATAATTGATTTTACATGTTGTTCCTCCTTCTTGAATAAGTCAATAGGTAACTCATATTGTGCCCCCACAACTGCCATCCTATCAACTTCTTGATTGCTCTTTCTAGGGACTATTTGGATATTCAAGGCATCAAATCCTTCAAGTAGGTCCAACACTCTACATTTATATGCTTTTAGAAGTTTATTATGAACAACACACTGACCCTTCACTTGTTGCACTACCAATTTTGAATCACCAAAAATCTGTAGTAGTTTCACACCTCTTTTCTCTGCTTGTAGAAGTCCATGAATTAGAGCTTCATACTCTGCCATGTTGTTAGTGCAACTGAACTAGAGGTTGAAGGAATGAAGGAATTTCTCTTCAGAAGGAGAGGTGATCACTACACCAACACCAACACCTTTCTTACACTTAGCTCCATCAAAATGCAGCTTCCACACACCTTCTATTTGTTGTTCTATTTTCATGACCTCTGGCATTGTGCTCTTCTCCTCCAAGATACAGTAGGTTCCCATGCCAACCTCTTGAAAATTATCATATGGATCAGATCCATATAACCCATTTTCCCACTCATCAAGCTGAGTATCAAGAATAGGAGGTGTTTGGATCTGCTCAGAAGAACTATCTGACTCCATGGTTGTATAATTAATTTTAGGTTTGGGATCATGGAGTTCTACATGGAAGTGAGAGATAGGCTCAGCTGATATGAAGAATTTGGTACCATATCTTGTGGTTAAGGACATCTTGGACCAATCTAGAGATATATAACCCCCTAATTTTATTGTGAAGTCCCTGGATAGGCATAAAGTAAACATAGGTGGAAGGTCTATGATTGATATATCATGTGTAATGGTAAGGTTGGGGTAGGCATGCAAAGTAAGGTCCAAATTTCTAACCACACCCAATGTCCTAATAGTGGTGCCATCTAGCTGCATGACACCAACATTCATAGGCTCAATTGATAGTCCTAAAACATCAACTATTCTCTTTGGCATTACACAACTACTAGCTCCTGAATCAATCATGCAATTATGGACCAAATGCTTTCCTATGATGAGGGTCATATAGAAAGGAGGAGGTTTAGTAGGTGATTGTACCTCATTAGGAGCCATTTGTATCAGACTTGTAGCTTCTACAATAGACTCTTTAGTCTTTTTAGGTCCTGAAGATACATGACTCAGAGCTTCTTTGAGGAGGTCCATCTATCCTAGCAATGCAAGAGCATCCCACATAGAAACTTGCAAGTTGGTCTTCTTCATTTGCTCCACCAAGTTGATAGGCTGATTTTTCTATGTTTGTTTGTTAGTCCAATCATTTCTTGGCCTCTCAAAAACTAGGTAAGTAGGCCTATTTTTCCATGTTCTACTAGGTTGTTGCACTTGAGTCTATTGATTTCTCCAATATAGAACATCCTTGAATGTGACTACAGGCTATTGTTTTTGAGTCTACTAATTTCTCCAATATAGAACATCCTTGAGTGAGACTGTAGGCTATTGTTTGACATTGGTACTTGGAGGTTGAGGGGATATGTTTGCTTGTGATATAGAAGGACCATCAGTTACAACTTTTCCTTTAGACCTAGTATTATAGTTAGATTGTACTTGCTTTTTAGGTTGATTATCCATAGTCTGGTTCACTACACAATGCTCATTTTCTTGCCAGTACATCAAAATGCTATCAGGAGTTGATGTAGGAGGATGTTGATATTATTGTTGTTCCATTATCTGATAGTTAGGATCTTGTGCCACTAAAGCACTACTACTATTTCCATATGCACAACCATTTGGATCATGAGGTAACTGACAAGGAGGGCACCACATTTGTTGCTCAGCTAAGTTATTTTGCATAGGTACTAGGGCTTGATTTGGGTTGGTAATAGCAGGGAACTATGCTTGTAAAGGCCTTGCTAGATGAGCATGATTTTGATATGGAGGCTTATGCTGATAAGGAGGGTAGTATGGCTGGAAATACCTCTATTGAGGTTGGTTTTATTGCTTCTCTAGATTATTGAGCTTGTTGCCCATTGTTCTGACTAAATTCAATAGATCATTCATTTGGTCATTTGATTGACCAAAAGTGCTAGGTACATTCTCATTAATTGGCAATGGATTAACTACTGGAATATTAGTAGAAGCTTGAGAGGATAATGGGTTGGGTACAGTCACATCTAGAAATAGAGGTATAGGAGGTCTAGGGGTAATCCTACCACACTGCACTAAATAATTTTTAGCTTCAACAACCTTTTCATATGCATCAGGTAATGTATTGACTCCTCTAGTTTGGATGTTCATACCTATGTCAGAACTCAAAGCTCTCAAGAAATATAGAAAAGTAGATTGTGCATTTGGCCTTACCTCCATGGGTACTCTATCCCATGTCCTTTGGAATCTAAAATTGAAATCTGTGATCTACTCATTAGGAGCTCTTTTGATGGTAGTTAGTTGCTCCATACGTGATAAGCTATCTGATTTATCTTTGAACTACTTGATCAACTTATCAACCAAGTCATCCCAACTTGCAATGGTGTGAATAGGAAGGCTTCTAAACCATTGAAGGGATTTACCCTTCAAAGAAGATGCTAATAGCCTAACCACATTGTCTTTAGTCACATTATGCATTGAGCATATATTTGCCATGTCTTGGAGATGTTCCATAGGAGTGACTGAGTTTTCTCTAGTATAATAAGGTAGAGCCTTAAGGGATGATACTAGAATATCATCATGTGCTATCAAGGCCAATGGACTACCCTGATTGAAATAAGGATAGGCTCTAGGTGGCAAGTTGAGCCATGAATGGAGTAAAAGGGAGAAGAGATAACTAGAGGTGATGTAGAAACTTGATCTTGAGTCCTTCCCCTTCTTTTCTTCCTTGAGGTATTGAAATAAAGTTGTTGGAACTAGAATCTACCTTCCCTTCTTAAACTGCTTCTTGTAGACACACCCCTCATAAAATGAGGATGTAATCAATGATCTGGTCCTTTTAACCAGTAGAGTCACCAGGTATTTTTTATATGCTTCAATAAGCAAGTAATAGTCAAGACAAACATCAAATCTTGATTATTTTATAACCAGGATCTATGCAGATTTTTCACAACAAACTATAGATCTGTCCCATCTAGGTGTGCCAAAACTATTGATGTCTAAAAATGTACACTTACACTGCACCCATGCACAACACCAACATGGGAATCTCCCTCTCATGTGGGACTTCCTAAGAGGAAAATACCTTTGGAGAGAGTCGACTCTCAAAAATAAAAATAAAAAATAAAACTAAGACTATAAAATAAAAACTACACTTAAAATAAAAAATTGGGAACTGGGTAAAAATAAAAATTACACAGTAAAAATAAAATTAAAATAATTGCACTTACTTCGAAAAACTACAAACACAATGAAATAAAAATAAAAACTGGAAACTAAACTATTAACTCATCAAGGAAAAGGGAAGGGAAAAATAAAAAACTACAAATAGATAATAAAATAATAAGAAAAAAGGTGATACGCCAAAATAAAAAGTGGGTTGATTGATCTACCTAAAACTCCATAAAAGACACAATACAACAAATACGAGACATAAAATAAACATGAATCAACTACAAGAGGTAAGGTTGGCGTGAACCAAGGGCCAATGCCACATGCAATCCAACCAAACTAAAGATACACAACATGCAGCTCAAACAATTTTTTGTATTATTTCCCATAGTGTTATAGAGGTCAGCAAGTGACAGAATCAATCCCCCTTTGAAGATCTAAAAAAATCTCTTTTATAGCAAGAGATATTTTTCCAGCCTTCTAATTTTCATTCCCACTCATTTTCCATAATGGGAGTTAGACACCAGATTTCAATGGGAGTTAGGCACTAGATTACAATGGGAGTTAGGTGCCATATTATAATGGGAGTTAGGCATCGGATTTACATGGAAGTAAGGCACCATATTTCAATGGGAGTTAGGTGCTAGATTTCAATGGGAGTTAGGTACCAGATTATAATGGGAGCTAGGCACCAGATTTACATAGGAGTTAGGCACCATATTTCAATGGGAGTTAGGCACCAAATTTACACAGGATTTAGGCACCAGATTTGAACACCATTTGCATGTACCAATCAACTCCATCAATTGTAAACATGATTCTCATCCATCATGTATCATCAAAATTTTGAAATTGGTGCAATCGTTAATAAATTAGAGTAGGAGGCTCAAAATTTATTAACACAACCATAAAAATGATCAACCAAGGCACAATGTACCCCTACTATCACCCCCCCTATCCTTTCCTTCCCCTCCCCTTCCCTCCTTCCCCTTTCTATCCCTTTCAACCATTCTTTAGCTTATTTTCAGGCAGTCCACGATCGTACCAAGCAGATTTTCGACATCGCCAAGCCCCGATAATGGTTCGACATAGGTGACATAGTTGATCTTTGGTCACTACCAATGAAGGATATCCATCCTCCCTCTCATCATAGGATGCAATAGGGATCCAATTGTAGATAAATTTCATAGATGGATGATCATAGACAACAAAGAGAAGAAAAACGTAGGCGTAAACCAAAAAAAATAAATCAATTTTTCTAAGGTTGAATGTAGTCAATTAGAAACGAGATTCTAACCCTAAATTTTACCTCTATTAATGCATAATAAGTGGCATCACTTCAGCATCATGGTGAGAATCTGTAGTGTCTATCCATCTACAAACATGTGGCATAGGTTGATCTGTAGTTATGGTTATAAAGTAGGGACCTCTCATGGGTTTAGGCAAGAAAACAAAAAAGTGTAAAATTTTGCGAGGGGCTTTAGTCCCACATCGATCCTATTGTTGGTCATGAATACTTTATAAGTGAAAAGTGCATATTGAAAGGTGACCACCTCTAGATGGTCACCCTTGGCTTGCGCTCATGCACAACCACATCGGTTAGAGGTACTAATAGACACGTGACTTGAGAACAAAGTTTAACTTGGTTTGACTATGGACAGTTTGACTTGGTTTGACTCGTGGTTAGTGAACTCTAACTTGTGTTGACTAGTCTAACTTACATATGTGTAGTTGACTAGCTAGCGCGTTGACTCAACCATTTATTTTTAAGTTGAAACATATTTTATAACTTTTGCAACTTTTGCCTCATTTATTTTTCAAAAATTTACTATTTTGCCTCCATAAATTCACATTTTTTAGCAATTAAGGGTAAAATTGTGCAAATCTAGTGCTTATTTTATTTTTACCACTTTGAATTGAAGGGTAAAAATATTGTATTTGCAATTTTTGTAAAATTCTTGTAAAAGCACTAGAATTACCTCTTTTTGTAAATTAGAAGGCAAAATTTTGTAAATCTAGGCCAATTTTTGCATTAGGAATTTCACAAGATTATTCCTAATAGCTGCCTAGATATTCTTACAACCTTAGTATCCTCCTAGTTTGGCATATACAAGATATCAAATGGCTTATGACCTCCAAACAAATATGGCAAATATTATCATTGTAGTAGGAGTATTAGCATATAAAGTGAAAGAAATCACAGTACAATTGTCCCCTTATAATGTCAAGATATATAACAATAAGTTTACCAACAAGATAAAATGTGAAATCAAACTTTATGACGTATCAAAGAATCTGGATGTCTTGTCTACTTGGATTCTAGTTATGGAGAGTTGGTTCTCCTATGCAAAAATCCCTGTGGATGAACAAGTTGCCTTTACCAAAGTCAAACTCATAGGTTTAGAAAAAATGTTGATCGTAGAAAGATAACAAAGCCAACACCCTGTCATGACTTGGAAGGAACTTATCCAAATTTTGAAGAACACCTTTTACCCACCTAATTACCAAAGTGACCTCACGACCAAATGGTTTAGGTTGAGGTAAGCATACAATATGTCAATTTTAGACTACATTTTCCAATTCAATAGGTTAATGGTTCTTCTTAGTGTAAAAGATTCAAAAGAGGATTTAGTTAATAAATTCACTAGTGGGTTGCAAGATCATATTTTTAGGGTTGGATGAGACATTGAAGCATGTCATTTTAATAGAGGAGAAAGTTGGTGCATCTTTCAAATCATGATCTTCTTCATAGGAATGCACTTCCAAGGGACCAAATCAATAGCAATAAAGGACAAAAAAATTCTCTCATACTTCTACTCCTCCCCCTTCATCCAAATCATATTCGTATTCTTCTTCTTCCTCTATAAATTTCTCTTCATCATTGCATTGTGATTTTTGTAAAAAATAGGGCCATAGCAAATCAAGATGTTATACATTTCAAAAAATGAAGAAGAAATCCCTACTTGTAAATTCAACAAATGAGGACCCACAAGATGGTCCCATTGTGACTACAAGGAAAGAAGAATAATATCCTACATTGAAGGGTAAACTCAACAAAGTTACCCTCATGACAAATGTTTCTGCACAAGGGGTTCGTGACCATTTGTTTGTCACTCGATCCCACCTTACACATAACTTCTATGTAGATTGTATTATAGATAATAGCTCACAAAAAAATCTAATTGCAAGGATCATTGTCGAGAAGTTGAAGCTTTCCTTGAAGCCACATCCTCAACCCTATGCACTTGGGTGGAAGGATACAAGGTCTACATCCAACATCACACACACCTACATCATGTCTTTCTCTTTTGGTGATAAATTTATGGATAAGGTAAAATGTGATGTCATTGATATGGATTGTTGTGGAATGTTGCTTGGTAAGCCCTATCAATTTGATAGGAATGTAGTATATCATGCTAAAAAGAACACATACACCTTGGAGTTGCACAACAAAACATATTTGGTGGAATGCACTACACCTACATCAAATTTGGTGCTAAGTTGTAGGTAAGCTTGCAAGGCAATAAATCAAGCACATGAATTGGCTCTTATTTTCATAAGACCCACATAGGATAAAGAACAAGCACCTCCAAAGATCCATGCCAAACAAGCTTCACTTCAAATAATTTTGCAATCACATGAGTTTGTGTTTAAGGAACCCACCACTCTTCCTCCTGAGAGGGATATCAACCATAGCATTGAAATCATTCTGGGTGCATCTCTTCCAAATGCACCTATGTACAAACAATCAGTGCTCCAAATAGATGAGATTAAGAAACAAATTCATGAATTGTTGGCTAAAGGATTCATTAAGCCTAGCACTTCTTGTGCATCACCCATTATTTTGGTGCTCAAGAAGGATGGTTCTTGGTGACTTTGTATTGATTTCCATACCTTGAACAAAATCACAATATAAAATAGATATCCCCTCCCATGGATTGATGATTTGCTATATCAACTACAGGGAGCCAATTTTTTCTCCAAGATTGATCTTAAGAGTGGTTACCATCAAGTTAGGGTTCAAGTAGAAGATACTTGGAAGACAACATTCAAGACCAAATTTGGGCTTTTTGAGTGGTTGGTGATGCCCTTTGGACTCACGAATGCTCTAGCAACCTTTATGAGGTTGATGAATGAAGTGTTCAGGGATAACCTGGACAAGTTTATTATTATATACTTGGATGA
This sequence comes from Wollemia nobilis, assembly GCA_028583015.1. NCBI lineage: Eukaryota > Viridiplantae > Streptophyta > Pinopsida > Araucariales > Araucariaceae > Wollemia > Wollemia nobilis. The sequence continues at coordinate 809,732 of JAQPPZ010003013.1, forward strand.
TATCCTTGTATATTCCTCTACTTGGAAGGTACATCTAGAACATCTAGATCAAGTTCTCCACACCCTTGAGAAGAACCAACTTTTTTCTAACCTTCCTAAGTGCTCATTTGCCCAAACATCTATCTCCTATCTTGGCTTTATAATCAATCAGCAAGGAATCCATGTAGATCCCGCTAAGGTAGAAGTCCTTCAAAATTGGCCAACTCCTTCCTCAGTCACTAACCTTAGGATTTTCCTTGGACTTGCAAATTTCTATCGTAAGTTCATTCTTGGCTACTCTACCATAGCAGCTCCCTTGCATCTTCTCACTAAAGCCAAAGTTTGGTTTCATTGGACCAAGGACCATGACCATGCCTTTGATTCCTTGAAACACAAACTATGTACTGCCCCTATCCTTGTTCTTCCAAATCTTTCTCAACCCTTTGAGATTGAAATAGATGCATCATAGTTTTCCTTAGGAGCAGTGTTGAAGCAAAATGGGCACCCCGTGGCATACCATTCTGAGACTTTTTTAGCTGCCAAAAGGAACTACTCCACCTATGATAAAGAGTTGTATGCTTTGGTACAAGCAATCAAGTATTGGAGGCACTACCTTTTAGGTAAAGAGAAAATTGTCCATACTGATAATATGCCTCTCAATTTTCTTCAATCCCAAAATAAAATTGAGAAATCTAGGCATTTGAAATGGTCCATATACTTGCAATAATTTCATTTGGTAATCAAATACAAGAAAGGAGCAAGCAACATAGTGGTTGATTATTTGATTCATCCACCAACAGCTCAAGCTTTGATAATTGTGACTACCTTCCATGTTTTATTTCAGACTTGGCCTACACTTTATGCTCTTGATCCTAATTTTGGTAAAGTTCATCATCATCTTTTACACCCTTCCTCCTCCAACCTAACTCCTTTTCAATATTTTCACATGAAGGAGGGACTTTTGTATAATTTGGATAAAATTTGTGTTCCATAAGAGCATAGGATTTCTCTTCTCAAAGAAGCCCACTCAACACTTTATGGAGGACACTTTGGGAAACAAAAAACACTTCACCACTTACAACGATTCTTTTACTGGCCTCACATGCAGAGGGATGTCCTACGATTTTTGAGATAGTGTGTCATTTTTTGTTTCTCCAAATCAATGAATAGGAAGTTGGGCCTAAGTGTTCCCTTACCCATTCCTTCATGTCCTTGGGAGAGCATCTCCATGGACTTGGTGAGTGGTTTTCCCATGACATTTTGGCAGCATGATTGTGTTTTTGTGATTGTGGACCATTTTAGCAAAATGGCTAAGTTCATTCCTTGTAGAAATACCAGCACTGCACTAGACTTAGCACAATGGCGCTCCTTCGGTCTCCCTACTAGCATTATTTTTAACAAAGATCCATGGTTTATGGGGCACTTTTGGAGATCTTTCTGGAAGATTTTGGGAGTCTCCCTTAACTTTTCCATGGCTTTCCATCCATAGTCATATGGGAAAATAGAAGTGGTCAATCACACACTTGTATAGAGTTTGAGGATCTATCACCACACTTCTCCAACAAAGTGGGATTTGAGCCTCACACACATTGAGCATGCATACAATCGAGTAGTCCACAGTTCCACAACACATTCACATTTTGAGGTTTATCTCAAATTTCAGCCACTTGCTCCATATGAGTTGCCTTTAGCCTTGCCCTCTCCCACCACTACACATATGGAGAAGGAGCAAGATAAGGCAAGCTCTTTCATTCAGCACTTTTAGAGCCTTCAGACCAAGGTGACACAAATCTTGCAGAAGACTCAACAACAACAAAAGAGAGTGATGGAGAAACATCGCATCCCTCATCCATTTCAAGTTGGAGATAGAGTATGGCTTCACTTGGACATATGAGATTTTTTAGAGAAGGCACATAGTAAGCTCAAGCCTCTTTGCTATGGGCCTTATACCATCATTCAATAGGTATCCAAGAATACCTTTTGCTTGGATCTTCCATCCCACCTTGGCATTCATGACATCATTAATGTGGACCTCCTTAAGCCATATCAAGATTCTACATTGGAGAATGAACCTATCATCAACCACCCAACATATGTGGTACCTGACTCCAAATTTGGCTTGATATAGATAGATTTTTCAACATGAAGACTCATTACACTCAACAAGATTCTTTCACTTCATACCTTGTCGTCCGTTACGTTCAGCTTCCACACTAGGCATGTTGGATCTCTCACCATCATATGGCTCATGATATTCCAAATTTATTGAGAGCATTGGGGTCCAATGCTTCTATGGTTGGGAGGAGTGATGAGGACATTATTATACCTTAGGCTTATCCTTAAGCCTAAGATATTATTTTGCATTGTATAGGCTTATCCATAAGCCTAATATTTATTATCTTGCATTGTACTCACATGAGTAATAGTATACCCATATTGGATATTGGTTTGTTAGTGGTTAGGATGCATGGATATTTTTTTGAGGATTTTTTTATCTTCTAGCATGTTGTTATTTTATTTGCATCCATGTTTGTTGCAGGTGGTTATCCCTACATAGTATATTGTTACATGTGGTTGGCCTTGCATGGCATATTATTACAACCTCTATAACCACATTGATTCCATTGTTGTACTATTTATATAGTTTTGCATAATGAATATCTAGCTTCACATTTGATTTATACATCATCAAGAGCCTAAGAATTGGGTTCCTAATGACTGTGTGCAAACAACAAATCATAGCAGATTACCTCTATGAACTAGATTTTGATTAGTGAGATCAAGTCGAGCATTGAGCATCAGGTTTCCAATGGTTATGTGTAGACATCAAACATAATACCTCTATGAATAATAGGCTGATAAGAGGTAAAAGGATGAATTTTGAGGGTGAATAGAAGGGTCAAAGTGAGCGATGAGAGGCTTTAGGTCTAAGGACTAAGCATAATGTTTACCTGAGTCAATGCCTAGCCCAAAAATTAAATAAATAAAATGGTAATTCCTATTACCTACCAATCTTCATTACCAACTGATGTCCATGATTGACACATAGAATTTTGCATGTGATAAGGTGAAAGGTAAAATATAACCTTTTCGAAATATTTAATTTCATGCATGTGGAGAATTTGGAGAATTAAAGTTGGATATTTTTATTTGGCATTGAGATAATTGGAGTGATAAGACTTCTTGATTTTTGAAAAGTTAAAATTTTGAAAATCTAGAATTGATTAAAGTAGGGAGTCAAAAGGAATACAACTCCAATATTTTAAAAATTGAAAATTTTATATTTGCAAATAGATTTTGCACTTTGAAATTTGATAAATTGAAATTATAAGTTTGGAGATATAAGGATTTCAACTCCAAAGAAATTTTTTATTTGATTTTACAAATTTAAACCTTTGAGTGATAATTTTTTTCAACTTTAAAGGAATCATCATGGCAGAACTCATAAAAATGTATTAAATAAAGATAGTGAAGAAATAGTGAATAAGTTAAAATTCTACACACAGGATTTGATAAATTATTTTGATGGAAAGAAAGAAATGTCAAATGATTTAAAGAAAAGATTGTCTTTATTTCTCAAAAATGCAAGAGACAAAAAGTTCACTACTTTTATCAGCTATCTTCATGAAAATCTCTTTAGAGCTTGGTGGAATTTACAAAACACCATTGAAATTATACTAAAATATGCATTGTGATGTATATGGCTTTACTCACCTTTGAGATATTTTAGGAAAAAAGATGAGAAAAAAGATGTCAATTGTGACACATATGACTTGAATGAAGCATATGTTAGCTTCAATAAGGAATATTTAAATTCAGAATGTATTATTGTGATGACTTGTTAATTCCTTATATAAAAGTCACATCAATCGTTATACAGCAACTAAAGATGAAGAAAAGAAATCCAAATAAGAAGAATAGAGCAAAGCACAAAAGAAAGGAGAACAAAAGTCATGAAGCAAAAGTTAAAAACAAAGAAGAATCTCAAGTAGTCCATGAGCAAAATTCAAAAGATCATAGCAAAGAGGAAAAGATAAAAGAACTAAAGAAAGAAGATGAAAAAGGATCTCAAATAGAATATCAAGCACAAAAGTACTAGAAGATGAAGAAAAATATTGAAGACTAAAGTTTACAATAACCAAATAATGTAATACAGGGGGTGTTGGAGAATATTACATTATTTGGTACATGCTAATGTAGCCCCATGGTACCTTTATGGTACAATTGTAAATATGTAATAGATTAGGGTTTTGAGTCTATAGTTTAGGAGTGTGATTTATATTTACCTTTATGTAAGTGTTGATGTGTAGGATGTGCACAAGAGTCATGTAATTATGTGTGCAAGTGTAAGGAGTGAGAATGTACACAAGTTTCATGTAATATAGTGTGCATGTGTATATATGGAGGAGTGTGCAATGTATCATAGAGTAAATTTTACAAGAGTAAATAAAGAGTCAAGTCATGTATACAAGTGGCAAGGTAAGAAGCCAAAAGACATGAGAGACTTGTCTTATGTGTGAAATAGGAAAATATGCATCTCTTGGATATGTGAGGAGAGTGAGAGACAAAGGGTCCAAGAATCATATTTCTAAGGTTGTATTATAGAGACAAAGCTCCTTGATGTATATGTGAAAATCACAAAATATGTTGTTCAAGCATTGATAATAATAAAACTTATATGCATATTTTGAGCAATTCTACTGTAAGTTTTACTTATGTTATTACATGAATGATCTTGGTCATTTTACTTCATATTATTATTGCTTTATATGAATGTTATATTCTTTAATATTGGACATATATAGTGAATGCTCAAATATTAACCTTTTATTTGATCCTAAACATTGGGACATGTGATAATCTAGCTAAAAAATCAACAATATTCACTAAATTGACGAATTCGTAAATCAAAATCGTTACAGGTCAAATTTGGCAAGGAGCTAGAGAATTTGAATTGATCATGGATACACTAGCTCAAAATCATATTTTCTTGTTGACAAATTTGCTTTGAGGCGACAAATTTGATACAGTTGAGTTTTGGTTATTACTTCTGAGGTTGAGTCAGTTGTTATGGCTAAGTTTACCTTTTTATTCTTTTTGTAGCAAAATTGTTCTAAGTTAGATGATTTAATCTTAAATATCTATAAGTAGTAGCTTAGTACTATGCATCTATAGCTTTTTTCTACCTTGAAGAATCTAAGGTGCAAGTAATAGCCATATTATTTATATTGCAATGGAAACCCTAAAGTGTAAGGTCCATCCTCTATAGTAACTATTTTTTTTGTTGAACTGACAATCCTAAATTTTCATGGATATCCTCCACATTTCTTTTTTAATATATTACCCTTAAAATCCTATAGTGCAAGGATAACATCTATAGCACTTTGATTTATATTGCAAGAAGAGAACTTTATACTAGTGGGAAATGAATATGATTTACCTAAACTATACTTGATCTCTTTCACCTTTTTGTTTTAAAATTTGCCTCTAGATTTTTCTTCAGGACTTTAATTCCTTTTAAATTTAAGCTTTCATAGTGTGCTTCATTACCCCTTGTATCCTTATTTCTTCTAGTGGTTGATCCAAGTGAACTATATGGTCTTCACCATCTAATGGTATAGATGGGCTTTTATTGTCATATATTTTGGAGTGGAAAATCCTTGATCTAATATAGATTCTATTATGGTATGGTCTCTTTGCTTCATGTTGAAGTGTGTCTCATGACCAAAATTTTCCATCTCTTTCTCCATTGTTTTCACTTTACACTTACCATATGTTTAGTCTCATTATATTTGTGATATCATAATGCAATGTTTTATAATCCACTTATTGATCCCATTCTCTTGGTTTAGATTTAATCTTAATGCATTATCATAAAGGTTTTAAAATACATATCCTGATATATTCAACATGCTTTTACTCCTAAGTAGTTGGTACCTCTTGGAAAAACCCTCTAGAGTGTTGTCAATATTCTTTAAAACCTCCTCGTTGATAAGTTGATATGGAAGTCCAAAACTCCTAACACCCAATAGAAGCTTTTTAATATTTTATCTCTACACAAAAAATCTCACTTCATGGTCTTAACTAAATAAGCACATCTCTCCCCTTAAACCATGTGCTAACACCCATTATTTTATCCCTAATTTTCAAATTAGAGGATATGAGGAAAAATCCTTTTAGAAAAAAGTTATGGAGTATTTTAAATCCAAATCCTACTTTTCCACCAAATCCAATTTTAAAATTTTGAAAAACCTGATCACTATCTATGGAACTTAAATATTAACCCTTTTCTTGTAAGAATCATTATGTCATGTTTGATCATCTCATCCTTGAAAATTACTTTTGGTGTAACATTTGCTACCTAGACAAGGATTATCATAGACTTGTGTTCTTTCTCTTGTCCCTAACTAAGGCATCCATACTTCTCTCTAGGGCATCCTTACTTGTAGTCAATGCTTTCACAAATGACTTTCAATCCCTACTACCTAGTTTTTCCTCATTATAATCTTTTGTTTTTTGAAATCATCCAAATATTTCAAACAAAAAAAGGTGAGGCTCACTCCTTGCTTGCACCCGCTTCCTACTCATTGTCTCGCCCTACTTTTCTCCAAAGATTTGAACATATCCTTACTTGTACTTACCCCTTCACTTGTACTTGCTTCCTTGTTCAAACTAAATTAACCTAAAATAATTATTTGAACTTTTGGGTCCCAGAACATTTGCAACATCAAATTCTATGTTTTCATATTTCATTTTTTTTAATCGGTTAAATGGGATTGAAATAGCCTCCACCCATTTTCTATCATGACCACATAGTGGTATTATAACAACTTGACTATTATGCATGTATCTTTTGGCAATATTAAAATCTAGCTCTCCTCCTTGAAAGCTGAGGAATTTAATCGATTCAGCTAATGTCATTTTATTTCATAATCCATTTGTTAATCCTATTCTATTTATTAATATTTATCTTGATGGATTTTTATAAAGGTTTTAAAATATCCATGGAAACACATATGTATATATACATAGAATGTATTTTGCTTCTCGATAGTTGGCCCTTCTTGGATGATTTCCCCTAGAGTATTACCAATATATTTTAAAACCTCCTTATTGATAAGTTGATATGGAAGTCCAAAAAGACTAACCTACACTCAAAGCCTCTTAAGATATTATGTTTCCACAAAACAATACCACTTTATGATCTTAAATACAAGATATCTCTCCCTCTAAACCATGTGTTTCCACCCATTATTTTATCATGGCTTATGAATTAAATAACATGATAAGAAAATCTCTTGTGGGGAAAATTCATTGGATAATGTGAACTCAGCCCCTACTTCTATTTAATCTACTTTTAAATGTCTAAATAAGTTGTCTACAAACTTATATATTAATTTTTTATTTTTAAAAACCATTACATCATGAAAAATTATATCATCCTTGAAAATCACTTTTGATGAAGCATTTGAACCTAGATAGGAATTACCATAGATATGTTCTTCTTTTTGTCCCTAACCAAGATATCGTAACTTTCATGTATGGATTCCATAAATAACTTCCTTTTTCTACCTAGATTTTCCTCATGATATTCTATCATTCTTTGAACTTTTCCACATATTTGGAGCAAGATCTTTGAAGGTGAAGCTCACTCCTTGCTTAAACTTACTCCCTACTCACCCTTTCTGAGATGTTAAGGTTCATGAATGAAATTAGACCTTTGGTCTATGGTTAAGGAGTTTAAGTATATTGATTGCTATATTTAATATTTTATCTCAAGTCTTCATGGTACTTCATCCAATATTTACTCTAAAACCCATGTGCTTAATTTTGTTTAAAGGTTATTTTATACCCTCATGCAGTTTTGTCTTAAGCATTCCATATAATTAGAGCTAGAGGTTTTGTTCTTTGCTAAATTTTTCTTTCTTATATGATTCATAGCCATTCTTAGAAACCCCAATATTAAGTCCTTAGTTGTGATGTGAACACTCATTATTGTCTTGCGTGCAGACTTGATTATGTTGAGGGAATTCAAATTCCTAGCCTACAAACGTTTTTAGAATAACATTCTAGGTCATTTATCCTTATCACTTTTATGAGTAAGAAAAATACTTTGGGTCTTTTTGGGGTGAGGACTTTCTCGCTTGGATGAAATAGTATTTTTATATGGCATTTTGCATAGAGGACCTAGTAAAGGGTAAAAGGTTTAAATAGTTTTTAACATCCATGAGGCTATAGGCCATATAAGTGTTAGATATTGTGGGATGCCAAATAGGGTGCATAGGGGCGTTGGTCCTCAATGTGTTCCTTTTGGGGTCATCCACACTCGAGTGGGAGAGCACTACTACTAACCCATTATTGTGACTATTTTTTGGGTGTTTTATTTTATCTTTGGTGGGAGATTTGAGTTCACCAAGGGATTTATAGATTCTCTAATCTAGTTTGATGTGTTAAATTTATCAACACCTAGATTTTATTCTATTGTAGAAGCTAATGTGTAAGGTGAGAGTATGAGACAGCATGAAGACAAAGGTGCATAAGACCAAGAGCTATCCTATATACAAGTTTGATTCAATGGATGCTAACTACAATGGAAAATACAAGAAACAAGATTTTTTTCTTTTCTTCTCTTAGAAGCAAAAGGGCAAGATAAGTGTAAACATGCAAATTAGTCTAATGTAATGCTACATGCAATATTTGTTTCAGATGCCTAAAGAAACGAGATAAAAGGTTAAACTGAGCTACATATTATTTTAGTTTTCTCTTTTCTTTATATGCTAAAAAGGGTAAACAACAAAGCAAATAAGGATAATACAGTTTATGCTACAAACTGAAAACTAGAGGATAAAATATACTTAACTATTTCAACATTTGATTCGAATACGTCATCTAGAATTGAATACGCCTTTTGAGTAAATATGCCGACTGGAAGTCTTTTTGCTGGAGGATTCGTGCAAACCTATGAAATGGATAAAAAATAGAGATATTTTAATTTAGGGGTCTTCTAAATAATAAGAAGACTATTTCTTTCTAGTTTTCATAGTCAGACCCTCTTTTTATACAAAAATCAAGGTCATATTGCCTTGGATGTGGGTATTGAGTGATTTGTGCTAAATACCCAGCTAGAAGTATTATAGTTGGTGGATTCACTATTTTGATATAACTAAATAAAAAATAGAGAGATCAAAAATGGATATGACTTATACTATCAAAATTATGCACAAGGATTAGTTTTTATTAGACCGAATGTTGGGATAGCTAGTGAGGCTTCTTAGATGTATGATAAATACATCGTCTATAATAGTTACAACTAGTGTATTCACTCTCAAGACTGGAGATAGACAATGGATGCCATTTTGGAAAAATGAGGGCATGGCCACACTATGCAAATACACCACCTAAAATTAGGTTGGTTGGTGTATTTTCTCAGTCCGTCAGTGGAATCATGAATTGAACCATTGGGGAGCTATTGATGTCTTCTATTTGTGTAGTAAGGATTTTGGTAGTTGTCTCTCCTTCAAAAGCTTCCTAAGGTGCTTATGGACAACAAAAGAAAATTCTAACAAAATGATGGTTAGATCTAAAAACATAAAATATATGAGTAAGTGTTGTGAATATGAATCATAAATTAAAAAATAATAATGATAAATTACAAGAAAACCATAATGCATAATAGAAGAATATCATCGGGATTTCAAGTGTGAGATGCCTCCTTTCCTTCATTTCGAGTTAGATCATTGATGACTCCACAAAATATTTTCAACAACACTTTGTTATGCTCAAATGAGTTTGAATTTTGGTAAAGTTTCATTACTAAAAGTATGTGTCTGTAAATGTTATCCCAAGGGGGAAATTTATAGAAATTGACCCTCTTAGGATTTCCAAAGTGGGAGGCATGAGGTGGCTAGGATGCTAGCTAGTCTGGTTGGTTGGCAATGTAGTTTGGCTACTTATTGTAGCCTACAATTAGTTGCCCTCTTATTTGAGTTTGATTAGGGCAAGTAAGGAGATGGAAGAGAATCCATCTCCTTCCTTCCCAATTTGATGATCGTCTACACTTGTATAAGGACAATCAAGTGAGATTTGCATCGTGGCATGCCACTACAGACAGAACTTTGAGTTTTGTTTTTTGGGTGCAAATACACCACCTAAATGAATATATTGATCAGTGTATTTGTCATTAGGCTTATTCATGCACTTTATCATTAGAGGTCAAATCTGGTAGAGGGCGAAGGATTTTGAATTGTTTATAAATATGTCAAGCTGAAAGCGTATTTGATCCAAGATGAATTCACTCTGAGATAGTGGATTCACCACTATTGGGTTTTATCTATAGTTCTTGGGATTAGGTTAATTATTATGATTAACTTGATCTTTTTATCAGTTTGCTTCGAATATCGATGTAAAATAGGTGATCCAATTTTAGGTATCTACAAGATATATTATTACATTATTTGAGGTTATTACACCTCATAGAAGGTTACATGGAAGTTACATCCATTACATCATCTTGATAGCAAATATGTTATACTTATATATGCAATTATAAAATAATAATGCAGTTGAATGGTTCTTTATTTAATGCTCAAATCTTCATCTAGTATCAAAACAATATGTTGTGTACCACTCAATATTGGAATTGTCAAATGAAGCTATTGTATGCACTCCAAAATATGGTGTGGCGTATCCTACTTGTGTTATAGTGATATAAATACCAAGCTTTGTGGCTACTTGCATAATATGGATGTGACTAGTTTCAAGTTTCTGAACAAGATGATTTTACATAACATTGGAGAACCACTATCAAAGTTGATCTCTCCATTGCTCAATATAATGATAAATACCCAAATTTTGAAAGGCTTATATTGATTTTTCCATTGACATTGGTTATGGAAGGTCACCCTCTTTCTTCTTTGAAAATGTGCTAAACATTTAACTAGGAGATTTTCAAACAAACCACAAGGGTTTCATTCTTCAAGTAGATCCTAGAGTTAAAGAACCTAGGGTGCTGCTACTCACTCCATAAAGTCTAAGTTATCATAGCCTTATAAACTTAGTGCTTCTTCTAATTTATCCATCGATGAAAATATTGCCCTACTATCAAATAATGCATTATATTTTGATCATCGAGCAATAGTGAGCATGTATCGTTCTTGTTTATCATATGAGCACTTGATAAAATTTCCCAATAATTTGTTGGCAAAATGATGTTATTATCATGGGTTAAATAATTCTAGGATCAATAAATGAATCACATCAATATCAATATCATTAATATATTATAAATCCATCAAATTAACATCAATATCATATAAAACACACTGAAAGATTTTATTGATAAAAAACTCAAGCAATGCATAAAGCAAAGCTTATTTGAGTTATATTTTACATAGCTTTATCTCCAATATAAATATACATGAGACTTTTCACATTACATGACTCTTGGATTTTGCTCTCCTCAAACTCATAGGAGAACTTGACTCTTCAAATTCCTCTCTTACATAATAAGTCCCACATATTACATAAATATAAAGTATCTCATGATTACATATAAACTAGACACATCACTCAAAGACTCTTCACTTCCTAACTAGACACCTCACACACTTAATTACATGACACATGCTCACTCCTACAAACTTGACATGTACTTTATACATAAAATCAAACTCACACTTTAATCTAAATATTTACAATAGGACCAAATAATGCAGTACCTCCAATATCCTCTACATTACATTATTTGATATGAAGGTCTTTCGCCTTTAACTCTTGTCTTTATTCTTTGACTTTGGCTTTGATACAACTACTAGTATTGAATGTTTGTTGAAGAAGTTCATACCTTCTCTTTGGTCATATCTGGAATTTGAAAAACCTCCCTGGAGAAATCTATTTAGTGTTTCTCTTGTTATCATGTTTATCCATCCAAAATTTATATTCACATTATTATTTCCTTTGTACCAACAACATTTTTAAGAGTGAATGTTACCTCCACAAATTTCACAATAACGAATATTCTAACATCCTTCTACTTTGTGTCCATGCCTACCACAATGTCCACATTTGTTATCTGATTATTTGAGATCTTCATTATTTTGCTTTACAATATTTTCGTGTCAAATTTTTTTTAGAATTGTATCCTGTCAAAAAATCTATGCCAATCTCTTTGTCACCATTATCAATATGATATCTATTGCCACATAATTTGTGCTAACTCTTTGTTTTCATGAACAATATTCAAATCCTTTTTGTCACATGTAAACTATGTTATATTAACAAGTTCTCTTATATTTGTTGTGGATCTTAATTCACAAGTATCACAACTCTTATTTTTCTTTTGATGGAGATCACTAGTGTCACAACATGCATTAGTCATCATGGGTCTTAAATCATTTGTGTCACAACAAACATCTTTCATCATAGGCTTGTTCTTCAATTATATACATGTTTCTTGTTTTTTTGTCTTGAAAACTTGTAATAAAATTTTCATAACAATCATTAGCATCATTAAAAACATCTTACATTCATTATTTTTGCATATATTAGAGGAATTGGTAACATGTTACATTTTTCATCACTTTTTCATGGGTTTGAGTCATGCTCCCTGTTGCCACTATAACCTCTAGGTGCATGGTCTCCACCCTCCAATTCTATGAGTCCTAAGGAATTCGAATCGTGGTCTCCATACTTCCAAGGAAGCGCTTTAACCAACGAATCGGACCCTCTGACCTACCTTGCATGCATTGTTGAAGTATTAAAAATTATTAATGTTTTGCTTCTTCATGAATGGATTGTAAATATCTCATCAATATGTTTGACACATATTTTTCATCTTCAATAGCTCCTTAAGAGATGAATTGTAAGAGATTTTTTATCATCTTTCTTTGCTTTTTTTCTTTAATTGTCAGGCTGCAATAATTAACCTTATCACTCCAAAAATAAATTTTTCTCCTTCAATTTTCTTCAATATTCAATTTCAAAATCCTCTCGTCTAATTCAATTTAAAATTCAAAATCTTCTTATATCTCCTAATTTTAATTAATCATCAATTTTTCCCTTCCAATTATCAATTCAATTTCATTTCCATCAACAATCATTAATTTAATTTCTTCAAATTAATTCAAATTCAATACAATTATGTCATTCATCAATTTCTCCAATTAATTTCTTCCTTCCTTTTTTAAATAATTAATCCCTTATAGATCCCAATCACACAATAATTTAAAATACATATATTAATTTCACCTCATATCTCCCAACTACTTTAATTATTCTTAATTATAAATTTATTCTCTGAATCCTTATAACTCCCTACATTTAAACAATCCTCCTCCGTACATTATGCATTTTTAATTAAAAAATCCTTCCAATGAATGTTAAGCTTTATGTTACCCATGTGTTGTAGGTGACTTGGAGAGGGTAGGGCAATCCTCCAAGGGAGAACCCTAGTTCAAATCTCCACCCTACCAAATGCACATTAGGTACCCAAAATCTAGTTGATAATGTTGGTGTGGTCAGGGTTGTGCACGACTCCCGGGTGATTTTGAAGGTGTAGAACCCCCTAATTGTGGTTTCTCAGACCAAGACGGCCCCAAAAGAGATTTTTTTTGCTAAATTCAAACAAAAATAAGCTTTATATTTTTAACTTTGAGCTAATTCTGGGAGATTTCTTACGACTTAGATTCCTGAGGAAAAAATTCCTCCAATTACGGCTCAGAAAAAAAAAATCTCTAAAAATGTTAAACTTGTCATTAACATGACTTGCATGCTTTGAATAAAATAATAATTAATGTTTGTGTGCTTTTCCAACTTTCATATTTTCACTTAATTGTTAAAAAAATATCAAATCAAACATTGAATTTAATTGATTTTACCTGTGCTTTGTTCTCACACACGAGACACATTACATTGTTAATATTGTTCCTTGCAAAACTACAACCATTGCTCCCACTTACATGCTTGCACTTTCATCCTCCTTTGTCTCTTCGTAACATACATAGCATGAATACCCCTTCCTTGTTATCTCAAAAAAAACTTTGTGCTTTCTTGAATAAATAGGTCATCTTCAATATGTTGAGCAATCGCCTTTAGAAATAAATTGTAATTATTTGAATAATGTTATTCTTAGAACATTTTCCTTCAAATGTTATATTGTAGAGTCCTTTTGCACTAGTTCTAGATGTTGGACTCCAAACAGATTTGATCTCTCCTTCATGTGGTTTTCTCCAACTCAAACTATGCTTTCTTCCAACTCCAACTACACTCTCCTCCAACTCCATGAATCTTCCTCCAATATTATATCTCTAATCTCTTCGTCCAATATTGTTCTTCCTCCATTCTATCATATTTTTCTTCAATTTCAGGTAACACATCTTTCTTTGTGCATCGACATCTAGATGTCTCCTCCTCCAATATTCCAATCTCTTTTCTTCAATATTCTCTCCATAATATTCTCCTTCTTCCAAATGTAACTTGGACCACTAGTCCTTTCCTCCCAAATATTCCTTTAATTTTAGCTTGCTTCTTAGCTTGGACCACCAATCCTTCCTTGTTGCTATGTGGATTTGATACCATTGTTAGCAAAATGATGGTATTCTCATAGGTTAAATAATTCCAGGATCGATAAAACAATCACATCAATATCAATATTATCAATATATCATGAACCCATTAAATGAATATCAATATCACATAAAACACACTAAAATCTTTTATTGATTAAAAAAATCAAACAATGCATAAAGAAAAGCTTATTCGAGTTACATTTTACATAGCTTTATCTGTAATATAAAGATACATGAGACTTTTCACATTACATGACTCTTGGATTTTGCTCTCCTCAAACTCATGGGAGAACTTGACTCTTCATATTCCTTTCTTACATAATAAGTCCCACATATTACATAAATACAAAGTATCTCATGATTATATATAACTCCCTACTTCTAAACTAGACACATCACTTCCTACATAAATAGCTCACACACTTAATTACATGATGCATGCTCCCTCCTACTTTGAAACATACTTTATACATAAAATAAAACTCACACTCTGATCTAAATATTTACAATGGGACCAGATAATTTAATATTTCCAACATAATCTTGTAGAATTGTCATCATAAAAATTCTATGCACTTGCTATCAGTGGTGTCTATAAACAAGGTGGCCCCTAAGGCATGGAGCTTGGGATAGAAGGCACACTTCCTTTTCTCTTCCAACAACTATCTATTTTATCCCTTTAGGGGGTTGGGGTTGCACATGGATGGATTATTTAATAGTAATCTTATCATTGTGGTGTACCACAAAAAGCGAAGAGTTGAGGAAGTCATGGGATCAGGTAGAAGACAACTACATGTTACATCTACATATGGACATGCCTAGCCTTGGAAAAGAAAATGTGAAGATTTATGTTGAATAGAACTAATCAATTTGGCATCAAGGCCAATGTGAAGACCCTCAAAAGTGGACATCTCAGATTTAATTTGTTGTATCTCCTTTTTTTTTACTTTGAAATGGCATATTCTGTAAAAGGTCAAAAATAATTTTTTTTCCCTTTTTCATGCATATAGCCTTGGGTAGGAGAGTTAGCACTTTGAAAGAAAGTATAAAATTTTACATAAGAGAGTTCAAGGTCTCAAAACCCACTAAGACAAATTTCTTTTTTAACTACCCTAGAAATAATTTATGTTTAATTTTGCAAATTCCTATAGTTTCTTTGTGGATGAATTTTTCAAATTATTAACTATATTGAATAATTTGTAAAATTAAATAGGGGTGGTAAAAAAATTTGTAAAAGGTACATTTTGGTAGTGACCAACACCTTCAAATTTGTTTAATTTATTTGCTTTAAAATCTTTCTCATACTTTGTATACCACTGAAGCATACAAGCAGTGTTTAGTATCAACAGCACATGTGGCTCATGTTTATAGGTAAATTTGATGCATTCAGCTATAACATAACAACCATAATGATGTTTGGGTATTGAACCTTTAAATAATTGGGGATATATAAGATCATATTTTTAATATGTTCACTCCATATTTATACCCCCTTTCATCTACATCGTTAGACGTAAACCCTCAAATTAAGAAATTTCAAGTATACAGGGAAGTTACACTTATGTATAAGGATTTTTCTTTAAGTAGATGTCATTGATGGGGTGAATTACTTTATATACTATCTTTGTACCTCATATCATTCTCTTTCATGTACGTTAATATCTCTCTCATGTACAACCATATATATCGAGAGGAATAACTTCTTCCACGTATCGATGAGTATATAGGAAGGGCGAGTAGATAGAAAGGTTCGATATATTGGACTAGTGGTATATTGAAAGGGGTACTTTTTGGGAGTCATAAGGAACCATCACCATGGAAACATCAAAAAATATCTTAGAAAAACACATCTACTTCAAGGTTCAAACTTTGGACCTTGGAAGACTAAGATGAGAACCATCTTGATCATTGAAAAACTCTAGGACATAGTCACTTGATCTAAAGAGGATGAAGTGCCCAATAGAAGTTTGATGATGTAGATGCTAGAGCATTGATGGTCATCACCCTTTCCATTGTAGATGTTGTTCAGCCACACATTTATGAAGCACAAACATCCAAGGAGGCATGGGACACACTTTCTACCATCTTTAAAGAGAAGAATGAATCAACAATACTTCACCTTCGATCTCAACTTCACACATTGAGAGTTCAATATGGAGAAAGTATTAAGTCTTTTATTCATTGACTCACAAAGTTGATAAGTGTCATGGGTGAACTAGTGGAAGATAGGCTCTTAGTACCCATGATACTTTGAGCTTTACTAGATTTATTTTGAGTGCTAATCACTTCCTTGCAAATCTTCAATCAAAGAGTGTCTTATGATGAGTTGGTAAATTTGCTTCAATAGGAAGAAGCAACCAACCAGTTAAGGGATTATTTTGAAGAGCAAAAGGCCTCGATAAACTAAATCTATAAAAATAGTAAATACAAAATAAAAGGAAAAAATAAGAAGAAGATAATAAATACACACATAACACGGTATTTCACCTAGGAAACGCTTACAAGAAAAAACCCAGCACAATAATATCTCCTTATTGTCTAAAATTAACCATCTCTAATACAATAATGCTCATCTATCATCTCACTTCAAACCCTGATGAAAGTGTAATTAAATAACAACAGTATAAGAACAAATTTTACAATACCATGGGCGAAAAACCATGGGTTCAAATATTTAACCATAAACATCCCATGTGGGTCTAAAAATAGCTTAAGAAACCCTAAAAATTATATCAGGGGCTATCACGCTTGGACCCTCACTTTTCAATAGTTGTCACCCTTGAACCCTGACAAATATACATGGAGAGTTTCCAGTACCTTTTAGAGTTAACCCCACCATAATAACATGGAAAATATTCAACATATTTCCAACATTCTTCCACTTGTTGAATACTTTCCATAGGGGCAAAAAATTACCATTGTCAACTATCAAGGGCAACCATACCCATAGATATTCTACACCAAGAAAAATTTTGAGCAAGTACAACCTTTGTTAATGAATTGGTAGCATTATTATCTGTATCAACTTTCTCCAGCATCACCCGATTCCCTTTAACCATCTCTCTCACAAATGCTACTTAATAATAATATATTTTGATCGACAATGAAAATCATAATTGTTGGTCAAAAAATATTGCACTTTGACTGTCACTGTCAATTCTCATAACCTTCTACTTAATTCCAAATGTTGAACACAATCTCTATAGCCACATTGCTTCTTTATAGGTATGAGTTGTTGCAATGTACTCTACCTCTATTGTGGACAAAACAACCACTAATTGCTTTTTACATATCTAACTTACTACCCCTCCAAATAGTCTAAATGTTAGATTTTGATGGTGTATGCCAAGGGAGAATGCAATCACAGGATATAAAATATGCAAAAATGTAAGATGCTGAAATATGCTATTAATGGAAAGTGACGAAAATGATACAATGCAGTATGGAGGAAATGAACACTCCAGAACTGATGCTAAAGAACTACATTGTATTCCATCACCAATCTATATGGTGATTTACCCAATATACCTACTACTACCTACAATGATATATAATCACTCACTATGAGGCCCTTTATATAGAAAGATGGATTGCTTGGCCAACACTCTACCTAGTTGTACAAGGGGACACCTTGCACATTTACAACTTGCACATAGACACTTGTGCATTTATTATATTACTTGAAGTAACTAGCTAACTACCCCCTAAAGTAATCTACTACTCTAGTTATGTACCAAGGGTGGTACATTTACATGACCCAAATGATGTAATATACTCTAACACCCCCCTGTATTACATTATTTGGGTATTGAAGACTTTAGTCTTCAATATGGATCTTCTTCTCTTGAATAGTCGAAATTGTATTCTTCTTCTTTGTTTACAAGAATTTGTCCAAGTAAGTAGTTTGTATCTTCACACAAGATCGAGAATGCTTTGGTTGAAGACTCCTCCAATGCTTGAGTTTGAGTATGTCTATCTGGTTTTATCTTTGTGATTTCTTCTTTGTTCATGTCTTCTTTGCTATGTTCTCTCTTAGTGTACTTTTTCTTCTTCTTCTTCCTCCTTCTCCTACGATTTTGTATTGACACTTGTGGAATTTTTGTTTCATGAGGAGTTAGTCTATCATCACAATAATATTGATTTGTATTGCTAGTTTGTTTCATGTGTTGGGAAAGTACAAAAACAATTAATGATAGGTAAATCATCAAACATTCCTTTGATGTAAAAATAACCAATTTTTGTGAATTCCACCATGTTGTGAAGAGAACTTCATGAAGATATCCAATTAATGTTGTAAAGCTGCCCTCTTTTGCCTCCTTAAGGAATAATGAGAATCTCTCTTTATCACTAGTAGATAGATACTCATATCCTTCAAGAGTATCTATTAGGTTTTGAGAGTAGAATTCTATTTCATGGAATAGTTCTTCATTATTAAAAGCATTTCTTAGTATTTCATCCATGTTTGATTGATCTAGAGATTTGAGAATATCCTTATAACTCCCTAGTTTAAGATATGTGAGCCAATTTGATAAACCTTTATAGAGCTTTAGGTTTTGTAGGATTCCTTATATCTCCCTAGTTAAGAGATGTGAACTAATTTGATAAAACCTTACTTAGAATTAGGTTTTGTAGGCTTCCTTATATCTCCCTAATAATTAGAATATGCTTAGTTCACCTTCTAAGTTGATTTTGTAATTTTTGAGAATAATCAACCTTTTAATTTTACCTTATCTTTCCCAATGAAGTATGCTTTAATAGTTGGATTTCTTTTTGTCTCCTTAGAATGAGTATGAGACAATTTTTACCAATTAATTCCAACTCTATATGTAGGCAATTGATTTGCTTCTCTTTCCAATAGATTAATTTTCTAAATTCCAATTATATGTATATAGTTTGAAGTAGTATGCCTTATATCTCCCTACTTTTTGGAATATTAGAAAATAATGTTATTTGCAATTTAATAATGATTTAATCAAGGTTGACAACCTTATATCTCCTACTTTGAATATTGCAAATATTATATTATGTGTATGCACCTCAATAATTAATTTTTTGAAATATAAACTTGCTTTATTATCTACTAATGCTTGGTTGAATTTGTATTATCCAATGCAATAGTAAACCTTATAAAAATCACCTTATAGCTCCTTTTATATTTTAATAAAAGCAAGTAAATAACCTTAGTAATATGGGTGCATGATATACCTTAGTATGGGCTTCCTTCAATGTATCTTTTGTAGCGTTGTATTCGTTGTCCAGCATTCCTTGAATGGGCATTAATATTGCTTGGTGTTGTTGAGCATTTAATGCTCCTTCGTTAATGGATGCTTTATTTGAATCTTGCACCTCCTTGTGTGGACTTTTGACCTCGCTGGGTGTCTAATTCTAGCGCTGAATCTTTGTGTCTTGAATGCACTCTTACATAGTGCTTGCTATGAATACGCTTCCACACCTTGCAGGCTTGATTGCGTGCCTTGCTTTTACTTCATCCTTCTTAATCTTCCTCCAAGTTGGGTGCTTTAAATAGAACATATTCCTTCCAACTTTGGACAAGTGTCACATGGGAGTTACAATGAAGATAGACATTGAGATTCTTTCAACATTCGTTCCTTTGTGCAATGAAGACTTAGGTAAGTAACCTCCCCAATGATTTTGTAACTCCTCAAGGTAGGCATTGGATTATTCCTTGAGCGTTGAGGAATGAGATGGTGCTTAGAGTGTTTGTGCCAAGTGGCACTTAGGGTCTTTGCATGTAGATATTTTCTTTAATGCTCCAAGGATGAACATTATAACCTTCCTTCCTTCGAATTATTTTCTGGCTTGCTTCATTTCTTGGACAACAAGCAATCTTTCTTTTGCATGTTGTTTTGATGAAGATGATGGGTGGCTCCAACTATGATACTCCGAGGTTCTATGGAGCTCTGAATGGCGGTCTTATGGCTGATTTGAGTGCTTCTTATAGGTGGGCGTTCTCTCCAAGCTATGGCCTTGGAGAGAATGCCCACCTATAGCACATTTTCCCTTGTTCTCTTATGCTTTCAATGTGTTGATTGAGCATTGCTTTTGTAATGTAGATAATACCTTTGTAATAGCTCCTTATACCTTGCTTAATAGTGTTGTCTTATCCACGTTACGTAGATATCGGTCAATAATAGCCTTCTTGTGTTGACTTTAATATTGCAGGTGAATGCTTGCTTCTGGGTGCTTGATTTGACGTGGACCAATGGTGTCTTTAGGCACCTTGAATCTTGAGCAATATGAGCTCTTCGATGGCTCTCTTCTCTTGCTCGAACTCTTCCCTTATACCTATTGAGATGATGGTCGTGCTTCTTCATGTAATATGATATCTTTTGTCCTTCTTGAAGGAACAAAAGTGGTGCCTGTAATAGTTAGATTTTTGCACCAATATGATGGACCGAATGCCTCCCTTTTTGATGAGGTGGTTCCTTGAGCAAAGTATTGATGCCTTCACTAATTCTTATTAGACAACTAATGTCTAACTTTTTCACTTGGATAATTTAGTAACAATGAATCCAAGCTAATGCACATAATATGCCCTTTTTGAAGTAGAAATTTTTGCACTTACACTTTTAATGAAACCCTTAGGGTACCTTGAATCTGAGACTCACCAAGTCTTGATTTGTAGCTTCCTTCAAGGATTTTAATGGTGGCTTTCTTCTCCACTCTCTAATTTGTACTAGTGACTTATTTTGACCATGAAATGTTGTAGGTTTTGTGCACCAAATAGTGTCTCTAGACACTTTGATAATATGTTGGTTTTGTGCCCTTGATCTTAACAATCAAAAACACAAAATATCTCTCCGAGAGTAACTAGTTAATGAACAACTAGTATAGTGCAATGAATCAATAATACCTTCAACTTAATGCACTTTAAAGGTAACAATAATCTCACCTTATTGCTCCTATAAATAACCTCTCAAAGTAGTTTCAAATGCACTAATGATCACTGCAAATTTCTTAATGTAGTCCTCTTCTCAATAATTAGATAATAGGAAGAATGTATCTAACTCCTATTAATGTGTAGGTAATGAACCTTAATAGAAACTATCTTATGCACTTTCTTTGAGGACTTAAAATGCAACCTTCTATTTTGCAACTTTCAAATTCTAATAAGGTGCTTAATGAAGTTAAGTAGTAATCTAAATTAAGTGTTCAAGTAATGAACCTTTTGCACCTAATTTGCTTACCTTTGATGATGAATATCTTGATGAGTTGATTCACCAAATTTCTTGTCTGGAATGGTGGTTGCTCGTAGTTGTGAATGCTTTTAGTCTGTTGCTCTAATATTTATTTCAACTTCTCCTTTAGGATCTGGCCTTGAACTCCGAAGTCTTGTAGCTAGTAATGCTATCTTGATTGCTGCCCTTTAGCAGTCAATCTATTCATTGAAATGTTATCCTTCAAGAACCCTTTCAATATTTTGTTGTGAATCCAACAAATCTCTATCTCTAAAATGTGCCTTCTTTAGCTATGAAGGGCAATCTCCAAATCTTCTTGGATTTGGTAGGTTTCTTCTATCTGAGTTCTAACTTCAAATAGGACTTTCTTCTCAAGAATCTAGAGGTCTTGAGGTCTTCACAAATCTTCTTTCTGAAGTTTGACAAATTATTTGCCAAATATTTCTCCTTTGGGCTTGTTTTCGGATGGCGATAATTGTCCCAAATTCTTCCACTATATTTTGTAGTGAATTTCTCCAATGAGTTCTCCTAGGAACTTCTTTGATGGCTTCTCCAATTTTTGCAATGAGGCTCTCCAAGCCTTTTCCTTGAGACCTCTCCAAGGTCTTTAGTCTTGCAGCTTCTCTGGTCTTCTTGATGAGACCTTTCCTTCAACCTTCAACTACGGAAGTGTTGGCAATGAGATCTTCTTCATGGATCTCTAGAATAGGACTTTTGATAGTCCTTCTCTATCTCTTCCAAGGATGGAAGTTCTTCAATGAGACCTTTGATGGGTCTCTTCAGCTTCTTCTAGAGGAAGTCTTCAATCAGCAAAGGAGATCACCAATCTCCTATCTTTCATGGACTCTTCTCTAGAGTCTTCTTCAGGTTCAAGGCTTCTATGGTCTTTTCTTCTGGATCAAGGCTTCTATGGCCTTTTCTTTTGGATCAAGGCTTCTGTGGCCTTTTCTTCTAGATCAAGGCTTCTGTGGCCTTCTCTTCTGCAATGTGCATGTCTGCAAGAGGGCTTCCTTCAGTTTCTTTTTCCTATAACAAGATATTAGTAAGATGATTCTAAATCTTGTCAATAATGAATCTTCACTAGTTGATTTATCAATCTAGTGGAATGAATGTTGAGTCCTAGTCTTCACAAGTTTTTTTGCAACTCTATGGAAAGACTCTAGCCAAATGCAATCTCAGAAATTTTAGAACTAAGATTTGCTTCTCCTCTCAATATCTCCTATGATTTTCCTATTCCTAGGACTACTATGATTTATACAATCCTTGAAGATGCATAATGGCATATTTTTCAAGATGACAAGTTCAAAACTATAGTAAAAATGGTGCTCTCTTATGGCTCTCCCTATTCCTATCTAGATCTACCATGGCTATGATACCACTGTTAGCTTTTTATGGTGTATGCCAAGGGAGAATGCAATCACAGGATATAAAATATGCAAAAATGTAAGATGCTAAAATATGCTATTAATGGAAAGTGACAAAAATGATACAATGCAATATGGAGGAAATGAACACTCTAGAACTGATGCTAAAGAACTACATTGTATTCCATCACCAATCTATATGGTGATCTACCCAGTATACCTACTACTACCTACAACGATATATAATCACTCACTATGAGGCCCTTTATATAGAAATATGGATTGCTTGGCCAACACTCTACCTAGTTGTACAAGGGGACACCTTGCACATTTACAACTTGCACATAGACACTTGTGAATTTATTATATTACTTGAAGTAACTAGCTAACTACCCCCTAAAGTAATATACTACTCTAGTTATGTACCAAGGGTGGTACATTTACATGACCCAAATGATGTAATATACTCTAACACTAAACATATAAGCACTCATGGATCTTGTCTTGTCCAGATCTCCAGCCCAGTCAGCATCCACAAAACCTTTTATATTTACAATATTACTATCTCTAGATTTTCCTTGGTAATAGATAGCATAGTCTGAAGTTCCATGCAAGTATTTGAAGATCCTCTTCATAGCAGTCCAATGTTCCTTTCCTGGATTGGACATATATCTACTAACTACTCCCACTGCGTGTACAATATCAAGTCTAGTATAGACCATTTCATACATCAGACTACCAACAACTCTAGCATAAGAAACATAATGTATTTCTTTAAATTCCTCATATGTTTTAGGATATTGTTCAACATATAACTTTTGACCAACAGGATATGGAGTAAATACTAGTTTACAATCATGCATCCTAAACCTCTGTAGTATCAAATCAACATATTTCCTTTGATTTAATCATAACTTTCTTTTTGCATGATCCCTTATTATTTCCATATCCAGAATAAATCTTGCAGCACCCTTATCCTTCATGTCAAATTCAAAATATAATTGAGATTTTAGTAATTTTATCATCACCTCATTGTTACCAATTTACAACATGTCATCCACATACAAAACAATGATAACAAAATTTTTGCCTTCTTGTTTAAAATACACACATGGATCTGCTTTACATTTTCCAAACTCAAGTGTCAAAACAAACCTATCAAATTTTTGGTTCCACATTCTTGGAGATTGCTTCAAGCCATAAAGAGACCTTTTCAACTTGCATAGCAAGTACTCCTTATCGTTTACCCTAAAGCATTCTAGTTGTGATATATATATATTGTGTGTGTGTGTGTGTGTGTGTGTGTGTGTGTGTGTGTGTGTGTGTGTGTGTGTGTGTGTGTGTGTCTTCATCAAGTTCAACATGTGGAAATGATGTCTTTACATCCATCTGTTCTATTTCAAGATCAAAAGTAGAAGAAATAGCCAACAAAAATCTAATTGAAGTTATTTTAGCCATAGGATAAAAAATCTCACCAAATTCAATTCCCTCAACTTGATAAAATCCTTTTTCTACCATGCAAGCCTTGTACTTCTCCAACTTTCCTTCTACATTGTACTTCTTCTTGAATACCCACTTACAACCAACTATTTTTCTTCCATGGGGTAATTTCACCAAGTCCCATGTCTTATTTTTATCCAGGGACTCCATTTCTTCCTCCATAGCCTTTTTCCAAGACTTATTCTCACTTGAATAAAGTGTCCCCTTTACAGTCTTGGATTCTTTATCAGTAACTAATATCCTCACTTAATCTGATCTCCTCAAAATTGGAGTTCTAGGTTTTGCATCTTCAACTTCCTCCTCACCTTCTTCCTCTAAATTTTCCTCTTTAGACTCTCTCTATAGTTCATCTTCTTGTAGCACCAGGTTCTACCATAGGTTCTTCCTCCTGTTTCAATTTTACTTGAACTATTTTAGGTTCTTTGCTTGGTTGCATTTCCTATTTTGAAACCCCTTTTGTTTCTCTAAAGATCACATTACGATTGTAAAAAATCTTCTATGTTTTTGGGTTCCACAACTTATATCCTTTAACACCAATACTATAACCCACAAATATGTATTTTTTATATTTATAGTCTAGCTTAGTCCTTTTATCTTTTGGGACATACATATAAGCATCACAACCAAAAACCCTTATATGATTGAGAGAGGGTTTCTTACTAGTCCACACTTCCTATGGAGTCTTGTCCACCAAAGTTGAGGTAGGAGATCTATTGATGAGGTAACAAGCAGTTAACATGACTTTTGCCTAGAATTTCCTTTCTAACCCTACACCACTTAGCATGCTTTTGGCCTTATCCATCAATGTTTTATTCATCCATTCTACAACTCCATTCTGTTGTGGAGTATACGAAGTTGTTTTCTACCTTTCTATTCCACAATCCTTGCAAAACTACTCAAATTCATTAGAGCAATACTCACCACCATTGTCACTTCTCAAAACCTTTATATTTTTCTCTATCTAATTTTCTACAAGAGCCTTAAACTCTTTAAATTTATTGAAAACATCAGATTTGTTCTGTAAAAAATATACCTAGGTCTTTCTTGAAAAGTCATCTATAAATGTAACAAAATAGATAGATTTACCTAACGATGGTACTTTTGCAGGTCCAAACACATCACTGTGAACTAGATGCAAAATTCCTTTAGATCTTGTAGCACTACTAGGAAACTTGACTCGGGTTTGCTTTCCAAAAATATAGTGCTCACAAAAATCAAAATTTAATGGGCAATCAAAAATTCCTTCAACCATACCTTTCATTTTTAATGTTCGAAGGCCTTTCTCACCAATATGCCCCATGCGTTGATGCCACAATATTGTCTTTGCTATAGGAATACTCAAAGCCGCTTCTACCATATTATTCTCCTCTACAACTGAAGAGTTATTGCAATCAATACTTATAATGCTAGCCTCAAGTCTGAACAGAGTTCTTGTACAAACTCCCCTTGCCAACACCAAGACTCCATGAACCATCTTGCAACTATCCTTATTGAATACCATAGTCACACCCACATCATTCATCTTACTCATGGATATCAAATTCCTTGCCAAACCCAAAATATGCAACACACCAGGAAGGGTTTTAATTCTTCCATATTTTAACCTCAACTTGACTCTTCCTCGACCTATTATTTTATATGTCGAATTGTCTCCCAAGAAGACTTCACCTCCATTTATATTTTCATATTCATAGAACCCCTCCCTATGAGGAGTCATATGAAAGGAAGCACCTAAGTCAATCAACCATGAGTCATGGCATTCACTTGAGCATGTTGCAGCTAAGAATAAGTCCCCTGAATCTTCATTTGTGGTCTTTATTTTTGTAGAAGTTCCTTCATTAGATGATCGACTATTATCAACCTTTTTAGATCTATAGTCTCTTTTATAATGCCCTATTTTACCACACTTCCAACATTTCCTCTTTTCTGGAGCAACAAATTTACCCCTAGATCTTGATTTCCTTTCTCTTGATTTATTTTTGCTTCTTTCTTGAGAATGACCTCTCACAACCAAGGCATCCTTCTGATGATAATCCTTAGAATATTTTCATCTCATTTCCTCATATAGCAATGTTCCTACTATATCCTCTACTTTCAATGTAGAAGTAGTATTGGTGATAGCCATAACTAGGTTATCCCATGAATCAGGTAATGAATAAAGTAAAGTAATACACTTTTCCTCTTCATCCATTTTTACTTCAACAAAGTTTAATTGACTTACCACAGTGTTAAAAGCATTCAGATGTTCAACCACAGAGTCACCATCATTCATCCAAAGCGAATACAACTTCTTTAGGAGAAAGAGTTTATTTACCAATGACTTTATCTGATACAAAGTTCCCAGCTTATCCCATAACGACTTTGTCATGGTCTCTGTCGATACATTCAACAATACTAAATCAGATAAGCACAATCTGATAGAACTCCTTGCCTTCCTATCGATATTTATCCAATCCTCATCTATCATTGATGTTGGTTTTATTCTCAAGACCGCAATCCACTGATCTCTATCAACCAACAGATCCTCCATCTTGAGTTTCCATAACTCAAAATTTTATCCATTAAATTTTTCAATCTCTACCTGTGTGCTTCCTATCATTTTTCTTCGCCTAGATTCTTTCATGTATGGCTCCCACTCAAGAATTAATTTATCACAGGGTTGAAACCCTTACTCCTCGAACAAAGCTAAAAAACCTAGCTCTGATACCAAATGAAGAGCAAAAGGCCTCGATAAACTAAATCTAGAAAAATAGTAAATACAAAATCAAAGGAAAAAAGAAGAAGATAACAGATACACACATAACACAATATTTCACCTGGGAAACCCTTACGGAAAAAACCTAACACAGTAATATCTCCTTATTGTATAAACTTAACTATCTCCAATACAATAATGTTCATCTCTCATCTCTCTTCAAACCCTAATGCAAGTGCAATTAAATAACAACACAAGAATGAATTTTACAATACCATGGGAAAAAACCATGGGTTCAAATATTTAACCCTAAACAACCCATATGGGTCTAAAAATAGCTTAAGAAACCCTAAAACTTTCATCAGGGGCTACTCCCTCAACCCCTACTTTTCAGGGGTTGTCACCCCAAACCTCTATGAGGATACATGGAGAGTGTCCAGTACCTTTTAGAGTTAACCTCGCTAGAATAACATGGAAAATATTCAACATATTTCCAACATAGTTGACAAACAATGCACTCATTTCCATGAATTCTATTAGAAAGAATCCAAAAATAGATCCTTCTCCCTCGTCATCATCATAGAAACAATCTCAAAAACAAAAGAGGTATTGCCATATCTATAAACTATAAGGACATGATACAAATTATTGTTAGTATAGCTTCAAGACTTGAGGAAATCAGGTCTAGAAACCTCCTCATAGAAAGACATATTCCAAACCTTGTCCAAAGCATAAACCATAAAGGCATGTTGCACATGAAGGTTCCAACTTGGATTGTGAATAGGACTTCCAACTTGCACACAAGGTACTAATATCCAAGGCAATTACAAAACTAAATGATAGCATTATATACATTGATTCAGGTGTTAGCAAGCACATGACTAGGAACAAAGTATGGTTTGACTCCTTATAAGCCAAATATGGGAAACCAATCACCATTGTTGATGATAAGACCTATCATGTTAAAGGAATGGGAAGTGTTCCTATCAATATTATTGATAAAAAAATGCATGATTGAAAAGGTACTATATGTACAAGGATTATCAAATAAATTATTATCTATATCATAAATTCTAGATCAAGAGATGACAATCAAATTTTGAGTTGTTGATGGGAAAAAAAAGTGTTTCATCACAAAACATGGAAAATTTGTGGCAACAAGTTCCTACAAGAATGACTTGTTTGCACTCAATGTCATATCATATCCTAATGTTGCATTTTTTGTAGCCACAAGAAATACTACCTCCGTTTGGCAAAGGATATATGGACATCTAAGTTCTAGCTACTTATTCTAGCTGAGTAAGCATCGCATAGTATCAAGTCTATCCATATTTTTATCCACATTACCAGTATGCTCAAATTGTTTAGTATGGAAGCAACATTAAGTACCTTTTGAATTGAGCACTCATAGAGCCAAAGGACCTTTGGATGTGATACAACTAATATGTGTAAACCTATGTCAGCTAGTTACGATGGGCATAAGCACTTCTAGTTGTTTGTAGATGATTATTCATGAAATATGTGGGTATATTTTCTACTAGTAAAGTTAGATGCCCTTAAGAATTTCCAATGTATCAAGAAAGTTGTCAAAACAAAAATTGGCCATTCTATTTGAGTCATCTGCTCATGTCAAGGGGGAATATACATCAAACAAATTTTTAAGGTTTTGTGCACAAAATGGCATTAAGTAACAGCTCACTACTACGTACACTCCATAACATTATGGGGTTGTTGGGAGAAGAGATTGTATCATCATGGAAATGGTTCCCTACATGATCAATGGAGAAAATAAAGAGCAACAAAAATGGGCTAAAATTGTCTCCACTATGGTGTATCTTTAGTATAGAGTGATCACAAAAATACTTCAAGGAATTACACCTGAAGAATATTGATCTGGGTGGAAGCCTTCGATTGCACATCTTAGAGTATTTGGAAGCAAGGCATGCATGCATGTGTCAAAGAAAAAGAGGACCAAGTTGAATATAAAAACCTATCTTGCATATTTCTTAGCAATTATGAGGTATCAAAATCCTATCAACTGATAGATCGAGTCACCAAGAAAGTGCATATAAGTAGAGATGTTGTGTTTGATGGAGAATTTGAAAATAAGACGAACATTAAGGAGTCTAAAGTTGTCATGTCTCCAGTTGTGAGCATTGAGTCAAATGAAGAAGTTCATGAAGAAATTCTAGAAGATGAGTTAGATTCAAAAGTTGTTGATGAACCAATAGCAATTGCTTCACCATAACAAAGAAATATTCTAAAATGGCTTATTGATACCATTAAAGATGCTAAACTTGATGCACTGCCTGACCTAACTTCCACATGACCATGTACTTATAACAGTATATGGTAGGAATTAAATATGGGCTTGATGACTTCAATAATAGAAAATTTAGAACCAATATTAATGAATTATGCTCTTAGTTTACTATAATGGAATGTCACTATGGAAGCATAATATACATCTCTGATGAAGAACAAAACATGGGATCTTGTTGATCTACCAAAATGAAAGAAGCCCATAGGTTGTAAGTGGGTCTTCAAAATTGAATATAAGGTAGATAGATCCATTTATAAGTATAATGAATGGTTCATTGCAAAGGACTATGCACAAAATAAAGGAATTTATTATGTATATATATTTGCACCTATAGAAAATGACCACCATCCATACACTATATGCACTAGCAACATAATTCAATTAGAAAATTTAAAAATGGATGTCAAAAGCACCTTCCTCAATGGTGATCTAGAAGAAGAGGTGTACATGACACAACTTTAAGGTTTTGTTATCAATGGGAAACATCAAAAGGTCTACAAACTAAAAAAATCATTGTATGGGTTACAGCAGGCTCCCAAATACTAGTACATCAAAATTAATGACCATCTGTTACAACATGATTTCACCAAAAATCCCTCTAATGTAGATTTTTATATTAAGAAAGTTGGATCTAAGATAGTGATCCTTGTGTTATTTATTAATGATTTGTTCATGATTGAAAATTTAAATGAATTGGTGGATGGTGTGAAGAATTACTTGAAAAATTATTTGAAATGTCATATATGATTATTGTCTTGGCTTTGAAGTTTGGCAAAGAAAAAATCACATTATGATCACACAGATAAAGTATGTCAAACACTACTAGAAAAATATAGGATTGCATATTGTAACCTAAGGCAACACCAATGGATCAAGGGTTACAACTTTTCAAATATGACAAGTCACTTTAGGTATTTGGTACTCTTTATTGTCAACTGATTGGGAGTCTCATATACCTAACAAATACCAAGCCTAACATCAACTTTTTTTTAGTTATCTTTCAAGTTTTATGCATGAACCTAAGGTGATCCATTGGAAGGAAACAAATATGATACTAAATTATGTTTGCGGTATAGTGGAATTTGGCCTAAAGTACAAGAAGAATGATAAATTCTTTCTACAAGGATACATAGACTCAAATTATGCTAGATTTATAGATGATAGGAAGTCAACATCTAGATATGTGTTTCATATAGGATCTAGACCTATCTCATTGTATAAAAAAAAATATGTAGTGGCATTGTCATCCATAGAGGTAGAATATCATGTTGTATGAGGAGCTACATGCAAAACAATATGGTTACAAAGAATACTATCAAATGTGGGTGTGTGTAAAAATCGACATTGTTGAATTGTGACAATCAATGTGTTCTAAAATTGATCAATAATCTAGTATTTTATAAAAGAACAAATCATATTAAAGCTCCATTTCATTTCATTCAAGAAAAATTTAGAATCACCAGATTCAACTCCAATGCATTCCTACCAAAGATCAACTTATATATATTTTCACAAAGGCACTTGCACATGTCAAATTTGAATTGTTTCATAGTTCTCTTTGTATACCAAATAATATAATAAGGGAGTTATGTTAGATAAATTATTACATTATCTGAGGTTTTTACACCTCATAAGAGGCTACATGGAAATTACATATGTTACATTATCTTGATAACATATATGATGTACTTATATATGCAATATTAAAATAATAATGAAGTTGAATGGTTCTTTCTTTTATGCTCAAAACTTCAATGAGATAGATATTGTTTACCCAAAAATATGGTTATCCCCAACCATACTCTGGTTACCAAAGCATGGTGTACAACCCAACCCCTCCTAGTATTCAAACCTTGGACCTCTATTTAGAGTTCCAAAGTCTCCATCGT
Source organism: Wollemia nobilis (assembly GCA_028583015.1). Lineage (NCBI taxonomy): Eukaryota > Viridiplantae > Streptophyta > Pinopsida > Araucariales > Araucariaceae > Wollemia > Wollemia nobilis. The sequence goes on from JAQPPZ010003013.1 coordinate 841,245, forward strand.
AAGGAGAGACAAACATATATTATCCTCTTCAATTTTAGGTTATGGTATAATGATGAATCAAATGATAAGAAAAATTAATATAAACAAGATGAGAGAACCACCTTCTATAAGAATCTTATTATCAAGAGAAAGGTGATCATAAGTAGTAATAAGAAGATCTATTCAGTAATTATTTATCTTAACTCAAAATAGTCTCCAAAATAATGGACTTTAAAATTTCCTACACGCTAAGACCCAATTATGTAAAGAGCTTGACATATGAAAGAAAGCACCTTTGATGCGCAACAGTGTATTTATAAATTTCCTCATCATGAAATAATTCAAATTTCTTGTCATAATTTGATTTAATTGTAAAAACTGACATTAAGCTTGAATGAAGGAAATTTTTGGAATCTAGCTTGGCGAAAGATATTTCCATTTATTGTATTTATTACTTACAAGTTCAATTATAAATCCCTTATTTGAATAAAGCCAAGAATAAACTATTGTAGTGGTAAATTCATGATGGTTATCAAATTAACTTGCTCCACCATCTTTGAAATACCCCTATGAAACTACTAGGCATCTCTAAATATCAATGTGATATATGGTCTCACCCATGTGTTGTAGGTGAGTTGGAGAGGAGAGGGTAATCCTCCAAGGGAGGTCCCAGGTTCAAATCTCCACCCTACCAAAAATCTGAATTGGGTATCCAAAATCCAATTGATAATGTTGGTGCGGGCAGGGTCGGGTGCGACTCCCGGGTGACTTTGACGGTGTAGAACCCCTGTTCATGGTCTCTCAGACAAAGGCAGCCCTACAAGAGGTTTTTCGCTTTAAAAAAAAATGTGATATATGGTCTCTTATTATTTCCAATATTAACGAGAGGTTTATTAATTAGTAACTTTGGAAATACAATTAAATACTTAGACAATTTTGTGGTTTTTACCTATACAACCTTAGAGAAAATGATTGGGGAAAGTTCCCTTATGGCTATGACTTTGGAGACTTTTTACTAATAATATTAAAAAATACCATGTGCATAGAGAAGGACTAAGTCCTCTTCTTCCGTTGTAAGAGTTTATTCCCTACAAAAAAGAAGCTTCTTTGGTTCATTGATTTATCGATTGACTATCTCCGCTATCTGAGAGCTAAAGGATATACTTGTAAATTCCTAGTTGAGGACTTGGGTATTTATGACTAAGGATCTCAACTTGAAATTCATATGTTTACCATATATTTGATTATTTATGTCTTGGATGAAGATATTGGAATAGGTTCGATTACAATATTGTCAAGTCTCTCTCTTTTTAATAAGCTACATGTGGCTTTTATTGGGAATTACTTCCGTCAAAATATCAAAACATTACATATTTTATTAGGTCAATTAAACCATGTCTAGTTTTCTATTTCTATGAAATATAGTCTTCATCTCCCTCAAAATGCTACTTTTCTCTATCAAATCCTTGGTATCATTTTTCTAAAGATATAATCTCCCTTTGCTAGTTACCTTCTAAAACTTGAAATTTTCCAACATGAAGATCAATATGATGATTGTTAAATTATATGTTCCCTTATTTACTTCTCTATAATATGCCACTATTTCCAAGACATTATCTCCATTCATAATTTATGGATATTATATCAAATGGTATTAGCTCAATTGGTTAGATTTCTCGACTTTCAAGGAGAAGACCAAGGTCTAAATCTTGCTAAGCGATATATGCATAATTACCAAGCTTGTTGTAGTACCACATTGTGGTAATGATGTAATATGTGTGGGGCCCATTTCAATCTCATATAAATGATTCAAAAAATAATTTATGGATGTTATTATCAAATGATAGGAGATCTACCAATCAAACACATTAACTTTTGAGGCTAAGACTAGGGTTTAAATATTTATAAGCGATATATGCATAATTACCATGATGTTGTAGTATCATGGTAACACAATCATGACATAGTACAATTGTGACATGTTTCAATCCAATATAACTATTTTATGAACATTAAAAATAACTCTGAATTATTAATTCAATCCATGCACCCATTTTTTTTGTATCATTAATGATAATACGTGAATCCCCCTCAATTGAAATATATCTTCATCCTTTTTCAACGATAATTTTGATCCTTGTAATTGTCAATCTCCTTTATAGTCTTTCTATAAGGACATCTCTAGTTCCCTTGTATTCATATACTTATTATTTGGGGTGTTCATATTTGACGTAAACCAAAATTACATGCTCCATTTGTCATCTTTATAAAGCGCGAAGATGCCACCTTAGCTTGGATTGGCTCTAGAAGCCCCATCTCTAACAATTTGAAGGAAACTATGATGCAACATTCCAATTCTATATTTTCTTTTTTCTTCTTCTTTTTTAAGCGAAAAACCCCTTGTGGGGCCGTCGTGGTCTAAGAGACCACAAACAGGGGAGTTCTACACCGTCAAAGTCACCCAGGGGTCGCACCAACATTATCAATTGGATTTTGGGTACCCAATTCAGCTTTTTGGTAGGGTGGAGATTCGAACCTGGGACCTCCCTTGGAGGATTGCCCTCTCCTCTCCAACTCACCTACAACACCTAGGTTTCCAATTCTATATTTTCCTTGTTTGTATTATATTATCCCATATATGGGACTATTTTCTTAGCTTTAATTTTTTTAAATGAATTATATGCAGCTTCTATTGGGGGCTATTTCCATCCATATATCATAATACTATATTGTTATTAGGTCAATTAGACCATATCCAGATTTCCATTTCAATTAAGAAAGGAAGAAAAATATTTCATTGATCTATACCATCTAGGAAGTCCCCCTAAGAATCCAAATATCACAATTGTAAATCATCATTGAATTTGGCATAAATTAACTTAGGTCCTTCTAACATCTACCACAAAGAGTAAATGCATCTAAAGAGCATATATTTTTTTTTTGAATAATAAGGGGTTGTACTCGGTTCCCCCACCTTTGAAAAATTACATCTCTCTTCTTTAGACCTTGAGAGTTTACAAATATATAGACTTCTCATCTCAATTGAGATACTATAGCTAGAAATCTACATCATTTTACATAAAATGTCTAAATTCTTGATTTTTATTTTTTGGATTTTTTCAATTTTTTGTATGAATACAATTAATCCAAAATTTAGCATCTTTCTTGAAATTTTCCTATAGCAGCCTTCATAGTGCCAAAAATTCACCTCTACTATCTATTCCTTGCATCTTAGTAGAGTAATATTTCCAAAACGTTGCACTATCATAGTCTACTTTATCAAATTTGGATTGCTAGTTTCCTTCCCGAAACACAAGTGCAACCACAAAAATTATAATAAATAGTCTAAACGAAAACACATTATTGTTACAAAATAAAGCAGATATTACCAATAGAAAAAATTAAAGTAAATCTTAATCATTAATTGATTCATACAATCAACATTTTCTTGTTAGCTTCAACTAAACTTTCTACTTCCTCTAACCATGGAAAGGAGAAATTAACTTCACAATCCTCAATAAAAACTCCTCTATTGGCTAGCTTATTTGTACATTTTTTTCCTTCCCTTAATATATGTGTAAACCTAATTTCTTCAAACTCTTTAGCAAGATCTTGAATTTCCACAATTACCTATTGTATGTTCCATGGAGCCTTTGCTTTCCTCAAAATTGCATTTATTACTATGATAGAATCCCCTTCCATCCATACTCTCTTTCATTTTATTTCTTTACATATTTTTAACCCTTCTAAATTTGCCCAAGCTTCAACTTCATTATTTGTCTTAAATCCACTATTGAAAGCATAATGAGACAAAATATTTCCTCTATTATTTCTAATTATTCCTCCTCCTCCTATTGGTCCTAGATTTCCTTTATATGCTCCATCAAAATTCAATTTAACCCACTCACATCTGATGGTTTCCACTTTATATTATTTGCCTTATTTTTGCTTATCTTGTACCCAATATCATAATTCCATTTAATGACTTGACTCCATCTATCAAGGCTCTCTACTTCCAAATTAGGGACTGAGTGAGTTGATAGGGTTAGTTTAGACTCCTTTATGGCTAAACATATCTTCTTTTTCATTACCTCTAAATTGTTTTCCTTTCCTTTAAATATTCTTCTATTCCTTTCTAGCCATATAGTCCAAAGTATTGTATCTTTTGATATATCCCATATTTTCTATAAAGCCTCACTTTTATAAATTCTCTACCATTGCTTTAACTAATCTTCAATTATGCTATTCATCACCATGCATTTACCAAACATATTACGAATCCATTGCCATAGATTCCAGACTATTGAGCAAAATCCCAAGATATAGTTTATACTTTCCTCCTTATTACAAAAAACGCATTGAGAGGGGCCATGAAAACCCCTTTTCATAAGGTTATCCCAGGATAAAATTCTTATATGACCTACTAGCCAAACAAACATTTTAACTTTAGGAATTCTTGGGCTATCCCAAATATCTCTCCATATTCTAGTGATATTATTATTTTGTTGGTGTTGTACATTATATCCACTTCTTGTTGTGTATTCTCCTGAGCTATTCAACTCCCAAATCAATTTATCCTTGGATCCCCTCAAAATAATCATAATTGTTATATTTCTACTCAATTGCCTCCTAGCATTAATGTCTTGTATACTTGTAAAAATCTTCTTTCCATTTGTATCTTCCTTTTCGATCCTTGTACAAAATGTTTGAAACATTATCATCATATTTATCTTGAAGTAATCTCATCCAAGGTTTCAAAATTGGATCTAAATTGAGTGGTTTTTTTATCACACCAAGTATCCATCCAAATATAAATTTTTATTCCAATTCCCACCACCCATCTTAAACCTTTAATCATAAGATCAATAGAATTTTTTAAACCATTAAGAGCAAAACCATTTAGTAGAGAGAATTCAATTAATATTTAACTTGGCTAATTGGGATCAACATACTTAGAAGAATTTTTTCTTATTTTATTTGACTCTCTTTGTACAATCTCTAGATTATTTTTCCCCTAAGAGCTAAGTTGCATCTGTAAGAACTCTTAAACCAAGACCTCCCTTAGTTTTATCAGCATACAACTTGCTCCATTTCATCAAAGGAAAATTCCTTTTATCATGTAAACATGACCATTGCATAATATAGATTAAACTTTTTTCAACGTATTTTGGCATAGAATACAAAGACATATAATATGTTGTAATGGCTTGTAAGACTGACTTAATTAACTACACTCTTCCTACTAACGATAACCATATGCCTTTCCAAGCTGGAATTTTATTATGAACTTTACTAATAACTAGATTCCATAAATATGTCCTCATTCTCCCCTCAATTAAAGGCATCCCTAGATCATTTGTTGGCAAATTTGCCTCCTTTAGTTGAAGCAACCTGTAAATTCTTGCTTTGATATTAGCAGGAGTGTTAAGAAAGTAAATTTTGGATTTAGTCCTATTAACTTTTTACCTTGAATCTCTTTCATACTCTTTTAAAAAGTTATTCAAAGCTCTGGTCTCATTTATCCTTGCCCTTCCAAAAAGGGTTGTATCATCTACAAACTATTGATGGGTGATGTTATCGATGTTATTACTAACCTTAAGTCCACTAATAAGCCCATATTTGTAAGCCTTATTTAAGTTCCTACTCAAAACCTCTACTATAATAATGAACAAATAAGGAGATAGACGATCTCCTTGTCTAAGGCCTCTCTTGGATTTAAAATATTATGTTACTAACCCATTAACCAACACTAGATAAGAAATTGTAGAGACACGAGTTTTAATCCATCTAACCCATCTCTTCCTGAAACTAAACTTTTCTAAAACTACAAAAATAAAATCTCATTTAACCATATAATAGGCTTTACTCATATCAAGTTTTAAGATCATTGTTTTCTCTTTTCTTGAAGCTACTGAATGTATAACTTCATGAGCTACTAGTATCCTGTCTAGATTTGTCTCCCTTTCACAAAGCCTCCTTGATATTTTGAAATAATTTTGTCTAACAATGGCCTTAATCTATTCACCATAACTTTGGAGATAATCTTATATGCCATATTACATAGGCTTATGGGTCTAAAAGAATCAAACAATTAAGCATTCTTCTTTTTTGGAATTAGGGTCAGATATGTTGCATTTGTTTTATAAGGTATGTATTGTTCTACCCTAGACTATTCCACTGCCACCAATAAAGAATCCTTCACTATATCCCTATTATGTTGGTAAAAAGTTGTAGAGAGACCATTTGGACCTGGGAATTTATCCTTTTTAAAAGATAAAAGATCTAAATAAATTTCTTCTAGAACAATAGGCTCCATCCGTTTTCTATTGTCTTTATTCATTATAACTAAAGAAACATCTTGAAGAATTTTATCATTAAGAACTTTGGTCTCCTCTAAACCTAGAATATTATGATAAAAGGCTTTGTCTCTTTTATTATTTCACTTTGATCTTCAATCCAAACTCCTTCTATTGATTTAATTCTAGTAATTTTAGAAGTTGATCTTTGTACTATAGCCATCCTATGAAAAAACTTTGTATTTTTATCTCCTTATTTTAACCAAGTTTGTCTTGATTTTAATCTCCAAAATTTCTCTTCCTTACTCAAAAAATTATGATATTCACTAAGCAACTCCCTTTCCTCTAAGCTTGGATTATTATGATCACCTTTTTGGATTTTTGAAAGTTTATCTTTTAGTTCTTCTTTCTTTTGAAAAATATTTCCAAAGGTGTTCTTGTTCCATTATTTTAATCTAGATATCATAGATTTAATTTGATTTGGAAGAGAATACAACCTACCATTACCTAAATAATTCCATGTTTGATCTATCATATCAACAAATTGAGGATGGTCTTCCCACATCTGCTCATATTTAAATTATGATCTTTTTTAATTCACTTACCACCAGTTTAATTCTTATTGGCCAATGATGTGAACCAATCCTTGTTAAGGTATTAATTTTAGCACAAGTTCCTTCATCTAGCCAATGATCTGAGAGAATGCATCTGTATAATTTTTATGCTATTAGATTCTGCCCTCTCCTATTTTTGGTCCAAGTATAGTTATCTTCTTCAAAATCAACTTTCCATAGATTATTTTTTTGAATAAAAGCTAAGAAATCTCTTGTACTTTGGGTCAATTTCCTAATTCCCCCAAATTTTTCATACAACTTGGTTATGGCATTAAAATCTCCAATGATCATGAATCAGGTTTCTTGGTCTTTACTTCTCATAAAGGACTAATCTACCTGACTTATTTATAGGTCCATAGACATTGATAAGGATGAAATGAATATTTGCAAAGTAGCAAGTGACTAAAGAGGCTATCCAATGTCTAGTTTTATGAATGGTTACATAAGAGGTTCTAGAAGGATTCCAACAAGTGAGAATCTCCCTACCATTCCTTTAGAATCTGGAGCATCCCATTCACATCTTGCCCGTACTACTTTCATAGTTTTTGAAACTTCTTTTATCATTTTAGTTTCCTAGATATAAAGAATATCATGTTTATTACTTAAACATAGGTCCCTAATACACCTCTGCTTTGAGGGGGTATTAGCACCCCTTATATTCCATGAGATGATAATCATGTCTCATTAGGAGCTTTTTTCCCCGTCTGCGTATTACCAATATCATTTTGTTGTAGTTCAACCAACTTAGTTTGTGTTCCTTTCTCTATGTTTGCTCTTGCTTCCTTGGATCTTGCTTGATAATTTGTGGGTTTCCCTATTTTTGCCTTGCCTATATCAGGAATAGGTATTATTATTATATTCCTCACTATTCTTTCACAATTTTTTTCATCATATTTATCCTCTCCTGGCTCTATTATGGAAGCTTTTGACTTGTCCTACTCTTTTTCTGGTATTTCCTTATTAATGGCAAAGGAATTAACTTCTAAAACTGCATTTTATTTACTAATTTTTTTCTCCTGAATGGTGGATGGAACTTCAAGAGAGTCTTCAAAATCTGATGAGACACATTCTTGAGGTTCATAAAGAACGTTCTTCCTTAAATTAGGATCATACTGAATAGATGGTTCCTTTGTTAATATGTTGAAATTGTTGTGTGTGTCCTCTATTTTTTTATCTACTTTTTCTTCATATGCTAAAGCCTCAAAAAAGTTGGTATTTCTTCCAATATCCTTCCTTATTGGTCTCCACTGTTTATTTTTTTTATTTTTCTAGATCTATTTTTTGGAAGTTGAAAACCATATTCATCCATAACCATTTGTAAGTTTCTCTTATGATTTTCTACATATGATTCTACTAGGCTCTTCTTAGGGCATGATCTCTCAATATGCCCTACTTCATGACATCTTCTACATCTAAAAGATATGTTTTTATAATCTATAATTTGGATCCACATCTTATCCCCATACTTAAGAATGATTGATTTTAGTAAATCTTTACTTATATCAATCATGACCTATATTAGAGCATAAACAGCCAAGAATCCATCTTTCATTGTATCTGAAATCTCAAGGAATTATCCTAGAGTGTTGCCTATTGCCTTGAAGGTATCTATTTATCAAAATTCAATGGGTAACCCAAACATATTAATCTAAACTGGTACTAGAGATAGATTTACATTTTAGGTGAAAAGCCTTCATACCAGCGAGTAAGGAAGACTCCTGCTCTTCCCATAAACCAAGGACCCCCTTTTAGGATTTTTTTCTCTTTCTTCTCTAGAAAAAAAAATGGCTAGGAAGAAACCTTTGGAAAAAATGATAGAATCACTCATGGAGACTTCCAAATCCTATCAATCCATTTTCTCAAGGTTGAAGCCTCCAGTTAGTACCCATTAAATTTACCAAAAACTCTATCTTGGATCAACAAGTATCTCTCTGAGGTGCGCTCACTAACCTCTACCACTAGAGATGATTCTAAGGATTTAACAATAAACCGGTTCATGGAAAGGAAAATAAAACTCAAAATATATTAAAATTTATCTGAATGTCTTATAGCAAATATAAAATTTGATAAAACTTTATAAATTTTTCATGCACAATTATTAAGATAAAGAAAGGAAAAAACTCAACAGAAAAATTCTTTGTCCAAACAGAATGTCTTACCTCACTGAAGTCCTTCTTCCCATCCTTTGAACCCTAGTTGACAAATATTTGCAATATCATTTTTCACGACTTGAAAAATCATCACTACCACTCATTTTAAAGTTATTCAAATTCTGCACAAGCTAGTCCAAGAATTAATTGAATCGAATAACTCTTCATGGAGATATGGCTTCCAAAAGATGAGATGTTTTTCAGGAAAAAAACCCTAATCCTTCTCACTTCACACAAAGAATTGCACCCTTCCAACCGAAGAGAATTAGCGGTAACTAGGAAAATTAAAGAGCATATATTTATAACTCTATTTTTTATATTTTCTTTTTCCTATAAAATGTACTAACAACCCAATTACTTCTTGCTTCTAGAAATTGTTCATCCCATTTGCGATTATTCCAAACCATTATAATACCTTTTGAAGTTTGCATAGCAAAAATCACGCATATTTCCCCATATTCCAAATCTTTTTGAATGCATTATTAAATTTTTTGCTACCTATTTTTGTTTCTTAAATTAAAATAAATTTAGAACCATAGTTTGGTAACTCTTTTTTGGGGGTCTTACTCATATCTTGAATATTTCAAGATACCATCTCCACCACCATTTTTTGTTCTTATTTATGGTCATAGCCTATTATTTGTTAACACTTGTAATATTTGTTTGTGGATTCCCAAATTGATATCCCTCTATGTTATTTTTTCTTTTTCTTTTTACTTTAAGGGTCTTCCTTTTGTCTTTCTATTTATATCAACACTTTCATCCTCATCAATCTCTTCCATTTTTTTAGATTGTTCATAATTTATCTTATGATCTATAGGTTTATGTTGCTTTGGAGAACTTGAAATGGACCTTGCCCACATTACAACATGAATACATTATTACAGTATTTTAACCAACCATATTTAATGCTAATACAATAACATTTTAGCATTTATGCATATATTACTTAGCACGATTTGAACCTTGGTATGTGCCTTGGAAGTTCACTTTTTAACCACTTGATCTCATGCCATTAGATAAAAATTGATTAATTTATGGAGTTGAAATCACACTGTGTCCACTTGCATTATGTCTATGTAAATGGTGTACAACTCTACCCCCTTCAAGATTCCAACCTTAGATATCCTACTTAGAGTACCTAAGTTTTAATCCTTAGGCCCCTTTAATTGTACTTAAATGTTAAAATTCACCCATAGAATTTAAACCTTGGATTATTGTGTCAAAATCCTTCCTCCCCACCACTTAACCCAAACCTTGTGGGCTTTAAATGTCAAGGTTCATCAATGGGATTGGAACTTTGCTCAATAGTGTGAAAATTCTAGCTCCTAACCACTTGTCCCAAACCACATGGATTATTTTTTAAATTTTCTTTTAATAAAATAAAAAAATTTACCTATGCAATATTGTATTTCATGATTTAAAAGTGTATAGTAATGAACAATAAATATATAACTAAAAATCATTATAAACCTAAGAGAAGCCACTCTAATAATAGAATGGGGGTCAATGTTGATCATGGAATATTTTTCAAGGAAACCAATACATGATTGAAGGATTACAAGCATCTTTTAAGAAGCTTGACAAGCATTAAGACATATCAAGAGATCAAGAACCAACATGTAATAATGAAGTCAATAAGAATGTGAACTTCAAAATCCAACGACCACTATTTTTTATTTTTTTAATTAAATAAATTATATATTGATACTAAAATTTGTAAAGAACAAAAGATTATCCAACAGGCAACTTAGAGGTCACAATATTTTTGTCCAAAAGAATGAACAAAAAACAAAGCAAATTCAAAAACTCTTACTTTAGGGGGAAGTTATCTAGTTACTTCATGCAATGTAATAAATACACAAGTGTCAATGTGCAAGTTGTCCCTTGTACAACTAGGTAGAGTGTTGGCTAAGGAATCCATCTTCCTATATAAAGAGCCTCATATCTCTACTCGAATGTATCACTTCTATTCATTCAATAAGATGTTCTATTGCTTTGATCTTTATCTCCTAATTTAATGAATTACTGCTAAAGCCATCAGTGGTATCAAAGATATGGTCGTTCTTAGATAAGAGTAGGGAAATTCATTTCTATGTGTTTTGCAAAACAGACGCACCTTTGGATCTACCACTTGTAAATTCCATTTCTTTGAGATCGTTTGAAGAGCTCGACAAGAATAAGGAGATCAGAGAAGTTTCTAATAAGCAGAAGATTTGGGACAATTGTTGCCATCTAACAACAAGCCCAAAAAGAAGAAGGTAGAAGACCAGAAGGAGATATGTTGAATCCCTGGAAGAGAATATTTTGGCAAGGAGTGCCAAACCCCCAAAGGAGAAGAACGAGGTAAGAAGTTTCAAAGAATATCCTGCTTGAAGATAGTAAAAATGGGGATACTGCAAGAGGAAAACAAGCTACCAAATTCTAAGGCTCATGTTCAAGACCACTCTTTGGTGGATAAGGAGTTGTTTAGTGCAGCCTACAAAGAGTTGCAAGATCTTACTCAAGGTAGAAACTTGGTGAATTTAGACACCAAGATCTACATCCTCTATAGAAGCGATAAAAAGAGCTTTCAAAAAAAGGTAAGAAACTATTGTTGCAATTCATTAATTGGATTTCTTATCAGATTTAAGCACCTTAATCTAGATTAAAGTTGCAAAAAGAAAAATTGAATTATAGTCTTCAAAAGTGTAAAAAGAGAAATATTTCTTTAAGGTTCATCTGCACTTTAGGAGTTGATTAGATTTTAGAACTTCAACTATCTATCAACTACTTATCATCTACTTTAGAAAGCAAAATAAGACTAGGTCCTATTACCTTGCTTATAATAAATTGTAGAATAATTCTTGAAGATTCATTTCATATTATTCTTGATTAGTTGCAGTAAATTGATTAAGTGCATTATTTTTGAGAGTTGATTGGAGTGATAAGGTGAAATTGTTAGTGCATTAAAAGTGAAAGTTTATTAGATTCATTTGCACTATTCTACTGCTCTCAAAAATATTATTGTTTGTGTTTGTAAGAAGGGCACAAAATCAAAATTTGTCAAAGTGTCTAAAGACACTATTAGTGCACAAAAATTTGCAACGTTTAGTATCCAAGAGAAGCCACCAAATCAGCTCAAATCCTCCAAGCATTGGAGAATAAAGTAGCCACCAAAGATCAGCAAAGGAAGCCTCAAATCGAGACTTGGTGAGTCTCATATTCAAAGCACAATAAGGATTCTAAATAAATATATTGTGCAGGAATATACAAAAAAATAGAAGCTTCTATCAAGGGATTACAAGCTTGGGTTCATTTGTAAAAACACCCAAGCAAAAATGGGAAGGTGTCTAATCAAAGAGACAACCTCAAAACCCCTACATTGCATTCAAAATTATACCACAAAAGGAGTGTAAAAGAAGGTTCAATAAATAACATTTTATATAAAAATACATTACATTGTGTTGCACTATCCTAATCTGGTTTATACATGGAAATAAGGTAGATTTGAAGATGCCTCAAAGGTACTATACTCACTAGAAAACCAGTTGAAAGTGACCGTATGCTAGCGTCAATCCAAGCATAGAAAAATAAGCCACTCAAAGGGCTCATTCTCCTCATATCCTAGACGATCGAACCTACATAAGACAAGGAGCAAAAGTAAAGGGACAAATAGCATCAATCGAGAGCAACGTTGTCTACAAAAGGAGGAAGTATATCAAGTGAGAAAGGAAGAAATATTGAAGCAACATTGAAGTATTTCGAACTCTACATCTGCTTACTCAAATCGGTGCTCAAGCCTCCAAATCATTCCTCCACATCCCATCTGAAAATCACTACAAGTGAACAAAAGAAGAGTTGAGAATTTTTAGGGTTAAAAGACTCTCCAAAGGGCTCGTTGAACTAGTGATTGAGAAGATGTCCATGTACAATAAGAAAGTGATATTTGTCACTAGAGGTAAACCCTAATGCTTATCAAGTGAGTGCTTGTCTTCAAGAGAGGAGTTACATGAAATAGGAAGTGCATTGAGTGTATAAGATACACTTGTCCATAGGGAGACCAAACGTTTTGCTAAAGAACATAACGCTCATATGTTACTCGAAGGGAGATAAACGTTTCTTTGGCACCTTTACTCCTCAAGCGCTCAAAGGAAAATGGATGTGCCACTTGGCACTTCATACAAGAATCTTCTCTACTTTAAGGATGTCAACAACCAAGCACAAGCAAAAAGTTATCATCTTCGCATTTATCACTGTTGTCTACGTGCACAGGGTCAGGTTGTAGCATGTAAAGAAGTTGGTAGAGCCTTCAATGTTGTAGTCAAGTAAGATCAAAGGCACAGTCTAAACTATGTCAGATTTGGAACGCTACATACCAGGAAAAGTTTCGTGTAGTTCCATTGGAAGGAACAATCAAAGCATCTAAAGCATCAACATAAATATTGCAGTTGTACTACATCTAAAATCAACATCGATTATTACTTGATATAAGGTAAGGTTCATTCCTATTTTTATGTGCTTTCTTTCCTTGGGAGTTATAATGTTAAAATTAAATGAATTTGATCATATTTTTTATTATTATGGTAAGAAGGGGTTTTAGGGTCCCCAAACCCTTACAAAATCCAAAAAAATATACAGTTCAGCATAAAAAAAACTGACAAAGAACTACCTGTCAGCTACATAACTTGTTGACCAATACACAACTGCCCTGTACAAACACAGACTGGCAATGAACTGAACTAAAATTTGAGCAAAACACAACCAAGTACAACTTAAACAACAATCTCCATAAGAAACAGTCAAGACCATACCGCAACAACTTGCCTCAATCTGGTTAATTCCCATCATCTGTGAACATTATCCAATCTGTTCATTCCTTACTGCTCCTCCAAAGGTACATTCCTTATTTTCTCCTTTACCCCTATCTCTTGTAATGATTGGGGAAAATTATCTGTCCAAGACTTACTCTCTTCCAATGAAACTCCAATGTTGGCCATAACATCTGCAACTCCATTCCCTTCTCGATAGATATGTTGAATTCTGATAGAATTCAGTTGTGATAAATTCACTCTACATTCATCAATCATCTCTGCTATTGTCCAACTCACTTCTTGTTCTTCTTTGAGAGCTTTCACTATATTTAAAGAATCCCCTTCAATTATGACATCCCTTGCCTTCATTTGCAGTAAAAAATGAGTGCCCAATAGGAGAGCTCTAGCTTCTACAAAATGATTAGTTTGACTGCCAAGAGGTTCAACATATGCTAATAAAAAATCACCTATCTCATCTCTTATTACCCCACCTGCTCCAGCAGCACCCGGATTCCCTTTTGAAGCTCCATCAAAATTAAGCTTAACCCAGTCTTTTGGAGGCATTTCCCAAAACACATTAGCTCTAGAAGGCTTCAACAAAGAATGAGAAAAATTGGAAACTTGCCAATCTAGAAGAAAAGGGAATTCTATATTGAGGTTTTCTTTTGGAAAATAAGCTTTAAAGTTCTCCTCTAAGGCACTCCCAACCCTTAAACTGATAGAAGAAACATCTCTCTTTTTGCCCTTGAAAATGTGATTATTACGCTCTCTCCATATCCCCCATAAAAAATGAGGAAGACAAAAGTGCCATAAAACACTCAAGCTCTTGCTATTAAAGGGTGAGTTCCATTGTAAGCAAAGATCCACTATATTGTTAGGCTTCACCCAAGAGACTGAAAACTTTTGGAGTAAAGAATTAAAGACTTCAGAGGAAAATACACAATCCAAAAAGAGATGTTGGACTGATTCCAAAGCATTTTCACATAGAGCACACCTATTTACAAAATGGAAGCCCCTTTTACAGAGATTATCAATGGTAGAAATCCTATTCTGAACAACCAACCAAAAGAAAAATTTAATCTTGGGAATTAAATTTTTAATCCAAATCTTCTTAACTGGGAGCCAACCAACTCCCTCCTTATCCAATAGAGAATAGCCTGATTTAACAGAATAGTCCCCTTTACTTTCTTTACTCCAAACCAAAGAGTCATTACTACCCTTAGGCTTCAGAGGAAAAACCTTGAGTAGGTTAAAGATATTGTGAGCTGCTTTCTTCTATTCTTTAGTCAACCCTTCCAACCTAACATCTTTCCACCTAGTTCTCTTAGAATTCAAAACAAGAAAATCCTTCACCTTTTCACCCAATATTTTTGACAAAAACTGTCTAATGGGTTGTAACTCGATGTCAAACTCAAGGGGTTGGTTAGTCAACCAACAATCCTTCCAAAAATCCACTTTCTCCCCATTGCCAATCCTCCACCTTGAGCCTTTCTTCAAAAGGTCTTTGCTATGCATTAGATTATTCCAAAATGCAGACCCCTTGGGCAGATCTTCTGAACATAGGAAATATTTATTATTTTTTAGGTATTTTACCTTTAAAATTTTTACCCAGCCCAACTGATCATTATTAATCAACTTCCATCCCATCTTACCAATTAAGGCCTCATTCAATAATTTTAGGCGTCTAAAGCCTAAGCCTCCATATTCTTTTTTAGAACATACTTGATCCCAATTTACTAGGGACAACCATTTTTTATCCTCTAAACCAGACCATAAAAATGATCTTTGGATCTATTCTAATTTATCTCTAACAACAACAGGAATCTTAAAAACTGACATAAAGTAGATGGGAATGCTCTGCAAGGTGGACTGAACTAGTTGTGCTTTCCCAACCTGACTCAATAAATTACCTCTCCAACCGGATAACTTTTTTAAAAACCTTTCTATGACTGGGTTCCACATCTCAGATTTCATTCTTCTTTTAAAGAGTGGCATTCCCAAGTAATAAGAGGGGAGTGTGCCAATCGCACAACCAAAAATTCTCTTAATGCTTCTTTGTCTATGCTCTGGAGTATTTAGAAAGTAGATCAAACTCTTGTTGAAATTAACTTTTTGCCCTGCTGCTCGTTCATAGTTGTCCAGAATAAGTTTAATTTGTTGAGCTTGAGGGACAGAGGCTTTGGACACAATCATAGTATCATCAACAAATTGTTGATGAGATATCGGATCTGACAAAGGAGCTGCCTTGAAACCTCCAAGATTACCTTCAGAGACCGCTACTACCAAGGAATGACCTAAGGCCTCTGCAAGAATAATAAAAAGATATGGGGATAATGGATCTCCCTGACGTAATCCATGAATGTTGTTGAAGTATCCTACTACTGCTCCATTTACCAAAACTGAGAACTTGGCTGTGGAGACACAGTTCATGGTCAACTTTACCCAGTTCTCATTGAAACCAAACTTTTTTAAGATCCTTTCCAAAAACTCCCAAGAGACTCGATCATATGCCTTATTCATATCTAATTTTAACAACATTCCAGCCTCCCCACTTCTATCCATAGAATGAATAACCTCATGAATTGTGACTATTCCATCCAAGATTTGCCTACCTTTAACAAAACCCCCTTGGTTAACATCAATAATAAAGGGTAAAATTGTTTTAATCCTATTAGCTAATGTTTTTGATAGGATCTTGTATAAGGTGTTGTAGAGGCTTATAGGTCTAAACTGTGTAAAATCTCTAGCCCCTGCAGATTTGGGGATTAGAGCTAAAAAAGTGGAATTGACATCTGTAGGGATAAAATGGGTTCCTTGCACCTCCTGAATAGCTTCCACCACATCCTTGCCCACCAAGTTCCAAAAATGTTGAAAGAAAGTTGCTGGAAAACCATCTGGCCCTGGAGCTTTATCACCTCCCAAATCAAAAACTGCCTTTCTAATCTCCTCTTTAGTGAAAGGGCTAGAAATATAATCATTAAAATCATCCTGTATGAGATGGGGAATATGATTTAGCAAAGTTTCCATTGCTTCTTGATCTTCCTCTTCCCGAGTTCCTAAGAGATCCTTGAAGAAATTCACTGCCTCCTCTCGAATATCATCAAGCTTATTGACTACTGATCCATCATGTTTAACAACTTCCTTGATCTTGTTGCAACTTCTATGATGGAGGGTAGAAACATGAAAAAACTTTGTATTATGATCCCCTTCCTTTAGCCATCTAATCCTAGACTTTTGTTTCCAATGAACTTCCTCACTAGCTAAGATATTATGATATTCTGCAAGAAGCTCCTTCTCTTGTTGTCTAATTTCCTCTGTGAGATTCCCTTGATTCAACTTGATCTCTAGTTCTGATAACTGCTCTTTTATTTCAGATTTTCTTTTAAAAATATTTCCAAACACCACTCTATTCCACACCTTAAGATTTTGCTTGATATATCTTAATTTTTTTGCTATTTGATTAAGTTTAGATCCTGGGAAATATTTCTGCCACCATTCCTCAATTTTGGAGTCAAAATCCTTATGTTTGAACCACATTAATTCAAACCTAAATGGATTGTTGTACTTCCTACCATCTTCTAAAAATTCCTAGATGATTGGGTTATGATCTGACCCAATATTTGGGATTGTAGTGAGTGTGGAATCACCAAAAATGGTCAACCCCTCCTGAGAAATTAACACCCTATCTAATCGAATCTGAATGAGTTGATCTCCTAACCTTCTATTACTCCAAGTATAAGGTATTCTTTTGAGCTCTACATCCATCAATTCATTACCATTGACAAAGTCTCTAAAATCTTGCATTCCTTCTGAAAGGGTGGAAGATCCTCCTCTCTTGTCTGAAGGATTTAGAGGAGTATTAAAATCTCCTGCTAGAATCCAAGGTAGTCCCTTAAATGCTTCTCTCATCTGAGTTAGGTCAAACCATAACTGCCTTCTTCCAACTATTGTATTAGGGGCATACACATTAGTCACAATCCAATTTTACCTATTTTTTAGATTGTGGAAAAAAATTGTAATCGACCATCTTGTACTTACAATTAACCTGCCCTCAATATTTTTCCTATCCCATAAACACAAGAGCCCTCCTGAAGCTCCTACTGCTTCACTATATTCCCAACCTGCCTCTTTCCAAATTTCCTTCTGAATCCTATCAATTTTAATATGGTCCAGTTTTGTTTCTTGTAACAAAAAATATCTGGATTATTTTCTCTTCTAAGAGTATACACCAAATGATGTTTTGAAGGGGCATTAAGGCCCCTAATGTTCCATGATAAAATTTTCATCTCTTTGTTTTGGTGGAAATCTTCTTCCCCCCTCCAAAATTTAAAGTTGCTTGAGTGCCATCGACCACATCCCTGGCAGATTCTTTCTGAATAGTAACAACAACTGATGGTCTACCTGGTCCTGTCTCACCTCCCATGTCCATTGACCCTTTGGAATGACTTCGGGTTACTCTACTCTGAGTTGAAACATCTTGGTGTTTACCTCTTGAATTTTCTCTCATAATCTTCTCCAACTTTCCATCAAACTATTTGGTTTCTATTTGGATTTCATTATCTAAGGATTGTTTTTCACCCTCTCTTTCTTTTCCCCTTATTGGAGTTTCCCTTAGTTCTGTATCAGAACAACCTGGTATCTCTTCAATAACATTCAAATGCAAGAATGAATTTGATAGGGGAATATTACTGTTCAACTTATTAGGGTTTGGGGATAATTCACTTACCTCCTTATCAAGATCCTCCATTGCTCCTTCCTTTGATGTCTCCTGATCTCTTGATCCTGTCACTTGCTTTGCCCTTCCTTCTGAATCTGCCTTCTAAAAACTCTTCATTGAAATCTTAGCTTGTTGATGAGGAGCAACTTGCTTTTGAACCCATTTACGCTTACCATTAAAATTATTCTTGTGTGCATTGCATGCAACACTAAGATGTCCTTATTTTTTACAAACCCCACACTTTACTATCAAATTTTCATATTCAATGGTTTGGTTCCAAGATCCATACTTGGAAATCAATTTTATAGATTTGGGTAATTCTTGATTCAAGTCTGCATTTACACAAATTCTCGCAAAAAGTATTCTTGACCTGGCTAAGGTTGTTGGATCCACTACAATTAACTGTCCTATATCTCTTGCCACACCCGCTAAAATCTCCTCATGCCAGAGGTGAATCGGGAGCCCAGGGAGATGAATCCAGATCGGAGCTATATCAATGCTTTGCGAGAAGGCATCAAAATCAGGGCTCCATTTTCGAAGAAAAAGCCCTCTTCTCCCATAGAACCATGGGCCTCCTTGGAGGATTCTATCACAGTCCATTGAACAGTTTAATTTGACCCAAAAAAACCCTTGTGGTAAGGCCACAATGTCCATATGACCTAGGGGTTTCCATTTTTGTGCTGCCCATTTCCTAATCTCTTCCAACCCTGGTCGAACTCCAACGAATTTCCCAACGAGAGACATCTCTGCTTGTTCAACTGCCAGGTCTACCAAATCATCTAGGATTTGCAGTTCTCCATTCAACGGTTGCAGGTTGAAGCCCCTCTTTGAGATTTTTTGCTTACCTTTCAAAATATTAACCCAGGATTGAGCACCTGGGTCAAAAGGTTTTTCCTTACTCATATCACAATCTCCATCATCGACCCCAACATCTTCTTCCTGTTGTCCATTTTGCTTGCCTATCGATCCTGTCAAACCTGGCACTGCTTCTTGCCTCGAGCTCTCCATCCTTCTTCTACAACATTACAATATTCATCCAAACGTGACAAAACCAAGAATTTGATCATATTGAAAGCCATACATCAAAGGGAATAATTTATCAAATCAATATAATATTTGCAATATAAAACCTAGGAGTAATAAGGGTTTCTCTTTGGAATAAATCTTAAATATTTAGAAATATTATTGTGATCTAGTTTTTCCAAAAATTAGGGAGTTATAAGGGTTACTACATCAAATTTATTTATTGGAAATTAGATTCACTTACATAAATTCCCAAAGAGATATTAATAGAGAGGTTTATCATAGCATTTCAAAGGTTGAAAATTTATAAAAATTTGGTCTCAAGCTTCTCAAAATGAGACAAAGGATCCAACATTAAAACCTCTATAAATTTGGGAAAAGTGCTTAGTTAAATAGGAGCAATAAGGATAATAGAAGTTGATTTTGGTATTTACAAAAAATTATAAAATCAACCAAATATTGAACTATAATTTACAAAAGCACTATATCTTATCCAAAACATACTTGGGAGATAAGGTATTTCATAAATCTTGATAAAAACAACACCATGGATTATTGGTATATAGATTCAGGTGCAAGTAAGAATATGACAAGAAATATACATTGGTTCAAATCTCTGAAGAAGATTAAAGAAAACCCAGCTTTCGTAGCAAACATCAAAACATATGAAGTAAAAGGAATCAGAAATATTCTAGTAAATCTTAAGGATAAAAGAGGTATGATAAAAATGCATAGTATGTTCCAATATCAACTACTAATATTATTTATGTCTCTCAACTTATGGATCAAGACTTAACCGTTGAGTTCAATGCTCTCACTGGTAGAAAATAATATCACATTTCTATATATGGAAGAATGATAGCATCAGGATCATATAAAAATGGTCTATTTGTCCTAGACACTGCTATTTACTCGGCTCTTTTCACAAATGCTTCAAAACTATGGCACAAACAACTAGGACATACCAGTGAAACATCAATGAGGGAATTATTCAAATATCAAATGGTAGAAGGTCTACCCAACTTATCTCCAGAAACTACTGTATGTCCAGAATGCCTAGTAGAAAAACAACATAGAATCCCTTTTGAAATTCATCAACACAAAGCTCAATAGCCTCTAGAAATAATATATATATATATATATATATATATATATATATATATATATATATATATATGTGTGTGTGTGTGTGTGTGTGTGTGGACTAATAAAAGTTGATAGTGTTGGAGGACATGAATACTTTCAATTATTTGTTTATGATCACACCAAAAAAATGTGGGTATCTTTCATGAAGTACAAGTCAAAAGCATTCAATCACTTCAAATAGTTCAAACTTTAAGTGGGAAAAGAATCATGAAAGACCATAAAATCACTTCGCTCATATAGATGAGGAGAATTTATTTCCAAAGAATTGGATCACAAATATTGAGTCGAAGCAATACAAACTGCAGTCTACATACAAAATAAGCTATCAACAAGGGTACTCAAGCATGTTACACCATAAGAAGCATGGTCAAGACAAAAACCCAACATAACAAAGCTAAAGATCTTCAAATGCAAAGCTTACATGCATGTTCCAAAACAAAAGAGGACTAAACTAGATGACAAAACCATGACATGGATATTTGTTGACTATGATAATGAATCTATAGGATACAAAATACTAGATTCATCTACAAATAAAGTCTACATTAGTAGAGACATAATCTTTGATAAAAAATCCAAGATCAACGTAGATAAATCTAGTGGTGACATAGAAGTCCTCATAAATCTATCTGAAGAAGACACAATGAGTATAGATTCATAATCAAAATATCAAGAACAAGATATAGAAGCATCAACAATACTACTTAGAAAAGAACCAATATGGCTCAGAGACACTCTTAGAGAATCAAATCTAGAAAGAATGCCAGATCTTACTTCTACAGGACCTCAAACTCACAGCATGACCATAATAAACAGAGGAATGCTAAGTAACTTGGTAGAATCGACATCAACCTCTCAAGCACTAAAAGACTCACACTGTAAAGCAGCTATAGAATCTGAATATGCACCGCTCAAAAAGAATAAGACATGGAATCCAGTAAATCAATCTCTAGGAAAGAAAATAGTGGGATGCAAGTGGGTCTACAAAATCAAATATAAAGTAGATGGAACACTTGACAAATACAAAGCTCGACTGGTAGCCAAAGGATATACTCGGATAGAGGGAATTTATTATGAAGAAACATTTGCACCAACAACTCGAATGACTACTATCATAACAATCTATGTGCTAGCAGCACATTAGGGATGGAAACTTCATCAAATGGATGTGAAAAGTGCATTCCTTAATGGTGACTTTGAAGAAGTCTATATGACACAACCTTAAGGCTTTATTATTCAAGGATAGGCAAGCAAGGTATGCAAATTGAATAAATCTCTATATGATTTCAAACAAGCTCCCATAGTATATAATATAAATATCAACAATCATCTACTACATCATGATTTTAAAATAAGTTCATCAAATCCCAGCCTACATACTAAGAAGATTGGAAATGATATCTTGATCCTCATAGTATATGTTTATGACATAGTGATTACTGGAAGTTCATATATGTTAAATAGTGATATCAAAAAGCATCTAGAAAAGGTATTTGAAATGATAGATCTAGGACTAATGAACTACTACCTAGGTCTAGAGATTTATCAAGGAAATGACAAAATAGTGATCACTCAATCAAAATATGCAAAAGCTCTTCTTGAGAAGTACAAAAGGATAGAATCCAAACTCAAATATACACCCATGGAACAAGGGATTCAACTATCCAAAAATGATAAAGCACTATTGGTTTCAGCTACAATGTATCGACAGTTGATTGGAAGTCTTCTATACTTAATAAAAAGTTGACCATACATAGCATTTGTAGTAAATTATCTTTCACAATTCATGCAAGAACCAAAGAAAAGTCATTGGAAAGCTATAAAAAGAATATTACAATATATCAAGAATACTATAGACTATAAATTAACTTATATGAAGGATGTCAAATATTTTTATCTGTAAGGATACTTAGATTTAGATTATTTTATATCTATTGATGATAGGAAATCTACCTCAAACTATGTCTTCTATCTCGGATCAGGACCCATATCTTGGTACAACAAGAAACAACATACAGTAGCATAATTATCAACTAAAGTGGAGTATCAAGCAACCAGAGATACAACCTGTGAAGCTCTATGATTATAATACATATTATTTGACATGGGAATTAAACAAACTGCCACTATTATCTTTTGTGATAATCAAGGAGTATTGAATCTGATCAAGAATCCAATCATACATGAAAGAACAAAACATATTGAAGCACAATGTCATTTTATCAGGGAACATTTTTAGAACAAGCATATCATCCTCAAGTTTGTTCCTATAGAAGATCGATTGGCAGACATCTTTACAAAGGCACTTGGAAAAATCAAGTTTCAAACATTCAGTGGTCATCTATGTGATTCAAGATAATTTCATACCAAATAATGTAATACAGGGGTGTGTTAGAATATATTACATCATTTAGCTATATTAGATTACTTTAGGGGAAAGTTATCTAGTTACTTCATGCAATGTAATAAATGCACAAGTGTTAATGTGTAAGTTGTATATGTGCAAGATATCCCTTGTACAACTAGGTAGAGTGTTGTCTAAGAAATCCATCTTCCTATATAAAGAGCCTCATATCTCTACTCGGATGTACCACTTCTATTCGTTCAATAATATGTTCTATTGCTTTGATCTTTGTCTCATGATGTAATGAAATGCTACTAAATCCATCAAGTATAATAGTTGTATCTCCATTTTTCTTAATATCCTAATGTCTTGTTGTTTATGATATATAGGTTTTTTTTTTATGACTGTCTCCCTTAACACTCTATTGGTTAACACTCAAAAATTTGTTCTTTTATCATAAAAAATTCCTATTTTTGTCCTTCTAGATGTTCCAAATGATGCATATTGGGACAGAATATCAAATCTTCTTGATAGGATGTCGGCATTTGTACATTTGGCCCCAACTAGGTAGGCAATTTTTTGAGTTGAAGGTTCCTGATATTGTTGATCCTAGTTGATGGGTTATTTCAATCTAGATTTTAATCGTTTCTATACACTGAATAGATGTGATTTATTTCATTGTTTTGAAGACACCTATGGAAAATATGAGATCCCATGATATTCCTCTTGATGAGGTTGTCTCTAGTAAAAATATTATTTTGGAGCACCAACCCAAGAAAGGCTTGAAGTTTGAGGGGAACCTTGTAATTCCATACCTTAGCTATGGTTGAGTTCTTTTGATCCTATTATTGTAATAACACCCCTTGGCTGACTATGTAAACACTTGACCCACTAATAGAGCCCCATATAATATGATCTATAATTTGGGAAGAGATTTTAGTCCCTCTAGTTTGGATGTGCAACTATCTCCATGATTCTTGGTCAAGATGTAGCAAGGGTGGATCTACCACCCATTTAATTAAGCTTGTAAAAGAGTTAACACCCGACTATTGCAAGTCCACTTTTATTTACGAGGAAAATTTCTTAATGATTGGAGGTTTTCCAAAGACTGAGTTGCCCCATATATTAATTTTTTTACCATATCCTAGAAGCCAAGAGTTGTGATTTAATATAGTATCTTTAGCTTCCACAATACATTTTCAAACTGAGAAGGAGCTTGTTATGCTTTTCACACTATTTAGGAGTTGGGTCCCATTAGAGTTGTTCAAATATTTGTATTTTAGGATTTTCTTCCATAGAGAGTCTAGTAGAGTGAGTAGATTCCAAAGCATATTAGCACTTATTGCCTTGTTAACAATCACTATTTTCCTAATTTCTAGGCCTCCTTGCTCCTTAGCTTGGTAACAGTCTTCCAATTGACAAAATGGAACTTTTCCTATCCAATTGCCTCCCCCCTTGCCATAGGAAAGTTCTTAGCATTGCATCTAACTTTTGCAAGATATATAAGGGTGCATGATACACCAACAATTGATATATAGGAAGACTTGCTAGTACTAATTTGATTAAAATAATTCTTCTAGCCAAGCTCAACCAACCATTGTTATATTGTTGTATTCTCCTTGACATATTTTCTATAATTACATTCCAAGTTTCCTTATTTTTTTTTTATGGAAGCCCATAGGAACACCTAGGTAGTTAAAGGTATTACTACCCATGTGAAGTCCTGAAATTTGAGAGAAACCTCTATCTTCTATTGTTGAAATATTTATAGTGTGAAATCTGCATTTTGGGTGTTTATCTCTGCACCTGTGGTTGAAGAGAAGCAATCTAAAACTTCTTTGATCAACCTGACATTTAGTTTTATGGATTTCCCCAATAAAATGGTGGCATTTACAAATTGAGCATAAGTGATTGTTCTATTTATTATAGCTACTCTAATTCCTAGGATTTATTTCCTTCTCAATTTAGTCACGGTCCTCCCTAAAGTTTCAACTACAAGGATATAAAGGTAAGGAGAGAAAGGACACCCTTCCCTTAATCCTCTAATGGCTTTAAAGAAAGCAATTTCCCCATTGATTATAGAGGTACCTGAGGTCCCTATATGCAAGCTCTTATCCAGTCTATCGTTTGAACTAGAAATCTAAATTTGGCTAACACCTATTTTAGAAAGCTAATGTCTACTCTATCAAAGGCATTAGCCATATCAAGTTTAATGGTTATTCTTTTCTTTTTGGACTTGGCACTTGAGTGTAGGGCTTCATGAATCATAATAATATTGTCATATATTTATTTTTCTGGAATAAAACCCCATTGTTCTAGCTCTATCATATCGTTAATATTCCTTTTAATTTTATTTTCTATTATATTAGTCATTATTTTATAACAACAATTGCACTAAGATAGATTTGAAACTATCAAAAGTAATTGTATTTTTTTCTTTTGGAATTAAAGCTAAGAAAGTGGAGTTGAAAGCCCCAGATAACTTGCCTCTTATCCTTGTCTCTTCTATCATTTCCAATAGATCATCTCTATAATGTCATAAAATTGCTGATAAAAATTATTGGTGATGTCATTTAGTCCTAGAGTTTTTTCCTTGGGCAATGAACGTATAACTTCTTTGAACTCTTCTTTGGTTATTGTTGAAGAGAGATATTCTCTATCTATGTTTTATCAAAGGAGGGATATTGTTCAGGAGAGTGGCCAGAGCCTACCAATTTATTAGTCTTTATGAGAAGGGTCGAGTAATGATCTCTTGCTAGTAAGTTGTAAGCTTTATGTAATGGTAAGGGCTTTGGTCTCTCTTTGAGAGGTCCAAGGTTCAAATCCCACTCAGTATGAGGTGACCATGACCTCTCATAAAAACATGTATAAAATATTTGAAAAAATGATCTCTTGCTAGTTCCTTTATGATTGCCTGATAAGAATAAATTTATTTAGTTTCGTAAATTTCTCTAATTGTATTTCGTTGGTAGCGTTGCATTGTTTTAAGATGAAAGTAATTTGTGTTTGTCTCATTTCTTAAGCAAGATCATTATTGACCAAAATATCCAATGTGTCTCTTCTTCTCTAAAGTCTTGATCCATTTCTCAATCTAGTTGGAGTCTGCTCTCTTCCTGTTGAGGGGTTTGAGGTTGATCACCTATCTCTTGCTCTACTTCTTGCATATATTATAGCAATATGTTTGACCTATTTTCAACTTCAATCTTATTAGTATTCCAATCCCTAATTGCTTTCTTGAGATTGAAATTTTTTATTTTCCATACCTCTTAGGGACTATTTGCATAGACATTCTACTTCTAGATACTTTCTACTAAAGGTGCAAACTCCTCATGCTCCATCTATTTTGGATTGTATTTGAAAGAAATCTTCCTTTTCCTAAGAGCACTCTCACCCATATCTAAATAAATAGGCCTATGGTTTGAGATTGAACTTTAAATTATACCACTTGATACAAGTGGACACCTAAACAATATATCTTCTTGTATTATGAATCTATCTAATCTTTTTGTAATGAATTTAACCCTAGCTCTTTTGTTTGTCCATGGAAATTTTCCACTTTTGGGGATTATGTCCTAAATTTTTTGCTCAATTATAATTTGCATAACCAAGTCCTTATAAGGATATTTTGAGGGAATGTCTCCTTTTTCTCCCATTGGCCTAAAGTCACATTCAGGTCCCCCTGATATGATTAAATTTGGAGGTCTTTCTTGACAAATCCAGTGCTAAAGACTTTTTTAAGCCTCTTGTTTTAATACTATGTTATTTGGTCCATAGAAATTGACTATGGTCAAAGTCTTCCCCTATGGAGAGGAGAAAGAAACTACTATACAAATTGAGTGTCTTGTTTTTTTAATACATATTAGGGCCTATGGATCCCATGCAAGGAGAAGCCCCCCGAAGCACCTAACAAATCTATTGCTTCTAGGTCTAAGGAAAGCCATATGTTTTTCCAATCCATTCTTGTTGACTACTCTGTCAATTTAGTTTCTTGAATGCAGATAATAATTGGCTTCTATTGGGCTATTAATTGACTTAGGTAGTTTTTCTTCATAAGACCACCCAATCCCCTTCCATTCCATGATAGAACCTTCATTTCTTAAGTGGCTTCTTAGCCTTTCCGAAGTCTAAGGTTGTTTGAGCTTTCTTTTGAATCTCTATATTTGCTTGTTCTATTCTAACCTCTTGGTTATATTTCTTCTCTTTGGTATAATATTTGAAGTTTGGGGTGCCTCTTTGAATCATTGTTGTTGCTAATTGAGTCTCTTCTATTTTTTCAATCTCATCTTATTAAAATTTTTCTTTGGTAGCTCAAGTTTCCTCCACTTCATCTTTTGATTCAAGATATAATGGATCTTCCCCCTTTTTAGATGGCCTTAGATGTTCCTCTTCTTCATTTTGTGATAAAATAGATAACTTATTGTTATTTTGTCTTTTTGGTTGTGGTTGAGGCCTTCTTAGTTCTATATCTTCTATATTGTTTTCTTCATACTAGTTGGAAGTTTTGATCTTCCTCCTTTGTCTCTTATTGTATCTTAATAGGATAGTTCCTTGAGAAATGGCCATATTGATGATAGGTAATACATTTAAAGAAAATGTGCTTATAATCCAATGCCTAGGTATGGATCTAAGCCAAGACTTCGATATCTATGTTTTTAGGAAGCCCTTTTTTAGATTGACTTGAATGCACAACTATAGAAGCCATTTTTAGGAAGTTGCATTGTTGGCCTTTGGAGGAGCCCAGTCTATAAATGTGCCAATAGAGTTACCTATCATCTCAAGAGTCAGTTTATTCCATAAATATAGGGGTAAAATTAACAGTATTACCCAAATTGATACTTCTTTTTGTTCTTCTACTCATGGGTTGAAACTGATTGACCAGAGGGTCATGTAGAGAGGGCTTGATCTAAGGAACTAGGAACCTTCTTGAAACATTGCATCTCTTTCCTCTATGAAGGAGAAAATAACTATTGCATTCATGAATTCTTATCTAGATATTTTAGATCCCCAAGAAGAGGTGATCCATATTTGAATGGCTATTAGGTTGGTCCAAATACCCATAAATTTACATGCAAGAACTCTCTCAGTTAGGGTGAGAATCAAACTCTAAATATAGTTTATAGGAATCTCCATCACCAAAACATTATCCAGTTTAGGAACAAAGGAGCTTTTGTTACTTGGTTGGGATTTTTGTGGCCTCCTCACCTTTAAAACTTTGGTCATATTTTATAGTTCTTGATTGGTCAAACAGAGGAGGTAGTGAGAACAAGGAAAAGAAGAATTAGTCAGTGTTCCTAAGTATGGAGGCAATCATCATGGTAACATCCCAGAAGTAGGGTTTAGAGGAGGGATCTCTCCCACCGCCATCGCTATAATAGAGTTCCAAAGGTGACCAAAACCCTAATCTAAGCCAAAAGAGAAAACCATCACCAAAATCTAAGAGATTTTATTTCTTGACTTACTTTCCTTTGTTAAATTCATGGATAGACCATGAAAGCGAAAGCAAAAGCAAAGAAAACTAGCAAAGGAAGAAGCAAAAGATCTTAAGATAAATAATTGTAAATACTCACAATGCCTCTCAAATTTGGGTATGCAAAGGATAATGTGTCAGGTGGCATGAACCCTTGTCCAAAAATTAGGTCCAAGTGTTAATGGCAGACGATGGAATCAAAGCCAACACTATTAAAGCTCCTACAATTTTTTTTTACTCTTCAATATATTTCTCAGTAGTCACTAGATCAAAGTACTACATGATCTTATGTCGCAAAATACCTCCCAAAACCCTTTCATCATCTAATTCTCTATATCACATCCTAATGAATACTATTTACTCTTTCCTTGATTTGAAGATTTTGGTGTGGATCTAGATGAATTAAAAAATTGCCAAGGAAAGAGTTCTAGTGGATTGAATGAAATAGAAGTAAGGATATGAACCAATAGTTATGCTTTTAACATTATGTGACCACTTGGAAAAATATACAATTACATGTGCCTTCCAAATGCCAATGTGGTACAATAAGATATGTTGTGAGTGACCCTATATAGTTGTTGTTACACCAAAACCTCGAGGTATTAGTGTTCGTTACAATCTTTGTATTTGAACCTCACAGGGCGGTTAGTCCTAGGGCTCAGGGTGGCGGTTAGTCCACTGAATCAAATCCCTAAGGTGTGAAAATTAGTTCAACATCCCCTCTCCAACGTGACTCAGGGGAATTTGATCCTATGGTGAGTGTAACATCCCTCCTTGGCAAAAATTTTATGGACAAGAAACTATGTATTGATGTGTTTATGTAATGGCATATTTTCTATGAGAATAATTAATAATAGAATGATAATTACTTTTATGTGTATGAAGCATGGTACTGCTAATATATTTGTGGATGTAGGATCAGGTACCTTCTCTCTCGTGGGGTTATGAGTGAACCACCTACCATGAGGGTTACCTAGGAAAATGATGATGATGATTCGTTCATAGGCAGCTTAGGGTAGATATGTAAGATTTACCTTCATGTAGATGCATATCATTTTGTTGTTATTCCACATTTACACCATTGGGCTAGGATATTACTTCTAATGAGCCTCCTCAACGAATTTGGTGATAGCTTAGACTATCATAAAAAGGACCACTTACTTGGGGATAAAATATTGGTGTAAAATATTATGGATTTGATGCCTTGTTTGACCAAGCTACTTTGTGGGCAAAAGAAAAAGAGTGTTATGTTTTGCTTAAACAATTTAATATTCTTGCTTTGCTTTGGTTGACAACTTAATTTAAGTTCCTTAAATCAAACTTGATATGGTTTCTTTTATAATATATATACATATATATTTGCATATTTAGTATATGTACTATTGGTTTGATTTAATGGTGAGCATCAAGCTCTATGTTACCCTATTCTTGGTTTGTTGGTGTGTTATGGTTCTAGCCGCATTTGGAAGATGAAGGGACATATTTGTCTTACTCTTGAGTGTAGCAATAAATTGCTCATGGATGGTAATACTCTTAAGTACTTGAGGAAACACCTTGCATGTCAACAATGTTTCTCCTTAAATCCAAGAGAAGAGGGGGATGTAGGAGGTAATGGGTATTTGTGGAAGAAATGGAAGTGAAGGTTGAAGCAAGGAGAAGAACAACCATGTTGGAAGGAGTTTTGATTCATATTTAAGGTGCTTCTTTGTTTGCTCTTGCATGTATATTGCTTTCGCTATGGTAGAAACTTTCCCTTGCATTGCTTACCTTGTTCTTATTTCATTGTTTATATTGTAGTTGTTGGTTTACACCTGCTTTGAGTTGCTTAAATTGTTGTTCCTGTGGCCTATGTTTTTTTTTGGTTGAGGAGCTTCCTTTCATTTTGTGTTGGCTAGTTAAGGGATATATTGCTTTGTTTGTAGGATGGTGATGACGTCCTCTGGAACCCTAATTTTTGTTAGAGATGGTTTTCTTTCTTGTATGTTGCCCTTTGTGCCAAGCTTTTGTATGTATCATCCTCTCTATCACCTACGTGTTGTGCTTTGTATCCCTTGGTTTCTTTGGTCTTGCTGGTCAAGTGTAGTTTGGCTTTGTTTGTAGGGTGGGTTGCTTGTGGTTGATCGCATGTGTTCCTTTAAGCTTCTCTTTGCATTGAGTGACTCTTGTGTCGAGCGTAGTGTTATGTTGGTTTTGTTAGCTGGATGGTTTGGGTTGTAGTGTCCCGACTATCTCTGTTGGAATTTCATGACCCTTTTTGCCTTCAGGTGGAGGGTGTTGTGTTGTGTTTTCATTTGTGCATCATATTTTAGCTTCTTGTTGTTGGAGGAAGGCATTGATTGACTCTCGTGCATTATTTAACATTAATTTAGCTTAAGTTTTCATGTTTTAATTTATGCTTGATTGGGGTTGAGTTGCAGGCTTACACTACTTAATATTTATGCTTAGCTTCGAAAGAAAAGAAAGATTATAAAGATAGCTCTTAGATTATATATTTTTATATATGCATTGGATAATGTAAGATTTATATGTTTGGCATTTTTAGAGCCTTTTTAGAGAAAGAATAATATAGTGCTTGTAAGTAAATTTTGTTAATGCACTTTTATTATTACTTGGAGATGTCTTTTAGATCTCTTTTAGTAAATCTTTTGATGCGTGCCTTAATTATTAAATGTGATATGGTTATGCTAAAGTTACTTGCATAATGTTGTTGGAAAGAAAGTATTTATAATGGTCCCTGAGATCTATGTAGGTTAAGGGATCATTATAAAGAGAAGTATGGGCTTCTCTTAGTTGTTTTGGATGCTATGTTTTTGGCTTTGGAAAGAAAGTATTATAATGGTCCCTGAGATCTATGTAGGTTAAGGGATAATTATAAAGAGAAGTATGGGCTTCTCTTGTCTTGATTGATTTTTGTGTTTATCTTATTTTAAGAAAATATGAAAGAAAATTTATTTATAATGATTCCTAGGATCTACGTGGGTCAAGGGATCATTATAGAGAAGTATGGGCTTCTCTTGATTGTTTTGGATGATGTGTTTTGGCTTGAAAAAGAAAGCATTTGCAAGGGTTTTCTAAGATCTAAGTGGATTAAAGGACCCTTATGAAGAGAAGTATGAGCTTCTCTTGGAATGATTATGGGTTGATGTAGCTATTATGGTTAAAAAAATGTTTGTTCCTTTGAATGAGAGGGAGGTTTCTCTGCTTATGTTTTTGTTATGTGCATGGTTGTATGCATATTAGTGTAAGGCATGAGCTAGTTGCATTACATTAGAGTTGTTCTTATCCTTAAATAAACTTCATTATTGGTGGGTGGTTTGCCATCAAAGAGGCTTGCATACCTAGTTGGTAGAAGACCTTGAATGGTTGTTGTAAGCACTTCAAAAATTGTTATTATTGTAAATAAGCAAAGACTTGTTTTGCTTGGAATACGTGTACTCTTGATTCTTGTATCCAAGTATATAACAATGCTTCTCATGCAATGAAGAGATACTTTAACGATGTAGCTTTAAGTATGGTTATTTGGATCCTTTTTGTAATGAATAATGCAATATGCTTTTATGCTTATTTGCTTTGTTTTAAGCTTTATAGTATGATATGATGTTATTTATCCTTGGGGTGGGTGGAATTTTCTCTTGTAAACCATGAAATCTAATCTTGGAAGGAGTTGCATGAATGCAATAGCTAGGTAGTCGAGAGTCCTAGAAGGAGTTGCGAGAATGCAATAGCTAGGATCTCATGAACCTGGAAGGAGTTGTGAGTATACAATAGCCAGGGTACTTGTGAGTAGACACACCTTGGATCGAGTAGGATCAAGTGTGTGGAAAAATCTATTCACAAGACAATAGTGGTGACTCCTTGATTGCGTAGGATCAAGAGGTCATGTTAGTTATTTTTGAAGTGGCAATAACCTTAGTTAGCCCATGAAGGTATGGTAACTAAGCACTAAGGCTCTATGTCGATTAACCTATCTAGGAGAAGCTAGAGTTAGGTTAGGGAATTGGCATCCCCCTTTAAGTGTTATGGGCCTTAAAGGGTAATCCCTACACCATGGTCACATGGTCCTATATCGAGAAGGGTATAGGAAATGTGGGGGGACCACTTATGGCATCCTTCTAAACATGTAGGTTTAGTAAGGTGAACCCCAAAAGTTATGGGAGTTGGCCTCTCCTATCCATTGAGTATCGTCTATAGTGACTTGGAAACTCAAATGTGGTGAAGCCTTGTATGATGAAAAATAAATTATCAAGGGTAACTCCCTTGAGAGCTCATACTTGTAAGTACTTTTAAAAAAAAAATGGGTTGGTATATTTTGGGTTGTTACAGTTGGTATTAGAGCTCTAGGTCATAGGACTAGAAGCTTTCATGGAGTGTGCTTAGGTTGAGCCTTGACTTGATGTGCAACTTTGGGTTATACACCTTGTAAGAAGGAAAGAGTGACCCTAGAATGATAATTGAGATTGTTAGTTCATGGAACTAGCAAATGTAAGTACAATTATGAGAGAATTGTAGCTTACCCAACTCCTTTTATGAATAGGAGATGGCACTAGTGTTGAGATCCTCCAAAAAGTGGGTCTACCTATTCAAAAGGGAACTAAAGTATGTTCCCTAAAATATCCTAGAGATAAAGGGTACTATGGCAAAGGAAAGAGTGAAGTTTTATCTATCAACCAAACTTTTGGAAGGATGGAGAAACCTAACAAAGATCCTGAGGAGGGTAAGACCCGTGGGGTGCCCCTACTCTAGCAATTATAGAAGGAAGTAAAACAATTGGAGTCATAAATAAGGTCACTGCAGTATCAAACTGGTTAATATTAATTGATATTGGAAATTATTGTCGAGTAAAGGCACAATTGATTTAGGAACCCTAAGTAGAGCAAGGCCAAAAACCATTTTTTCTAGTTAAGGTATTATACCTACAAAGGTCCTCACTATACCAAGAAATGTCCTTAGAGAGCAGGGTCTAGTCATAGAGAGGAGAAGTTATCACACCAAATTTATGTTTCCATGGGAAATCAAACCTTAGATGGCCAAGCAACACCAATGTTGTTAAATGGTAAGTTTTTTACTAGAGATGTAAAAATTTTGATTGATAGTGGAGCCACAAATAGTTTTATTTCCACTAGTATTATCAAGGATATGCCAAAAAGACCTAGATTTTTGGCACAAGGATGGAAAGTCGAGTATGGTTCTAGGCAAACCTACTTAGTGGATCAATGTTTACCTACAACCGAGATAACTCTACCTAAAGGATCTACTATATGGCACTTGTATGTGGCACCTCTTCACACCTTTGATATTATCTTAGGGATGGATTGGTTGAAGGCACATGGAGCCTTAATCAATTTTCAAGATAGGTGGATGGATTTCATCGATAAAAGGATAAGAGGAGAGTAAGAGTTCAAAGTGGGTGAGGTTCTTTCCAACCCCACTTGCTCTCAGCTATGTAGTTAAAGAAAGCTATCAAAAGAGGTAGCTTACTCTACGTAGTGAAGATCAATGGTAGGACTAGAGAAAAAGGAGATGAGGAAGTTTTTAAGAAGCATTCAATTCTTCATGAGTTTTAGGATGTATTTTCTAAAGACCTTCTGGGTCTACCCCCTCGAAGGGAATTCGATTTCACTATTGAATTAATGTTAGGAGTTGAGCCTATTTCCAGGACACCTTATAGAATGACTCCTATTGAGTTACAAGAGCTAAAAGTTCAACTTCAGGACTTGTTGAAAAAGGGTTTGATCAGACCAAGTGTGTCACCTTGGGGTGCTCCAATGTTATTTGTGAAAAAGAAGGATGGTTCCCTGAGACTATGTATAGATTATAGAATTTTGAATAAGGTAACCATTAAGAACAAGTATCCTCTACCTAGGATAGATGATCTCTTTGATCAATTAAAGGGTGCTACCATATTTTTAAAAATAGATCTGAGATCAGGTTATCATCAACTAAGAATTAAAGAAGAAGATGCCCATAAGATGACCTTTAAAACTCGATATGGGCACTATGAATTCATGATGCTACCATTTGGGTTAATGAATGCACCAACTACCTTCATGAATTTAATGAATAGTGTGTTCAGAAAGTATCTAGACCAGTTCATCTTGGTATTCTTAGATGATATACTAATCTATTCTCGAACTAAGGAAGAGCATGATCAACATCTCAGATTAGTATTGGAAGTACTAAGGAAGAACCAACTCTTTGGGAAACTATCCAAGTGCGAGTTCTATACTCCACAAGTATAGTATTTGGGGCACATTATCTCAATAGAAGGTATTGTTGTGGATCCATAAAATAATCGAAGCTATCCTAAATTGGCCTACACCTACAAATGTGATAGAAGTCAGGAGTTTCATGGGACTCATAGGCTATTATAGGCATTTTGTGAGAAATTACTCTAAAATTGCCTACCCAATCACCAACCTTCAAAAAAGGAAAAGAATTCAAATGGATGGATAAGTGTGAGGCTACATTTGAGACTCTAAAAAATAAGTTGACAATGACACCAATTCTAAATATTTTGGACCCTCTTGGGAAGTTCATTGTGTGTACTTATGCTTCTCTAGAAGGTTTGGGTGGAGTTTTATCTCAAGAAGAAGCTATAGTGGCATATGAGTCTAGAAAACTCAAGAAGCATGAGGTAAACTATGTCACTCATGACCTAGAATTGGCAGCAATTGTGCATGCCCTAAAGGTTTAGAGGCACTACTTGTTGGGTAGACTTTTTGAGCTAAGGATAGACCATCAAAGTCTGAGGTATATTTTTACCCAACCTTTGTTGAATGCGAGACAAAGAAGATGGGTAGAGTTCTTAGCAGAATATGATTTTGGTATTGATTATATCAAAGGTAAAGAAAATAAGGTGGTAGATGCCTTGAGTAGGAGAAGGCACATAACCACCTTAACCTGAAGCCATGTAGATTTGATGGATAGGGTCAAGGAAATGCAACTTCAGGATCCTTATTGCCTAGAACTTTGAAAGAAGATAGTGGGATCTTTGGAAGAAAACAAAGGTTTCAACATAAAGGATGGGCTTTTATGTTTTAAGGATCGAGTAGTCATACCCAAAGTGGGTGATCTAAGGAGAATGATCTTGTAGGAGGCACATAATTCTCCCTATTTCGCTCATCTAGGAGGGTTAAAAATGAGGAAAATATGAAAAATACCTTCTATTGGGCTGGGATGAAGCAAGATATCACCAAATTCTTATCAAGATGTTTGGAATGCTAGAAAGTTAAGGTAGAACATCGTCACCCAACTGGAAAATTATACCCACATGAGATACCTATGCAAAAATGGTAGGTGATCTCTATGGACTTTATTGTGGGATTACCTAAGAATAGGTTCCAACATGATGTCATCTTGGTAGTGGTTGATAAGTTGACCAAGGTCGCACACTTCATACTAGGGAACATCAAGGATGATGCACCGATGGTGGCACATAAGTTCACCAAAGAAGTTTTCAGATTACATGGGTTTCTAGAGGTAATCATATCTGACAAGGATTCTAGATTCACGTTAGAATTTTGGCAAGCTCTTCATCGTGCAGTGGGCACTAAGCTAAACATTAGTTCTGCATATCATCCTGAAATAGATGGTCAAACTGAGAGGGTGAACCAAGTTTTGGAAGATATGTTATGCATGTATTGCATGGACCAAAAGTCAAAATGGGAAGACTTCTTGCATCTCATGGAGTTTGCTTATAATAATGGATACCATGCATCACTAGAGATGACCCCCTTTGAAGTCTTGTATGTCAACATATTGAGAACCCCTCTATCATGGGACAATACGAAAAATTGGATGCTGATTGGACCCGATACTATCTAAGGGATGGAGGAACAACTCAGAGCAATTTGAATTAGGCTTAAGGAAGTGATCGATCACCAAAAGAGCTATGTAGATCTGAAAAGATCACCAATGGAATTCTCTGTAGGAGATAAAGTCTTCTTAAGGGTTAGACCCATGAAAAGTGCCATCAAGTCAACAAAGTTGGATCCTCGCTATGTTGGGCCCTTTGAGATCATTGGGAAGGTTAGCCTAGTAGCTTATAGGCTCGCTTTGCCACCCAACCTATCAAATATCCATGACACTTTCCACATATCCCTACTTAGGAAGTATGTTGTTGATCCTACTCATGTGTGGAATGTTTCTAAATTGCAGATGACAAATTCTACAGCCATTGAGGTGCGACGAGTTAATATTTTAGGGTTTCATTCTAAAGTATCAAGGAAATGAACCCTAGATCATTGTGCAAGGTCCAGTGGGACCAATATTCAGAGAATTGTGCTACATGGAAAAATGTTGATGAGATGAGACAACAATTTCTATTTTTATTTGAATAAATTTATGTATGCTACTTTTTTCAAGAAACATAGAGGACTATGTTTAGTCCAAGGGGGGAAGTATGTAACACCCCTCCTTGGCAGAACTTTTATGGACAATGAACTATATATTGATGTGTTTATGTAATGGCATATTTTATTTGAGCATAATTAATAATAGAATGATAATTACTTTTATGTATATGGAACATGGTACTGTTGATGTATCTGTGGATGCAGGATCAGGTACCTTCTCCTTGGTGGGGCTATGGGTAAACCACCTACCATGAGGGATACCTAGGAAAATGATGATGATGATTTGTTCATCGACAACTCAAGGTAAACATGGAAAATTTACCTTCATGTAGATGCATATCATTTTGTTGTTTTTCCACATTTACACCATTGGGCCAGGATATTGCTTGCAATGAGCCTCCTCAACAAAGTTGGTGATAGCTTAGACTATCATAAAAAGGGCCACCTACTTGGGGATAAAACATTGGTGTAGAATATTGTGGATGTGATGCCTTGTTTGACTAAGTTGCTTTGTGGGCAAAAGAAAAAGAGTGTTATGTTTTGTTTAAGCAATTTAATATTCTTGCTTTGCTTTGGTTGACAACTTAATTTAAGTTCCTTAAATTGAAGTCGATATGGTTTCTTTTATAATATATATACACACATATATATATTTTCATATTTAATATATGTACTATTGGTTTGTTTTATTGGAGAGCATAAAACTCTATGTTATCCTATTCTTGGTTTGTTGGCGTGTTATGGTTTTAACCACCTTTGTAAGATGAAGGGACATATTTGTCTTACTCTTGAGCATAGCAAGAAAACACTCATGGATGGTAATGCTCTTGAGAACTTGAGGAAACAAATTGTACATCAAAAATATTCCTCCTTAAATTCAAGAGAAGGGAGGTCGCGTAGAAGGTAATGGACATCTGTGGAAGCAGTGGAAGCAAAGGCTGAGGAAAGGAGAAGAACAACGACGTTGCAAGGAGTTTTGATCCACAATTAAGGTGCTTCTTTGTTTGCTCTTGCATTTATATTGCTTTAATTATGCTGGAAACTTTCCCTTGCATTGCTTACCTTGTTCTTATTTCGTTGTTTATGTTGTAGTTGTTGGTTTACACCTACTTTGAGTTGCTCGAATTATTGTTCTTGTGGCCTATGTTGTTTGTTGGTTGAGGAGCTTCCTTTCATTTTGTGTTGGCTAGTTGAGGGATGTCTTACTCCATTCATAGGATGGTGATGATGTCCTTTGGAACCCTAAGTTTCATTAGAGATGGTTTTATTTCTTATATATCACCCTTTGTGCCAAGCTTCTACCTGTATTGTACTTTCAACCACCTTTGTGTTGTGCTTTGTATCCCTTGCTTTTGTTGGTCTTGTTGACCGAGTGTGGTTTGGCTTTGTTTGTGGGGTGGGTTGCTTGCAGCTGACCGCATGTTTTCCTTTAAGCTTCTCCTTGCTTTATGTTGTTTTAGATTTTGGGTCTTTCGGGTGCATTTAGTGATTCCTGTGTCGAGCATAGAGTTACGTTGGTTTTGTTAGCGGGATGGTTTGGGTGGTAGTGACTTGACTATCTCTATTAAACTTTCGTGACTCTTTTTGCCTTAATGTGGAGGGCATTGTGTTGTGTTTTTGTATGTGCATCATGTTTTAGCTTCTTGCTATTGGAGGAAGGCGTTGATTGGATCTCTTGCATTATTTAAGCTTTAGCTTAAGTTTTCATGTTTTAATTTATGCTTGATTAGGGCTGAGTTGTAGGCTTACACTTGTCTAATATTTATGCTTAGCTTTGAAAGAAAGAAATATTATAAAGATAGCTCTTAGATTATATATTTTTATATATGCATTATGGGTTATGTATGATTTATATGTTCGGCATTTTCGAAGCCTTTTTAGAGAAAGAATAATATAGTGCTTGTAAGTAAATTTTATTAATGCATTTTGGTTATTATTGGAGATGTCTTTTAGATCTCTTTTAGTAAAGCTTTTGATGTGTGCCATTTTTAAAAATGTGATATGGTTATGCTAAAGTTCCTTGTTTAATGTTGTTGGAAAGAAAGTATTTATAATGGTCCCTGAGATCTATGTAGGTTAAGGGATCATTATAAAGAGAAGTATGGGCTTCTCTTAGTTGTTTTGGATGCTATGTTTTTGGCTTTGGAAATAAAATATTATAATGGTCCCTAAGATCTATGTAGGTTAAGGGATCATTATAAAGAGAAGTATGGGCTTCTCTTGTCTTGATTGATTATTGTGTTTAACTTGTTTTAAGAAAATATGAAAGAGAAATTATTTATAATGATTCCTAAGATCTATGTGGATTAAGGGATCATTATAGAGAAGTATGGGCTTCTCTTGATTGTTTTGGATGATGTGTTTTGGTTTGAAAGAGAAATCATTTACAAGGGTTTTATGAGATCTAAGTGGATTAAGGGACCCTTATGAAGAGAAGTATGGGCTTCTCTTGGAATTGCTATGGGTTGATGTAGCTATTATGGTTAAAAGAATGTTTGTTCCTTTTAATGAGAGGGAGGTTTCTCCGCTTAATTTTTTTTTATGTGCATGGTTGTATGCATATTAGTGTAAGGCATGGGCTAGTTGCACAACATTTAGAGTTGTTTATATTCCTAAGTAAACTTCATTATTGGTGGGTGGTTTGCCATCAAAGAGGCTTGCATACTTAGTTGGTAGAAGATTGTGAATGGTTGTTGTGATCTCTTCAAAAAATGTTATCATTGTAAATAAGCAAAGACTTGTTTTGCTTGGAAGACATGCACTCTTGATTCTTGTATCCAAGTATAGAATGATGCTTCTTATGCAATGAAGAGACACTTTAATGGTGTAGCTTTAAGTATGGTTATTTGGATCCTTTTTGTAATGAATGAGATATTTATTTAAATGTTGCTTATATTATCTATAAGTTAACTTGGAGCCAAACTCTTGAGTAATCTTTGGAGATGGTTGTTAATGTTACTTGAATTATATGCTTATGTTAGAATTTGAGTTATCTAACTAATGCATAAATATGGATGGAAAGCTTTTATGTTGCAAGTTTTGATTAGAGTTTAGTTTTGGTTAAGAGGAATTTCATCTTACACTTTTATTTTTTAGATGAATAATGTAATGTGATTTTTTGCTTATTGCTTTGTTTTAAGCTTTATAATATGATCATGATGTTATCTATCCTTGGGATGGGTAGAATTTCCTCTTGTAAACCATGAAATCTAATCCTGAAAGGAGTTGCGTGAATGCAATAGCCAAGTAGTCTGGAGTCCTAGAAGGAGTTGCAAGAATGCAATAGCTAGGATTTCATGAACCTAGAAGGAGTTGTGAGTATACAATAGCCAAGATACTTGTGGGTAGACATACCTTGGGTCAAGTAGGATCAAGTGTACGGGAAAACCTATTCACAAGACAACAATGGTGATTCCTTGATCGCATAGGATCAAGAGGTCATGTTAGTTGTCGTTGATTAACCTATATAGGAGAAGCTAGAGTTAGGTTAGGTAATTGACATATCCCCTTTAAGTGTTATGGGCCTTAAAGGGTAATCCCTATGCCATGGTCACATGGTCCTATACCAAGAAGGGTATAGGAAATGTGGGGGGACCACTTATGACATCCTTCTAAACATGTAGGTTTGGTAGGGTAAACCCTAAAAGTCACGGGAGTTGGCCTCTCTTGTCCATTGAGCATCATTTGTAGTGACTTGGAAGCTCAAATGCGGTGAAGCTTTGTATGTTGAAAAATAAATTATCAAGGGTAACCCTCTTGAGAGCTCGTACCTGTAAGTACTTTTAAAAATATGGGTTGGTAGATTTTGGGTTGTTATAGTGAGGATTTGATACCACTATAGAGTTGTTATACCAAAACCTCAAGGTGTTAGTGTTCGTTACAATATCTGTATTTGAACCTCACAAGGCGGTTAGTCCCAGGGCCTAGGGTGACAGTTAGTGCACTAAGTCAAATCCCCAAGGTGCGACGATTAATCCAACATAATGAAGAACAAAAGGTCCGGATAAACTAAATCTAGGAAAACACTATGGCCATATTATGATATTATAACATCTTTGCAACTATGCATGTGTTAACTTAGCAAGATTTAAATGTTTATCTCCTCGAAAGTTAAAGAATTTAATTAACTAAGATTTTGTTATTTATGAGATTGAAATCTTTGTTTATGGTGAGAATTTTATTCCTTATATATATATATATATATATATATATATATTTTAGCGCAGTTGGTGAAAGTCTTGGGTGTTGGTAGAGACCAACCCAGGTTCCATTCCCTCTATGTCCATTCTACAGATACAAGGTGCAATTGGGAATGTCCTATGTGCTGGTAGAGGCCGACAAGGCTCCATTTACCCTATGGCCACCCTGTTGATACCCAAATAGCTGTGTGTTATTCTCCTATTGACAAGTTTAGCTCTCGGCCTTCTGAGGGGTCATGGTTGGGAGGGGACTGATCAAACCTATGCGTAGGTCGTAGGGATTTATCACACTAACCACAAAATTTAAATCTAAATTAGTTTTTTTTAATTTGGTTAATGTGAGAAACCTCGACCAACACATAGGGCTGAGTAGTCTCCTCCCAACCATGACCTCTCGTAAAACCGAGAACTATGCTTATCAATAGGGAATTTAACACATAGCCACCACACACCCACCCCCTCACACACTTGCCCACATCGCAGTTTGAACCTTGGACTTCTCAAAAAAGAACTAAAACTTGAAACTGGTGCGCTATCCCCTTAGAATGATTCTAAAATTAGTTTTACTATATATTTCTTTAATATTTTTATTATTTAAAAAATAAATTTTTATTATTTATAATTAAAAATACAATATAAATTTAATTAATATTTTTATATAATTATAAAAGATTAAAATAAATAATTGCTATAATAAACTTTGAATTCAGCTATTATTAAATTTAATGTGTTAGAGATTAAACATGTCTAATTGAAAGATAAGTCATTGTAACCGAAAAAAAAAGATAAGAGATAGCTATTCCTTAAAACAAAGGAGGAGCACAAGCCACATACAAAGGTTAAGTGACTTTGATTAAATAATTATTCATCCAACTTATCGATAAAATGAAATTTCTCTATATTAGAAAATTTATATTTTAAATTGAAATTTCTAAACTTATCCCACAACAAAGGTTGAGTGACTTTGATTAACTAATACTTAACTATACTAATATCATCGATAAATTGAAAGTTATCTATATTAGAAAATTTATATTTTAAATTGAAATTTTTTTATATTAAAAAATTATCCCACCACACATCACTCACCACATACAAGCAAGGCAGAACAGGGTATTAGAAAGACGGAGGAAAAAAGAAAAAAAATTATCCGACCACACATCACACATCACTCACCACACACAAGCAGGCAGAACAGGGTATTAGAAAGACGGAGTAAAAAAAGATAAAAAAATCTTAATTTCTCGTTCATTTTTTTTGCTTCCCTTGGTCGTTGTCGATTAAAAAGGAGGAAAGAAAACATAGAACCCAAGGGTTTTTAAAATCCCGATCAAAGACATTTATCTTTTGGCAGAATTGAAGAGAGATCGATCGGCGCGAGTGAATGCAAAGGATGGACGCGATACAGCCGAATCACAGGCCGCTGCGACCTATGAT
The DNA here is from genome assembly GCA_028583015.1 of Wollemia nobilis. Lineage (NCBI taxonomy): Eukaryota > Viridiplantae > Streptophyta > Pinopsida > Araucariales > Araucariaceae > Wollemia > Wollemia nobilis. The sequence continues at coordinate 883,764 of JAQPPZ010003013.1, forward strand.
CGATCCCCACCTCCACCAGCCGCCACCGGCCCAGCAGTCCGCGGGGTGGTATTCCAGGCAGTTTCAGTACCAAAGCGCAGTACCACCACATCAACAGCAACAGCATCAGCATCAGCATCAGGCGCAGTGGGCTCCTGCTCCTCCAGATCAATATGGTCAAGGGTTCAACCCTCCGCAGGAGATGTATCATCATCAGCCGCAACAGGGGCAACACTATCCTCACCATCCCGCTCCGCAACCTCCACGGCCTATGCCGCCACCCCAGGTTACTCACATGTATGCTCAACCGGATCAGGTGACAATCTTTACACAGCAATTTTGTTACTATTTTTATATTTATCATTACTAGAAGTTTTTGTTGTTATTTATCGGGGTCCGGCCGTGACTTGAAGCAGTGGCATTATGGCAGCTTTGATATATATAATTTTTTAAAGGACTGTATGCTACGTTATTGTCAGCATCCGAGCTTTTTTCCTGTGGTTTATATGTTAGGTTTTCATAATTAGGGTTTGCGCATTAGGCAGGGTTTCTGTTATTGTTTGCCCCCTTTCTCTCTCGGATTTGTTATTTTAAGGATTGCTCTGCACAATTGAAACATATAAAGATAGACAGAGACATCCCACTGACAAGTTTAGCGACAGGAACCGCAACAAGAGAGGGAATAAAATGGAAAGTGTACAAACTGACATATTTGATACTCCTAGGGAAAATGTTTAGGAACGGTTTCGCTATGCAATCTTTCGTTTTGTCAGATAATACGAATTGCGGTTCGTAGGGCTAAGAAAAACAAATATTGTAGAATATTTAGAAGGATATTTAGTTTTATCCAGAGGTACTATTTCGTTGTTGTCATTGATACTATGATATTGACTCGCCCTTTTATTCAAAAAGCGCCTTGCCATTGTAATGTAATTTAAACGAGAGAATATATGTATGCCGGCATTTTTAGACTCTTGGGTGTACAGGAAGGGAGTTTTGGGTTTTGTTAGGGGTTGTTTACGCACCTGCAGGGTTTGCCCCCGAACCTGCGTCAGCCTTGCCTGTTCATCATCGGCTTCTTCCATGATTCAATGCATCAACCTGTGGATTGCGTGTTTGATATCTGCTCGGTTGGAATTTCTTTTCATCTGGTTGCATCCAAATGGGATACCGAGCGGGTTGGCTTTCACTCTTCTTTTGCGAGGTTCTGTTATTTCAGTTTATGTTAAAAGAATCTCTTGGATTCACATTATCTGGCTCTCTGCATTACCAAGGAAAGGTGGATGAATCCTGATCGCAAATTTCAGAACAATTTTGCTCCTTTGCTGATGCGAAGAGTGCATTTCTTGGTAATCTTCTTACAAACTAAAGACAGGTACTTCGGCTTGAAGGAAAATTTGCAAGATATGGAGAGTTGGATTGTTTAGGAAATATTGGACAGGAGGGTTCAATCCACTTGAGGGCACACCCTTGTCAGTACTGGGATGGTGAAACTTGTGTAATTATCTTGGAACAAGTAAGCGGTTAAAAAAATAAATAAAAGACAATTGAGAATTTTTTGAGATGCGCCTGATGCCTTCTTGAGTCCCATCTGCTGGATGCATCAGCCTATAAGAAACATACATAAACATGGATTTTGAGAATCCTTTAGCAAAATCAATTCAACTGCAGTTGATGGGTCAAGTAATTGGGAACAGCCATTTTACTTTGACAACATTCCTTTTAATTTTAAATGCAAAAATGGCTTGAAAATTGATATTGAGTTCACTCATGCCTGAAACACTAAAAGGTTAAAGGTAACTTGGAAGCAGATAAAGAAGCTAGATCAAAGACAACAATTGGAGAGAGAAAATCGTTAAAGTAATGTGATGTTGATGTGGCTTCTCAGAGGGGTGAGAAATGGGAAACATTATAAAGGCATCTATGAAGAGTAAGAATGGTCATCCCAAAGCCACTATTTTAGCCAACTTAAGCATTCGAACTCAACATTGTGAAGGTGTTGCAGATTTATGCCAAGCTTCTGGTAGAAAGTGCCGGCAGAAGATAATGGGAGTATAATAAAATAGAGAGTGAGGCATCTTTAAGCAAGCCTCTGAAATTGTGCTGCTAACCAAACCAGTAGATGAGATTCTGAGACAATTTGTGACATAAAAGAAAGAATTTGATATAGCAAAGTAAAAAGAGGGCCTACCTAGGATAGGTCTTCATGTTTTTGACAATTAAGCATATGGATCCAAAGGTTCTGACTGAAAGGTAGGGCAGAAACTCCACAAGGTGGTTACCTGGAATGGGTATGATGGTCAAATTTGAGTCCACTGTGGCTGTCAACCACAAGTCATTAGGAACTTTGAAAGTAGTTAATTCTTCAATGTATATCTCTTTGTCTCTGCCTTAATTTTATAAGGGGACCTATCTGTGCGTGCCCTTCAAACCTTGTTGATTTAAAAGGCTGCTTGGAACTTTTATTTTTCACTGAAATTCAAAAGAAGTGTTACTGTTATTGAAAATTCAAAATTTCTTCTGCAAGTAAATGGTTAAACTTTTGGTAGGTGCAAGATTAAAAAACTAATAACAATATCTCTAATAGAGAAGACTGTAATATATAGTAGATACACTTGCCATTATCATGGCCTGAACTATAAGTAGTTGAAGGTCTACTAATTGTTTAAGTTCAGGATCTGCTTTGTTAGGACTAATTATTCATGTTTCTTTAAAACCTTTGTCTATGAACATAAGAATAAAGGGGTTTTAAATTAGGTTGATGCTTTTTTTAGTAAGATTGTCTGCTATCTGGGTGTAAAGTACCTAATATTTTTGGTCTACTTCTTTGTCGGCCATTTGAATATTGTCCAGTTTATGTAACATTATTTGGGAGTTCATGTGTATGGTGTTGAACATTCAACATGTCTTTCTCTTTATTCATCTTGTTTTCTCTTACATCTCATGCTATTCTACCTTGCATGTTGACTGCATTTTTTTTTGTTGAAATTGTAACCATGTCTTCAACTTATTAGTGCCTGTATCGCAGGAATATAGTAGAGGGAAATACATATAACGTGGATGTTAAAGTGGTTATTTTTGGAGCAAAAATAAGATTTGGTTTCAGATTGCATCCTTTGTTATTATTGGTATAGATGTCATCCGGTAATATGTTTGCTATGTAATTAAAGCAATTTAAATTCTTCGTTGTTAGTGCTTTTGTGTTTTCCATTACTATTAGTGGCTGTGTGTCAATTTACAGTATTTTTTTTTCATATGGAGTGATTTGGTCGCAGCACAACACAGTTCAGAAAATCAAGATAAAATGCACCACACTTTGTTACATGCCTGTTTAAAAGTCATTCAACCTGATGTGTTACAGGAAAATTTATTCTGTTAAATGAAATAGGAATTGTGGTAAATGTGTAAAATGTTCTATGAAACAAATTGGATTTGGAAAATGGCCTAGTACGTACGTTTGGACGCTGCTAGAAATTGAGATATAAATCAAGGGTAATTTGGATTTTACACAACAGAATGTCCTCTGGAAAACTAAAGTTGATATATAATTTGTTGTTCTATCCAATCTGACACAAAGATTCAATTTACCATTTTTTTATGTTTCCTCTTTTATATTTAATGGTTTTTTTGGTTTTAATCTTTAAAAGGGTGCATTAGGGGTTGAAAGGGGCCCCTCCCATATTGTGACATAACTTCATTGTCATGGTCCTGCTATACTTTGGGATTCTTCATATGTGGGGGCTGCCTTATTACAGTAAACCTGGAATACAATCTTATGAATGCAACCCCATTTGCTGTTACTCCACAATGCCTTGGATTTCTTTACTGAAAGTTATCAAATCTTAGACATCGTGATTTTCATGGCAACTGTGACTTGAAACTGTAGTGATGCAAATATTTATTTTTTAGCTGTAGTACAATGCAGGTAAATTATGTTTCCTTTTTTTTTTTCTGTTATTATGGATTTGCAAAAGCAGATTTATTGCCATTTAGCCTAAATAAAATAAAACAAATAGATAGTAAGGTGCATTTAATGCAGAGATGAATGCAAGCAATATTAATTTATTGAATTTATATGCTCTTGAATGATGTCATGATGAACAAAATAACTATTGGTGGGAAAATGAAATGAAATAATGTGGGCAGCCTATTAGTTAGTTTAGAATACATTTGTTGACTACCAGAAGTCTATCCTTTGCTTATTTTAAATTGAAACTTATCTTTTATTTGCACATCCGCTATTATTTGAGATGTAAGAAATATGGTGACACTTGAAAGCTATGCCACTATGTGCCCATATCATTTGACATTACAATTTGTTCCAATAATTATGCACATCACTATTGATTTGTATCCCTCTGTATCCAGGTCTATTATTGTAGGTTATACAACTCAGTTCTCTTCAATTTTGCTCAAGAATTTCAACTTTGTAAAATAGTCTTCACTATGAGAGAGAGCTGAGCACTGTCAAATGTTCGATAAATTGTTTAGTTGTGGTAACTTTGCAAGAAGGGCCATAAGAATTTCTGATGTGGAACAGGAAATGAAACATCTGTAGGTTTTTTAAAGCAATTGTTACTAAAACAAACAAATAAATATAGCCCTCCAAAGAGCAAGAAGGGGTCCACAACACCAATTTAGTGGTGAATTCCATGGTCATGCACAGGCTTTATCACCTTACATGGATGGGGTTTTGATATAAGTGAGCGAGCATTTTGAAGAAGAAAAAGGTCAGGTTAGCTTTGCTTCCTTGGTACACACAGAAAAAAATTGTTCAGGCTGTCGAATGACATGATTGGTTGCAAGCAGAATAGTGGTGGTTTACTTAATGTGGTCAACCATTGGCAAGATGCATAGATGCATTAACACTTGAGTTTCAGAATGCTGTGCAGATTTCTGTCTCAACTATGTGGGTAAATCAACTTTAGGAGAACATTCAAATTACACAAGCTTTGGAAATTAAAAAAAATCCTAATAATTTGAATAAGTGGGCTTAAGACGTCATAATTCTTGGATGTTTATCATACACAAACTTTGTATTGTGACCCCTAATCAGTGGAAGTTTTTGTTATCTTATGGAGGTGTGCTTTGTGGTCATTGTTGTTTCTGGTACCTCAGAGGTTATTGCAATCAATATTGTAATCATTTGTTGCAACTAATGATTGCAATGTAACTCATATGTGGACCTACTGATGTAATGTGTTCTCTATAATAAGCTTGAATTTGTAATCCAGTGGTGCATTTTTTCTTTTAATGATGGGTCATGAGGGTTATCTGATATTTTGATTTAAAATGATTTTTTTTAAATATTCAGTTGCAGAAATTTGCTATTTGTACACCAATCAATGGACTGGAAGCTTAGAAGTTTTTAAGAGGAAGTTAGCCAGTATGTGAAGATTTGCCTATAAGGTTTTCCCTGCCTGCTCTGCATGTCTGAGCTTTTCATCCCATTAGTTCATTTTCAGTCTCAGACAATTGGGGGTTTTAGCATGAATGCAAAGAAACCTTAAGTGCATTACAGTATACATTACTTCCATTACCCAATGGAGGCAAACACTTGGAACATAGCACACTGTGTGAGATGCATTTTAATAAGGTTTCCCTTGCACTGCATCTAGAATTAAATTTTAAATTTTAAATGTATGCCATTGATATAGAACAATAAAAAAGTCCCATCATGTTAAGAGCCACACTGGCGGGAAAGGAACACAACATATGAGCTTATACTTGGTGAAAATAAGTAACAAACAACATGCATCACATTGTTAATATTCCTTCCTTCCATGAAAATGCAACAATAATATTCTCATAAGGAGCCTTAGTTCTTCATTATTTCTTAATAAGCCATCCCTGTGTCAATAGTCCGCCTGCAATCATGGAGCTCTCCTTCCCTGTATTCTTGCCTTTATTCAGCTTCACAGCTGTGATATGCAGGGATCAGATGCTTAGACTTGGGGCAAGGCTGGTGGAATGCCATGGAGAAGCACATACATCTTTATCTCTACTTTTTCTTTGATGCTAGTTTAATTTTATTGTCAATTGGTGTTTGCTTTGGTACCTTCTGTTTCTTGGCTAAGTAATATTAGTCTGAATTGTACACCACAGAAAGAATAATCCAATGGGGTGTGGGCAATGAAATAATCTAATTTACCAGTTTGAATTATTTTACTGCAGGCTTGGACAAATCCAGGCTGGACCCATCAACAACCTTGGGAGTATGCAGGTAATTGCTTATAAAGAAAGAGGCTTAACATTTTAATTTCCAGTACGGGGTGTATGCAATTGACTCATCATTTGTAATTTTGTTCTGTTTCTGTCATTGAACATTTACTTGAGATCTTTGCTACTGACTTGATTCATGTTAAGCCACCTAAAGTTTGATAAAGTTTTTAGGCTGTCGGTATAATGTCTTAGATAATTCACTGATTTTATTAGCAACAATGGGATTTAAAAAACTTACTTCTAACATTTTCACTTGAGTTCAATGATGTGTATCTTCCCCACTTTCATAGAGGGCTCATGTGTTATTCACAAATTCTGTAAAGGTGGTTAAAGTTATAGTTTTTGTCCCCAGGATTGATATTTTGCAATGCACCTCTTCTGCTCGTGCCAATGTTTCACCTTAAATCCTTGCGCAAAGCTGAACTGAGATAAGAAATTCAATGCCAAGGATAATATAACCATGATTCACTGAATATTAATGAAAGCAACATTCATTTCGATAACAAAAGCATACATGCATGAAAACATAAGAACAGTAATTGCAGGAATTCGGAATGAGAAATGTTACTATCGTGGGCCTCTTTGAAGGGGCAACCTCCTTACAAAATATGCAAATTCTTCCCTAACCCGTGAGAGTTCCATCCCTTCTCATTTTATAACATTTACAAGAATATTTCCTGATATCTTATGACAATATTCTATGACATCCTGCTATGACAGTATTCTATGACAATATTCCTGACTTACCTAATTTATGACAGTTACATTCATAATTGACATTTACAATCATAATACTGACGGTTACATTCATAATTTTATGACAAGAAGGAGATTCTGTGACAAAGTAGTTATATTCTATGACAACACACTCTCCTAACTTAACATGTGGCCCATTTCTAACTAAATACATGGTCCACCTTATTACAATAACATATACCCCAATGTATTACAAGTGTCGGGTATGTAACATGCCACCCCCCTTAAAGAAGCTTTGTCCTCAAAGCTGAAAGGTGGGAAACTGCTGCTGAAAGTCCTGCAATGGCTCCCATGTGGCATCTTCTGGTGGTAACCCTTGCCACTGCACCAGCACCTCAGTGATATCCCGTGAGCGGAGATGTCGGGTTTGGCGATCTAGAATGGTTGCAGGCTGCAAAAGAATGGATCCCTCTTCATCCAATTCAGGAAGGACAGTCTGTACTTGAGTATGTGTGCCTACCACCTTCTTCAAGCAAGATACATGGAAAATTGGGTGAATCTTGGATGTGGTTGGCAGTTCCAACTTGTAAGCAACCTCCCCTATCCGACGCAGTATCTTGTAGGGCCCATAAAACTTGGGTGCCAGCTTATGTCGACCCTTTTGTTTGAGGGACAATTGTTTATAAGGTTGAAGACGAAGGAAAACCATGTCGCCTTCTGCAAACTCCCTCTCAGTTTTGTGTTTGTCTGCTTGTTGTTTCATGCGGTTCTGGGCGGTGGTCAAATTTTGCTTAAGAGTTGCTAAGACTTCCTACCTGCGACTAAAGATTGTGTCCACTGTGTCTACCTTTGAACTGCCTGGCAAGTAAGAGGTGAGTGTTGGGGGTGGTTGACCATACACAGCTTCATATGGTGTCATCCTTGTGGCAGTGTGAAAAGTGGTATTATACCACCATTCGGCTAAGGGAAGCCATTGACTCCACTTGGATTGATTGTCTGAAACAAAACAACGGAGATAGGTCTCAAGACATTTATTCACCACCTTTGTCTGGCCATCTGTCTGGGGGTGATATGATGTGCTTCTTTTCAACTGGGTCCCTTGAATGCGATGTAGCTCCTCCTAGAATTTACTAGTGAATATCTTATCACAGTCATTGACAATGGAATGTGGGCTCCCATGGAGTCGAAAGATCTGATCCATGAAAATCTGTGCTATTGTCTTGGAAGTATAGGGATGACTGAGGAACAAAAAATGAGCATATTTGGTCAATCGATCCACAATTACCATTATGACTGATTTACCTCCTGAGAGAGGAAGGCCTTCAATGAAGTCCATGGAGATATCTGTCCACGGGGACTCTGGAATGGGTAAAGGTTGAAGTAATCTTGGTGTACTAACTATTTCCCCCTTTTGGTGCTGACAAGTGTCACAACTATCCACAAATTGCTTGATATCTGATTTCAACCCTGGCCAATAGAAACTACGCTTTACCCGTTCATAGGTTCGTAAGAAACCTGTGTGTCCCCCTATCGGAGAGGAATGGAGCTCTTGGAGAATCTGAGATTTAAGTTTGGAGGAAGGTGGAACAACAATCCGATGCTTATAGCGTAGCTCCCCTTGTTTCCAGGAATAATTGGGATGGTCCCTTGTTGTTGTCTGTAAATCCTGAATGATCTTTGCAAGTGTGGGGTCTGCCTGCCATTCAGACTTAAGTGTATCTAACCAATCAGCCTTAATGATGGACACTGCATATAGGATATCTTGTGTTTCAGGCAACCTAGAAAGAGCATCAGTGGTGACATTTTCCTTCCCTTTGCGATAGACTATCTCGTAGTCATATCCCAAGAGCTTAGTGACCCATTTCTGCCCCAATAAGTATGGTCGCCAATGGAGGACGGTGAAGACGATGGCCATCATCTCCTTCTCATAAGTTGATTTGGCAAGGTTCCGCCTTGAGAGGGCCTTGCTTATGAAAGCAAGTGGCCAACCTTCTTGCATAAGTACTGCCCCCAATCCAACTCCTGAGGCATCACTTTCAATGACAAATGTTTTGGAAAAATCCGGTATAGCTAGGACTGGTGTACGACACATGGCATCCTTCAAAGTCAAAAAAGCTTGCTCAGTTGCACTGTTCCATGTGAATGCATCCTTCTTAAGCATAGCTGTTAAAGGAGCTGCTATCTTCCCATAGTCCTTGACAAACTTTCGGTAATATCCAGTAAGGCCAAGAAATCCCCGAAGGCTCTTCAATGTTTTGGGCTTGGGCCACTCCTTCATTGCCTCAATTTTACTTGGATCTACTCGGACACCATCTCTGGCCATGACATGCCCCAAATATTCTACTTCAGTTGCCCCAAAGGTGCATTTAGATTGCTTGACATACAACTGGTTCTGTTGTAGGAGCTTCAAAACCTGATCAACATGTTGTAGGTGCTCTTCCCATGTTTTGTTGTAGATCAGTATGTCATCAAAAAAGACCAATGCAAATTTTCGGAGGTAGGGTTTTAAAACCCTATTCATCAAGCCTTGGAAAGTTGATGGTGCATTGGTGAGGCCAAAAGGCATGACCAAGAACTCATAATGCCCCTCATGGGTCCTGAAAGCTGTTTTAGGGATGTCATCCTTGTGAACCCGAATTTGGTGATAGCTCGATCTGAGGTCCAACTTGGTGAAATACTGAGCACCATGCAACTCATCCAACAAGTCATCAATCACTGGAATGGGAAACTTATCCTTGATGGTGATATGATTGAGTTCATGGAAGTCTACACACATTCGCCATGACTCGTCCTTCTTGACCAGTAAGACTGGAGCTGAAAATGGGCTTGTGCTTGGATGGATGAATCCTGCATCCAATAATTCCTTTACCAATTGCTCAATCTCATTCTTCTGGTGATAGGGGTACCTATATGGCCGAATGTTTGGAGGTTGACTCCCAGGAATTAAATTGATTTTGTGATCTTCCTACCGATTGGGCGGTAGTTGTTTGGGTTCAAGGAAGACCTGCTGATTCTTAATTAGGACCGCTGACAATTCTGAGGACACCTGCTCATCCTGAATAGCACACAACTGCATCTGACAAAATCTTCCCATAACTGGCTGATGGCCCTTCTTAATTAGCCATTGCATTTGGTGGGATGTTACAAGCTTGGGATTGCCAGTTTTCACACCCTGAATGGTATGGGTTCTATTGTTGACAGTGAACTGCATCCAAAGTTCTAAAAAATTCCAGGACACCGTTCCCAATGTTCGTAACCAGGGGCACCCCAATACCATATCGACTCCACCCAATGGGACTGCATAGAGATCAGTCTGACAGTGATAGTCACCAATGGATAGGCGAGCATTTCGACACTTCCTAGTACAAGTCATGATGTCCCCATTGGCAATTTTCACTTGGACTCGTTCACGACCATAAATGAAGCAATTTGCCCGTTTTGCCACAGTTGGATCAATAAAATTATCAGTGCTACCAGAGTCCAATAGGATCAAAACCTTATGCCCCTTGAGAAATCCTTGGACTATCATACACTGTGGGGTGGATATTCCGGTGATGGCATTCAGAGAAACAGTGGGAATTTCTTCTTCCTGACTGTCGGTTGGAGGTTCTACATCCATTGAATCTAGGTGTTCTTCCATTGAATCCACAAAGTCTTCCCCTATGTTTGTAGAAGAATTTGAAGGATTGCTCATATCCAAGAGGTAGAGGCGTTGGGTTTTGCATTTGTGTCCCATGGCCCATTTTTCATCATAGTTATAGCAGAGTCCCTTGGCTCTGCGATTGGCCATCTCCTCCAGTGTTAACCTCTTAGCCACTGGAGCTTTTGGAGCATTGTTATTGGTGGATGCAAAAGTTCTATTTTGAAATGTAAGGGGGTCTAGAAGCCTTCCTTTGAGCATTCCATTTGTTCTCTGCAAGTTTGGCTAGCCCTGTGGCCATCATATAAGTGGCTGGTTTAAGCATTTGCACCTCAGTCCTTATCTCTTCCTTAAGGCCACTAATAAAACAACTCTTGAAAAATTCATCAGGAAGGGCTTCAGTTCTATTGGCCAACTTCTCAAAAGCAGTGATATACTCAGGCACAGTGCCTGTTTGTCTCAACTTAGTGAGTGCTCCAGTAAAGTCTTCAAACTCAGATGGCCCAAATCGACTAAGGAGTTCTCTCTTGAACTGTGTCCAACCAATATTGGGAAGTTGTTTTCTCAACCATTGGTACCAATGCAGTGCTTCCAAGTCAAAATGAAATGCAGCTATAAAAATCCTTTGGTCAAAGGGAGTTTCATGTAGCTCATACCATTGCTCAGCCTTAATCAACCAACTCTGTGGCTCTGTTCCATCAAACCTTGGAAAATCTATTTTAGGGAGTCATGGAGTCATGCCTCTATTGCTTGATTGCTGCTGAGTGTTCTCTTCATTAAAGACTCTGGAATAATCAGGGCGGTCAATAGTTTTTCCTCTCTGAGCATTTGGACTGTTCTCAGCAGACCCATCAAAATTTGGATTTCTAATCTTGAGCACCTCAATGTCCTAATCAGTCCTGCTTATGTTGGCAATCTGCTAGCATGGTGACAAGAGAAGATAGTTGATCCTTGAGATCCATGATGGCATCCAGTTTGGAAAGTTGCTCCTCCATCTTGTTCATTCTAGCCTCCATTGCTTGATAACAGGTCTCCGAGGGCATTTACTAAAAATAGAAATGCTATTTTTAGCAGTTACTATTTTTAGTAAGGGTCCCAAAATAGTGTATGGGTGCTATATACCAATACGATCAGCTCGAAGAGACGATCGTAATGGGCTATATCCCAAAATGACAATTTTTGGCAACCTAGACTACTATTTTTAGTAAGGGTCCTGAAAAGTGTTTGGGTGCTATATATCAAAACGATCAACTTAGTGAGAGGATCGCAATGAGCTATATCCCAAAATGACGTTTTTGGACAGCCCAAACTTTTTTTTTAAAATTATAACAGGGGTTTTCAGGTTGCGTATCTGCTCCCAAACTCTTTGAATTTCACTTTTTCTGTCTCGTGAGCTTTGCTACTAATATGATGAGCAAGGAAGGGATGGATTCTAGGTTAGGGTTTGTGTAATCTCCATAGCCCTCTATTATACCGCAACGACGAACAATAGTGCTCGGACCAATATTTCAGGCCACTACCCAAGGAGGATTCCACACATACCCTTGAGTGCACTACCTGCCTCTTTGATAGTATGGGAGGGTAATCTTGTCGAGTGTTGTGCTCGGTGCACTATGGATTTTACACGGCCGACTAGTTTCCTATATATGAAGGTTTGGCTAGGGGTTCCTATAGGGGTCTCCCGATATACCCGAAGATACATGGGAGCTCAAATCCGTGTACGGGTGCTGTCTGAGGCTTGGGTATTGGATCTTGATTGCCCCTCACTTCACTAGACGCTTTACGGGCAATCTAGCTTAGCCAATAATGACAACTCCTCCGTATTATTTTAAAACGACCAGAACACCGTTTCTAACCTACAGACCTAGGATAAACAGAAAAAAAAAATTGCTCACAACAGAAGCTTACCAAGCCCCGAAAAGGGCTCTGATACCACTTGCAATGCACCTCTTTTGCTCGTGCCAATATTTCACCTCAAATCCTTAGCGCAGAGCTGAACTGAGATAAGAAATTCAATGCCAAGGATAATATAACCATGATTCACAGAATATTAATGAAAGCAACATTCATTTCGATAACAAAAACATACATGCATGAAAACATAAGAACAATAATTGCAGGAATTCGGAATGAGAAATGTTACTATCACGGGCCTCTTCGAGGGGGCAACCTCCTTACAAAATATGCAAATTCTTCTCTAACCCCTGAGAGTTACATCCCTTCTCATTTTTCCTTATATCTTATGACAATATTCTATGACATCCTGCTATGACAGCATTCTATGACAATATTCCTGACTTACCTAATTTATGATAATTTTATTCATATTACCGTCAGTTACATTCATAATTGACAGTTACATTCATAATAACGGTGGTTACATTCATAATTCTATGACAACAAAGAGATTCTATGACAAAGCAGTTATATACAAGATTCTATGACAACACACTCTCCTAACTTAACACGTGGCCCATTTCTAACTAAATACATGGTCCACCTTATTACAATAACATATACCCCAATGTATTACAAGTGTTGGGTATGTAACATATTTTAGGATCAGATGATAAGATATTTTAACTGCTGTCCATACAAAAGTGAGTTGGGGGTTGGGAGGAGCAAAACGGTTGATGGATTTTGAAACTTTAATGATTTTATAGTCTTTCTCTGCATCAAAACTGTGTTTATGGTTGAGAGCTTATGTTTTTAGCTGTGGCATTTAGCAGGTAACAACAGTGCAGGAGTCAGCAATGAAGAAGATTGGGCTGCGAAAGCAAGAGCATGGGCAGCAGCTAAGGCAGCTATGGAAACTCAGCAAGCACAGTCTCAGTTTGCACCTTCAAATAGGTCAGCTGAGCATCATGTTTACCAAGGTCATTATACTCAGTCTGTTCAGCCTCCATACCCTGAGGTGCAGCAACCTTCTCTGCCAGCAATTGGTCAGCAACCTGTTCATCCTTCTGCATTGTCAGTGCCAAATATTGCAACAAACCAGGTTCAGGATACATCATCTCATTTTCCTAATGATGTATCATCTTCATATATCTCAGATGGGTATTTGTCGTACGGATCAAAAGATGCTGCTCTGACTCATGAGCAAAATGCTTCGGCTATGTCTTCCCAAGGATCTCTTCCTCCCATTACTACTAGTTATTCAGAAGAAGTGCCTTTAAGTTATACATCAATTCCAGGTAATCTGTTATTAACTTTGGTTTAGCTCTTAATTAACAGAAAAATAGTTATGTTCATTTTGTAAGTCGCCACTTTTCATCTGGAGTGCAATAATTATTTAAGGGCCTTCTCATAATGGTTGATGAATTGAGTTGTTGGAATGACTTTGTAGAATGGTCTATTGTTTGTGTCAGAAGATTTAGTGGAATGTATATTGCTTTCACATGCACATAATGCACCAAGTATCTCTGGAGTTTTATTTATTCATGAATTACATGCACATAGTTGAGGTTGTATGGTCTTCCTTTCAAAAGAATTCTGTGTACATTGTGATTGTTTAGGTTGCAAAGAGCTTAAAATGCATGATTCCAAAAGGGCAAGTTACTCTAACACTGGAAGCTTGTTTAAACAAGAGAGGCCTTTCATCTATTAATTTGGGAGTACCAACAGCTATGCAACATGATTTTACAGCTATGGGCATGATATATTGTAATTGAGAGGCAGGTCACTTTAAGCTGACTTTATTATGGCTGAGGAATTTTGTGGCAGTAATAGCTAGTCAATGAATGTCTTTGATTTCAAAATTTGTATATTTGGTGATCTTGCTTTTGAACAACTACGAGCATCTCTTAAAAGCAGAAAGTTGTTTTGAGATTTAAAAGTTTACTTAGTTGAAATAATTTCCTGTGTACCTTGTGTTCTGGCCTTTGAGAAAACTTTCTTTAAATTGGGTCTTGCAAATCAATCTAAACTTGAGGTTCAAATAAACACAGACTTCTTTGGAGGCCACCCATCCCAATAGTACACCAGCACTGATGCTGGTACGATGGGAGTAACAACCACAGAAGATGAATTTTTTATCAGATATGACTGATTCAGAGGTTTTTGTTGCATTTGTTGTTTAAATTGTCATACTTTCTTTAGTATATTCATGAGACAGGCTGAAATCAAACTGTTATAAGATGAGGAATAAATGTTGAAGGTTGAAGGAACTAAATTAAGTATCAAACATTTAGTTTAGTAATATTGATTTATTTATTTTAGTATTAAAAATATTTTAATATATGTGAGTTCAAGGCATGTACCTGTGAATATTTTTGTGATATTGTTACTAATGTTCATTTTATTAGTGTAGCTATAACATGACACATTATCATCATTGGTTTTACAGTCAAATAAAGTGTTGATTCTTCTGTTTGTTTAATCTTATTGCATAAGCTAGCGATCCTCATCTTGTACTGTCAACCTTTGAGAAGGAATATACTTTTCTTTTTTGAGTTTGTTTCACGGAGCACCTTAGTCGCAAGGTTGATGTTCAAATTCAAGTATGGCAAGCTTAAAGTTCGAAACAAATTTGGCACATGGAAAAATGATAAATATCAACAAGGTTGAAGTTTGAGATGTTAACAATATGTAAATATATTTGTAATTTTATATGTTAACAATATGCAAATATATTTATAATTGTATATAATTAAATAAAATACAAACACAAAAAGTAAAACTTATCCTACTGCACAGCTTGAAATGTATTAAAAACATTATTCCCATGTAAATATTTACATGTAATGTACCAAATACATGTTACTAAACTGCAACCTTTTCATGTTGACTAAAGTTGATAGATGAACCAACAATTTCAACCAAATTTTATTTGGTTGGTCTTCAAGGTTGACAAAATTTGAAAACCTTGCCCAATATCGTGGAGCACCAGGGAAAAATGTTTTTTTTCAACCAGAGAAATCATTTCATATCTGCAGCGTCTCTTATTTGAGTAACCTAAAAATTAATGATTTGCCATCAAGTTATAGAATTTCTGTTAGCAGTTATGTTATCTCAAGATATTAAGTACATTTTATAAAGCAAAATGTTCAAGGATGGGAAATCTTTGAAAAATTCTCAAACTGTTCTCTATTTAACATTTTATTGATAATGAGGTATTTGCAGGAGTTGAAGACCAAGCTAAGCAAAGGCAAATTTCCAGTTCACCATTGTCATCACCTATGACTGTGCAACATGATGAGCATGTGTCCCAGGCACAACTGCAGTCAACTTTGACATCGCAGTCAAGTCATCAACCTCATTTTACATATTCTGATCAGCAAGCACTGCCTGTACCTGAGGTTGGTCAGCAATCAGATTTTGAACATGTTGGTCAGGATTATCTCCAGCATCAGCAATCCAGCTATCTGGCGCCTGTACAAACAATGGCAATTGATGGTCAAGAGTACAACGGGCCACTGCCCTCCGTGTCTGGCTGGTCTCAGTTGGGTGGTCCTAATGCACCTTTTTCACCTGTTCCTCCTATTGCATCGAGTCATCAGGTGATATTACACGTTTCACATTTCTGTGTGTCTGGAGCTTTGTTATTTAATTTTTGTTTGATTTATTTGAGTCTAAGATTTGTGATTGTTGTTTATCAGTTTGAAAATCCATATATATCTTTACCTCATCCAATACATGGGCATCCTGCACCTTTGTTTGGGAGGGTCCCTGGACCTCAGCCTGGGCCTGGATTTCGTCCAAATATGCCACCTGTTGTTGGACCTTTTGGCATAGGACCAGGGAGTCCTGGCCTCCCACCTGGACCAGTGGGAATGGTTGGGCCTCCTTTTATGGGAGACAACAATGGGGCTTTTGGTGTTCCTGAGCGTCCAAAGAAGGTGAAATACTCTTCTGTTTGATTTGCTCTGCAATATTTATTTCTTGGGTTTTCATTGATGTAGTAGGTCTCTGAATGCAGGCGTCTGTTCCTAATTGGCTAAGAGACGAACTGAAGAAAAAGAAAGCTGCTGTTGTTGCAAATAGCTCAGCACAGGGCCTTGCATCAGAAGACTCTTTTCGTGCTAGTGGACCTGAAGATGGAAATCATCCATTCCGAAAAGCTGAGATTGCGGCCAGCAAAAGTGTTGATTCTCAGCGCACTAGCGATGATGAAGATGATGATGAGGTTTGCTTGAATTCGCAAGACCACAATTTTCTAGAGTTTTCAGATATAATTTCATTAGTTTCAATATTGGTTTGATTCTAAGAATGGTGTTTCTAACTCTTGTTACTCTTTTTTTGACTTATTGTAAAGGATGAAATGGAAGCAGCAAGGACTAATGCAATCAATCAGGAAATTAAACGTGTATTAACTGATGTGTTGTTTAAGGTTGGCTGCAGTTGCTTTCTGTCACATGTTTCAGTGCATTTTAGTATTATTTATTCTCTGTAGTGCATTCGTTTTTGTTGGTGCATATTTTCTACTTTGCATGCTTAGTATGTTACTTGTGCTTGTTATGCACCTATATAGTAGCTTGCTTGGCTCTTTCTGCATCATTCAGGTTTCATTTTGCTTCATTCTGACATAGATGCTCTTTGGAGCTTGTTATTTTGTCTTGTAGTGGGCTAAGCTTTAGTCCCACATTTGCTTTTGCACTTGCATTCTTGGAAAGTATTTCCTATATAAATGCTTTTCCCATTGTACTCATACATAGATGTTAAGGATTATATTGAGGGGGTGCTCTTGCTCATATTGAGTATATTTTGCTTCATTGCTCATTTGCTTTCATGGTAATAAGCTAATGTGATTAGTTCTTGGGTTTTTATGTCCTGAGCTTAGATTTTACTAGTTTGTATTTCATGTTACTAGTTAAATATTACATGGTATCAGAGCTAACTGGCTACTGAGCTTAGATTTTACTAGTTTGTATTTCATGTTACTAGTTAAATATTACATGGTAGCTTAGATTTTACTAGCTTGTATTTCATGTTACTAGTTAAATATTACATGGTATCAGAGCGATACCATGTAATATTTAACTAGTAACATGAAATACAAACTAGTAAAATCTAAGCTCAGGATATGAAAACCTAAGAACTAATCACATTAGCTTATTTGCATGAAAGGAAATGAGCAATGAAGCAAAATATACTCAATATGAGCAAGAGCACCCCCTCAATATAATCCTTAACATCTATGTATGAGTACAATGGGAAAAGCATTTATATAGGAAATGCTTTCCAAGAATGCAAGTGCAAAAGCAAATGTGGGACTAAAGCTTAGCCCACTACAAGACAAAATAGCAAGCTCCAAAGAGCATCTTTAGGCCTAGAAGGAACTAGAGATGTCAGAATGAAGCCAAATGAAGCCCGAATGATGCAGAAAGAGCCAAGCAAGCTTCTATATAGGTGCATAACAAGCACAAGTAACATACTAAGTGTGGAAAGTAGAAAATATGCACCAAAAGTTTTCTTTGGCTGTTCTATAAATGTTTTTTATTGATTGTTCTCAATGGATTTTGCTATTCCTGGGATTCCTTATGTTGTCAGGTGACAGATGACCTCTTTGATGAAATTGCCCAAGAAGTTCTCGACGAGGATGATAACAGTACCCAAGGTTATTGGTTTTTGTTTTCACTGTAAACCATATTTGACATGAGCTATTCTCTGTCCTCTTGGTAGAGTCAATGTTAAATATACATTCTAACTAATATGTCTTATGCCTTTCTCAGTCAAGAAGCCTGCTGGAAATGATTGGGGCAGAACAAAAACTTTCTCAAAGGCATCTTCACCTCCTTTGCAAGTTCAGCCTCCAACATTGTCCGCAAGGGTGGTTGTTTCAGCTAACAATGCCGCATTTGGCATTAAGGATGATGATGGTGATGATAATTCAAGCTCAAGTGCACCTGGTGGAAATGTTCTGGGGCTTGTGAATTATGCATCTGATGATGACAATGAGAGCGTAGATCGAACTCAGCAGCAGGTCACATCTCAGGTTTCAGAGCAGCAAGATGGTGGTCTGCTGGAAGAAAATGCAAACATTGAAGGGCTTGTGGGTCATTTAAGACCAGACGAAGCAAATATTACTGAGAAAATGGTAGGTGAAAAGTCAAGAAATGACCAGCAAACTGATGTAGATGATGATAATGATAATCGTAGGATCAAGGAACAGCCTAAAGATACATTAGTAAGCAAGGAGCTAAAAGGAACTGGGGAGGAGCATGAAAAGTTTAAGGTGATGTCAAAAGCATATGCTTCAAAATCTGTAGACAAAGGTACAGAAAGAAGCCAAGTAACTTCAAAAAATGCCCATGATGAGGTAGAATGTGACAAGAGAAGATCTGTTGATTCTAAAGATAAAGAAGGCATTAAAAAATTTGACAAGTCAGATATGAAGAGGAGTGCATCTGTACTCAAAACTGATCATGGAGAAATGAAAAGCAGAAAAGGAGATAACAAGCAACACGATTCAGTTCAGCATAGAAAGGATGTGGAAAAGGGGAGAGAAAGAGAAAGGGAAAGGGACAGAGACAAGATAAAGGAGAGTGAGAAAAATAGAGCCATGGATAAGAAAAAGGATAAAGAGAGAGTCCGTGACAGAGAGGGGAGAAAGGACTCAGATCGGACACATGAAAAAGAAAGGAGGAAAGACTATGAGAAAGAAAAAAAGGTAATTGATAAACATGATGATCGTAAGAGGAATGAGAAAGAGAAGGGTGAGAGGAATGGGATAGAAAAGCACAGAGATACAAAAGATACTGGAAAGAGGAGGAAACGCTCATCATCTGTTAGCAGCAGAGGTCGAAACAGCAAAGTTGATTCCTATGATAGTAACAATAGTAGTTCAGCGCCAGAAGGAACTGAGAGTACAAGGCCGAGGTAGAGATGACCCTACTCTTTAATTTCTCTTAGGTTGTTTTGTTGTGTCATTTTAGATTTAGTTAACTTTTGGTATTATTTTTATTGATCAGTTTTCTAAATTTGATGGCTCACAGGAAATTGCACTCGACCAGGCACAGTCCATCACTATCGCCTGTTAGATCTAGAAAGAGGTAAGAATGACTCCTCCGTAAGAAAGCGTAAATACCTTTTCATATTAGAAATTATCAAAAGAAAGAATAATCTGCATCTTGTAGAACGTTTTATTTTTATAGTAAGATGTGCTTGCTTTTTGCTGTTATGGTTTTAGAGATAAAGAAAGTTTCTAGAGCATCTTGAAGCTAATGCATGCTTGTTTTCATATCAATAGTTTTTGTCCTAAATAATTTCTATGATTTCCCAATCTTCCGTTGTTTTGGTTGCAAGCTATGTGACACTTGGATGATCTTGTTTGCATTGTGCAATCAGTCACACATGCATTGTTCTCGGAAAAAGCAATGTATGCCTAAAATACATAAGTTGCTTATTATTATCATTACCATTTTAATTATAATCTTTTTCTTTGGAGTAATTGTTATGATTTTTCCTTCACTCTTTATTGTATTATGTTATGTGCCTCTTCCTGCCTTTACAATATAACAGTTTTGAGTGTTGCACTGTCAGAGAAAAAAGAATTTGAATACAGGATAAGTGCATACCTAATAAACATAAATAACCTTATTAATATTAGAGAGGAACGTGCATTATAATTTAACAATTTTTTTCTTCTGGCAATCCCTTTAATGGATTACAACTAGATGAATTGTTATTTAATAACAGCTGCTAATAAATACAATAAACTCTTTTCCCTGTTGACAAGCAGGCTTCACCAAATCTGAATCAGTTGTCTTTTCTAACTGGCTGGGATCTTGTTATGCCTTCTCCTTTCCTTGTATTATGCCACTTGGCCCTTCCTGTTTTCATTGTGCAACTGGTTTGACTGTTGCATTGTTTCTAAAAGAAGGAATTCCAATACAGGATAAGTGCCATGTCTAGTAAATGTAAATTGCCTTAGGAGTGTAAGGAATGTCCATTGTGTTAACATTTTGTCATTTTTAGCATACTTGTAATAGATGACAAATAATCAACAGATGAATTACTATTTCTTAACAGCTGCTAATAAATACAATTAGCTCTTTTAAGTATTGACTAGCAGGCTCTACCACATCCTAACCAATTGTCTTTTCTAACAATTTCTTTATATGCACGATAAGGGAAGGTGCAAAAACAGATGCATGGATGCCTTAGTGACCAGCCAATAGGAGCTACAGATTTTGCAGTCATGATATTGGAGATAGCCATCTGATTGGATCCTAGTCTTATGGTCTGGGCCCTTTACATGTTGAAAATTCCATTGCAAATGACTGATAGCTAGAATTTTTTTCCTTTGTATTTGAGAGAAGTGCCACCTTTAGTCCATTACATAGTGCCTTTTTGGAGATAGCCATCTGATTGGATCCTAGTCTTATGGTCTGGGCCCTTTACATGTTGAAAATTCCATTGCAAATGACTGATAGCTAGAATTTTTTTCCTTTGTATTTGAGAGAAATGCCACCTTTAGTCCATTACATAGTGCCTTTCTGGATTAAGTTTTTCATAAATCCCTTTAGAGTGTAATAAGTTGCTTAGCTCCTGTAAATTGCAAGTAGAGCGACTGTTACAAAAGGTGTAAAGATTGACATAATTGGGGAAAATTTTCATAGCATGATAAAATTCTGTAATCTTTCAAGTCATATATGTGCAGGTCGCTTATTCTGGGGTAAGAAGTTTCTTCACAATAATTTTAAGTTGTTTGACTTATTGGCTGAGTATGATGATGTGTTATTTCTAGACAAGTATCGCGGTCTCGTTCTCGTTCTCGTTCACCACATGCCAGGCATTCTCATCGCAGGCATTCCCCTTATCCTTCTCACGAGGGCAGGTAAGAAGCCTAATTTTTTTTATCTTAATATGAACTTATCACAGTTTGTAAGATCCACGAGACTTAAACAATAAGATGGATGGCCTCTGCAATATTTTGTAAGAGGTGAGTTTTTGTTGCAATTATTATGATTTATGATAACTTTTTTAAATTATAGGCGCAAGCAGTCAAGATCAGGATCACCTGTTCGCAGACGGAGACGAAGTTGAATGTGGTGTTGCTGAGGACTATGTAAGCTCGAGACAGCTCTCCAAGAAATTGTATGGACAGTAATGTTTATTTGTTGCGATGATTCTTTAGCAGAGAAAATGTGTGTTGGTTGTGCTTTATGAATCACTCCAGAGGGCCTTTGACTTGAAGAATGCAGCATGACAAGGTTTAAGTTGAGCTTTCTATGTTAGCTTCCTTAAGCCAAGGGTTGTGATGCTTCTTTCACAATGGAGTAGCTGGTAGTAAAATCAAGGATACTAATGGAATTGCTGGATCTACATCAAGGGGACATTGAGAATAGTTACATTGAAAATAGTTTCAGTTCTCTCATCTCTTTGAATATGGCAGTTATCTTGGACATGGTGAGTCAGCAAGATGTATACTAATTGCACTAAGGGAATACCTCTCTTTACTGTCCAGCAGCAAGGTTTTAAACAAGGAAAAGACAACAGTGCTTCAGTGTATTGAACATTATTGAGGGCTAAAAGCTAATGGGAAATATGCTTTTGTAAGGAATGTAATTATCACATGAAGCATGGGAAGATTTTGCAAATGTCAGTGAGGTTGTGGAAGGTATTCCATATAGTGGTTGGATAGACACTCTGCAGGCTTTGTAGAGCTATATTCATTATGGTTAGCAGGAATATGGTATGTAAACATGTATAGTTTTAGACAGACTTTAAATTGCCTTAATCTAGTGATGTGTTGGAACTAGATGATAGACTGTATATTTGCTTATTTTTCGAGTATGCAATACTGGAATATCTTTGGGAAAGGCTTGATCCATAGTGCATAGTATAAAAAATTAAAATCATATTTATAATGCCTCTGATTTTTTGTCTTATAGCAATATGCAACGTAGCTCTATCTCATATAAGGAAAGACAGTAATTTTGTAAAATCTCAATATGTTCTGGTCTGTTGGCGTCTTGTCCACTGCCTAAGATGGGGCATCATGCTAAAGACCCAGACCAGCAAGCCCTGGCAGCCATTGACCTCCAGACTAGTGCAATGGTTACAAAGCAAGCAAGACCTGCCACATTTCCCAGTTAAAAGCATTCCATTATGATCTTTATTTTTGCTTCAGAAAACGGAGAATCATTTGCTATTCATTTGAACTATATTACATGGTTCATTACCTTTATCAATGTGCTTAAATGGTAGTATATTCTAACAGCATTTTGTGTTTTAAGCAGGCATTCATGTCATGGACATGTATAATACTTATTTTGATTCTGTTCTTTTGTGAGAAACTTTGTCTGGATCTTGAAGAGTATTAAATAACAAATTATTGAAGATGTTTTTCTTTCAGTGTTGATCATATCTGGTCTGTAAAACATAAAATAAAATGTAAATTTAGTGAGTCAAGGTTTGCGGGTTACAGTAAAATCAAATGGCTAATGCTTTGTAGGTATTGAAATTGTCAAGCATTTGAATTTTGATTGTTAATTTGTGAGGTGTACTAAAATATGTTAACCTTGATCCAGTGTGAGATCAGACCTGCCCCCCTCTCACCCCCCCAACTAGAAAAGAAAAAAAGAAAAAAATATTGTCTTTGGAATATTAACAAGTGCAGCTTTACCATTAAGGAAGCCCCTTCAGTCTAAGATTCTAAATGCATAGCGTCATGGAAAGATGGGACGACTGAGTGGTTGAAATAGAAACCAATCAATTACTATTTCTTAAAACGAGTTAAGGGGTGCAACTTTGCATAACAGCAGAATGTTTGCATTGCATTGAGAGTTGAGTTTGGAACTTCAATGCAAGATGTATGCAAACTATTATTGCATGATGCAGACTGTTTTTTACTTTTTGCTGTTTCTTACTATTTTAAAGTTATTTATTGTGGGATAATTTGTTATGGGATGGCTGGTTATGAACTTCCACCATAAAATGCTGGTGTGTGTTCTTATGCATGCTAAACAATGCAATATTGAGGGCTTTTCTAAAGGGTGGATTATGAACTATAATTGAGTGCTGACAGACTTGGCATTGAGCAAAAACAGTATCGGAGTGCACTTAAAATGTATAAGTCTTGCACAGTCAAGTTTGGAACATTCAAGAGAAGATTAAAGAACAATCACAGTATGCCATTTACTCAAATATTTTTAATGTTAAATGCAGCCCCTCAGCCTCCAGCATGCTCTGTCGTTATAGTTATGGCTGACAAGCACCAAGCTTTATTGTGATTTTTAATAGGCACCTCACTTCCTCATGTGAGGAAGCCTTTGAGATTATAAAGGTGTACTTGGTTGCTTCTGGTGTATGACTGTCATACTATCATATCTTCATATTCCATCTATTAGCTAGTTCTCAAGCCTGTGATGAACGTGGGACTTGGTTTGGTAGCTGTCATTATCACAATTAAAACAAAAGAAAAATTGAAGTGTACCTTGTAATTTTCATCCGATCTGCAGAGGAACATACTATACACAAGGTATTCAGAGTGAAAAAATGGTTGCTTAGTTTTCAGAGTGAAAAGCTTGCTTGCTGGGGTCTCCTATTTGTTAATCTCCTGTCATACATTTATCAAGCGAATGCTGCACAAGAAGAAAGTCAACAGGGAATCACCCCAAGGAAGTTGATAAATGACGACATGTAATCATTAATCTTGTCAGACACGTTCATGGGTTTTAAGAGCTTAGAATCTTCAATCTGCAAGAATTCCTACATGATTTGAAGTCATTAAAACAGTAAGTTCTTGAAGAGGTCTATGAAAACGAACTTGTTATCTCAAAAGGCATAACAGAAACACGTTATTCAACGACAAGGGTTGAAATTGGGAGTGCCTTTTCTCAATGTTTGGTGAAGGTTGAAATTGGGAGTGCCTTTTCTCAATGTTCAACGCCAGAACCATTCACTGAACTTAGTGACTATACAGGGTTGCCTCAAATCTGTGGGCATAGCCCTTATACGTGGCATTCTTAAAATTAGTTTGCACATACGTAAATAATTTGTAGGGTTGCTTTGTGATTTAGTGAAAAATGGTATGTAATGTGGCTTGGTATAAGCGTAGAAATATCAAAGCTAAAAGTTTTTTATTCGGTATCTTTGAATTTATTAGAGAGTTTCCCGTATATATTATATTTTTTAAGCGTGTATCTTTTAAAGGAAAAAGTATGTTTTAATTTTTTAGCGAGTTTATTTTATATATAATATGTTTTAATCGTGTATCTTTTAAAGGGAAAAGTGTAATGTTACTTTTGCAAACTTTTTTAAAAATTGTTTCCAATTAAGAACACACACAGACTGATAACAACACTGATCACAATTTATATCAGTGAATGTATAATACTGTATTTATCAAAATTGAGAGAGGCCATCTTTTTTCACAAGTCTCAGCACTCTCAGTTTAATCTTTGTGAGATGCTGTACAGTCCTGATCTATCCTAGCCATCAGCATGTCATTAAGTTTGTCCACTTTGCTATTAAGCAAGTCAATGTCAAATTTGGCTGCTACCATTGAGGTTTGCAGTTTGCACCTCAGCTCTTCATTCTTCTTCGCCTCTTTTTGGAAATTTGTGGTGAGACATGAAATTAAACATTGTCACTTGAGAATGCATTTGGTGCATTTTTGTGTGTTATTGTTCAATGAAAACTCGATTGAGGTAATGTTTCAACCTTGTAACATCATTTGTCACCAGTTTTTACCAAGAATGTAGTACTAATTGTCTGGAGATTACACATTGAAAAAAAGATGGGTTTTAGCACTAACTTTTAGAGAGTTGCAAAAGTTGTACTGTCTTAAAAAATAATAATAAGCACTTTACATTCATAACCTTATCTTTACTTGAGAGAAGTTATATTTGACTCTCATTTTTGTAATTGGTTATATGGGTCAAAATGAAGCTTACTTGCTTTACATATAACCACTGGTTATATGGTATTGAAACGGGCTTTGCCACTATTACATCCATTTCAATTAACCACACTATAGTTGTACCACAACATAACATATTATACTGATCTGCCTTCTTGTAGGAATGTT
This sequence comes from Wollemia nobilis, assembly GCA_028583015.1. NCBI lineage: Eukaryota > Viridiplantae > Streptophyta > Pinopsida > Araucariales > Araucariaceae > Wollemia > Wollemia nobilis. The sequence continues at coordinate 909,275 of JAQPPZ010003013.1, forward strand.
ATTGACAATGTAAGGATTTGACCTTAGGTATACAACATATTATTTTCCTAATATCTCCTATACAATGGCATCAGAATACTATTGCACCACAATGCCTTGGACCGAATGTTAAGGTTCACTCATGCGATTGGGTCTGTGGATTATGATGTGAAACTTCTTGCTCCCTGCCATTCCCTCAAACCCATCGGGCAACAAATTTTTATTAGGGAGCCAGGGCAAGCCTGAGCTTCACATTTAGAGTTATAACTCTAGATCTTTGGAGAAATTCATAGAATGAAGGATTGACATGAAGAAAAGTTGCATGGTAATGAAGAAAAGTTATTTAAGGAAGCCTCCTTTGAAAGTAGGATGCTGTAGTTTGTACTGATTACGAGCAAATACTTGGTAATCCTTATCTAGGTTGCAAATGATTTAACATAGTGATTCTCAAGGACAAGATCATCGAGTATGTTATAATGGTTCTTAAAAGCAAAGAGTTAATAGATAAGTTTAGTGGGTATTTGGCTAAAGTTTTCAGACATAAAAAAATGGATTAGAAGGAAGTAGAGATGTATTTAAGACCATGAAGTAAAAATATATATGTAAAGATAGGAACTCTTAAAAGGTTTATGATATTTGTCAAGTTTTTTGGATGTTTGTATAAACTTAAGGAGGTTTTGAAATAATAGTAATACTACTTCTAAGGACTAAAAACAAGTTGTGCATATGTAGATGTTTGTTGTCATGGATATTGCAAAATTGGATTTAATTCAAATTAAGACAATAGTTTCAACAAGTGGAGTTAGAGTTCGCATAACTATGTGATATATGCCATGAGATCAAACACACAAGAAGATATTGCAAAGTTAATATAACTGAGAAAGCGATTGTAGTAGTAGATGGCTCAGATAAAAGATTTTTCAGTCCTAGAGAAGTGAAAAAGAAAGCCCCTCTTATCTCATTAGATGACATGTTTTCATTGTTCAAAATGAACAACCATTCGAAGAAACCAAGAATGTGCATGTTCACATTCAAAAGGTATTTTAGTTGTGAAGGAAGATGCAATGCCAATTTTCAAATAGAAGTTGGAAGAGGTTATGTATGATCTAATTAAATCATCCCCATTTTCTTCAAATAGTAGTACATCATGTTTTTGCAATAAAAACGAAAATAGAATGGAGATTGTCCTTGCACGTTAGGGTTTTCAGAGAGTAGCCCAATAAAGAAAGTAACATGGACATTTTTGATTGCACTTAAATTGTTTTAGGACAACATAAGAATGAAAGTAATAAGAGGTTGCCCTCTGTGCTTTAGGGTCTCAAGATAACATTAGAAGATGTTTTTTTTAAGGTTATCCATTGCACTTTAAGTTGTATAGGAATGTATAAATCTATAAGTTAAAGTAAAATTATGAGGCTTGAAAAAATCAAAAGAGATTGATAATGATGGAAGTGTTAGTTGGAATGGGAAAAAAAGGAGACTCCAAAAGTAAAAACTAAGAATACAAGAAACCCAAAGGCACATTGACTTGGGAAGCCAAATACACATTAAAAATGTTAAATAAATAATAATAAACAGTGATGACAATGATGCCTTGGTATATATATATATATATATATATATATATATATTCTTTCAATTGGTTATATGGGATTGAAACGAGCCCCAATTGTATTACATTATTGCCACATAGTGGTATTATAACAAAGTTTGGAATTTAACTGGTTGAGCTAATGCCACTTAATAGATGCCTTGGTATTATTAACCATGAATGTGTCTAAAATTTGTAATTAAGGATTTTAAAAATTGTTATAGGTTGGAATTTATTTCAATGTATGAACAAAAGCAAGTAGCGAGGAATGCAAGAATGCATTCAAAAAGATTTGAAAGATGGAAAATTGTTTAGCAATTTTTAATATGGAACCTTTGACAAATAGTTAAATGATATTAGACAATTGCAAATTGGATTAAAAAAATATTAGAAATAAAAAGTAATTGGGTTTCCTGTCTTTTTGCGAAAGGAGTAAATATAAAAATTAAAGCTATATATATATATATATATATATATATATATATATATATGCTCAAGTATAGTTACTTTTCAAGATATTAGAACAATTTATTCATGTAAAATTCAATGACGAATTACAATTGCAAGCTTTGAATACTTGGAAGGTAATTGGGTTTCTTGTCTTTTTGCGAAAGGAGTAAATATAAAAATTAAAGCTATATATATGCTCAAGTATAGTAACTTTTCAAGATATTAGAACAATTTATTCATGTAAAATTCAATGTCGAATTACAATAATACTTGGAAGGGGTTTCAACAATAGTGTATCCTCTAGAAAAGAAAGGTGGTAATCCTCGCTAGTCTAGGTCAATGTAGGATTTTGCATACTTTATCAATCTAAATGACCTTGGGATTCTATTCCTTCAAACTCTCAATATACATGGAATAATCAATGTATTGCACAATCTCAAGTAATAAGAAGATTGGATACTTTTTTTTTATTGTAGACATTTATTGTGAGGAAGATTAAATCACAAATCTATTTCTCTTGTTATGTAATTTACTCAATAATGGTCATTGAAAGCCATTTTATTTTTATACCAGTACATTCCTTAGATAACATAGTTCAAATGTTGAAATATTGTAAAATATATATTAATAGCCAATGGATGATACCAAGAACTAATAATTAATTCCTTCTAAAATAAATTAAAAATATCATATCTCAAATTAAACATATAATACTAAATTAAATTTTAGGATTATTAATGTTGACGAAATATGAATAATTTTTAGTACTTATAAAAAACTATTCATATATTACATATTTATGAATGAAAACATAAATTTTCAAAATAAAAATTCCACTTAAGGTAATATAAAAATCAATGTAACTATATATTTATCCATTGGGATGAATATGAATTATATGTCATGTACATATACAAAACTAATTACCATTGCCATCACTTTCCTCATCATGCTCATTGATATCATCATTGTCGCCACTACTACCACTTTCGTCATTGCTTCTTTCCTCAACAATGTAGTCCTTTTATAAATTAAGCAACCAATCCCCATTATTCCACAATTTGCAAGATAAATAATAACAATGAGATATTTGTAAGATGAACAATGAAATAAATGATGAAGAAAATAATACCCATATTCAAATTACGAAAGTCCATGCTATTTAGAGATGATACAATATATTAATATGCATAAATGGCAGTATAAGAATGAATATATGGATTTATGATTAACTAGATCATATCTCTTCCTTTCTATATACTTCTAAACTACCCTTCATAATGCTCAAGGGTCGAATCGATCTTAACCTACGAGCCGCAACCAATCAAATAAATGATACCAGTGTGACAATATTTGGGCATTACATGTCCTTATTTTAGAAAACTTTGTTTTTTAAAGAACATATTTTGGTTTCCATATGACATCCTTTTTTGGAAGATCCTTCCATTGGATTAACAATGTGTGAACATGCCTCTCTCACAAAATTTGTTGTCTCACCAAGATGACTTTCGGTTTCAGCTCCACATACAATCCTTCATCTAACTTTAGAAGCTCTAACTAGGATTGGACCTTCTTTCTAAGCACCTATTTAAGAAACATGGAAAACATGGTGTATTTTGGATGTAGGTGAAAGCTATAATTTGTATGCTATCTCTCTAAGCCTATGGACCACTGTATATGGTCCATATTGGTGTCATGTTTTGCTTGGCATTTGTCTTGATTGATGTTTGCTTGTATGGTTGAAGCCATATCTTGTATCTCAAAATGTCTTTCCAATCAAATCTAATCTTATTGCTCTTGTAATTTTGAGCTTGACGAATATATTCCTTGAGTACCTAAACAAGTGCTTGCTTTCATTGTAGGAAAGTGTCCACATTTGCAACCCTAGAAGAGATTGGAAGAAAATAAGTTCAGAATGTTTTTTCTAAAATCTTATAATGCCAAGCAAAAACATTTTACTGGAGAGGTGATAACCTTTGATATTGCTTGTCTTGTGCAAAGCACCTCACACTTATTCACAAATACTATTAACCTATTTATTTAAGGATAACATATTGAACTTATGTTGAGATCAAATATCATTTAATGCAAACATTTCCTTTTAGAAATTACTTTTAAATATGGGTCTTTGTCATAGATAATAGTCTTAGACATGCCATGTAGTTTGAAAATCTAATCCAAAATAGCTTAGCCACATTGCTAAAAATAGATGCTACAATGATATGTATGCATACTTGGAAAGATAATCCATAATGATAATGATTTAGGACCTTCAATAAAATCCATGAAATGTGTTCCCATTGCTTTCTAGAATTGGTAATGGTCGCAACAATCTTGGGGCTTTAATAGTGTGGTCCTAGGGGGGACAACGTAATGGTTTGGACTTTGGCTTTTCTTTGGGAGGTCTAAGGTTCAAACCGCGGTATGGGTGAGTGTGTGAGGGGGTGGGTGTGTGTTGGTTGTGTGTTAAATTCCTGTGAACATGCACATTGCAATCCCTCATAATGTGAGTCATTCAAAAGGTATTTTAGTTGTGTGGAGCCCTGTGCGTTGGTCGTAGGGGTTTCTCACACTAACCAAATAAAAAAAAAGATATTGCAGTGGGCTCCACCCATATTACACCTTGACCACCTTAATATTGTATTTCAACAAACCACATAATGGTATTTGGCCATTTACATATATGGATTAACAAGATTTGAACCTGGATTTTTGTCTTGAAAGTCTATGTTTTTAACTGCTTGAACTCATATGATTTGATTTGATATTTCCTTTTTAATCCTTTGGCACACTTTACATTCTACCACAAACTATTTTACATTTGCTTTCATTCTCTGCCAAGAAAAGGACTGTTTCAACCTTTGATATGTATTTGACAAACCTTGAATATCCTACTAATGGATATGTACAAATTTCATGGAAAATATTTTACCTTGGATGATTTTATCAAGAAAATATTATTCTTCTTTCTCAAAATAGCTTCTAACTATGAGAAATCTTGGTCTAATGATTCTGTAGTTTCAAGCTATTAAATACTGTGAGACGTCCCAATATTAGTCTTCCATTGCTTCCTAATTGTGGTTGACTATTCATATTTTCTAAAGAAAATCTACTACCAAGTTTTCTTTCTTCCTTTTATATTCAAAATTCAAATCATAACTTGAAAATTTTGTTAATCGATTATTTGTTTTGGATAAGATGATTACTACTACAAAAAATATTTGAGATTGTTATAGGTTCAAAAAATTCCAAAAGACTCTTAAGGTTCTTTTGAGGTGGTCCATCTTGTATTGCTTGAATTTCCTTGGGAATCACTTTTACACCTTATCTAGTTTCAATGTAACCCAAATACCCTACTTTACAAATTTCTAATGAGTAATTGATTTCTTGTCAAGCAACTACTTCTTGTCCAAATATATTAAGTACATGTTCACATATTTCAAATGCTTTTCCAAATATTTTTTGTTGATCAAAATGTGATAAAAAATACTTGAATAAATTTGCTCAAAAGTGGTGTAAGCACTAAATTCATAAGGTTTTAAAATGTGGATGGGGTGTTAGTAAAGATCAAACTGCATAACCAAAACTCATTATGACCTTCATGAGAACGAAACACAATTTTGAGTATGTATTCCTCTTTGTTCCTTATTTGATGAAATACCAATTTTAAGTCTTAGTGAAAGATTATTCCCCATGCAATACATCCAACAATCATCTATACTAGAAATGAGAAACTTATCTTTGATAGTTGACTTATTGAGGAGACTAAAATTTGAGTACATCCTCCATGAGTCATCCTTGTGATTGATAATTACCTCTACAGATAAATAAGGGTTGGTGTTAGGCCTAATTTCTATATGTTATGTATCAAATTCTTTAATTTTATTCTTTTAATTGTGGATATCTATAAGGCTTTATATTGGGTAGATAGATAACTAAAACTAAATTTTTAACACGATCATGCATTTTATTTAGAGGGGTTCACTTGGGTTCTTAAAAAACTTCTATTTTTTTGAGAATGTTCAAAATACTGAAAGGTATACCCATTAATTCCTATACTTTTGCTATGAATTATATAGATAAAAGTAAGCTAATATTACTTCACCATATGTACACAAAATTTTATCTATTTAATATGATCTTACCACCTTGGAAGGTGATAACCATATCAACTGTATTTTAATTAGCTTCCCACTCTGTTATTCTACATATTATTTTTGGAAGTTTATTTTGATATCTCCTAACTAAGCCACCCATTACAAACCAAGGATTACATTTTAACCTTCCAAATCCATCACATATAAGGGTTTAGTCTGTATATAACTACCCATAATAAGATAAACATTAGATACTTTTTCCACACAAGAAGCATTCACATTATTGGTAGTCAATACATTTAAATACTCCAAAGTATATATAAAATCCCAACCTCTTTGCAACATCTTTGCTAATAAAATTATGAGTGCTAAAAAAATTGACTAATACATATAATCTTTGTACCTTGATGGTTTGGTGAGTTTGCATAATCTATGAGTGCAAAGATTGACAAGCCTAGCTATTTCATCCTTGATTATATCCTCACATGCTTGATCTCTAGGATGCCTAGACATGCACTTGAAATAGAAAATTCCTAATATCCCCTATTTCTCTCTTGGGTTGAAATACATTTGCTTTGTATTGAAATATTTTTGTGGTAGAACCCTTGATATATATAATTTGTTTCTTGTTACCTTGGAATTTGTTTTGCATCGCAAATTATGTGATCATCATGCATATCAAGTTCTCTTTTAATATCAATCTTAAACCCATGTCTTATTGTAAAAGAACCATTGATGGATCCAAATCCCCAAAATTGAAAGTGCTCATGAATTCATTGTAGTATTCTTCGATGAATCTATATTATATTTGGTTGTAGTAACCGTACTATATAATAATATAAAGAACCTTTATCAAATTTTCATAAAAATATGCTATTGAATATTTTCCATGAACATATATGCCCTTACACCTCATTCTCCACATAATTGAGTTTAAATATTAATTTTCAAGAAATGGGATTGTCAAATATACTTTCTTCTTATTAGAACCCTACGCAACCTTAATAAACATTCCATATTAGAAATCCAACCCATAGGGTTTTCACCCATGGAAATAGGTTTATTATGTATTGGAACTTGCAAACAAGGGGGCTAATAAAGGTGTTTAAATAATTCTACTAAATTCATATCCATATCAAAATCAAAATTTAAATTAGTCATACCTATTGTTGCACCATTTGTACTTCACATAATGTTTCCTTAGAGGATCAACATCAAGTTAAAGTGTGCCAAGTTTGTGCTTTATTTTGGAATTCGTTGCTACTATATAGATACTTCACAATTTTGATTTATTCTAACTATTCCGTGAATGGCTATACTTGAGAGTGTAGAGGGGGAAAACTGCCCTGTCGCATATGATTCTTGACTGGATCCATTGAGAGTCGAGGTGACCGTGGGGGTGTGTTATATTATCTACACTCGAGGGCTTGGGGATCAAGGAGTTCACTAGGAATAATTTAAGGACTCGTTCGAAGTCTGGGGACGGATTGTTTGATGTGTGAATTGAACAAACACCTATGTTTGGCTTTTCTAAAAACTAAACTATGAAAATGAAAGAATAATGCAAGACAAACAAAGATGCAAGAAGACAAGAAACTAACCCTACAATGATTCTTTATTTTCAATGATGACTAAACCCTAACTTGAAATGAAGTGAAATATTTTATCTTTTGAGCAAGGGTTTAAGAGAATGCACAAATAATAATTAACCCTAGGATGCAAACTGCATGACTTTTACTCTTTCAAATGCATAGATATGAGGACAAAATATCTCTTTTTATTTATGGTCTAGGTTTGGAATAGTAATGGATAGAAAGCAATCAACAAACAACCTAAGAGATTAATTTAAAGCACTTATCTGATTCGATGATTTACCTTATCTTTTAACTTGCACCTAGATGCATCCAACAACTTCACAACCTGCAAAAAAGGTTCACAAAATCTTAGAAAATTTGGTCAACGTTTGGGGGCTTGCTTAGGTTGCTGTAAAAATGAGCTTGGAGGCACAACATTCAAGCCCCCTTGGTCCTTTTAGCTAACCATTCAAAAGCAAAAGCAATTGTTGACCTTTTTGGAAACAAACAAGACAAGATGCACTAAAATAAAATAGTACAAAAAATAGAAGAAAAAAAATAGTGTTACAATCTAAATAGAACATGTAAGTACAAATTGAGGGTTTGGGAGGAAAATTTTGCCCCCAAACCTGACAAAAATGAAATCATGCCCCGTAAGGAGTGACTATGATTTTGGGTTCTATCGAAATCATGCTCTATACAAAAGGGGTGCGATTTTACAATAAAAGTGCAAAAATGATAGATGGATGCAAAATTGAATGCAAAATGCAGAATAAATGAATTTAGAAGTACCAAATGCAAGAATAAACCTGGTGGCAGTGAACAAACAGACAAAAGGATGAAGACTTCCACAAAATGTTAGACTCCTCCTCAAGGTTCCCATACTTATCTACCAAAGGTAGCAAATCAACAATAGAGCAACAACAAAACACCAGAGAACACTTGATCTTGTTAGAAGATAATCACCCTTTAGAACTTAGGATCACTTGGAAAATTTGAAGTACTAATCTCATCAAAAGCTTCTAGAGGAAAAAGATGATTCAAATCCTCTATTTATAAGAGGTTTGGAGGGCAAAAGGGTTGGAAAATAAAAAGACAACCTAGGGGAGGGTTGACATCTTGAGGATTAGACCAAAAATAAGGTTTTCTAAGAGAAAAACCTAACTTGCCAGAATTGCACCCCATAAGGAGTGATCGCGATTTCGGCAAAGCTAGAAAAAAAGGAGAAATAAAGGGGAAGGAGGCTCTAACTTGTGCTTAGACAATTTTGATGGCATTTTCAAGAGCTCGGGAAAATGAATCACTTGGATGGGTCAATTTTCATGTCTACATTTTACCCCCTCTTTGATGCATTTATGGCCTAATAAATGCATCAAAGAAAGATGTAGACACCTATGGGCGAAGAACGATAAAAACAAAAAAAGGTGGTTGGTTTAGAAGAAAGAGGTGGTGTAAAAATGGTGTTATTTTAGATACTTATATATTTTTGCATGCAAAACGAAGCATTAGGGACATTAATACCTCTCAAGCCGGGGTGCCCCCTTGAGTTTCAAAAGGAATGAAAAATTCCTAAGGAAACTCAAAACGATTGACTTAGAGGAAAAATGAGTGGACAACAACGAAAAAAGAGTGCCAAAGAGGAGAGAGAAAAAGCAAAAAATAAAAATAAAAAGCAAAAGGAATGAAAAATTCTAGTTCATTATCACTGCATGAAAGAGAGAAGAAGAGCTTTGGATAAAAAGACAAATGGCACTACCCACACACCGTTCAGTTGTTGCGAAGGGCGAGACCAATGCAGCAACGAAGCAAGCATGAGTAAGGACTAAAATCCTTCCTATAGATTAGGCTATATTAGGGTTTTAATGCATTTTGTAAAATTTTTATCTTTTGGACGAAATCACCGCATGTGACCCTAGCGCAATTTCAAGGGCCAACCACGATTTTGGATGGTTTGTTGTGATAACCAGAATCGCTCCCTAAAAATGTAGGGCAGGATTTCATGAAATCACGCTTCAAAAGTATGGGGTGGAATTTTAAAAGGAGGAAAAAGGTAAAATTGTACCCTAGGAGGATGGGGCATGATTTTGACAAAGAGAAAAAAAAGAACAAAGGAGACAAACAAAGAAGAAAGAGAAAGAAAAGACCAAGACAAACAAAATTAGGTGTTGAGATGTTGCTCTTTGTTGCTGTGTGATGAATTTAGGTTATGTTTTATATTTTTATTATATATATCTTTAATAGGTTATATGTGGCTTATCTTGGGGGCCACTCCCATCAAAATACCAAAATATTACAACATACATTTTTATCACGGTTTATTTATTTATTTTTTCTCTTAAATGTATTCTTCAACTTCCTCCAAGTGCTATGTTTCTACAATCAACTCCTTGACATCATTTTTATCAAGACATAAAATCTCACTTGCCTAGTTTCTTTCTAAAATTTTAATTTCATTGGGATGAAGACCAACACCGTAATTTGCTAATTTATTTGCTATTTGATCCCTTCTCTATAAATATGCTCACATTTCCAGGAGATTACCTCTAGTAATAGATGATGAACATCAACAATAATATTATTTTTTATCCAGTCTCCACATCCATTTTTGTTAATAACATTGATGATAATTTGTGAGTCCCCCTCAATTGAAATATATTTCCATCATTTTTTTGTTGCAATTTTAATCCTTGTAAGAAGTGCCCTAGCCTCTACATAGTTGTTAGTTGAATTTCCATATGATTCTGAATAAGTGAGGAGAATTTTGCCTTCACTATTTCTAAAATCACCACCTCCACCAACTTTTCCTAGATTTCCATTAGAGGCACCATCAAAAATAATTTTGATAAACCCAATTTCTAGATATTTCCATTTTACCACAAATCGAAGTAGATCCTTTGTTTTAATTTCATTGTCACAGATGACTCTTCCATGTATGTTCAAATATTGTAGCCAATTTATTAGCATCTTTTTTTCTGCAATTGAGACTTCCCATGATGAGCACCATATTTGTAGACATTCTGCAAGAGAGGCACTAATACGGTTCTAAACTTGGGCATGATTTTGATATTTATTTTTAAAAATTCTATTATTCCTTTCAAGCCATAAATTCCAACAAATAATGGTATGGCCAATCCTCTAAAGAATACATAATGCTTTAGTTTTGAAATAATCTATCCAACATTTTATCAACTCTTTCAATGTTGATGGAGCTACCCAATGCAATTTCAAATTTAAAATAATAATCCCAAATGGTGTGAGCAAACGGACAATGAAGAAGTAAATGGTCCGATGTTTCTAAATCCTTCTCACACAAGGTACATATGAAGGATCCATAATATCCTCTTCTTTCTAGACTCTCTCCTGTAATATTCTTATAATATCCTCTTCTTTCTAGACTCTCTCCTGTAATATTCTTACTTTGAATTGCTAAACAAAGAAATGTTCGGGCCTTAGGGAGAGCCTCTAATGACCAACGTTTCTTCCAAGGAAAATATTTGGGAGAAGGAAATTTTGATTTTTCTAAATCCTCATATCCCAACTTGACCGAGTATCCATCATCCTTTGATAAATTACAAACCAACTCATCCTTTCATATAAAAATTGGTAAATAAAACTCTCGAAGCATATTTTGAAGTTCATTTGCAATTTATTTGAGTTCCTCTCCTTCAACCATGTTACTAAAAGAAATCCATGATGTGGCACCTTTACCTTTAACTAGGTTACTAAAAGAAATATAATATTTGACCTTTGGAACTTTACATGCTAGGCACACTTGAGTCAATGTTTTCCATTTTGAGTTAGAGATAAGAGGATAAGGCTTCAACCAAGCATTAGATAAAAAATTTACATAACTCTCCTCATTGACTGACCATCTAATATGTTTTTTTATCAATTGTAAACTGTATGATATGAAGTTCCATGGTGACGATCCTTTGGGTAGAGTTCTTTTCCTAAATAATTTCATTGCATCAAGAGAATATATATATTTTTGGAGTAATATTTTTACCCAATTATTTTCTTGATCTTTGAATAATCTCCACCCAAGCTTTGCTCCTAATGCCAAATTTATAAGTATGCAATTCTGCAAGCCTGCTCCTCCAATATTATTTCCTTTGCAAACCCTATTTTTTCTCACAACCTAATTAAAGAAGAAACCTAAATTTTTTCTCACAACCTTTCCATATAAAGTCTCTTTGTATTTTATCAATTTCTGATGTAATACCTATTGGCAGTCTTGAAAGTGACATCATATAAATTGGAATGTATTGCAAAGTAGTATTTATGAGTTGTAGCCTTCCTACTATGGTTAGGAACTTACCTTTCCAACCTGCTAAGAAAGCTTTCATTCTATCCAAAAAAGAGATCCAAAGCTCCTTTTTATTTCCTTTATCAGACAAAGGAATACCAAAGTAGGTTGATGGTAAATTTTCAATTTTAAACCCTAAAATATTCACAATAATTTGTTATAAATAGAGGGTAGTATTAATAAAAAAGCTTGTATTTTGAAGTATTTACCAACTGTTGAGTAGCCTTCTGATAACATGATAATATTTTTAAACTCCATGGCCTCACTGACTAAGGGATGGCCCAAAAGAAAAGTATCATCAACAAATTGGAGATGAGATTCAACAGAACTATTTTTTGCAACTTGATTACCCTTGATTTTTCCTTTGATTTTTACCTTTGAAAAGGTTCTCTCTAATATTTCTACTAGAATGATGAATAGATAAGGAGAAAGAGTATCACCTTGATGAAGTCCACAAGATGACTTGAAGTACCTAGCTGGAGAACCATTGATAAAAATAGAAACTTTTGTAGTGCTATAACAACATTTAATCTACTTACACCAAATATAATCAAAGCCAAAATTTTTGAGAATGGCATGTAGAAAATTCTAGGAAACCCTATCATATGCTTTGTTCATATCTAGTTTCAAAAGCATAACTGGTTTTTTCATGGAATGAAGAGAATGCATGGTTTCTTGTGCAATAATTATACCATCAAGAATTTGTTTACCTTGAACAAAGCCATCTTGTTTCTCTGAGATAAGACACCCTAGAATACCCTTCAACCTGTTTGCCATAATTTTTGAAATGATCTTATAAATTATATTACAAAGGCTTATTGGATGATAATTATCAATTTTTTTTGTGTTGCTTTCTTGGAAATCAAGGTAATAAAAGTAGCATTGATCTCACTTATTATAACCTTCCTTTATTGGGCCTCTTCAACCACATCTAACATATCACTCTTAAATGAATCCCAAATTTTTTGAAAGAAAATTACATGAAATCCATCGGGGCCAGGTGCCTTGTTAGGATGGAAAGAGAAATCTACTTTCTCCTCCATAGATATATTCTTCATCAAGCTTTCATTTTGTCCTTGAGTGATAATTGATGGAATATTTTGTAGAAGTTTTTCTTGTGTCTCCTTATCTTGCCTAGAATATGACAAAATATTTTTGAAATAATTTATTGTTTCCTTCCTTATATCTTCTTTGTCCTCAATATTTCTTCCATCTAAAGTTATAATATGTTTTATATGACAAACAAAAAAAATATTTTTGCTATAAAATGAAAAAATTGTATATCTATCTCATTCCTTGAGCCATTTCTCTCTAGATTTTTGGAACATATATGACTCCTCCATTTTCAATGCATTATGATAATAAAAAAGTAATTATTTTTCTTTCACACAAGAATCCTGACCCATTCCATTAATTTATACTATCTCTTTTAAATTTTTGAGCTTGGATTCAATTTATTTTTCTTTAAAAATGTTATCAAAAGATTTGGTATTCCATATCTTCATTTGCTCCTTTAAATATTTCAAATTTTAAACAAACCTGTACATATATGCTCCTTCAAATTTTGATTCATCCCACCATAACATAACCATCTAGAAAAAATTGGTCTTGGAACCACATATACTGGAAGAAAAGTGGCTTTGGATGACCATTGTTAGGTGAATCACAAGTCAAAATAATGTGTTTGTGATATGATACTTCTTGCAATAAAATATTTGAAGAGATTGTATACTTTGTAACCATTTATTGGATAACAAGAATCTATCAAGTCTTTCTGCTATATGATTTTTTCCAATGCATCTATTATACCATGTGTATTGAAAGTTTGAGTGACTAACATCCCAAAGTATGACAAATGAAGAAAAATATTGCATTGATTTAGACCATATTAGAATGCCACCCTTATTTTATAAAGGTGTATAACAGTATTAAAATCACCCCCAAGAATCCATAGATCACAATGAATCATCATTGTATTTGATAAAAATATACTAAGGTCCGTCCAATATCTTTCACGAGGAGTAACTATACTTGAAGCAACATTTATTTATAACCCCAACTTTGATGTTTTCCTCTTTGCTACAGAATAATTTAGCAACCCAATTAATTTTTTCTTCTAATAGTTATCCATCCCATTTGCATTTATCCCATATTATTGCAATATCGCTTGAAGCTCCTATAGAAGAAACTGCTAAATAATCACCTATCTTCCAAATCTTCTTAAAAGCATCCTTACATTCCTCACTGCTTAATTTTATTTCTTATATTAAAATAAACTCAGGGCTATAACAACATATTTCTTAATAACTCTTTTTTAGGGGTTTTATTTATACCCCTAATATTCCATGATATTATTTTCATCATCAATTTTTATTTTTATTAGTGGGTTTAGCTCCACTTCTTTTTAACACTTACGATATTTTTATTTGGCTTCCCAGATAAAGATCCTTTTGAATTTCTTTTTATCTTAGTTCCTTCTTTGATGGCCTTCCTCTCCTTCTTCCATTCCCTCCAACACTCTCATCTTCATCAATCTCTTCCATTTTTTCATATTTTTCAAAATGAGACTTATCTTCTAAATATTTATGTTGCCCTAAAGAGTCAAAAGTGCAAGGAATATCCTCATTAGCATTTTCTTCTTTATGTTGCATTGATAACTCTAAACTGCATAGATGATCCTTCATAGTCATCAATTTCTTATGTTGGCCTAAAAACCTTAAATTTCCTTGGATATCCTCCATAAGATTTTCTTTATTATACTGCTCTTGAAAACCTAAAGTGCAAGGAATACACTCCAAACTACTTTCATTTTTATTGTAAGGAGAATATTTTAAGCTACTTGAGGATAATAAAAGTGATTTACCTAGATTAAGCTTGACCTCCTTCACCTCATTTACTTTAAAATTTGTCTCCCCATCTTCCTTTGTATTAAAATTTGCCTTCCTTTCTTCCTTCACACATTTAGCTCCTATATTTGAACTTGCGCATTGTACTTCCTCATCCTCAATATCATTTTTTTCTTCTAATGACTAACTCGAGTGAATTGTAATGGCCTTTGCCATCTGATGATGTGGAGAGATTTTTCTACCCACTTTCTTAGGAGTGGAAAATCCTTGATTTGACCTAGCTTCTCCTATGATATGGTCTCCTTGATTCAAATTGAAGCTACCCTCAGACCCAAAAAATTCCATCTCTTCCTCCATTTTTACTTTGTGATCTCTTTTCGTATACTCATTTTCATGATATTTGTGAAATCGAAATGCAATATTTTCATAATCCACTTGCTGATCCCATTCTCTTGATTTAGATTTAATCCTAATCGATCGTAATAAAGGTTTAGAAATATCCATGGCAACACATATTCGAGTGTATACAACATACCTTCTCTCCTTAGTAGTTGGTCCCTCCTAGATGAATTCACTTAGAGTATTACCAATATTCTTCAAAACCTCCTTATTGATGAGTTGATAAGGAATTTTAAAAAGCCTAATCCATACTAGAAGCATTTTAATAGATTTCGTGTCCACAAAAAAATTCTCACTCCAAGGTCTTAAATATAATGCATCTTTACCCCTAAACCATGGGCCTCCATACATTATTTTATCCCTATTTTTGAACTAGAAAAAATAACGAGGAAAAATCCTTTTGGAAGAAATATCATGGAGTAATTTGAATTCAATCCCCACTTCCACTTAATCCAATTTTGAATCTTTGAAAAAAATGACCAATATCCATGAAACTTACAATTAACCCGCTGGTTTTAAAAATCATTATATCATGCTACCTAGACTGGGTTTGCAATATATTTCCTCTTCCTCTTATTGCTAGCTAGGGGATACAAACTTCTAACTTGACCATTCATACTTTCAGTAAGGACTTCCACAAATGACTTTCTTTCAATTTACCTAGATTTTTTCAAATGAATCTTTTAAATTCTCCTAATATATGGAATAAGAAGTGGCACTTGTTACTTTATCATAATTTGCTTTCTACTTTCTACTTTATTGCTTACACTTCCTCCTCACTCCCAGCTTACACTTGAACTCACTTTTGGCTGCACTCACTCCCAGCTTGTGCTTGCACTCATTTTTAGCTGCACTCACTCTTGGCTCATGCTTGCACTCGCTATCAACTACACTCACTCCTAGATTGCACTCACACTCTTATTTTTGGCTACACATTCTCGACTCGTGCTCACACTCACTCCTGGTTGCACTCACTCTTGGTACACCCAAATTGCATTCACACTTTTATTTTAGGCTATACTCACTCTTTGGCTCATGCTCGCACTTGCTTCTGGATTATGTTCACTCCTGATTGCACTCAATCCTAGCTTACAATCACACTTTTATTTTTGGTTGTGCTCACTCCTCTCACTCGCTCCCAATTGCACTTGCTCCCATTTTTATTATATATATTATTTTTTATTTTTATTTATTTTTATGCAAAACTAATTAAAATGTTATTATGTTTTTGGTTGCAACATGATGTACTCGAGAGATGAGAATGGTAATTGATTTCCTTAGAAGAGGAACTACGATATCTCTCATAGGCATAGAGGGATATTCTATAGGTATTGGGGCTACATCACCTAGCGAATATACCTCAAGTTGATGTGGATAAAGCACTACTAACAACGTTGGTGGAGAGGTGGTATTCAAAGTCATCAATATTTCGATTACCAATAGGGAAGATGACAATGACACTAGAGGATGTGTGGCATATCCTACACATCCCCATTAGGGGAGGGTAGTAGGTGATACTATAGATGTTATCAGATGGCTGGTCCCACTAGGTCTAAGAGAGTTAGATTCCTATCAATGATTTGGTGGGACACTATGGTGTTGATGCTTTGATAACCATGCTTTGTGGGGTGGCGAAAAGATTCCTAATATGCCACACGAGTAGGCGATACCTACCATGGACGTTGGTAGGAGTAGTGACAAAAATGTAGGACCAATGGGTGTGGTTCACATGGGGTCCATATGTGCTAGCCTAATTATATAGGATATTGTATAATGTTGTGTACAAAGGGTATACAAGGCTGGTATGTATGACTTTGCTTTGGGTGTGGTGCTAGGAGCACATAGTGATTAGGAGATCATATACACCACCAGGACCATTTCCCAATATAGAGTGACCAAAAACATATAGATGGTCTAGGAAGTTTGAACGAGTCTTGAGGACATACATTGAGAACCTACCACTAGGTAGGTAGGTTATAGATGAGCTATGAGAGCAGAGGATTATCTGGCAGTTATGGTATCTACACCTAATATGGATAAAGGATGTAGAGGAGTTGACTCAGGTGATGAGGATCAAGTGAATCTCTACAAAGAGGGGAGAGCTAGAGCTCTTCAAATTTGATCGAGTCCAATGGTAGTTTGGCATCTTCCAGGAGATACCAAACCTAGGTGACTATTGGTATAGGTGGGTATGGAGGGACCCATCAGGAGTCGAAGGGGATCTTGATATGGGGAGATAGGTAGAGGAGGATTTATATGATCCACTCTATGTGGATCCAAGGGTGGATGATGTCAAAGTGCCTTTTGGGTACCAAATATGGTATAGGGGCGTTATACCCCTAAGGATATCTCCACCAGTGCTAGTGTAAAGGTACCAGATTATGGGATGATGGGTGTAGCTAGCACTTTGAGAGGTAACTAGATGCACCACAAAGTGATGATAGTAGGTCCAAGAGACACCAAAATAGACATGGACATAGGACTAAGTAGATATAGTGGTAGCAACCATGACTACCATTGGGAACAGGGAGGCAAAGTAGTAGGAGGTTCCCCTATGGTGGTTGGGGCTGGGCCAAGTAGCGACCAAAGAGGCATCTACATCAGTGATAGCTGGGCCAAGCAAGACCATGGATTAAAAGGATCTAGTGAGAGAGATAAAGATACTGCATACCTTTTTAGCAATCATGTAGAGGAATATGGACGTACTCTGAGAGGATAGGTGCAAGAGGATCAAAGGATTGCAGAGTACCTTGAGTACAACACCCATGAAGTGGGATACAGTATGGGTTGAGGTAAACAACCTCAAGGTGAGGTGATCCAATTGGAATAGGAGTGGAAACAAGCTTTGGTAGAGGGTATATCTACAATTATGAGTAGTCATCTAGGAAAAGTGATTTGCCTTCTACAGGAGTAGCTATATAGGGTAGAGGAGAGGTGGGAGGTGTCAGTACAAAGGGAGACCTTCTACCAAACTCTATATTTGAGGTAGTGCCAGTGGATCAAAGGGTGTCTCCACCAACCTTCCTTTAGACATATATTTGATCATAGTCTAGTCATAGATGGTTTCACATTCCATGAACATACCTCCATTGGGACATCCTTTAGTGGATGAGGCATAGGAGATAAGCTCCTTGAGCAGTATTAAAATTAATATGACATACCGATTGTGAATTTGGAATGCATCCCTAGGGAGGGTCGAGTGTGCCAAGATCAGAATGTGGCACACCAACTGAATAAACCTATGTACCCTTTCTATCTTGAGTAATACCATGTTGCTTTAATTAAAATGTGTGCATTTATGTGATTGTTATTTTTATGTGTTTTTATGTTTGACTATGCATGAATAAAATTGAACTTATGGAATGCATGAATGGACTAAGCTAATGCAATGCAATATGAGGCTAACTAAATGAATTAAAATGCATGGATGGATGAAGGAATGAAAGAAATGGATGATGGAAGAAAGAGGGGAAGAAAAGAAGGAGAAAAACACATCTCTAGACAAAATCATGCCTCGTAAAGATAAACCATGGTTTTGACATAGAGTGAAGTCGCACCTCGTAGAGACAAGGCATGATTTTGGAAAAGATAAAAAAAGGAAGAAAAGAAGGAAAAGACAAAATGTAGAAAAGAAGGAAAAGAAAAAAGGAAGAATGAAGAAGAAATAGAAGATGGAAAAGGTCAAAAAAGCAAAAAGGTGCTTGGAAGATGATGTTTGAATCAACGTAGACCGTGAAATATCAGTGTGATCAAATGAACATAGACCAAGAAAAAATAAAAAGAATGGAGTGGGACCCTAAAAGGATATTTGCTTTCAAATGATCAAGATAGAGGCTACCCCTCATGTGTGGCCATGAAGGTATCCTATAAGGGTTCTATGCTCATAAAATGGTCAAGTGTGGAGCGATACCCGCTATGGGTGTAGTGCTCACTGATGTTTGGAGATGAAGAGGTACTCACTAGGATGTATGCTCACAAATGGTCGAGATGGGGGCTACCCCTCATGTGTGGCCATGAAGCGTATCCTGTATGGGGTGAAATATGAGATTGATTTACCAAGATGAGTACTACCTAATAAGGGGATGGCATGTTGAAAAGATGAATAAGAAGAGAGAAGCATGAGGTAAGTGTGTGTGTTTAAAGGAAGACATAAGAAATTAAGAAGCAAGAAGTAACATATAGTGTGTGTGTGTGTGTGTGTGTGTGTGTGTGTGTGTGCATCCCTAGTAAGATTTCAAGAGCTAAGAAATGTGCATAATATAGTCAGTGACTGTATGAATACCATAAAAAATATCCATGTGGTATCTACCATATCTTATGAGGACCACTTAACAATAAAAATACTAATAGGTGTAAACATAGAAGAAGGAACGTATATCCTTTGTCTTGGGAAGGAGAAGAAATGATTAAAAATTTTGACATACAAAAGATGAAGAATTATATCTCTTGAATTGGAGAGAAATTTGATGATCATTTTATACTTTCAAAGTCAAGGAATATAAGAGAAGAAAAGAGAAGAAGAAGAGATGGATGAAATGCAAAGATGAAAATACACAAAGATGGGCCCTAGGTTGGGGATTCACTAGGCATCAGAGCCCTAGTATGAATGCAATGCATGTGAGCTATGACCTAACTAGGTTTAATTACTTTACATCCTTACGTAGTCCTCATAAATCTATATGATCAAGCAGTTATGCAAATATGGTCAAGCAACAATGCAATTATATAATAAGAAAAATACAAAGTGAAATAGAATTTTAGAAAAACCATGTAAAATATGATAGGTAATCATGTAGTATGAACAAACAAAGCAAATGCAATATGAAAACCAAGCTAAATGTAAAATGAAAAATGTAGAATTATACATAGTATCTCTTTATATGCATTATGTTCATTGGTTCTTTAAGTTCTTTACCATCTAAAGAAGCTAAATGATAGGCTCCTAAGACAAACTTAGCTATTATGATAAAGGGGCCTAACCAATTGGGTTGGAACTTACCTTTAAGATATGAATGAGCATTGATGTTATTTTGATTTTCCTTGAGGACAAGGTCCCCAACCTCAAAAGAATGATTGCAAAATCTCTTGGAATAAGATCGCTTGAGCCTATTCTGATAGGCTTGAATATGCTCTAAGGTATGAATGTGCTTCTTATCCAACAACTCCAATTGGTGCATATGATCAATGCAATACTCATCACCAACCAAGGCATCTTGCAACAAGATGCCCAATGAAGGGATCTCTAACTCAAACGAAAAAGTACCTTAGTCCCATAGAACAATACATGCAAAGAAGCATCTATAGGAGTTCACACATTAGTATGATAGGCTCACAAGGAAAGATAAATCTAGATATGGCAGTCATGATCGGTATTACTAACCAACTTCTTGAGGACCTTTATCAAAGACTTATTGGATGCTCTTTAGCTTGATTGTTACCCTAAAGGTAATACAGAGCTGACAAAATTTGATGAATCTTGTACTTAGAACAAATTTTATTGACATACTTGTTCTTGAAAGAAGTTCCATTGTTAGAAAAAATCACGAAAAGAATCTTGAACCTACAAAGGATCTAATTGAAGATGAATTTGGAACCCTGAGCTCTAGTCACTGATGAGTGTTGTTAATGTTCATTATTTAATTTTAATTTGTTAAATACAGGGTGGTGTCCAAGGCTATATACGATAGAGGAGGTTGGTAGTTCTACAGTTCCAAAATTAGGGCACTTGATTATATTTTTAGGAACATAGATGGTTCGTGCAGGTATCAACTATTACTAAATTGCAGAATTGAAACCTACTTAGTTTGCAGAATTGAAACTAATCTAAATTGAAGAATTGAACTATGTTAAAGGAAAATAAAAACTACATTACTTTTGCTAAATTGAAGTGCTATGAAATGTAAATGCTGAATTGAAATCCACTAAATTAACAAATGCTGGAAATTACACTACTGAAACAAAATTTGCTAAAGCAAGAAATTGTTGTTGAAACTGTAAATAAAATGTTGTAAATAAAATTATAGAAATAAAATGAGAAATACAGAAGGAAATAAGGTCAGCTAGATGAAAACCATACTCACACATTCACACTTGAAAATAGAGCAAAAATAGATTACAACATTCTAGCAAGAAACTGACAACGTTTTGATAGAAAATGAACAAAAATAGAAAACCTATAAAAACCATAACTCCTAACACCAACCCCGAGAGTGGGACCTTGCTCCTAGGTCTAGCATAAGGTCTAACACACCAAAATATAATCTCTAACTATCCACTCAAGACATCAAAATGACATGGAAAATACTACACTTTTATTAGAAAATTCCTACTATTAAAAAAGTTGTTGAAAATGCTATCTATGATCTAATTTTCTAATAATTTTTTCCAAATTTTTTAAATTAGGTGGGGTGATTTATTTACAAAATAATTTCCATTTCCCAAGCCTACATTCAACAAATGCAAATTAATTTATCCTACTATTGGCTCCTAATTTGCTACCTAGCTACAACTTAGTCCAAAATTAGGATAAAATCCAATTTACAGTTAGGTGTGCAACTATATTTACCTCCAATTCAATGGGAAATAGGCCAAGAATAGATTAATATCATTGGTCATAGATATCCATGCACCAAGTTTCTCATTCTCCTAGATATTTGGTCAAAAACCTATTTTTCTGCTATTTCTACAACGTTTCTATAGCAACTTCGGAATATCAAGCTACACACCTATAAGATGTTGTTAGATTCAATTTGGTTACATGGGATCACTTCCAACTTCTTTATGGGTCCCTAATATTTTATTTAACTTTCCCAAAATGGTTTTAACTTCACTTTTGATATTTATCCTTATTTTCCTATTAGTCTATAGGTGGCTACCTAGATGTTCCAGAGTTGCTCTTGAATATCCTGTATTCAGTTGTATTATACCCTATTTTAGCTGCAACATGGATTTATGGATGCTACATAATCCTATGAACTTATTTGAGGTGGGAAAAACTTAAAAAATGCTCAACGAATTAAATTTTATAAAGCCTTTATTTACTAATTATTTCTATTATGCATTTTTATTGCTAAAATCATGCAAAAAGATGACAAAAAGTGCAAAAAATAGTCAAAATAGTAGCATAATACTTCTTAATATTTATTCATGCTAACATCAACATAATAATGCACTTTAATCACATATTTGGAAAATAACTATATTATTGATCAAAATATGGCAATTTTTCATGTGCAAAATGATGAAATAATTATGTATTTTGTGTCTCATCATTCCCCCCACTTAACCTGATGCATGTCCTCATGCATTTTGTTGTGCTACCAAATAATTTAGATACAACTCCATGTGCTAGTTTCTCCAAAAATTATGGTCTCCTGAATGGTATCCCCTATTTTTATTTAATTTTTCTAGCCAATTCTAAAATTGCTATTTAAGTTCAAGGTTAGAGTCAACGTAAAAAGACAGATGTAATGATGGTGGGTGGCCTAATCGTAGACCTATCCACTGATGTTTCATTTTCAATATGAAATCTATCAATTCCACTACCCTTATATGTGACCATATAAGATTTATTGGTGAAATAGGCTCTATTTTTCTTAGAGAAATGGGTAGCTCATCCCACCTACTCTAACATGCTACCAATGAGCTATCAAAATAGTTTTTGTAAAACTACTGGAAATAAGCCATACTCTTCCTGAGACACTCAAGATAGGTAGCTTTTATGGTTGGTCTGCCCATAAGAGAGAAGTGTTGGCTAATGAAAGCTACTAGGTTAGACTGGACATGCCTAAGCAAGGAACCAGGTCCTAACTCCACAATATTATTCTACCTTATTTCCTGATCCCAACACACTTGATTTTACAATGTGGAAGTGAAAGCTCTAAGTTGTATATTACTAGTGTATATATGAGGTATAAATTATACATCTTCTATCACTATAAGCTTATGCAAGTAAAACTCACATAGAATATTACACTACTCTTTAAGACTCTACAGGTATGCATCAATGAATTCCTAATCAAAAGACAAGTCATAAGGTAGACCAGAACATATCATCATCACCTACCATCTAAAAAATATCTCTTTGAAAAATAAGCTATACAATCTGGCAGATCTTCTGCACTGCACTAACTATTCTACAATCAGGCACAAATATCTCACTGTGGCCTACAACTCTATAATTTCTATAATTTATCTTCTATTTTGTTCCTTCAATGCCTGCATTGCTACAAAGCGGGTTTCCAACACTTGGTAATGAGCTATCCAACATGCTATGGCTTCATTATGTGCTACCAATTTTACCATATTTGGCTAAGGCATTATAGCAGGTGGGGCATTTAGGATTGGAGGGATGTCAACCTGCACTCCTACTTTTGCATTTTGAACTCTACTAACAGATTTTACAAGAACCTATTGTATCTCATATTTAGTTGGTATTTCAATTTGCATAGGTTCAATATGCATGTTAACAATTATCTCTATTAAAATATTCTACTCTAGAAATTTGATTTGACCATTCCGTTGTTCCGAAGCTTCTGTTTGCACTTATTCTAGTTGTTTTGAATCTGACTTGGAAGTTCCAAAAAATATTTAGAATATTTCAAAGTTGCTTCTAAATGTTCCAAAGCTACTTCAAAATGTTTCAAAGCCACTTCTATATGTTTTGAAGCTGCTTTTTGCAAGCTGCTCCTGTAAAACCTATTGTTACTCAGGATTTGTAACATTTTTTCCTTGGTGGAAGCTTTCTTCAATATCCATTGGCTCTTTTCCAACCCTCTGTATAAATGAAACACCTTCTGCCTATTGTTGTTTTTATTGAAGTAACAACCATGGTAGAAGCAAAAAAAGAAGGCTCATACTATGAGATGATTCTTCAAATAAAAATGTACTATAGTATACTCCAACATTGTTTGATAAAGCTAAGGGAATAATATCAGAGTAGGAGCCTCCTTTTTTTGCTTCTACTTGTTGCTATTCTATTGAAGCAACAACCATGGTAGAATAAAAAAAAGGAGGCTACTACTCTGAGATGATTCTCTCAACTTTATCAGACAATACTGGAGTGTCCTCTAGTGTATTTTCATTCAAAACCTGCCTTGCTAAGCCAAGAAAAATTTTAGTTGCTTCTTCCCCTGAAATAGAGTCTACAAGTAGATATTTTGGCTATTTCATTTCCTCCTTTAAGTCAATCAACTCATACAAAAACTTACAAATGTATTCATATTTTTATTTGATGGTTGTATTTACCTTTTCAATCTAAATCTACTAGGTTTTGATTATCACCCTAGCAGCTTTCATGGGGTCTTATGGTTCATATTCCATATGTTCTTCAGATTCTAAAAAATATGAGAGAAGATCCATAATTGGTGAAGAATTTTGTTCCATAGGTTCTTCAACCTCAATAGGTGTCTCCTCAATAGAATCATCTTTATCCTCCTATAAAATTAATCTTATCCTTGTTGGTCTAGGTGGTGCAGGAGGTGCTATTTCCTGAGCTGGAGAAGCCTCTTGATATTTACTCCTTAGACTTCTTCTAAGACGAGGGAGTGTAGGTGAATTTTAATGTACCTCAACCTCTTTCTTCCTCTATTTAGTAGATTCCTCTACAACTTCCTTCATATATCTGGTGGACCTCCTAAGTAGCTGTGACCTTGTTTTTTGTGTACCACTAGTATGTTGTGTTTCCTTAGATTTTCCCTCTATAGAATTATTTGTACAATTGACATAATCCCATTCTATAGGTGATAGATTGACTGAATCAACCTATTATCTTATTGTATCAAGACTAGAAGGTACCTACTATGCCAAATTGTCTGCTTGAGCAGGAATTTTAGCATCACCTATTTCAATTATCACTCTCCTAGTCCTTGGTTTTTTTCAGGGCTATTTCTAGCTCTTATTTTCTTTTATGCCCTATTTTTAGCAGATGACTATGCATAGGATGATGATGAGGTTTTATTAGGCTTAAGAGTAGCCCTATCATCAATGTTTACCCTAGAGGTATCTGCCCTATTGGTAGTTACCCCATCTCCTTATTCTGGCTCATTCTCAATAGAAATTTGTTCATTCCAAGGTTCAAATAACCTACTAAAGGTTTGAGGATTTCCCCTCAAATGATGCTTACAAATTAATTTTATGAGGTCGTGGTGTCTAACAAACCCCTTCTCTTCTTGATACCTCCTAGCCATATTGTGTAATTCATGATGCAGATATAGGGGAATGTTTATTTTGACCTCTGCACGTTGTGTACCATGCCTAAAGTGGGTGAGGATTTTAATATGATGGCTAAACAACATAACAAATTGACCTTCACAAGTTAGATACCTAATGACCCAAACTACTACCTTATCTTATGGTATTTTCAAACTAACTTTCTTAACCCCTTTGCATATATTATTTTTAATTTGCATTGTAAGGTGAGAATATCCCTCTACTAAAAAAGCCCTGACTACCTCAGGGAGTGTTGCTTTAAAATTTCTAGTTAACTCTACTCCCTAAAGTGACAATTCCATTAATTTGACTTAATACAAGGGGGGTTACCTCAATTTGCATTCCATTTATTGAGGTTCTATTATTGTGAAGGGTTTTGGTGAACTCTGCAAACAATCCCTCTGAGTAGACTTCAAAATTTTGCAAAAATGATATCAACCTGTCTTGTTGGAACACCTCCACAACTTTTGGGTAGCGCTATAATTCTTCTGTGGTATCTAGTTTAGCTTTACATTTCTGCCCCATTGTTGTGTTTTTGTCTTCTATGCAACTTTACAGCAAGTCTACCATGCTCTACTTCAACTTTCCTGCAAGTTTACTGCACTCAATTCTATTGCAATTTCTCAAAATATTCTAATAATTTTTGGTAATTTTTCTTTGCATGCAATGCTGGTTTACTCAGATTTTGTTTCTTGTTTGCACTTATAATGCTTGTAAATTTTTTATGATTTGCAATATTCCCTGGTTTTATGATTACTGTGTCCCTTGTGCTCTTCATTATGGAGTGTGGTAATCATCTCCAAAATATGGTGCAGATTACCCTATGATTCACATGCATGAGATTTTATCATCCCAATGCATGGTAAGGACACATGTCACCTTTTAATTTGGTTTACCCAAGAAAATTTAAAATTTGTGGTATGAAGTGAGGGTGGCAATCTAGAAAATTTCCTTGATTGGGCTGATTAACACCCTCCCTCATGCACGAATTAAGAGTGGTTGAGTTTAAAATCAATGGTCGATTTGCACGATGGTTCTATTGCATTACATAATTTTGGCACCATCCTCCTTGATCTATGCTACCATATGCCTTGGGATATCACGATCACATGGTGTAATGACTCTCCCTTTATAGACTTCTCACTAGATAGATTCATGCTTGACTATGATGCTTGTAGAGGGAATGAATGATGGATGTTGTGCTTGATTCTGCAAAACCTTTGTTTAATGGAAATATAATGTATCATGATGTGATGGCTTATTTAATGAACAATGAAACAACTTAGATAAAATATTTCCATACAGTAGTATATCATGACTTGCATAGGAAAAATATATTAAACCTTGGGTGGAAGTTTGGTTGCTATTGATAATTTTTCCTTATTATGATTTCATTAGCAAGATTCAATAAGTATAAAAAGATCTTTATATATATATATCTGTATATATAAATATATGTATATATTTATATATATCTATATCTATCTATATATATATATTTAAAGATAAAGACTTGTTTGTCTTGTTTCTTAAAAAAAAAGTGAAATCGCTAATGATAGATATTTCAATATCAATGATGGTTTCTTATTAAGGTTGCTTGTTTTCAATGTACTGTGAAAAGAAAACTAAATAAATAAATAAATAAATATATATATGTGCACCCTCTCGAGGTGCTTGTTTTATTAAAAAAGAATTTAGTGATTTTTTTCATGGAGCAATTAAGATATTATCTAAGTTTGTTGAGTTGTTTGAAAAAATAAACCAGTAGAATAAAAATGTTTAGATTCCCTTGTATTTAAAACTATAAGATGGTGGTTATCCTATTTTTGCGGATTGATGCTCACCCACGTACTCCGGGTTGAGAGGGGACATGTGAGTGTTGTATTTATGAACGCCTATTCTTCAACAGATGCTCTAAAAGTGGAGTGATGGAATGAGGGGATATTTTTGGAGGAAGATAGGGAGAGGAGAAAATGTAAAATAAAAAAGAGGTCAGAAGGATGAAACCGAAGAAGAGATGAAGTTGGGTGATAGGATTTATAGGTCTCAGACTACCATAGAGCTCATACCATGAAAAAATAGGTATTTATACTAAGGTCTTTTGTGTTATTAATAAGGTTGTGCTGCATCGTGAATTTAGAACTTAGTTTAATCGTAGAAGGGGAAGCTTTTGTGGCCGTAGGAAGTGATTGATGAATGAAAATCCAGGATAAGCCTGTTTGATTTTTGAATTGATGTTCATTGATATATTGAGTCACAATGAAATATCTCTAACGACGAGTGCTTTTTTGGTGTTATTATTAATTTTTTTGATGTTTGAAATTGCCTAGTTTCACAAACGAGAACCCAAAAATCATTTGGTGATCTATTTTCATATTATTTGAGCTTGTAATTGATGTGGATTGATAGTTTACTGGCTGGCTAGGATGTTAGAAGGCATGTTTATCCTAAGAAGAACAATTTAAACCTCATAGAAACCTTTAGACTAGTTTTAAGTTGTATAAAGGAAGAGATTAGACATCGACATGTGAGATGTTAAACTGTAATCTATGATTGGAGCCGATGACTATGGTGTTGTGTGATAATATAGACTTAGGTAATTGGTGTGTGATTGAAACTTGCATTACAAATGATAGTGTGAGTTTAATGTTAGCTCTTATTACTGTAGGCCCAAAATGGCCACATACTAAAGAGAATTTTGAAAAATTTGCCTAATTCATGAAGTTTTCAATTCACACGCCTTGTAGTGAATTTTGAAGTGGATCCACAACAAAGGCCATGAGTCTGCCCAACACTTGGTAAATTGTTTGTACTTGGAGCAATTCCACAAAGTTTATTTTGTTCTTGGCTCCGGACTAGCGATGCATCCCAAATTCGCAAAACTTTTTGAAGGATGACGTCAGCGTAAAATAAGTGCGGATTGGAGACCGCTTTATATTTTGAATATTTTATGAGCGGCTAAGTGTTGAAAAACCCGATTTTAGAAAGCACAATGAACATTTTTGTTTGAAATGATGACAGAAGATGGAAAGCTAAGCATTGAAGATGTGGATTTGTGATGAAGCATATTTTTGACTAACTCTCTTCCAGAATGATGACAAACAATGATGTACTCTGAAGTTAGTGCAGATTGGAGGAAGAGTCATTTTGCATTGCAATAGACCTATAATGGTGCTCACTGAAAAATGTACTTGCTTCGGTCTGGAATGGAATCTGTAGAAGTTTCAAAGGAGATATGATGTCATCAAATTTTTTGTACAGATTGGCGAATGTTTCATCGTCGAAGAAGGAAAACGAAGGATAAAGAGCAGATTTCATCCCACTTCACTTTTAGAGTATTTTAATGTCAGATTGGTATTCCACAGTTTGTGAGGCATAAAAGATGATGTCATTAGTTTTTTAAAGTAGAATGGCACTATGTTCTCCCCCTACCATTTTAACATGCTTATATCAGATTAAATCATAGCCATACGATGGAGAGATCAACGATGGAGATTTTGCTAAGAAATATGAAGAGTATAAGAGGAATCTCTCATTGGAACTATGATAGTTAGTTGGAGGAGGAAGCCAAAGCATAGTGGGTTTCAAGAATATATAACCAAAGACAATTATAAATTGATAATGGTAGAGGGCTTTCAAGAAGAATCAATGATGCATACACATCTCCAAAGGCCAAAACTCCAGTTAACACCAAACGACCAACAAGTTGTAGATGGTTTGAGTTGCCATGGTGGTCCATTTGCAGTGGATTTCCCAGAGGATGAACCAATGAGAGAATTCTGAAAAGAACTCTCTGTTGAGCTATAAAATTTAAATCTTTGTAATGTTCCTTGTAATTTTAATTTTGCAAAACTATAAATAGAGGTCGAACCATCATTTCTAAGGGTTGGCTCTAGTGTGTTTGCTTGTGCTACTATAAATATTCCCAAGGGCTAATGAAAGGAGTATTATATTGATCTTCACCTCAAATTTTGTGTCTTCATATTTCTATATCAGAGGTTTAAATTCTTTAGTTGCATTTCTATGAATACTTGAATGGTTAGTTTATGCCAAATTAATGGATTACTAGCTGTTAGGGTAATTGAAATATACTTCTGAGTTTTAATATTTATTGTTAGGGAGTGCATTTATATAAAATCTAGATATTGGTGAATTCCATTATTTGGATTATCACTGTTTAGATTTTGAAATTTTTGTTTGCAATATTTCTCTGCTGTTCTTTACTGAATGAAAGTATATTTAATTTGGGATAATGTTGATTTGAGTAATGTGTCTTTAGATTGGTTTTTTGGAGATTTTGCTATAGTGCAATGTTGTTAGCCTACCCGTCCACTATTGTTCACATCTCTCTAGCCCTAACCTTTTCTTACCCTAATATCAAAACCCTAAGTGAACATAATTGTGTCAACATCCTGTTTAAGTTGACAAGGAACCAACCTACTCTGGAGGTTGGATCAAAAACTTTGTTTTGGTCCATCCAATTTTGAGTGTTGAGTTGTAGCTATCGGGTGCAAGCCTAGATAAAAAGTAGGAAGATAGAAAACCGTAGTGTTGAGTAAAACTTAATGCAATTTAGTGCCCAACAATTTTTGGCATGCCCGATGGGACCAGTTCACAAGGAACACGAAACCCATCATATGAGTTATTTTTTATCTCTACCTGAAGGAATCAAGATTTGGTGAATTTTCTTGACCTTATAAGTAGAGAATAACAAGTTCACCTAGTGACTCCCTGGTCCTTAAACCCAAAAAAATAATTACACCTGTAGACCAGTGTCCTTTCATGTATATCAGGTCTTTCAAAAGGAATAACCCAGAATTCTATTTTTATTGTGAATTACCTTATAGAGGGTCTATAGTTATCAAAAGTTTGAATCAAGACTTCCTCTTAGAAGAGGAGCTTCCTGAAGAAAACACTTCAATTAACCCAATAGTCCCTCCAACAGGATCTGCACCTAGAAATATGGCACAAAATGTGGTTCCTAATTAACCATTATAAAATTAACCTAGCTGGAGTATAGCTAGTCCCCTGAGATTAGCCCAAATGAATATCATTCCCTAGGCTGCAATGTCCTCTTCCTAATCAGTTAGTGATCATTCAGAGAGCTAGCCTACTCACGGGTTCCCTTAGGCTAGGATAGATGTGTGGGGGCCCATTGGGGGTTGTTTGGTCTTCATCGGGATGTTGTGTGTTTTTAGTTGCCAATTTTTGGAGGTGTTTTGAGCATGGGAGAGTGGACTTACTATTTTTAGTAAGTCAATTTTTAGGGTTTTTGGCGATACAAAGGGTATGAGGAGATTTGTCTTCCAAATGGGTGTCCAAATCTATGATCAGTTGGTGGAATTGGTGGATGAGGTCTAAAATTTTAATGTGTAATGGTTAATTATATAAAGTTAAATTAATTATTTAATTTTTATATAGTTAATTTTATGTTATGTTGAAAAGGGGATATAAGGTGTTATTGTCACTTAGGAGAAAAAAGCAAATATTAAAAAAATAAGTGGACGCCACCCTCATGGTGAGAAAAGAAAATATTTTAATTGTTTTAAAATCTCTATGCAAACCCTAAATGGGTGGACCCTATTGAGAAGGCAAATAAAAGAACATTTTCTCCTCTCATTTGCTCATGTTGGGATTTGATATTGCTTGGTATTGTGGAGAGAAGACTTGCAGCTGGATTGCAGGGTTTCTACAACTTGTTGGGGATGAAAACCTCCATCAAGAACATCAGCTTCGGGAGTGGAAGACCTCCTCAGGTTGATATTTGGCACTCCTACTTCAGGGAGTGTATTGAGCTTCAATTGTTGATAATTTTCAGTGTTATTTTGGAAGGGTTTCAGAATATTTTGGGTGTTCTTCATTTGTGCTTGCCATTCGCAACAGGGCCGTACCATTTGGCCTTCATTTAGTGCATTTTTTTGGAATTTTTTTATAGGGTTTCAAAGCAAACTTGGACGCGATGTTTTTTCCGCCCAGCCATTGCATTTGGATTGGTTTGGGGGGTTTGGCCAGGCGTTTGAGACACCTTTGTTGGTTTTCGGCCCCCCCCCTCCCCCCCCCCCCCCCCACGGGGGGGAGGATGGAAAGGAATCGCCATATTATTGAATAAATCAAGTTTCTGCTCTCATCCTTGGCATTTAGGGTTTTGAAACTGCGTTTTCCAGAATTTTTATCTTTCGGGTACTTTCATATTTTGCTATTTCCTTAAATGGGTTTGTAGATGTATGTTATTATTATCTATTTCTAGAATCTCATATCATTTGGATGAGTAGATTAGTAAGTTATTGCATTTTCAATATTGTTGTCCTGCATTGCTGAAAACACAAAAAAAACTAAAAAAAATATAAAACCCAAAAAAAAAAAAATTGCAAGGTAGGAATATCAAAACCAGGGTGGGACATTACAATGGTATCAGAGCTCAGCTCTTCCTGCCATCCTGAGGGTTTGAATGCAGCCGGGTAGTCATCAGTATTATTTAAGGAGAAACATATCAAACCCTAATATTGAGGACCCACTTGATTTGTTTGAAGGAGTAGAGAGGGTAGAAGTACCAATGGGTGACCGGGATAACAAAGAACAAAGAGAACCAAGAGAACCCACCAATAGGGAGATGCTTGCAGAGTTGAGCAGAGGACATCGTGATTTGCAGCAGAGCATGGCACAATTGATAGAATTAATGACTCAGCAGGTCATGAATAACAATGTCAATAACAGCAATAACAATGGTGGGCACAATGGGAATCACAGAAATAATGGGAATGGTGTTGGAGAAAATACTTTATCCCATGAGGTTGCAGGACTTACACGAATAAACAAGAAACAGCTGAGGAGAGAACAACGTTGTTTCACATGCAAGAGGCTTGGACTTGGTCACAAGGGAAACAAAAAAAAAAAAAAAAACCAAACAAAGAAGAAAAAAAAAAAGAAAAAAAAAAAAAAAAAAAAAAAAAAAAAAATGAAGTTTATGTAGAACCCAAATTTGATGAAGAAATGGATATGAATGAGGATGATTCTTCACTGAAAATAGAAATGGAAAGAATCAACAGATTGTTGGATGGTGATTTCTCCAAGGAGTTGGAGACTATTGCAGATTTAGAAGAAGTTGCTACTGAGGATTTTTCTCTTGGGCATGGTGCTGACCTAGTTGATGAGTCGATCGAAAATCAGATTGTAATCATGCCTTCTATTCAGGAAACTTGCATGGAAGAACAGAAAGTCAAAATTGATGAAGATGAAGTAAATTCATCATGTGCTTCAACAAATGGAGAAGTATGCAATGGTCTTCACGAAGATGGTGAGCATGCTGATTATGATGTTGTCAAATCAGCAGTTAATGATGACACTCATGTAGTTGTTGATTCTGAGATTGAGCACAGTTCTGTCCTAACTTCAGAGCATGAAGTTGGTGAGTGCAGTATTGTGAGGGGGGCTGATTTTGATCTTTGTGCATGGGATAGCAAATCTGAAAATTTGTTGTATAATGTTGATTCCAATTCAATGCAAAGTTGGAGAAACCAGTTGCAGGTCACAGAGGAGCAAATTGTACAAACATTAACTCACCTGGATAGCACACACGAGTTTGTTGAGTGCCTCTTTCAGGCAGCCCAGCTTGGTGAGAGACAGAAAAAGTTGACAGTTGGAGCTACTGTTACAGAGTTGCAGGCTATCAAGCAGGCATTAGAGGTGATAAAAACAGATTACTTGAGGTTGCTATCCGACAGGGATCATACCTTTCAAATTGCAGAGAAGACTTCCCGAGAGCTCACCAGGAAAGAGAAGGTGATTGATGAACTTTACCTTGAGTTGAGTTTAGCTCATTACTCTCTTTACAAATCAAAAAATCAGATATCTGGGGCAGCCACTTCCCAAGATTCAGAGACTAATTCAGAGACCATGGTGGTCAGGCAGTTGATTGAGGGGATCAATGAGATTGGGAATGAGGAAGGATTGCTCAATAATGATGATGATTCCTCAATCACTCAGGTGGAGCAGTATGAGTATGATCGGGGTGATGATGTGCCTTCTGTTGCGGATGCTCATTCATCATTTGGTGTTGTGGATGATGATACATCTTCTGACTTTGGTCCTGATGATGATGAGAATCATAATTCAGAGGATTGTTTGGAGCTTCACAGGGGTCCAGTTGGTGAAGTTATTATGAATTGCATTGTGAGGTATGTTGATAGTTTTTCTTTCAGCCCTCATGTTAATGATTTGATCATGACATATATGAGTGGGAGGAAAGGTTGTTATAACAGGTTGTATACTTCACTTGGATATGAGATTTATGATGGATTCAATACTGAGTTGTTGGTGAGGATAGATCAGTTGTGGCACATGGACTTTATAGTTATGATCAGAGTGGTGCAACGTCAACATGGTGGTGCTGACCTGATACTGGTTTGGGACCCCGGGATTCTACTTGGTTTCAGTGATGGATCAATTTTCAGTTTGGTGACAGAGACTGGCAGAGTTGTCGGATTTAGCAGATACCGATGGATGACAGGGGTTATCATCGTTGTCAGT
Source organism: Wollemia nobilis (assembly GCA_028583015.1). Classification (NCBI taxonomy): domain Eukaryota; kingdom Viridiplantae; phylum Streptophyta; class Pinopsida; order Araucariales; family Araucariaceae; genus Wollemia; species Wollemia nobilis. The sequence continues at coordinate 943,252 of JAQPPZ010003013.1, forward strand.
TTTTGTGGTGACAGTTGGTGGCAGTATCTCCATCATGGGATGTTCTTCAGATTCATTTGGAATCCAGGCATACAGATCGAATTGCTTGAGGACAAGCAATCTTTGGGAAGGGCGGACTGTAATGTCCCCTTCCTAATCAGTCAGTGATCGTTCAAAGGGCTAGCCTACTCACGGGTTCCCGTAGGCTAGGATAGATGTGTGGGGGCCCATTGGGGGTTGTTTGGTCTTCATCGGGATGTTGTGTGTTTTTAGTTGCCAAATTTTGGAGGTGTTTTGAGCATGGGAGAGTGGACTTACTATTTTTAGTAAGTCGGGTTTTAGGGTTTTTGGTGATACAAAGGGTATGAGGAGATTCCTCTTCCAAATGGGTGTCCAAATCTATGATTAGTTGGTGGAATTGGTGGATGAGGTCTAAAATTTTAATGTGTAACGGTTAATTATATAAAGTTAAATTAATTATTTAATTTTTATATAGTTAACTTTATGTTATGTTGAAAAGGGGATATAAGGTGTTATTGTCACTTAGGAGAAAAAAGCAAATATAAAAAAGTGACTTAATAAGTGGACGCCACCCTCATGGTGAGAAAAGAAAATATTTTAATTGTTGTTTTAAAATCTCTATGCAAACCCTAAATGGGTGGACCCTATTGAGAAGGCAAATAAAAGAACATTTTCTCCTCTCATTTGCTCATGCTGGGATTTGATATTGCTTGGTATTGTGGAGAGAAGACTTGCAGCTGGATTGCAGGGTTTCTACAGCTTGTTGGGGATGAAAACCTCCATCAGGAACATCAGCTTCGAGAGTGGAAGACCTCCTCAGGTTGATATTTGGCACTCCTACTTTAGGGAGTGTATTGAGCTTCAATTGTTGATAATTTTCAGTGTTATTTTGGAAGGGTTTCAATATATTTTGGGTGTTCTTCATTTGTGCTTGCCATTCCAGCAGGGCCGTACCATTTGGCCTTCATTCAGTGCATTTTTTTGGAGTTTTTTGATAGGGTTTCAAAGCAAACTTGGACTGAGTTTTTGAAGATATTATTAATAAATCTAGTTTATGTGTTTCGCGTTTTGGGCCCCCCGCGTTCGCCCCCCCCCCCCCACAACAAAAAGGAAAAAAGAACGAAACCATCCCCCACATTGGACTAAGTTCTGAGACTACGTTTTCTAGAATTTTATATCTTCCGGGTACTTTCATATTTTGCTATTTTCTTAAATGGGTTTGTAGATGTATGTTATTATTATCTATTTCTAGAATCTCATAGCATTTGGATGAGTAGATTAGTAGTTATTACATTTTCAATATTGTTGTCCTGCATTGCTGAAACACCAAAAAAACAAAAAAAAATATAAAACCCAAAAAATTACAAATTCAAAAAACACAGAACAGGTTGGGACATTACACAAGATGTATCCAAGGCTATCCCCACTTATGATGGATCTGGGAAGACAACCTATGAGCACTGTCAGGATATTTTAAATCTGACATTAATTCAAAACATAAAATAGGAGGATATTATTGTGAGAATTTTGGCCCTATCCTTCAGAGGAAAGATATTACATTGGTTTAGAACCTTGGAAGATAACACTATCACTTCATGGCAAGCCTTAGCCAAGCATTTTGTGGAAAAATTTAATGAATTTGTTGACCCTTTCTCCCTACTTAACCAGTTTACATCTATGCAAAAAACTCAACAAGAAACTAGTCTCAGATTTTAATTTAAGATTTAGCAGAACATGGAAGAGGATACCTCCCATAGCTAGACCAACTACATGTTTGGCATATATGTATTATATCTAAGCTCTTGGATCAGATCTAGGGTTGCAAACACAACAATCTGGAGTAGAGACCTTCCCCCAAGTTTATAATGCAATAGTTCATGCTGAGAACATCCTAATTAATGTGGGAAGACTCCCCCCAAAACTGTGCTACCTTATAACACAAAAACCACTAGTAGCCAAAGTCAAACTACAAACCCTTCTTACATGGATCCCCTTTCTTTATCATCTCCATATCCACAAATGAATGCAATCCCTCAACCAAATCCAACATCCTCTGCAACTCATTTTCCTCCCCTTCCTTCTCAACCATCTCAAGAGTTTTTTGCTATTCTTGATATACAAAATACTCTAAAAAATCTGAGTAATAGAATGAATTCAATGGAAAAGAGAGACCAAGAAAGGTTACAATAGAGGAGGTTTCCATATGTGAACAAAGATCAGAGACCTGGTCCTAGTAACAATACTGGGGTCAGAGTGAATGCAACATATGAGGAGCCAAAATGTTCTTCAGATACTACTCTTGCTAATGTTTGGTGTTTAGTATACAATGATCCCCATGACTCACAGTATTGTGTTATGTACCAACACCATGTCCAACAAGCTATGGATCAAGCTAAAAGAAATAAAAAGGGGAGAGTAAACATGTTATGGTAGTCTGATCAAATCATGGTGGGAAAAGAGCTAGATGAAGAAAGCCCAATTGTTGTTATGACAAGGTCTGGGAAGAAATATTTGCAAGTAGATCCCCAAAAAATGGGCCAATTCCAAGTCCCTTCTCAAAAAATAACTGATCCCCTTCCTCAAAGCAGTGATACTTTCCCCATACCTCAAGCTAAAGGTAAAGAGAAGACATACAATATTCCTAGGAGGCTGGATAAGGAAACTGAAAGAGACCAAATAAAATCTAAGGATGAGGCTCAAGAAAGGCTCAGATTCCCCTCTATTACCAAAAGGTAGAGAGTAGAAGCCACTCAACAGTATAAAAGGAGATATGGTGAGCCAGAAGGAAGGCCTGAAAGACCTTCCCTAACTAAATCTGAGTATAATATTATTGAAGAGATGAAAAATATTCCATCAAAATCTAGCCTGTATGACACTTTGTTTATTCTTGGTCAGATCGATCTGCTTAAGGCTTCCCTCAACAAGTATCCACAAAATAGGTAGGCCACTACAATCCTTAGTATACCATCAGAAAAGAAAGAAATGTCACCTACTATTTTAAAGAATAAGCCCCCTCCTTTCTATATATCCCTGAGGATGGAAGGTTGGGTAGTCCAAAATTGTATGATTGATTCAGGAGCATCAACTACAATCATGCCTAAAGTAGTCTATGAAGAAATGGGTATGGAGTATACCCGATCTTGTCCTAGAGTATTGCAATTAGATGGGACACCTGTTAAGACAATTGGAGTCATAAAATATGTGTTAATGAGGCTGCACAGAGCCCCTGAGGTAACAATAGTACAAGAAATAGTTGTGGTTGACCTAGAACCCTACTTTGGATTATGCCTTTCAAGGGAGTTTACTGCAAAACTAGGTGGATGTATGTACATGGATTATTCTAGTATGGTAATTCCTTTCAAAGGAAAGAGAATAAGAATAACACCTAAAAAATGGTAGCCTATCATATTGAAAATATTGAAGAAGACATGTGTAATCTCAATCCCCTTGAAGAATTTGAGCTGGTGGAAAACATCAAAGAATTGGATATTGAGGATGAGTTGCCTTTTAGAGAAGATTACAGTCAGTTTGGAACTGGTATGGGAACATATAGTATCTCAACTGAATTAGAGAAGAAAATCCCTACTATATCCAATCAGTCCTTGAGAGAAAAGGAAACATGGATCATGCACTTTGATGGGGCTAAATGCAGAAATGGTGCAGGAGCCGGTGTGGTCTTACAGTCCCAATCAGAGGGGACAAAGAATTTTGCCTACAGACTAACATGGTCATGTACAAATAATGCTATAGAATATGAAGCCCTGTGCCTTGGATTGATACAAGAAGAAAGCATGGGCATTAATATTTTAAACATATATGGTGATTCTGAGTTAATAGTCCATCAAGTAAGAAACAGGTGCAAAAGTAAGCACCATTACCTAAAAGCTTACAAAAATAGGGTATGGGATCTGATGGAATCCTTTGATACCCTAAATTTAAATTTTGTTCCCAGAGAAAAGAACACTCTAGAAGATTCCTTAGCAATGAAGGGAGCTAACTTCAACCCTACCATAGACTATAGGATCAAGAGAGCCAAGGGAATCAAAATGATTTTTAGACCTGTAGTACCAGACAAGCAAATTTTCTGGCAGGTTTTTGAAAGTGATGAGCAGATAATTGACTTTCTGGTAAGAGAAGCATGTCTCTCTACTATCCAAGAGGAAAATCTAGAAGAAATTGACCAACAAGATGTCATTCAACTAAGGAAAAATCACATTCCTAGAGGATTGGTCACCCTAGAGAGCTTATTTGACAATGAGGATAGGAAAAAGACCAGAACCATGAAAGTCAGTGAAAAAATCTATAAAGAAGTTGAAGTCGGTATTGAAAAGAAGCTCAATGTTGGAGTCAAATTTTCACTAGAGGAAGCAGAAGATATCAAAGCTTTATGCTTAAAATACCAAGATATTGTGGCTTGGTCATATGAAGACCTTAAGGTGTATGACAAAAAGGTTATCCAACATACTATTGAGCTAGAGCCTGATGCCAAGCCTTTTAGGTAGAAGCAAAGGCCCATAAATCCAAGGATTGAAGCCATCATGAGAGAGGAGCTATTAAAGTTATTAAAGGCTAAAATCATATATCCAATAAAACATTCAACCTGGGTAGCCAACTTGGTACCCGTGAGAAAAAAGAATGGTGATATACGCTTGTGTGTAGATTTCAAAAATCTTAACCAAGCATCCCTTAAGGATCACTATCCCCTCCCTCAGATTGATCAAATTCTATAGGTAGTGGTAGGGGCTGAGAGGTTCTCATTACTGGATGGTTACTCTGGATACAATCAGATTTGGGTGAAATATGAAGATCAGTATAAGACAACATTCACCACGAAATGGGGCACATTTGCCTACCAGAGAATACCTTTTGGGTTGTCCAATGCGGGAGCCACATTTTAGAGAGCCATGGATTATGCCTTTGGAGCACTGATCAACAAATTCATTCTGATTTACTTGGATGACATGACTATGTTTTCCCATGATAAGCAAGATCACCTATCGCACCTAGAGTAGGTTTTTCAAAAATGCAGAGAATTTGGTATTTCACTCAATCCTAAGAAGTCATTCTTTGTAGTTCACGAAGGAAAGTTGCTAGGTCATGTGGTCTCAAAAGAAGGTATGGCCATAGATCCAGAGAGAATTAGAGCCATTCTGGCTCTTCCATTACCTACAAACAAGAAGACTTTGTAGTATTTTCTGGGCCAGATCAATTTTGTCAAGAAATTCATTTCTGACTTTGCATAGAAAGTCAGGCCTATATCTGAGTTACTCAAGAAGAATGTTGAGTTCAAATGGACTGAAGTTAGGAAATAATCTTTTGAGATTATCAAGCAGTCCATTGCAATAGCCCTAGTGCTGATAAATCCTGATTTCAGTAGAGATTTTATCCTTTATGCCTATGGAGCTAAAGAAAGTTACGCCTCAGTGCTTACTCAAAAATATGATCAGGGTGAAGAGCATCCTGTATTATTTTGGATCCAGACACTCCATGACTACCAGGTCAAATATAACTTCATTGAAAGACAAGTGTTTGTTGTGATGAAGTCATTGAAGAAGTTCAGGTAGTACTTGGTACAGAGTAAGACCCTGGTATATGTGGTTCATCCAGATGTAAGAAGTTTTATCCTATAGGGTGAACTAGGAGATAAAAGAGTTGGTTGGATTACCAAAATCCAAGAGTATGATGTAGAAATACATCCCACCAAGTTGGTGAGAGGTAAGTCTCTATGCCAAGGTCTAATAGAGGCTGCAACATTAGCAGAAGTGACAGCTTGTCAGGCAACAGAAGAAGATCAGATGGAAGGAGTACAAACTAAAAACTCTGATTGGGTAGACCAGATGATCAAATATTTCCAAACTGGAGTATGCCCCCCAATATAAATACATCCCAAAGGAGGAGATACAGGCTTCATGCTTTGAAATATGTATTACTACTAGAAGGCCTGTACAAAAGAAATTTGGATGGAGTTCTTCTAAAGTGCTTGAAAGATGATCAACAAAAGAGGGTCATTGCAGAGTTCCATGGAGGACCAGCTGGTGGACATAGCTTAGGTAGGATTACAACTTTGAAAATCATAAGGGTAGGCTATTATTGGCCTACTATATTTATTGATGCTTTCAGGGTCACCAGGGCCTATGAAAAATGTCAGAGATATGTTGGAAGGACAAGGAATGCTTCATTTCCCCTCAAGCCCATACAAGTTGAAGAACCTTTTCAACAATGGGGACTGGACTTCATAGGGGTTATTAACCCTAATTCCTCAGTAGAGCATAAGTTTATCCTAATTGCCATAGATTATCTTACCAGATGGGTAGAGGCTATTCCTACCAAGAAATCAGATCAAGATGTTGTGATCAATTTCATGGAAAATTTGATTTCAAGATTTGGGGTTCCAGAAGCCTTGGTGAGTGACAATGGCCCAACTTTCATAGGAGCCAAGTATATTGAGTTTACCAGCAAGTATGGCATTACTCTTAAAAATACTTCAAATTATTATCCACAGGGTAATGGACTTGTAGAATCTACCAACAAAAACTTGTTAAGGATTTTGAGGAAATCACTTGAAGGAAATAAAAGAAGTTGGCATCTATTGTTGGACCAAGCTTTGTGGGCTGATAGGATTACTATAAATAAGTCCATTAAGACTTCCCCTTATGCACTAGTATATGGCAAAGAGGCAGTGTTACCCATCCATTTGGAGATTCCAGCACTTAAGCTTGTCAATACAGAGGAGGAATCAGAGGAAGATCCGGTAAAAACCAGGCTGACTCACTTACTACAATTGGAAGAGAATAGAGCTCAAGCATATAATAATTTTCAAAAGCATTCCTCAGATATCAAGGCATGGTTTGATAAGAAATCCAGATTCAAAAAATTCCAGGTTGGAGATGCAGTTCTCAGGTGGAATGTTGATAGAGCAAAATCGGGCAAGCATGAAAAGTTTGATTCTTTTTGGGATGGCCCATTCAAAATAGTAGAGGCCAAGGAGTCCAATGTGTTCCAGCTTGAAGATCCTGAAGGGAACATACAGCCGATTCCAGTAAATGGTTTTCATCTCAAGCTCTACTATGTGTAAAATATGAGCTCATTGTAACATATGTACATACATTGTATTATTATTTCCCTTTCTTTCTACACTTTGTATTTCCCTTTATTTCTACACTTTGTACAAGTTCAAATAAAAATTCTTGAAAAAATGGCTAAGTGTTGAAAAATATTCGGCAAGGTCCCATTCCGCACTCAAATACATGTATTTTCTAGCGGAACGGTGAGCGCTTCTGAATCCACATCAAAATGTACTAAGATCCTAGAAGAATGGTGCAAGCACCCTTTTCCCATGTAATGAAGAGTGCCAAGTATCAAAAGAAACAAAAGGGTTTCCAATCTGGGGATTTTCCAAGCTAAAGTGTAGCGGAGCGGAACCAAGGTGAAAAATCGTGCATGGAATTGGCTAAGTGTCAGCAGAATTAATGACTCCTCATATTCACCGATTTCAAAACCAAGGTGGAGCCAAGCAGTAACTTCGCAACCATGCCATGTGGAGAGGAAAGAATGCTCCTGCATTCAATGCTAATGAACTCATGCTCGAACCAAAGAGTAGCCGAAGAGACGCAGTGAGGTGGCAGCATGGTTTGAATTTTTGACCAATGAAAATTTAGAATGCCACCATTGAGCCACCGAGATGAATGAGTGGAAGTTGGAAAGTGTGCCAGTGGGTAGATTGCACAACAACTACATTAATGGTGGAAGATACGCATGCTCCAAGAAATAAAAGAAATAAAAAAGCACACACAATATTCATTCAGTAGCTAATTGCGTCCACCAAGCGGTATAGTTTGAAACAATACTTTGAGATTTTTCTATGAATTATAGAGGGAGCAAAGTTTTGTTGCTTCCAAGATGGCTTTAGAGGATGCCCAAGAGTTCGAAACCCTAGAGAGAAGGGTAGTCCCTCCACAGATGATGAAAGTAAAGTTGCAAGCTCATGTGCATCAGACCAGGTGAGTTGCAAACACATTAATGACAAGAGTAAGGAGGACCCTCCTAAGGACGAGTTTTAAATTCAGATAATGGAGGAAAGCCAATGTTATGATAAGGTACCATAGCTATAAAATATTTCTTGTTCTCCTATATTTGTGATTTTGCACATCATTATCCCGAATTAGTTTCTGCTATGATCCAATTCTATGATTCTAAAAATAGAGTGATAAAAACTTCTGAAGGCACTCCCCTATTCTCAATTACAAAAGAGTTTTTCCATGAATTATTTGCCATAGGAGTAGGACCCCTTCAAAACCTAGGCCATTTAACATATCAGAGCTAGCAAGGGCATATACCAGAATGGTGAAGATAGAAAAAAAGAAGCTATAGAAAAATGGCTTCGTCTCAATTTCAAGAGGATAAGAAAGGAAGATGAAATACCTGAAGTCCCTATTCATATTGATGAATTTGCAAACCTCGTACTATTCTCTATGTTAGCCTGTATGGAGGGTCTAGATTCTGACAGATGGGTGTACGGATGGAAAATTGCCGTAGCCTACTGCATTTCCAATGAAATAATGTATGAGAAAGGTGTGGAGGAAAAAGGGACTAGGGTGATTTATTTTGATTGGCCAACTTTTCTTGCACAGAGGATACATGAACAATTGGTAAGGATGAAAAGGGGCTCTGATGCTCCTAGTTTTAGGTATTGCTCGAGTCTGGTATGGATGTTTTATGCTGCCATTAAGGACCATATGCCTTGGATTCTAGTCAGGGACAAAACCAATGATGGAGAACCCCTATCGGTTTATTACTGGATAAGTCATTTGAGAAGTAGTGAGTCTTTCTATAGATTCAACTTGGAATTTCTTGGACCCACCTTGAAAATAATGTATGGAGAGTGCCCTAGATTTCCACCCTTGGCAAAGCAAATTCTGAGAGTAAAGGGTGCTGAGGAAGGAGATTGGTACTTGTTTACTGAGGGCACAATTATCAGATTGTATGGTTTCATGGGTAAACCTTTTCTCCTGCCCCATTTTGTTACAGAAAGGCTTTTTGCCTTGGAATATTTGAGGCAGGCAGAGTATATTGATTTGCATTATGGTTCTGGGAGAAAGAGAAAATATCTGCTTACATATCGCACTATGGAGGACATTACCATCACAAAGAAGGGGTAGAGTCAGCTAATTGACCAATACCTTGATAGGTTAGGTCTATTTTATATCCCCCAAAGATGGAGTTATGACCCTGATGGTATCTTCACTACAAGAAATGTAGCCCTAAATGGAGAGAAGGCTTATAAATTTGAAAAGAGGCCTAGGGCTCATTTCGAACAAGGTAAAAATAATGATGAGACCACTCTTTTGGAGTGGAATGTGTCGAAGATGGGTCAACTACCTCCGTGGTTGGATTTCTATGAGTATATTGTTGATTATGACCCTGACCAGAAGAAGAGTCATCGGCTTACAGAAGCCACCATTCATGACATGGAAGGAAAAACCTCAAAGAAAAAGGACCCTCAACCCGAGGAGGATGCTATCGAAGAAGCTGAGGAAGAGGAGCAATGGAACGTAGCTAAGATATCAGATTGGTGGAGAATGAGAATTGAAATTGGAAAACCTAAGTCTAAGTTCGGCATGAAGATTGATAAAGAGTTTTCCAAGAAATATAATGAAAATATCGAAACCTGGAAGTAGAAGGACATTAGAAACATAGTGTTGACAGTTGAAAGGTCCCAGGAAGGTTTTGAATCTCTCTCTCCACCCATAGATCAGGAAGCCCCTACAGAAGAGCAGGAAACTCCTTTGACAGTAGCTGAGGTCTTGAAAAATTTTCATCCTACCACTGAACAAGTGGAGAAGTTTCCTAAAGGAGCACAACTTTTGAGTAAAATGCAATATTCTAGTGAAAAAGTTGTCAGTACTCCAATCATCGAAGCAATGTCTAGGCCTAAATTCTTAGCTCTGGGGGTCAGCCTCTAGACACAGATATTGACTAGAGGAAGAAGGATGAGAGTTTTAGGTTCACCCCCTTTCTTTTACCCCTGCAGCATCAATAGAATTGCATCCTATTTCTAAGCAAGTTTTGCTTTCTGGAGCAGTACAAGGAGATGTATCAGAAGTAGATTCTGAGAGTGAGATGGCTTCCTTTCAATTGATCCATAGAAGAACTAAAAGAGCCCCAGAAAGGAGGGAAAAGGAGGTTTCAAAGAAGCAGAGATTGGATATGGAGGAAATTGCAAAAGAGGTAGCTATTTCTACTGTAGAAGAATTGACTCACCAAGAGCAGCAACAGGAAATAGAGGTGGAGCAAGAGCACCCTACATCTGTAGGTGAAGGTATGGTTTCTAATCCCTCTTCTCCTCTACATCCTCTTGAATCCCCAAAGAAGTCTCCCTCCCTTTCTGGTCAAGAGAATGTGACAAAGGTACCTTCTCCCTCTCGTAGTCCACCCCATATTTCATTGGTTGTCATTGAAGCTCAAGTCACCTCTGTTCCCCCATAGTCACCCCAAATTCCACTTCCAACATCTGAAGTTCCCACTTCATCATCTCCCATCATTTCATATTCATTATTACCACCACCACCATCAAAGGGACACAACATTCCAAGTACCACCATTCATTCAGTTGTTAGTCTTGCGTCGGTTCCTATGAGTCTACCAATAGCAACAACAATAGTAGTCATAGAGTCCACTATCATTACAGAGACTACTGTGAGTACTCCCACACCCCAATCGTCAGTAGTTTAGTTCACCCTTTCATTTTTGGTATCTTCATCTCCCTTGGTTGCTAGTTTTTTAAGTCCTATCACTTTACCAAAAGGGAAGGTAGCCACACAAAGAGCAAATGATTTCTGGGTAGAGAAGCTTTCTAAGCCTTCCAGAAGGATGGTTGTTAGAAGAAGAAGCATGTATGTTGATCCAGTGTCTCACCAAAGAGTATCTAGATCTATGACTCCACTTGTAAATAAGCTTGAAACTGAAATGACTATCCAAGATTATCGAGTGGAGGAGGTCACAAAAGATATTGAGAAGCTTCCTGAAGAAGATGAGTTGATCATAGCCAGAGCCCACTTAGACACCTTCTATGTAAAAAATGATATATTCAGAGAGAAGGTGAGAAAACTGGAGTAGCAGATTGAAAAGCTTCAGAAGACTCTGAGAAATCAGAAGGAAGTAGAAAAGGCTCTAAAAAAAGAGGTCAAGGGTTGGCAAGAAAAATTCCAAGAGGCCAATAAGCTCAAGGATCAACTTGGAGAGCAAATGAAGTTGAATGAAGAACAAGCAAAAGAAATTCAAAGTTTGAGACATCAGCTTCAACTTGAGAAAGCTAAGTCTTCTAGATTTTCCAAGGCTGATTTGAAGAAGATTAGAAAAGAGATGCTCTCCGAAGTCCAAGAAAAATGTTCAGGGCTTCAGCTCATGATTGATTATCTTGATGATGCCAACCACCTACTCCCCAATGTTCAAAAAGATCTAGATCAGATCACCAGAGAGTTGTAGCCTATGGTGATTCTAGCAGAACAAATGTACAAGTTGGTTGATAGTAGACTCAGTGATTTTGCTAAACCAATTCCCAATAAATAATGGAATCTCACCAGAGTTGCTACCAGAATTGTGGTTGAGAAGCATAGGGCACTTTAGAAAGCCTGGTTGTTGTTTGACAAGATTGAGGGAGTGATTAGGGATGTTGTTGATATGAATAAATAAATGATTCAAGTTGGCTTCAAAGGCCTATGGATGGAGGATCACAACTTGTTATCCATGGAAGAGATCCAGAAAAGCATCAATGAAAATTTGCAGGATGAATCTGGAATTGATTCTCTTGAAGAGCCACTACCCCAAGAACAAGCTATCCAATTAATTGTTAATTTTACCAGATTAAGAGATCTCATGGAAGATCTAGTAAACAGAGGGAATGCTACTAATTATGAGGACATTGGAGAATTATAATATGTCTATAAGTAGCTCAAAGAGACATCAAACCCCTCTGAAGCAGCCTTGGAAATAGGCTTTACAATCTCTAAAATTGATGATTCAATTGTTTGGTGATTCTTCTGGAGGAAGGCATCAAAAGGAACCTTCTCTAGAAGAAGAAGAAGAAGAAGAAGAAGAAGAGAATGAAGAAGAGGTCGAGGAAGAGGCCCATGAAGAGGAAGACCAGGATGGAGCTGTTATAGGCCCGAAAGGGGCCCACACTTAGTTTGTTTTTATTTTTGTACATATGTGCAAGTTTTGCATTTTTGTTTTTTGCTCTGACAATTGTCAGAAATAAGCAATAAAGGCATGAAGCCTAGAGAGGCACAAAGAGCAACAAATTTTGTGTGAAGGCATTTTTTGCAATAAGGCCTTATAAAAGGAGTAGAGTTATGCCTAATTTTTGAAGACAATGGCAACAGGCCTGTATTTTTGGTATACTCTCTTTATAAGCGGATGAGTCATGATGTTTTTGGCATCATCTCTATATGAACCTTTACCCTCTAAACAAGCTGTTAGATTTTTCAGAGGGTAATGTTTGTATGGAGGTTATTCTTTAAAGCATATTTTTGAAGATGAGCATTTTTTGACTCCTAAGGCCCAATGGATAAGACTTGAGTTCTATGGCTTTGCAAGCAAATCCACCCGGGAGGCGCCAGAATGTAGGCCCATAATGGCCACATACTTAGGAAAATTTTGAAAATTTTGCCTAAGTCATGAAGTTCTCAATCCACACACTTTGTAGTGTATTTTGGAGTGGATCCGCAACAAAGGCCACGAGTCCACCCAACACTTGGTAAATTTTTGCACTTGGAGCAATTTCGCAAAGTTTCTTTTGTTCTTGGCTCTGGACTGGTGACGCATCCCAAATCCGCAAAAAATTTTGAAGAAGGATGACGTCAATGTAAAATAAGTGTGGATTGGTGACAACTTGATATTTTGAATACTTTGTGAGTGGCTAAGTGTTGGAAAGCCCGATTCTAGAGAGTGCAATGAATATTTTTGCTCGAAATGGTGATAGAAGGTGGAAAGCTAAGCATAGAAGATGTGGATTCATGACAAAGCATATTTTTGACTAACTCTCTTTCGGAATGACAACAAGTAGCGATGTACTCTGAAGTCAGTGTGGATTGGAGGAAGAGTCACTTTGCATTGCAATAGGCCTGGAATGGTGTTCACTGACCAATGTACTTGCTTCAGTCTGGAATGGAATCCATAGAAGTTTCAAAGGAGATATGACATCATCAACTTTTTTGTGCATATTGGTGAATGTTTCATCACCAAAGAAGGAAAATGAAGGATAAAGAGCGGATTTCATCCCGCTTCACTTTCAGAGTATTTTAATGTCGGATTGGCATTCCATTATTTTTGAGGCATAAAAGATGATGTCATTAGTTTTTTAAAGTAGAATGGCATTGTGTTCTCCCCTGCCATTGTAACAAGCTTATATCAGATTAAATCATAGCCATACGATGGGGGAGATCAATGATGGAGATTTTGCTAAGAAATATGAAGAGTATAAAAGCAATATCTCACCAGAAGCTATGATAGTCAGTTGGAGGAGGAAGTCAAAGCATCAAGGGTTTCAAGAAGATAGAACCAGAGACAGTTACAGATCGACGATGGCAGAGGGCTTCCAAGAAGGATCAACGATGCATACACACTCTCCAATGACCAGAACTCTAGTTAGCATCAAATGACCAGCAAGTTGCAGATGGTTCGAGTTGCCATGGTGGTCCACTTGTAGCGGATTTCTTAGAGGATGAACCAGTAAGAGAATGCCAGTAAGAACTCTCTATTGAGCTATCAAATTTAAATATTTGTAATGTTCCTTGTAATTTTAATTTTGCAAAACTATAAATAGAGGTCGAACCCTCATTTCTAAGGGTCGACTCTAGTGTGTTTGCCTGTGCTACTATAAATATTCCCAAGGGCTAATGAAAGGAGCATTACATTGATCTTCGCCTCAAATTTTGTGTCTTCATATTTTGATATCAGAGGTTCGAATTCTTTAGTTGCATTTTTGTGAATACTTGAATGGTTAGTTTGTGCCAAATTAATGGATTACTAGTTGTTAGGGTAATTGAAATATGCTTTTGAGTTTGATATTTATTGTTAGGGAGTGCATTTCTATAAAATATAGATATTGGTGAATTCTGTTATTTGGATTATCACTGTTTAGATATTGAAATTGTTTTTTTTTTGAAAAATTTGAAAAAACTTGTATTAAAACAAAGATCAATTACAATTTGGGAAGAGAATTTTCCAAGCCGAAATTAGAGAGAACACATGCTTACAATAGAAAAGAAGATTTACAATGGAGCCAAATCTCATGAACCAATAACTAGCTCTCAGGGGGATCGAATTGGTCTGTTGATGCAACTTGTCGCAAAATCGCGACACTCTTACCCTCTTCTCCTTTGGCCGCAAAAATGCAACATGTCGCGATATCGCGACACTTTTCTCCTTTGGCCATGAAAATGCAACATGTCACGATATCGCGACACTTTTCTCCTTTGGCCATGAAAAAGCAACATGTTGTGATATTGTGACACTTTTTCCCCTTCTGTCCGTGACATTGCAACATGTCGAGATATCGCGACACTTTTTCCTCCTTTGGCTGCGACGAAGCAACATGTCGCGATATCATGACACTTTTTCTCCTTGGGCAGCGGTGTTGCAACATGTCACAAAATTGTGACACCTTTTCCTCCTTTGGCCACGACGAAGCAACATGTCGCGATATCGTGACACTTTTTCTCTCTTGGCCACGATGTTGCAACATGTCGTGATATCGCGACACTTTTTTTTTCTCGGCTACGACGAAGCAACATGTCGTGATATCGTGACACTTTTTATCTTTTGGCCATGACGAAGCAACATGTCGCAATATTGCGACACTTTTTCTCATTTGGCCATGATGAAGCAACATGTCATGAAATCACGACACTTTTTCTCTTTCGGCCACAATGAAGCCACATGTCGCGATATCACGACACTTTTCCTCCATTGGGTGTGACGAAGAAACATGTCACAAAATTGTGACACTTTTCTCTCTTGGCCACGACGATGAAACATGTCGTGATATCGCTACACTTTTTTTCTCTTGGTCGCTATGAAACAACATGTCACGATATCACGACACATTTCTCCTTTGGCCACGACATTGCAACATGTCATGATATCGTGACACTTCTTCATCTTTGGCCATGATGAAGCAACATGTCACGATATCACGACACCTTTCCTCCATTGGCCGTGATGCTACAACAAGTCATGAAATCATGACATCTTTCCTCCATTGACCGCGGTGAAGCAACATGTCGTGAGATCACGACATCTTTCCTCCCTTGGCTATGATGAAGCAACATGTCACGATATCGCGACACCTTTCCTCCCTTGGCTATGACAAAGCAACATGTCATGATATCGCAACACCTTTCCTCCCTTGGCCGTGACAAAGCAACATGTCGTGATATCGTGACACCTTTCCTCCCTTGGCCGTGATGCTGCAACATGTCATGAAATCATGACATCTTTCCTCCATTAATCGCAATGAAGCAACATGTTGTGAAATCATGACATCTTTCCTCCCTTGGCCGTGATGAAGCAACATGTCATGAAATCACGACACCTTTCCTCCCTTGGCCGCAACAAAGCAACATGTCGCGATATCGTGACACCTTTCCTCCCTTGGCCACGACGAAGCAACATGTCGCGATATCATGACACCTTTCCTTCCATGGCCACGATGAAGCAACATGTCACGATATCGTGACACCTTTCCTCTAGTGACCATGATGGTGCAACATGTCACAAAATTACGATATCTTTTCTCCCTTGGCCGTGACGAAGCAAAATGTCATGAAATCATGACATCATTCCTCCCTTGGCCATGACGAAGCAACCTGTCATGATATCACGACACCTTACCACCCTTTGCTTTTTCTTTGATCATTAGCTCATGGACCTTTCAAGACCCTGCCTAATCACCTCATCCATAATAGCCATATCACTGTGCAACTGAAACCCTACCTCCTTCTCAGCACCCATCTTAGCCAGGAAGTTGACCGCTTTGTTTAAATCTCTACTCACGTAAAATGGAATCACATCATCTAATTCTCTTCATAATTCCTTAATTTGAGTGACAAGAATCCTCAACCTCCATGATTTTAAGGTAAAGTTCCTCATGCAATCTAGAGCTCCAACCATTATCTGAGAATTTGATTCAAGTATTATCCTCCTGTGGCCCTATTTAACTACCCAAATAGAAGTATATTTGATAGCTATGGCTTTTGATTCATTGTTTTTAGCTCTTCCCAAGCCTTGTAGTTCCCAATAGAGCACTGTTCCAACATGATTTTGGCAAACCACTCTAATTCTGGCTCTACCCGGGTTGCCTTTTGCAGCTCCATCAATATTAATTTTAATCCAACCTTCTAGGGGTGGTTTCCAACTAGCTCTGGCCTATCCCTCTTGCACTTCAACTCCCTCATATGTTGCCCCAATAACAACCTGAGTTTCCTCTTTAGCATAGATGACCACAGTTTCTGTGACTTTGCTCCAAATGACCTGCCAAACTCCATCTAACGAAGAAAAGGTTTCTCTAAAAATTCTAGCATTTCTCTCCAACCACACTTGCCACCAAATAAAATTTAATCCAAGCTTCCAACCAATACAAAGAGCTTTAGATTTAAATCTACCCCTCTTCCATATTTTCCAGATATTAATCCGATTCAAGTCACCACTAACTTGAATATTATAATATGAAAACCATCTCTTCCAAATATGGCACGTGAAAGAGCATTCAAACATCAAGTGATCAGCAGTTTCCTTGCTCTTGTAGCATAAGACACATTTAGAAGGACCGATGATTCCTTTACATATGATATTATCAAAAGTGAGAATTCCATTGTGCATGAACTGCCAGGCAAAAATTTTTACTTTCAGCCAACCTTTGGAGTGCCAAATATTTCTCCAATACTCAACCTGATATGTATGAGGGGGAGGCTCTGGAAGGATCTTGTCATATTCGTCCTTCAATGTGTAGACACCAAGGCTCCCATAGCCCCAAGCTAATTCATCCTCTTTGTCTCTACCTTTGAGAAATATTTCTGTCAAGATTTAAGTCATGATGGGTGCCAAATCTGGAGGGATTGAAATTGGCCACTCATCCAACTACTTAAACTGCTTAAACTTATACTCCCCCAGCTAACTAGTGGTGAAATAACTTTCAATTTGTACCCATCCCTTGGATTCAATGGCTGCTTTAATTGGTTGCAATTCAAGAAATTCAACAATGATAGGTGGGTATTGATCCCAAGAATCTGTCCAGAATTGTGCCTTCTCCCCTCTCCCCACTTTCCAAAATAATCGATCTTTTACTACCTAGGATCCTAACTTGAGAGCCTGCCACACTAAGGAACCAGTACCATCCAAAGGGAAACGACCCACCTCATTTGGGTTAACATGTCCCACATATTTACTAGTTAGGATTCTACTGAATAAGGAAGTTGGTTGGGAAATCCACCTCCAGTAAAGCTTTCCAGCCAAAGCTTTATTATTTATCTTGGATCTTCTCAGACCCAAAAATCCTTTTACCTTGGGCTGGTTTACTTTGTCCCAACCTACTAAGGCCCATTTTCCTCTCTCCTTTTACTCCTTCCCATAAAATTTTTCTAGCCATCTTGTCCAACTCTTTCCAAATAGTATGTGGGGAAGCCAGGATAGAGAACTTATAAATTGGCATGGCCTAAATGACTGACTGTAAAAAAGTTAATCTACCCCCATAGCTTAACCATTTGTGAGACAAATGATTAATTCTATCCTTGATGCAATCCAAAATATTCCTCCAGGTATCAGTTTTTAGTTTTTTAAAGTGCAAAGGGACCCCCAAGTAAACCATTGGGAGAGAAGTCCTTGTGAATCCCAAGATCTCTAAAACTCTGTCCTAAAACCTTTGGTCAAGATTGAAAAAGACCACTTTGGATTTGTTATCATTGATGACTTGGTTTGTAGCCCTAAGGTAGACACTAAGAGTATCTCTGATCATTATTGCTTCCCTGAAGTTGGCCACTCCCACCAATCCAGTATCATCCACAAACTGTAGGTGAGTCAAATCTTCCTCACCCACATTGATACCTATTACCAAACCTTGTTGTCTTATCCTCAAGAAAATTCTACCTAGTCCTTCAGCCAATAAGAGAAAAAGATAGGGAGAGCAAGGATCCCCTTGACGAAGGCCTTGAGAGGCTCCAAATGGTTGTGAGGGTAGACCCTTGATTAACACAGAGTATGTCAGAGTAGAGACACAAATCATGACCCATTCTATCCAATCCTGAGAGAAACCAAAGGCTACCATCATCTTTGCCAAGAAGCTCCACTCCACACTATCATAAGCCTTTGACATATCTAATTTTATGAACATTCATTTATTACCAGATGTTTGCATTGAATGGATTGCCTCCTGGGCTAGAACCACCCCATCTAGGATCTGCCTACCCTCAACAAAACCCCCTTGCTCTGAGGAAATAATGTTATGTAAAAGAGGTTTGAGCCACTTAGCCATTACCTTTGTGATTATTTTATAAATCACATTGCATAAGGAAATAGGTCTATAATCTAAAATATGTACCCCCTCCTCCCCTTTTGGAATTAAGGTAATGAAAGTATGATTTAATGCTTTAAGCATTCTTTTACTACCTCTGGACTCCTCTATAACAACCATTACATCCTCCTCCAAGATATCCCAAAAGGCCTAAAAAAACTCAATTGGAAAGCCATCTGGACCTGGAGTTTTTCCGGTGCTCATTCCAAAGACCACATTCTTCAGTTCCTCTCTATCAATGGGTTTAAGAAGGGTCTGATTTTCTTCTTCAGGGATAACAGAAGGTATGACAGCAATAACCTCATTTTGAGCCTCTTCATCTTGTACCATACTTTCCTTAAAAAGTTTAGAAAAATAATCCATTGAGTGGGAATGCATACCTGGAAGTGTATCAAAGGAGTGTCCGTTCTCATATTGAAGAGATTCCATGTTATTCATTTGTCTCCTAGCACAAGCAGTACGATGGAAAAATTTGGTATTTCTATCACCTTCTAATAACCAAGTGGCTCTTGCTCTCTATTTCCAGTAGGTCTCCTCTTGGTTGTCAATGTCCTCAACCGCTTTACGCAAGGCATCATCCTCGGCTTTGAGTTGCTCAGTAATTGTCCCTTCCCTAAAGTATTTTTGAACCTCATCCCATCTGGCCACCAAAGGAGCTCTTTGGACCTAGAATTCTGTCTTGTTAGCTCACCTCCAATGTTTTAGTTGAGCTTTGACATAATAAAGTTGTTTATGGAATCTAAAAATTACTGTCCCATATGTTGGGCGGCCTTATTCCCACCATTGTGGAATTTTATTTGTAACCAAAAATTCTCAAATTTAAATGGTTTGTGATGCTGCCCTGTCTTAGTCCCTCCTTCCAAAAAAATGGGAAAGTGATCTGAAACTGGACCCTCCAAAATCTAAAATTTTGTATTCCATTTTACAAATGCCTCCTTTGAAACCAAAAAATGGTCTAACTTAACCTTCCTGCTATGTGGCTCCCTCCTCTTATTAGTCCAAGTAAAGTCGGTTCTAGGGCATTTAATATCCACTAAGTGTAAAGCCTAGACTTGGGCAATCGTAAGCTGATCCCCTGGGTCCAAAATTAGGGTTCCCCCTTCCTGATATCTAGAGGATAGTTTAGAATTAAAATTCCCAGCAATGATCCATTCTAAATCTTCCCTTGAGATTCTCATGTTATGCAAAACTTTCCATTGAAGCCTCTGACCATCAAGGTTTTGAGCCCCAAAAAAATTTGTGATTAAAACATGTTCAGCTATGACATTATTCCTAAAATGTGATGTTAGAACACCCTTACAAGCTAGATGTTCTATTGCAGTCCATTCAAGAGAGTTCCAAAGATTAACAATCACCCCTGAGGAACCTTGGGCAGCCACTTCCATATGACCAGCACCCATCCAAATTCTGTTAACTATTTTACACACAAGATCTAATGACATTTTTGTCTCCTGAATAAGAAAAAAGTCTGTTTTACATTTTTCTAAGAGTCTTCGAACAATAGATTGATGGGTTCTACTATTTAAACCCCTAAAATTCCATGATTGTATAATCATTGGTTACCTTGAGAGTAGTAAGAATCAATTGGCCTCACCGATCCTTCAATGATCAGTTTGTCTCCTTGAACTGCTAGCAATTCCTTAGTTGATTTTTTGCCCACTCCTTGAGAGTTGCTATTTTTTGATCTCTTTTCCACCTGAGTTATCCCTAAATATGGCCTTTCTCTATTCTTTTTTGCTATTCCCATGCTGACATCCTTAATTATTGGTTGCTCTTGGTTATGCACTATCAATGCCCCTACACTCTATGACTGTGGTAACTCACTGTGGTCAATTACCTGCTTTATGACAGGGGGAGATGAAAGAGAAGCTTGAACGTGGATGATATTATTTTCACTATTACCATCCACACCTTCCATGAATTGTTCCTCTTGGTCCACTAGTGTCTTGAATATCTCATACCTATTGGCGGGCTTGAGTTGGGTTTGCTCTTTACCATATTTTTTCTTTTGCTTTCTCCTTCTTTTGTGTTGTTCAAAACCATCTCTCTGAGCTTATTTACCCTGAGAAGTATTGGTTGGTTCTTTGTTTATTGTTGACTTACCCTCCTTAGGAATATTTCACATTCCTAGAGGAGCCTCCATTTTTGTGTTCCTATTATTTGGGAAAAATCAGGCCAAATACCCGTATTTGTGGCAAACTCTGCATCTAAAGGGCAGAGCCTCATAATCCAACTATTGAATCTAAGATAGTCCTGCAAGTTCAAGTTCCACCTCTGTCGATAGAGGCTAGCTAAGATCCATTTCCACACATATTCTTGCATAAACAACTATGTTCCCTTATATTGTGTCTTTGGAGACACCCAAATGTCTTCCAAGGGAATTAACGATCATCTCCAAAACTTGCTTACTCCAAAACTCCATTGGAAGAGCATACAAACAGATCCAAACCGGTACAATAGTGGGTTCAATTCGAGGATCGAATCCCACTCTCCAGGGTTGAACAAATAATCCTACCGGACCATGATTCCTCTTTTCTGATTCAAAAGCCCTATTTCTATCGGCCAGAGAAGAAAAACTAACAATAAAATACCCATTGCTAATAAACCATAACAAGTACTCACCATGAGGCTCCCAGTTTTGCCGAACCTAGGAGTGCAAAAAATTTAGGGTAGGGCGAATACCCATGAATTTACAGATCAAGTCATGATTGGCTCTGTATAAGACTGTTTCTTCGACCATCCTTGGCTCAATGATAATCTTGGGTCTTGATTTGGCATGTGGCAGGCATCCATTAACTCGATGAGCTATTGATCTATTTCTAGTAGCCGTAAATATCATTTTAAATGCAGTTCTTTGAGCTTCGCCAGTATTGGAAGGAGATTTATCTTTTAACAAATCAGCATAAGAGCTATTTCTTCCTACGAGAGGATCCAGAGAAGTCCCCATCCACAGCAGCCAAAAAAATCTTTGGCAACCCAATAGATGCCCAAGATTTTCCTTAGCTCCAGAAACCCTAGTTCATCGCTTCCCACCTCAGAGCAGTTTTTTAAATGTTAGATATTGAAATTGTTGTCTGCAATATTTCTCTTCTATTCTTTAATGAATGAAAGTACATTTAATTTAGGATAATGTTGATATGAGTAATGTGTCTTTAGATTGACTTTGGATATTTTTTCTATAGTGCAATGCTGTTAGCCTATCCATCCACTATTTTTCACATCTCTCTAGCCCTAACCTTTTATTACCCTAATATCAAAACCCTAAGTGAGCATAATTATGTCAACATCCTATTTAAGTTGACAAGAAACCAACCTACTCTGGAGGTTGGATCATAAACTCTGTTTTGGTCCATCCAATGTTGAGTGTTGAGCTGTAGCTATTGGGTGCAAGCCTGGATAGAAAGTAGGAAGATAGACAACCGCAGTGTTGAGTAAAACTTGATGCAATTTAGTGTCCAACAATTACTATATGTGTTTATAAGATTATCAAATGAATGCAAAGAGTGTTATAAGTGATAGTGTGAGTATGCACGAAATATCCTATTACTATCTATGTTTTTAAGATTATCAAATGAATGCAATCGATGTTATAAATGATAGTGTGAGTTAATAATAGCTCCTGTTACTAGCCATACTTGTAATATGTTTTGATTGAATGAAATATGTGTTAAAAATGACTTATGCAAGGTTGATGTTGGGTCTCTGATATGACTCATTTCTAGTATTTGAAAGGATTTGTTCTTTAAAATTCAATCTATTTTGCTGATGTATGGATGTAAGTTGTATGGTTTCATAACCTAATAAGCATGTGAATAATAGAGGAGGATATTACTCCAGTAAAGAAGGGAATAAAACTCCTCTAGATAGTGAATATAATAGAATGGTTATTTTACTTTGTTTCATGAAATGGACCTCTAGATGAAGTAAGTTTAAGTTCCAGTGCACCCACATGAAATGAAAAGTTTTTATTAAGGAAATCTCATGTGTTTTTCCAAGAGATCTCACATCTCAGGATTGCAATGGAGGTGATTATGATTAGGGACATCAGGTGGTGTCTTTGAGAAATACGTTGACCATGATGGAGGAATTTTATTTTGTTAGAACACTCATACTATGTATGAGACTCCTATTATATACTTGAAGACTTTGTGGATACCGAGTTCTTATTTTAAGGAATTAAATTGAATGGTACATGTATTGATGAGCTTTATACCTTATTTAAGAGAAATCAATCTAGTTCACTTTATTTGATGTAAATGTTATATCAAACTGTTATGCTTTTAAGAAATGAATATTTATGGCTGATAATTTTATTATTAAAAGCGATTGGATTTTATATTTGAGAGTGGGTGGTATAATTTAAAGAATGTATGATTGCCATGTGAATTTTGTTCCAGTTATATTAGTATGTGTGTTGTTGTCTAAAGAATTATGCTTTCTTTTTAGAAATTTAATTTGTGCCTTTAGAAGACTAGAATCATTGGAGATCCTAGTGGATATAATCTAGATTATTTGTTAACCTAGAGGGTAAATATTATTGCAATAGGGTGAACTCTATTGTTATGTGTGGAAGCTTCTGAGATGCTTACACTAAAGAAAATGGGTAGAAATTTCAAGGATAATCATCTAGCTCATCTAAGTGGATAGAGTTGGGTAATCTGAGGATTTAATGAGAAGGGGTAGAATCTAGTCACTCAATACATAAACATAATAACAAAAAAATGAGGCCTATGTATAGGATTATTAGATCAAATGGATATGATATGGATAGTCAAATTACTACACCCACTTATCACTTGCATTAAAGGACTTATGTAGAGGGAAGACTAAAGGTCGAGGAGAAAAAATATTCAAACCATAGGCATTATAAATATATTGATAATCATGCCCTTTAAATACAAATAATAAGGCTAAAGATAGCCTTAGGAAACATGTAGGAAGTAAATAATCCTAGGTTGATGCTAACAACTAACAATTAACAACTAAGTGGATAGATTTGGGTACTCCGAGGATTTAATGAGAAGGGGTAGAATCTAGTCACTCAATACATAAACATAATAACCAAAAAATGAGACCTATGTATAAGATGATTAGATCAAATGGATATGATATGGATAGTCAAATTACTACACGTGCATATCACATGTATTAAAGGACTTATGTAGAGTGAAGACTTGGTGTGCACCTTTTGAAAGAAAGAAAGGAAAAGTCAATGCTAGCTCATTGAAATTCAATGAGAGGGATAGCTTGACCCTTCAAGTAAAGCATCTAGTGCCCTACATAATTGGATTTATGTAAGATGTAGTGATGGATGTGCCTCAAAGAGGATCTAAGTAGAAACTTATGTGGTGACTTTGGTAGTTGCTCTGGAGTATAGATTCTAGAACTCTTGGACATTCAATAATTTATAATCTATATTAAAAAATTGGGATTAAAATAATTGGGTAGTTACACATGGATCCAGAACGATGCATGATAATGAGGTATGATGGAAGTTATTCAAAATGTACTAGTGGCATCATCTTGATGGCTGCCACATGCTTGTTTAAAAATCGTATATGAGTTTAAAAAACTACTGCAAAGTCAACATTTGGCTACATAAGGTGGCGTCACATCGAATATATATATATATATATATATATATATATATATATATATATATATATATATATATATATATATAAATATATTTTTAAACGTGCATCCCATGCATTTTCAAATTTTGTTGCAGCCACCTTTCAAAGCTCCTAAAAATTTCGAAGCTCAATCATTTTGGAGCTCTAAAACTTTTGATGCTCGATCATTCTAGAGCTTTGAACCTTCCAGAGCTCTGTAAATTACCATTTTTCATACTGCTAGACTAGAATTTTATGTGACCAAGGACAAGATAGGGTATTTTTTGACATTTTTAGAAGGGTGTTTCATATTTTTTCCAAATTTATAAGTAGTTTTTGCCAAATATATAATTATTATACATTAAATATCAATGCTAACTATGCGTAAAACGCAAGCAACAGACACCAAACTATCCTAAAAATTTATCATGCACCTTGTAAGTCACTTCTAATGATTGTTACCAAGCTGCATACAATCTAAAAACAAAGACATTATACATGTGTAGTAAGTGATATTTGTACAATGATGGATGAATCAAGAAGGTAAACAAGCCGAAAAATGATTTTCATGTAGGCCTTAATTCAATAGCGCCTAAAAATATTTTCACTATTGAATTATTCATTTTTTTTTCAATTTTTTGGAAATAATTTTGAATCTAAAATAAGAGAGAGAGTCTCTTCCATCACATATAAATTTGACTATGAAACATGTTCTAAAAACTCTGCCTTAGTCAATGGTTTATGGTATACCAGAAGGCAATATCCATTTACCACTAACTTCCTCCTTGAGTCATCAATAGGAGAAAGATGAACAAATCCATTCTTGAATGCTTTCTCGATTTTGTATGATCCAAGCCATCGAGTTTGTAACTTTCAAAGAAAATTTTCATAGCAAGAATCGAACAATGATGCCCAATATCCTGGTTTAAATTTTCTCTTATGAGTGTGTCTATCATGCCATATCTTTTGCTGCTATTGGATTATTTTTATTTGGTGTAATACCTCCAACCAAAGTTCATCTAATGCATTAAGTTGCAAAACTCTGTCCAACTATACTTGTGACAATTCAATACCAATTTCCAAAGATGTGCAAAGTGTTAGTAACTCAAATTCAAATAGAATAAAAGGTTTCTTACCATAGACCAATTTATAAGGTGTGAAACCCATGGTGGATTTCCATGTTGTGTTGTATGCCCAAACAAATTCTGGTAACTTGTTCAACTAATTATTCCTATGAGAAGCTACTATTTTTTTTAGGATCCTTTATAATTCCCTATTCGTGACGTCAACCCGACCATTGGCTTAAGGGTGATAAGGTGATGATTTTCTATATTTGATTTCATACAATTTAGTAAAATATTATATGACTTTTTATGCAAAATAGGGTCCATGATTTGTGGTAATAGATCATGGATCTCAAAATATTTAAAATTTTTGGGAATATAGAAAGTAAGTGATATTATTTTCATGAGCATGTTGGAAGGCATGCACCTCAACCCATTTTGTTATAATTAGTACATACTAAGATATGTACCTTTTCTTAATAAGGTGGGTCAATAGGTCCAACAAAATCTAACCCCCATCTTTCAAATGGTTCAAAAACCACTTGAGGTTGTAGAGGCATTATTTGACATGCATCACAATTATTTGACTTGAGGTGTGGGTTTTTCCATTATTTGACATGCATCACAATTTTGTATATAATTTTTCACATCCTTATGAAGATATAACCAATAATAGCCAATTCTCAATTTTTTTCTAAAAATACTTTTAACTAAATATTGTCCTCTTGAAGGTTCATCGTGACATGCACACATGATATCATACACCTAATATTGTTGAATACATTGACATAATATGTGTAGACACCTAAAATACATCATTGCAAGGAGACTACCAAAATACCTCATTTATAACTCACACCATCCACCTTGGGTAGCCTTTGGGCTAATTACGTGATTTTCCCCAGTAACAAACAACTTATCCCATGGGAAGCCTAATCATATCGATCTAAGATGATCGTAGGATTGGAATTGTCTCAAACCAATATGATCATGCAAGACCAAAAATAAAAATAATAAATGGCAATGAAACTACGTATCAGTGCGGTGCATGATATTGCATCAACACTAGATGCCCTACCTGTGGTAATTTCATGCGAAGATTTCACCAATCTCATATAGTCATTTAGTGGGTATGCAAATGCTTTTTCATACATGCTACCCCTAATTAATCTTATCATATTTAGCATTTTTCCAAGAGGCCTATAAAATAGCACTCCTCCCTCAGTTTAAGAGATAATATTTTAAATTCCAAAGCAATGAAGTGCTACAAAAATATATCAGGTTCTCTTGCTACCAACCTAATACTGTGAGATTACCACTTTGGATTTGAAGCCACATTCATTCTCCTCAAATTTTTACCCTCACTATCCAATTGATCACCTGCATCCCTTCACCCACTCATAAACTCATGAAGATCTACCTAAAATGATACCTATGCAACCCAAGACATTATTTAGATCTAATTACATCGAGGAGCAAACCTGCAATAGTAACTGTATCACCCCGAGATGGTTCACAGATAGAAACCATCTCGATCCAAGATGGTCATGATCAGGTGGTCAATTTTTAGTGTTTCATTGCATTTTAGTTTAGATATACTTATTTCATATTTTTTTATTGGTTTAGATTTCAGATATCACATACATGCATTGGTTTTCCCTTCAATGTTTACATTATTATAATGAATACAAGTCCAACCTTGGTGGGCCC
This sequence comes from Wollemia nobilis, assembly GCA_028583015.1. Taxonomy (NCBI): domain Eukaryota; kingdom Viridiplantae; phylum Streptophyta; class Pinopsida; order Araucariales; family Araucariaceae; genus Wollemia; species Wollemia nobilis. The sequence continues at coordinate 970,206 of JAQPPZ010003013.1, forward strand.
TTCATATGCTATTGATTTGCTACTTTTTTTTTGTGTGCAAGTGACAAGATTCAAATATGATGCAAAAGTTTCCATATCCACATTTGATCTAATGCGGTGGTCCCAAAAAACTCGCTTCCACAGATATTTTGATATTGCACCTAGGGATCTATTTATTAAATAGATAGGGGAATCATATGCTTGATTTGTAGTCATTGTATTATCTAATATCCTTTCAAGAGGAATCTCTTTATAACCTTGAAGCATAAATTAATACAAAAAAATATTTTATTATTTTATGCACTTGTGTTTACTTTTTATGGTGCAAATTTCCATCCTTAAAATGGCAATCACGATGGGACCTCATCCCTATTGTGCTAATGCTTGTTTGATTTGACTAACTGTTTACTATTCGTATGATTTGTAGGTTCTCAATATTAACCATATTGACCCAAGATAGTCTTTATATAGAAACCATCTCAGCTTGAGATGGTCCCTGACCTGAGTCACAACAGCTACATATCTACATTTTAGTGTCAAAAATAGGCTTCCATAGGTAGTATTTGCATCACTGTGTTTTTATTATTTTGAAAAGAAATATCAAAATAAAAAAGATAAATAAATTTGCAGCATAGCTACATTTATATTAGTTTTAAGTTTGTCAGAATATGACCATCTCAAGTCAAGATAGTATTTATCTGTGACCATCTCAAGTTGAAATGATCCTTTGTCTATAATTGTCTCAATAAGAGTCAATATCTATATTCTCTATTAGCTTACCTACATTACTATCTGTCTAAAGGTAGAACCTCATTTAGGGAATACTGCATTTTCAAATTATGTTTTGCATTAGTGAAAGTCATCACATGTTGTTTGCTTTTACTTTTTACAAAAATAAAAAGAACCCACACACACTCATGAGGCACTTTAACATTGGTTAGTTGGATTTCATCACCAATTATTGATAGCAATCATGTGATGTGGGAATTCATCTCCCACCGTGGATTGCCCCCCTACACACTATAGTAGCCCCTCCAAGTGGATTTTACAAACTTCATCACTAAAAAATTCCCTACTTTTGGGTGCATATCAAAGTAGGATAGGTTTATATGCCCTTTAACCATGGGGCTTAATAATTAGTAGATGCAACTATTATTTTTTTCAATCTCACATGAGGGTGAAGTGAAATCCTAGATGGGCCAATAGAAAAATACTAGATAGTGCGGCACCTTCTTTGAGAAGGTAGTTATTTCCATAGGGATACCTATTACCATCTACCATCATAAGAAGCCGTCTGAACCATTTGTGTCACATTCCTTGAAAGAGGTTGTACTAAAACTACTTTTTAGTAGTGGTCATTCAGTATGACCTAGTCATCCTAGGAATAGGATTTAAAAAAAACACACACAAAAAAAAATCATTAAAATCAAAACTAAAAAAAAGAGAATACATTCTTTGTTTACCTTGTTTGATATGTTAGAATGAATGAGTATACCATTTTCTTAGCATATGGTAGTGACATGTAGTCAAGCTCAATCATGAGAAAACACTGCTGAATTAACACCATTAATCATGGAACACTTTCAAATTGATCCACAAGACCTTATCATACCTGAGTGGCAACCTGAACCCTAGGATTTGAACACCATTAATCATCCCACTAACCTTGATATGTTAGGTTTTGTTGCTCAAAATCCACCTATAGGTCTTGACTATGATCATGATATTATTATCTAAACTAGGCCACCTTGTGTTTCTATAGGGAAAACTACCTTCAAGCTGAAGAACTTAGGAAGTCCTTATCGTGCATCTACATCCTAGCTCAACCTATGAATCCCTTAGATTAGGATCAAGAGTGCACTCCAAAATAAGACAAGGATGCTCAAGCTACCATAATTGGGCACCCATGGATGAATCGTGAGTATGATCATGTGGATATGTACATTGCTTGAGGTTATAACAAGCATGCCATATCAACTTATGTGGTGATGGAGGGTGATCCTACTTATCCCTCTACATCTTAAGATAAATAACCTAGTCAAGTACATTGTGTTTTTGTGCCTCCTAATTATGCAAAACCTATATTGCACCACCAATATCAGGTAAATGCTGCCTCTCGTGACCTTGGAAAATAAGTTGTCAATATTTCTGGGATTTAAGCACAAATCACATCCATTCATATTACCAATACACTTGTAAAATGCCCTCATACAACAAACTAGGTGAATCGATATCATAGGCACATAGACAAAATCTTGGTGACCAACAATAATTACAATGAATAATGCATCAAAGGTTATCCATACCAGTACACCAAATGCAATCAATCCAAAATCAATGACCTCACCCACCATAACACCATAATATACCACCTCAACCAAATAAAAACCTTCCACCTCACCCATACCCAAAACTAATTCACACCCAACATCATAGGCCACTTCCCATCCAACATCAAGAACCTCATACACCCTAACAATACCAATATCAACAAGAATATGAAACCTACGAAGAACCAAAATAAGAATATCAGGAACAAGTCGATACTTATCCTAAGTCAAATTATGGTGAAGTACCTATTGATAACACTTATCGACCACCACCTCAATATCAAAACCCTCCACCACCACCTCATAAAGAACAACGATGAGTAAATCACATCATCTCACTGGAAGCCTACAAGTTGCTGATTGACTGAATCAACTCATTAGAAAAATAAGCCTTGGGTGCGGGATACCAAAAACCCATATTACAATAGCTCAATAATAAACCACTCCATCCATCCATGCCATCACCTCCATACCCACCTCACTTCAAGATACCTAAAATAGAAAATTTCAAAGGTGATGAAGATGTACAAGAGCATGTGATTAGCTTTATGAATATTTGCTTTCATATTTAATATAGTGACCCCTTAATGCTAAGAAAATTTCTCATAACACTTGTTGGGGGTGCTTTGGAGTGGTATAATAATTTACCACACCACAACATTTACACCTTTGAGCAATTGTACGATGCATTTTTGGAACGCTTTGCCTTTAGTGTTAAGAAGAAGGCTACCCTGATTGACTTGTATAACCTTCACCAATTTGAAGATGAGTCAGTCATGAATTATGGCAATAGATGTAGAGTAGTCATTATAAAACTACCTTTCACATTATCCATAATGAAGCTTACTTAGATGTTCACTTGAAGTTGCTTGAAATAGATCTCACTCTTGTTGCAACTTCAACAATGTTGAACTTTTGAGAAAGCCCTAGCCCAAGCCAAGGTAATTAAGGATATCAAGGTCCAATAAGGAAATATCAAGATTCATAATAAAGAATGGTCTAGAAAAAATGCTAAGGATAATCAAACCCAAAAATAGGTAGATTTGGTGAACCAGATCATTTTGAGTACCCTTGGGCCCTCGAATTGAACCACACCTCAACTACCAAATTATCATGCCCAACCACCACCTACACAATACCACCTTCAACAACTATAAAATCAACCACCAGTGCAACAACAATGCTCACCTTACTAATAAAATCCATTATTGAAACCTTTGATGAACATATTTTATTGGTTGTGTGAGGCACAAGCAATCACTCTCCCTAAGATTAATCCACTAGATCTGAATCAACCCAAATAAAAAAAAATAGGAAGGATCAGTACTACATTTACCATAGATAGAAGGGTCATGATAATTAGTCAAGCTACTCCTTTAAAAACCTAGTGTAGGACATGATCGAGAGGTAATAAATTCAAATAAACAATCCTATTACCATAAACAATCAGAACATGGGGGTCTATCAAGATCATTTTTCTCAATGTGGAATGAACACAACACCTACCATTACAATAGAATAACCTAAGTAGGTCAATCAGGTCCATGCAACCCCATCCAACCAAGGTTTTGTGAGAATGATCAATATAGTGATAAGGAATAGAAGGTACCCAATGCAACCCACACAAAATGTGGATCCTTCTAACATTCCTTCAATGTCACAAGAACCACCACAACAAAATCTAATCATACCTCCTCTACCTGGCTTGATGTTTACACTGAGAAATAGACTCACCCAAAGTCTTAAAATGATCTCAACAAAACTCTCCATATATGAGCTTATACAAAAATCGACTCCACATCGGGAGGCTCTAATGAATATTTTAAAATCAATCGAATTACAACCACAAGATCCTAATACCTTTGCAAAGTTTATGGAAAAAAATAAATATTGCAAATATCCTGCAATAACCTTTCACAATCATGAGATCAAGACCATACCTATTGATATTTCTGATCCATCATTGCAAATAATGGCTAGTGTATATGATATTACCTATAAATGGGTCTTGATTGACATAGGCTCATCCATCAACATCATCACCACCTTTGCACTTACACACCTCAACCTTCTACCATCACACATCACGACATCCACCTTCACCATTTGAGCTTTCAATGATGCATTGTGTTACACCATTGGAACAATGGTTATTCCTATTAAGGTTGGAATAAATATTATTCACACACTTTGCCATATATTGGAAGATTCCATGCAATACAACTTGTTGCTTGGTCGATCCTGGATAAGAGACATGAAGTGTGTACCTTCTATCCTACACCAAAGAATAAAATATGTGCATGAAGGTCAAATCCACTGTGTCCTAATAGATTTGGAATCCTTTAAATTATGCCACATGGTGTCACATCCTCATGATTCCACCTTACCATCAACTTATTTGGATATCCAACCTAATATTCAACAATCCAATCATCCACCCAAAGCCTCCATACCTTCATCATTGCAATAATCATCACAACTACAATCATCAACTTCCCTAGGAGTCCCTTATAATTCATTGTAAACTCTCACAAGGAACCTATGACATCCCCCTCACATAAGCCCTTGCCACCTATTGCATCCACATCTAACTCAACCAATCCACCTCCTACACCTTCCATATCCACCATCTCCATAGCATCCACCCACATTGATCCTGTTCCAAAGGAACCACCCCCCAAAAATCATAGCCCATCATCATCCACCAATCCACTTTCATCTACCACTCCACCACAAGTGATAATTCATATGAATAATTCAATATTAGGGGAATATTTAGTACAATATGTTATATTTACCCCCATGATTGAGTCGATCAAAGACTTTGGTAGGCCTTGCAACACATAAATACCTATAGGCACCATCATCCCTTTTAGATCCTTTTTGAACCAAATAAACTTTTTCTATGGAGGTATTGATGCCTCTACGAATGTACATTTTATAAAGGAAGATGAAGAGTTGTTTTTTGCTAATATCGATTATCTATCAAACCCATCCTTTGCTCTGCGATACTTATATTGCTACCATTGGTATGATAATGGCTTAGGTCACTATAAGTAGGGTCCTTGAACCTCATTGGAACATAGGTATCAACTACCGATAGACAAGTTAGGATTAGAATACTACATACACATGCCTGACAAACTTCTAGCAAATTCCCTTTAGCACCTTAACTTAGGTCTTCAAGGAGACGTTAATGGAAATGAGTATGCTATCCTAGAAATACTCACTTGTTTAGAGATCATACACAAATTGGTACATTAGCTATTGATGATTTCTACTCATCATATTAGGAATTAGAGAACAATTGGGAGGTATTATCTATTGCTTTAGCTAGTTTGGAATAAGAATCCACCCCCATTGAGCCTCTCATAGATCTTGATAAATTCTATTTGTAGACACCAAAATCTAGCCACTTGTCATCCATCCGTGTCCTCCAATCATAAGCCACCCATTATTTATATATATATATGTATTTGTTTAATATATATTTAAATATTAATATTTTATATATTATATTTATATATATATTTAATAATATATATATTTATATAAATTAATCCTAGCCCTCCGCCACGTTTTAATCTCAGCCATCCATCCACCTCAATCCATGCCACTTACCCAGATTTAATCTCCACCCTTCCTCATGTTTTAATCTTGGCCACTCATTTTGTGTCATCGAAACCCTAACATGTTCAAGGGAAGATTATAAAAGAGGAGTCATTTTGATGAATCAAGACCCTAACATTCCCTAAGCTTGATATTGAGTCCTTGATCTTCTGAGGTTGAATTCTGTCGATGAATATTCGCAAAGAATTCTTAAAGATCATTAAGCCCTTCTACCCTAGCCATCACACCATCATTCCTACCCTCCATCATCACCCTTGCATCATTCATATACACCATCGCATAACCCATGCAGAACTAGATCTGGTTCTATGACACCTTCCTTAGACCTTGAATGCCCTAGTAATCCACCATCATCGTAGACATCCCTAGTGCATCTACCATACCCAATACCTAGTGCATTCCACTACAAATCCCCTAGTGCATCTATCACCATCATAGAATACCTCTAGGTGTTTTCTATAATAGATCTATAGTTCCATAACCCTCGAGCACCGTTCAAGCATCCTCATGACCATCACCTATAGAAAGAAGCAAAATTTTAAAGTGACAAGGTAATAAATTTATTTATATTTATTTTATGTTCTTACACTTCTATTTTCAGTATTACATTACAACATCTAGGGTTTAGTAAATTTTATTCTTTTGAGGGCCTCACACTGTGGAGCCCTCATAGGTATTACTAATATATTTTGTTTTTTTTTTTTAGGTATAAGGATCATATATTTGGAAGTTATTGAAGCTAGGGTGGCCCTTTTAGGATACACAAGCCCACCCACAACCTCGTTTGGATCGAAGACAAGCGCGAAGACACCAACTATTATTTTGAACTAGGGTTTTAGAGAACCCTAGTAACTATAAATTTGTATCACAAAAGTATTGTAAAACCCCATATTGGGGCACATTGATTGTATCATTTTGAGATCCACCCACATTAATAAAAGCTTATCTATCTTGTGCAATCTTTGTTTATTACTATGCTTATTGAGTATTTTATCTTATGTATTGGTGTTGCTTGATTTTTGATTCACAAATGGTGATCACGGTGGGACCCCCAAAGGGTTCTCTATGTTAATTTACTTTATCACTAACTTCTATTTTTATTTTTATTTTACAAGTTTCCAAAAATTTGATCGCACGATTTTCAAAAAACTAGGGTTTTTAGAGTTGCAAAATTTGATCTGAGGTCTCGAGGGACACCTTAGTGTTCAGGAGATGCCCTAGTGCATTTTAGTGGCTCTTAGGTGTATTTCACAGAGTGGGGAAGAAATACGTAGGCTTCCTGGTAAGCCTGCTTCAAACCCTAACCCATTTCTGCTTCATTTTTCTATGCTTTTTACAGATAAATTGATAAAAAGAAAATCATTTAGTTTTTATTAAAAGTAGTTACATTTATTTGCATTTTAGGCATTTACATTCATCATACACATTGCATTTAGAGTAGACTTGCATTCATATTCATCATAGTTCACATTTTAGATTTAAAATTTTTTGTTGTTCTGATGTATTCATTCATTATTTTTGCATATTATTTTCATGTGAAATTACAAAAGCATAAAATAGTTGCATAATAGGGTTAAAAATTTCTATTTTTACTTGTCTAAGTTGGAACAAGATCAGAATACATAAGTATACTCCCACATTTGGTGATTCAAGGTGGAAGAATTAGGTGAACCCTCCACTGTTGGAATCACTTGATGATTTAGGGTTTATTTTGAGGAACTTGGTATTATTATTTTTGGCTTCTGATTTAGACCTATGAAATAGGCTATTTTTAACATTGTATGAACACAATAGATAACAAAAAATTTAAAATGAATCACACACATTGCATGTATCACAATAAACAATAATGAGTTGGATTTCATCACCAACCATTGTTTGAGATTTGGTGATGGTGGGCTTCATCTCCATCCATCAATATCTACCCTTAGCAACCATAGACACCCATGAGAAAACTTTCTAGATTTCATCACCAGGAAGAATCTCATTTTCTATCCAACCATAGATTTTACCTTGCATAATTCAGATTAGAACATTCATAACACACAAACCTCACAAAAAAAAAATATAAAAAGAGATAAAAAAAGAGGTAAGAAAATATATTGTAAAAACGTAGGATTGAATTGCTTGTTTAATTTTGTAAAATTTTTATTTGCATTTCTTTCTTGCACATTTCACATTTGATTCACTAGCTTATGGTTTTAACTCGAAATCAAACAAAAGTCTTGAGTCAAATTTCCATCAACCAAGTCACTTCATCCATGGAGTGTTCAACATCTTTCCCTACCACTTATATGGTTAACCCCATTAGTGTGATACAAACAAGTTGTTCAGATTTATCTATGGGTCCCTCACATGCTGTGCATACTTCAAATGTTGATGTTTTGCATAGAGCCATCCATACATCCATTCCAAAAATAGAACCATCATCACCCACCAACCATAACATAACCTACATAGACATGGCTCAAGTGGAAGCTTTTCAAAGATCTGCTAACTATGTTCTAGAACAAGTCCATAGTCCACCTAGGCATGATCCTTCTTTTCAATAGGAACTTACCTCTTCCCAGCCTTCTAGCCTTACCCAGGTGTATACTAACCCTCTTTTTGAGGTATCATCTGCACCTTCCCAGCATTGGTCCATTCCACAATAGTCATGTGCTCCAAGCACCTCCATTCCATATTCATACACCACCACCTATAGCAATCCATTGTATGAAGCACATGTCAATGTTGCTTCACAAATGCCAGTCTCCACCCCATCCAATGTCTCTCATCTAGTTGTAATTCCCATTGCAACTTATCCTCCACCTACCTCATCCATTCCATCCACATCCACACCATCTACCTTAGAGGTGGCCATACAAAAAGCATGGCAACATCTCAATAAATTGCTTATGGCTCAACAAGGTGCTCAATCTTATTCCCAACAACAAGTACAGGGGACAGATTTTAAGCCTCAATCTATTTCCACCCAACCCACATTTTTCACTCCAAATCCATCATGGGTACCACAATATTCTATGGTTTCCATTCCCACACCACCATTAACTCACACCCATGCCATTCCCATAAATCATCAAATTCATAGTCCTCACACATCATCTCCTTTTCAACATTCACAATCATTTCTTCATCAACCTCAACATCACCAAATTCAATTCACTCCACCAAATCATCACCATCTCATCACACCCCAACATCTCACCACTCCACCTTCACAAAATCATCAAGTAATTTAGGGCTTCCATATACCTGGGGAAGACCCTAGAATTCAAGCCATGCAACAACAAATTGATAGCTTGATGCAACATACTCCTGGTATGATGAACCAGAAGCCAACTCTAAGATAACTGATCAATCAACCAATTCACTTTTTGGTACCATCATCACCATATCCGATAGATTTTACAGTACCAAAATTTGATAAATTCAAAGGGACTGAGGACCCTAGAGAGCATGTGAGTACATTCATTCACTCCTATTTCAGAATCCAACATCATGATGCTCTAATGCTTCAAAAATTTCCTCAGACATTGGGGGAGATGTCATAGAGTGGTACAACCATTTACCTCATCATAGTATTTATACTTTTGAACAATTGGTTGACCAATTTCTTGAAAGGTTTTCCCTCAATGTTAGAAAGAAAGTATCATTGTCTGACTTATATGGTTTAAAAAAATTTGATGATGAGTCAGTATATGATTTTGGTAACCATTGGAGGGTTGTTATCACAAAACTACCATTCACCCTACCAATGGAAGAGCTAACCCGATTGTTTACCAAGAGTTGCCTAAAACCCATTTCTTGGTTATTACAATTACAATAGTACAGATCATTTGAGGAAGCTCTTGCCTAGGCTAGCATAATTGAGGAGATCAAAATCCAAGAAGGTGTGCTTAAGCCCAAAAATAAAGAATGGTAGAATAAGGGCCAATACAAAGGTAATTATTCTGGCCAATCCAAACCAAATCAGGCCAATCAGGCCAATCAAGCCAATCAAGTCAATCAAGTGGTCATGAGCCAGCTGGTAATGGCTCAACAACAACCATAACAAATTACATATCATGTGGTTCCCTCACCATCACAATCAGTCCAAAACATAGTGCCAACTATGGAAAATCACCCACATCAATAATCTATTTGACAAAACCACCAATACACCCCCTTAGCTGAATCATATACCTCCATATTTCATAGGTTGTATGACACAAACCAACTTGCCTTACCTGAGGTTAAACCAGATGACCCTACCAAGCATAGTAAACACTATAGAGAACATTTATTTTACCCTTATCATAGGTAGAATGGGTATGATATAAACAATTGCTACAACTTCAAAGACATAGTGCAAGATCTCATTGACTTAGGGGCCATCAAGCTTGATAGTCCCTTAGCTCAACAAAACCAAAACCTTGGTATCTATCAAACACCACTTCCTCATCATGAGGAGGTACAACCAACAATAGGAGGGTCTAATACCAAGACCCCTCCTAATCAAGTCAATCATGTTCAATAATACCAAGGTTTTGTGGGTGCTATCCATGTAGTTACCCGAGGTCAACAATGCACTAACAATCAACAAAATGCACAATAGCAACATGTTCAATCTCCTATAGCACCACAGGCAAGTGTGTCTCAACCTACCACATCATCATCACCCATTCAATTTTCCACCAATCCTTCCCAACCCATTCATATTCCAAGTCATCCATCTCCACCCATTCATCCTCCCAATCATCCATCAAGGCCAATCATCTCTTTGAGTAGTCGGTTAACCACTAGCCTTAAAATAGCTTCAGCTAAACTATCTATCTATGAGCTTATACAACAATCTCCCCCACATCATGAGGCATTAATGGATATTTTAAAATCCATTGAACTTCAATCTCAAGATGCTAATACCTTTAGCAATTTTGTGGGGAGCATCCGAACATGTATGGAGCCTTCCATTACATTCTATGATTTTGAAATTAAACCAATATCATCAGAATCGATGGACCCTCCATTGCACATCATGGCTCAAATTGATAGGAAGCCATTTAAATGAGTTTTGATTGATATTAGCTCCTCTATCAACATCATCACCACATCAGCTCTCCAACACCTCAATCTTCCACCATCCCACATCACCAAATCCACCTTCACCTTGAAAGCATTTAATGATGCTCTCTGCTCCATAGTTGGCACTATTGTTTTACCCATCGAAGTGGGGGTAAAAATGTTGCACACCATGTTTCACATCTTGGAAGGGTCCATGGCATACAATGTACTCCTTGGACATCCTTGGATGAGGGAAATGAGATGTGTCCCTTCTATACTTCATCAATGCTTGAAATATGTACATGAGGGACAAGTTCATTGCATACCAATGGATGTTGAACCATTTAAGTATTGCAATTTCATTTCAAATCCTTATGAATCCATGCTTCCTTCCACTCATATATTCTTGACACCATCAACCACATCATCAACCACACAATCCACCTCTTCATCAAAAGCTCCTATTCCTAAGGAGCTCCCCATCACCACTTCACATCAAGCCTCCACTTCCATACCCCCATCTTCATCACCTTTGACTACATGCACATGTGGTCAAACCCAATCCACATCAGCCACATCATCAACATCAACATCCTCCACCATCATTCCTTCCATATCATCACCCATTCAACAACCACCTCAGCCAAATCCACCTCCATCCACATCAACCGATGTCTCACAAGTCACATTAATAGATTGTGAGATGCCATCCTAGTCCACACCTCTCCCATTTTTGGAGCCCCAACCATGAGCTTTCCACATCCACATCCACTTCATCCACCTCCACATCATCCCAAGTTGTGGTCCACCTCACTAATCCTGGCATTGGTGAATATGTGGTCCAAGACATCACCATCACACCGCTTAGCATCCAAACTACTAAGGATTATGGTCACCCACGTGACCCACCCTTATCTATAGGAGTGGTGTACAACATGGGTTCAATGCCCAATAGCATTAATTTTGTGTATGGGGGGATTGATTCATCATCCAATCTATCTTCCCTAGATGAACCCAAGCAACCAACTCCTACCAATATACAACACATGTCGGGTTTTCCATCCTGATATTTTCATATAGTTAATTGGCAAGGACATGGCCTAGGATGACATGAATAGGGAATGCATGAGATCATCGATGTTTCATATCGAGAAGTGCATGACCATTCAAGTTTAGGCTATCATCCACTTTCTTCCACTTCTTCTTTTGAACAAGCTTTTCAAAGTTTACATTTGAATTCAGAAGAAGATATCCATCACATTGATGAATCTGAAGATGAAATTTATGAAGAATTTGATGTTATATCGATAGCTTCTGATGAATCTGATGAGGAATCAGAACCCATCATTCCATTCACTGAACAAGATGAGTTTTACCTCAGAATGTTCCCCATCCATCAGCCCATCCTTCACTTGCTTCTTCCACAAGAGTGAGCCGAACCAACCAGTGAACCACCACCTCCACTTCATTAATCCATCTCATCGACCAATTTTGTAATATATGTACATAATTCAAAAAAAAAAAAAAAAAAAAAAAATCATTTGCATTGCATGTACATGGCTTTTTGCCAATTGCATTTATTTGTGTTGCTCATTGTTGTTCAGGTTCCCAGAGTTCTAGCATCGGTTCTAGAAGACAGGATCCATCCATCCTCCACATTTCCAACCACCATTTTCCCCTTTAAGTCAACATGAATCCTATTGACTTATTCACCCCACTTCATAATCCATATGATTTGGCAAAGCCAATTCCAATTGACATGAGCCTTATTGATATGGACCAGATTTCCTCACCTCCATCCTTTTTCAAATTTATCCTTTTTGAGGAATTATTAAGGGCTTCAACCAACTACATTCCTCCATCACCTCCACCTTTACCTTCACCTTCACCTTTAGATCCTGAGGTTTTCTAGGAAGACATAGAAGAGGTTGAGTCAGAAGAGTTTGATAATGTCATAGATGACATTCATCTGATCCCAATACCCCATCAACTTGAGGAAGGTTCTCACATGTCCATTGAAGATACCATCGATGTGAACCTTAGTTCAGATGCAGACAATCCCCAAATTATCAAACTTGGTAAAATTTTATCCACAGATGAACAAGAGCAATTAATTGCTCTCCTCAAGAAGAAGAAGGGTATTTTTGCATGGTCCTACAAAGACATGCCTGGTCTTGACCCTAACTTGGTTGTCCACAATCTCACCTTGCATTCTGATGCTAAGTCGATCAAACAAAAACTTAGAAGGATGCATCCTACCATTGCCCTCATGGTCAAAGAAGAGCTTCAAAAGCTATTAGATGTGGGTTTCATTATCCCCATTGACTATCCTGAGTGGCTTTCAAACATGGTACCCATTCGCAAGCCTAACAGGGTGATACACATTTGCACTAAATTTTGAGACCTTAACAAAGCATGTCCTAAGGATGAATTTCCTCTACCAAACATTGATACTCTTGTCGAAACTTATATTAGCCATGAAATGCTTTCCCTAATGGATGGTTTTTCAGGATACAACCAAATTTGAATCAATCCTGATGACCAACACAAAACAACATTCACTACACCTTGGGGGACTTTTTGTTACAAGGTGATGCCCTTTGGCCTCAAAAATGTAGGTGCCACTTATCAACGTGCCATGACATACATCTTCCATGATTACATGCATAAGATCATCGAATATTATGTGGATGATCTCTTGGAAAAATCTAAAACTCGACAAGAGCACATTGGTGTCTTGGAAAAAGTCTTTGATCGACTTCTAGAGCATAATGTAAGGTTGAACCCCAAGAAATGTGTCTTTGGTGTTACCTCTGGAAAACTATTAGGATTCATTATCTCCAAAAGAGGCATTGAAGTGGACCCAAACAAATTCAAGGCCATCATGGATATGCCTCCCCCAACAAACTTGAAGGAATTGCATAGTTTACAAGGAAATATTCAATCGATCCATCATTTCATTGCACAACTTTCTGACAAATGTAGGCCATTCAATCACCTACTACAAAAGGGGGTGACATTTTCATGGATAGATGAATGCCAAAAAGCTTTTGATGATATCAAGAAATACCTAGCTTCTCCACCAGTCTTAACTCCTCCTCATTCGAGGGTCCCCTTCCATATTTATGTTTCAGCAATGGACTTTGCATTAGGGACAATGCTTGCACAAAAGAATGAAAACAATCAAGAGCAAGTTGTCTATTACATTAGTCAAACATTGGTAAGCTATGAAACCAGATATGCTTACATGGAAAAATTGTGCTTAGCAATGGTTTTTACCACTAAGAAACTTAGACATTACATGCTTAGTCACACCACATATGTCATAGCTCATGAAAATCCTCTGCATTATATGATGTCTCACACTTACAATAACACCCACACCACAAAATGGATAATGCTTCTCACTGAATTTGATCTTGAGTTCATTAGCCAAAAATCCATTAAAGGTCAGGTCATAGCCGATCAGCTTATGGAAGCTCCACTTCCTAGTGATCAACCCTTGATTATTGAGCTCCCATATGATTCGATATTCACTATCACTAAACAAGAAGAAGATGTCATTCCGGAGGAAGATGTCGATATCACACTATTCTTTGATGGTTCTAAGTGCAAAAAAGGTCAAGGTGTTAGAGTCATGTTTCATACACCCCAAGGGATACCTATTCCCTTATCATTCAAACTTGACTTCCAATGCACAAACAACAATGTAGAGTATGAAGCCTTAATCTTAGGTCTTCAAGCAGCCATAGCTATGGGCATAAAGCGTATCAAGATATTTGGTGATTCTCAACTTGTTGTTAGACAAATCAATGGAGAATACCAATGCAAAGAACCTACCATAAAGCTTTACCATGAAGTAGCAATGAAATTGCTCACCAAATTTGATTGGTATGAAATCGATAGTTTGCCATGTTCAACTAATAGATTTGCAGATGTGATGGCCTCTCTAGGATCATTGATTCCAAAGAACTCCGAAGGAGAGGTACAACCACTCATTGTTACAATGATCTCTAAATCTACAATTGTCCATGTTGAATCTAAGGATGAGAAAGATGTTTGCTTTATCCATTCGGAGCCATATGAGCCTTGGTCAAACCAAATAATAGCCTTCCTCAAGTTTGGAACACTCCCATTAGATATGTCATGGACTGCTAAATGCACTTTCAAGAAAAAGGTAGCTCATTTTACTCTCTTGGGGGATGTGTTGTATAGACATGGTTATGATGGAGTCCTCCTTCATTGTCTCGAGTCTGTAGAGGCACAAAGAGCCATAGTTGAAGCTCATGATGGTACTTGTGGTGGTCATTTTAGTGGAATGGCCATTGCAAAGTGTATTCTATGCATGGGTTACTATTGGCCCACCATGGAATGCGATTGTTGCACTTATGTCAAGCATTGTAAGCAATGTCAAGAGCATGCTAATTTAACTCATGTGCCATCACAAGCATTACAACCTATTCAAAGCCTTTGGCCCTTTTCACAATGGGGTCTTGATTTGATTGGAAAAATCTTACCTCCTTCCTTGGGACAACATACATTCATCATCACAACCACTGAATACTTCACAAAGTGGGTTGAGGCAATTCCTCTAACTAGTACGATAGGACCTAGAATTGTGGAGTTTATACTTCATCATATCATCTATCATTTTGGTATTCCCTCAAAAATCATCTCTGACAATGGCAAGTCTTTCAAGAACAAGGATGTTTGAGCACTTTGCGAGAAATATAATATCCAACATAGTTTCTTGACTCCTTACTACCCACAAGCAAATGGACAAGTTGAGGCTACCAACAAGACCTTAATTGCTATTCTCAAGAAACTAGTCAAAGAAAATCATAGAGATTGGCATACTCAAATCCCCTTGGCATTATGGGCTTATCGAACAAGCATCCACATGCCTACTAGGGCAACACCATTTTCATTGGTCTATGGAGCCAAAGCAATCATGCCTCTTGAGCTTGAGATCCCCTCATTGCGAATTTCATTGCAGGAATTCATAGATGATGATACTGCTAGACAAGCACATTTTGACCAACTCACGCTTCTTGATGAAAGGTGTGTTAATTCTTTAGAGCATTTACGAGTTTATCAAGACCACCTAAAGCATGCTTACAATACCAAAGTTCATCTACGTGAATTCCAAGTAGGAGATCTTGTTCTTAAAGAGAATCAACAAA
The DNA here is from genome assembly GCA_028583015.1 of Wollemia nobilis. NCBI lineage: Eukaryota > Viridiplantae > Streptophyta > Pinopsida > Araucariales > Araucariaceae > Wollemia > Wollemia nobilis. Next base: position 986,371 of record JAQPPZ010003013.1, read on the forward strand.
ACACCAATGCATTACCACATCTTCATGATAAATTCATGGCTAATTGGTTAGGTCCATACATTGTCACTCAAAAAGTGGGTAAAGGAACTTATAGGCTTGCCAGTCTAGAGGGAGTTGAAGAGCCCAAACCACTTAACATCATCCACTTGAGAGCATTCTATGCTTAATGTGATTTATATATATATATATACATGGCTAATACACAAAAACACATTGCATTTCACACATTGCATTTAACACATTGCATTTCACACATTGCATTTACATTACATTTCATTACATACATTGCATTGCACACATTTCATTTCACAAATTGCATTTCATACATTGCATTCACACATTTCACATTTCATATTAGGGGTCATTTATTCAATTTAGATAATAATTGGTCCAATAAAGTCTTGTTGCCTTAATCAAGGGCACCCTCAAAATCATCATCCATTTCATTGCACCATTCCATAAAGTCAAATTATCATTTGCAAACCACATTTCCATAATCCCTAGGTGTTTTTGGTCACTCAACCACTCCTAGTGTTTCTAGAAACCTCCAATACATGTCGAGTTTTCTTTAGGACCAAGACACATTTTCACTAAGAAAATATTGAGTTCTGGGAATTGACTCTAACACTCTTGAACCAAACACAATCACACATCTTAAAAACATCTTGTGTCAAAGAGGGATAACACCATACTTGGGTTGAACCTCGAAGTGAAAAGGGTATTCCTTGCTTGTCCCATTATGCACATAGTCCAAAAATAAAAAATAGTGGTTTTCACCACTATCACAATAATTTCCAAACAAAAGATAGAGTAGTAAGGATAGGGTAAAATTCTCATCACACTTCGGTTGAGAATATGATTCCCCAAAGCTCTAAATATTTTACACATCACACACCACAAATCTGTTAGGAATGGAAGATATGAGAAAATTATATTGATACAAAAGAGTACAATATATAGGCATAAGCCTATATGAAAAATATGACAAATATCAATGAAAATGACAAGTGTCAAAAAGAAGGCATAGTGCACATTAATATTCTAACATTCCCCCTTAATGTGCACTATCCTAACTAAAAAAATAAGTCAACATTAGATAAAATTCCTCCTTAATGTTGAATTCTCTAAAAGAACCCTAACATCCTCCTTTATTACATAATTTGGACTAGGCTCATGCTCTTCACGCTTGGCTCTCCAACTATGAATAATGCTAGATCAATGGTGTATACATCTTGGTCTGTTGCCTCAGGGTCAACCACTTCCTTGGATCTGTTACCTCTAGTTTAGCAATCTAAGTACCTCAAGGTCATCCTAGGTGCCTCAAGATCATCCACTTCTAGATCTGTTGTCTTTATAGGTCATCCTCTAGGTATGTTGCCTCTCGTAGGTAACTGACTAGATTCACTATGAATATCATCCTCCCTCATGGTGAAATCAATCTAGAAGGTGTTAATATTTGCCAAAAATGCACCTTAATACAAAAGAAATATGAGCCATGAAAATATAATAAAATGAGCCATAGAATCCAAATTTGGAGGAGAAGAAGAAAGAAGAGAATAGAATCTTCTAAAGTGTCTTCGTCTGTAGTCTTCAAAATTTGATCTGGAAAAGACCTCGAATAGAGTCTAGGGTGTCTATGTCTATAGTCCCTAGAGTAGGTGTCCTTATGGTGACCTCCTCATCCTACCATAATGCATGGGTAACCAGCCATTGCATCCGCTAGGTGCTCTAGAGAAGGTGACTAGGTACAAGGATCACATACATAGAGTGTCGGGTTCAACAAAAAATGCACTCTAGAATACAACAATCTTTGAGGCTAAAAAATAACAAATAAAATAGCCTCAAAATTACAACTTGACACCTCCAATGTGTCCATCTCAATTTTTTTTTGATGACTATAAATATCCCTATGTTCCATTTTCAATGGGGCCTTCATATTGTGGAAAAACAACATACCTCTCAATTTCCCTTATAGAGAATATTCCACAATGTACGTCAGAATAATACAATGGTAATGTGAGGCCCTTCCACACCATGTGGAAAAATATTTAAGAAAAATGGCCAGTAAAACCATATGTCGGCCAATAAGATTCTCCATGATTAAAGTAGCTCCATACAAATCAAATCAAATGCTCAATGACCATTTAATAAATTATTTCCTTTTGAAACAAAATACCCCACATTTTAAAGTAAATATCCCTTCTTAAATTCTTTGAATTTTATTAAAAAATAATAATCCCCTCTCATGTAAAAAAAATTACCCTTATATTTTATTTTCCATACATAAAAAAAATGAGGTCAACCTCCAAAGCGAGCGATATATATTTAGTCTGGGAAATACAACCTTATCTTCATGTTGCTGCTACCACCAGCTTCACCTTCTGTTTTAATGCTTCTATCTATAAATATAGAAGTACAGGTCTACGTGCAAGGATAATTTCTTCTATCAATGCTCACCCACTATCACTTGGTTCCCATCCATGGTCACATGAAAACCTCTCTCGATCAGTATGTTATGACTGAGGTAGGAAAGAAATTTATCTTCATCACTTCCATACATAAATCCACCTTCATATTTTACTTCCTCAACATGGGAATTTGATAGGTCATCATCTTGGGCCGGGAAAATCGTAGAGGGTCCAAATCAGCGACTGTGGGAAGAAAAACAATACACCGTGTAGTTATGTTGAAAATAATCTTCGAAGGAGTAACATTATCACAAATGCAGTTCAACATTGGGCCGCTTCCATGACACCACCTCTATGTACAATAGCTTCAATACTACGATGACACCCATGAAAATCTAAGCACAACCCATGCCCAATATTAATAACGAGTATCCTTTAATCCTCAAACCTGTAGACATCGAAAAACAAATAACATTAAGGAATCCACAAGCAAGGTTGTTTGCTTCTTTCCAAGTGGGCATAAAAAACATTAAGGCATATCATTTCCTTAATGCTGCGCTTCTTGCTCTATGAGCTGGATCACCACCAAAACCCACAAAAAACTCCATTGCAACCCAGTTGCATCATGAACGCAATATTTGTGGGTGTAGCAACACCTCCTACTACAAAGTTAACTACAGGAAGCCTTCCTAGTTGTTTGGTCTCCCTCACAAGCTCATAGGGAGCAACAATTTGTTTGGCAAAGGAAAAAAACTCATCGTCATCTAATATTTGAAGCCTTCGTATATCACCCAAAAATAGACCTCACATGGGTTGTTTATCAGATAAACATGAGTTTCTTGAAACCATCATCAGATCAGATTTGTGGAGCTAAAATAAAGAAAGTAGACTCCAAAATACGTAATGGTTTTAATGGTTAGAGAATCATCTTTAATTGCACCCGCATCCTTGTAGTATTTTAGAACAAATCATCACCACATATGCCTTGGTATGATATACTATCACAAATCTAGCCAGCTCGACAGAACCTCACACAATGGCTACTCCAACAAGAAGTTCACCGACTATAGCACACCAAAAAGGAAGACAAATCTAAAACCTATCGTGAGGGCAAAACCTCCAAGCTAGACTAAACCTCATCGCCATGAAAGTTCAAATATACATAGAAATAAAATCATAGTGCAAGCTTTTCATCTCTGTCATGAGATGCAGTGGTGCATAGCAAATGCCAACAACATGGAAGTGCAGCAAACTCACCAGGAATTTCAAAATTAAAAAAAAAACATCCACACAACCAAATTTTGAGGGCACTAAGGATGACATGCTTAACGGGATGCATAGAACTTTAAAATTCTTCAAAAAAATAGTGGTAGTTTTTCGGGTGAAAAATCTATTTCCACGCCAACTCATAAAAAATTCTTCACTTTCCTCAATGATCACTTTGACCTTGGCAAGTAGTTCAGAGCTTCATGTAAGCCCTTCAATGACACAAAATGGAGCATCTTCAAAATTATGCAGATGGGCTATTAATATGAGCTGTTGGTAGTTGTTGATCACCCCCTAGACCATTTTAAAACACCTAATCTGGAATTGTAGAGGGATATTGTGACGTGGTATGGTTTGACAACAAATAAAGCAGAAGGAAAACTACAACGAGATCTCTCTATTTTTACCAATAATATTCATAGTGGACTTGTGGCAGTTGACAAAAACTACCAACCATAGCCATTTACTACATAGCTGAAGGAAATTTATTTTTCTGAACTCGTTGAAGTCCGATCATCATAGGCAAAGTGCAGACTTCGCTCAGTGGACGACACAGTGTGAACGTCAGGGGCGCAAGACAGACTGCGCTCAGCGAATGGTGCAGTGTGAACGTCGAGAGCGAAGGACGGATGACGGACTGCGTAAGGTGCAGGGCGCAACAGGGGAGATTTCTTGAAGTCCAAACGGTGCACAGCGGAGGCAAGCGAACTTCGCACAAACCAGGGTGAAGTCAGATGGCGCACAAAGATTTTTCAAAGTTTGACTTCGAGGGTGAAGTACGAACTTCGCTCAGTGCACGACGAAGTGTGGACAGAGCGACTCACCATAGTGCCCCATTTGGTAGTAGTAGTAGATTAATAGCAGATCATACTAACTCCATACATCAGATCTGGTTGAGTTGCAGTCAAATACATCAGACTGCTAACTAGCCTCTTGAACAGGGTTGGATCTACATTCCTCCCTGAGTCCAACTTGCTCAACTTCAAACCTGTGGCAACAGGTGTGATGGCAGGTTTGTTGTCCTCCATCTTGAACCGCTTTAGGACATCCTTTGCATACTTGCCCTGAGAAATGAAGATGCCATCTGTCGATTGGTCAACTTCAATGCTGAGAAAATACTTCATCAGCCCTAAGTCTGTCATCTCGAACTCCTTCTTCATGGTTGTTTTGAACTGGTCGAACAGGACATTGCTATTGCCAGTATAAATCAAATCGTCCACATACAGGCAGATGATAATGAGCTCACCTACTTCATTTGTCTTCATGTATAGGGTATGCTCATATGGGCATTTTACAAACCCATTTTCCTAAAAATAGTTGTCAATCTAGCTATACCAAGCCCGAGGCGCTTGCTTCAAACCGTACAGGGCATTTTTTAGCTTCAAGAATTTGCTCTCCTGGCATTCAATTTTGTAACTTGGTGGCTGGCCTATGTAGACCTCTTCCTCTAACACTCCATTGAGGAAGGCTGACTTGATATCCATCTGGTACATCTTCCAACCTTGTTGGGCTGCCAATGCCAGGATCATCTTGACTGTGTCAAGTTGGGCTACAGGTGCATATACCTCATGGTAATCGATGCCTGACTTTTGCTTGTAACCCTTCGCCACCAGTCTGGCCTTATTCTTGTCAACGTCTCCTTGGGCATTGAACTTTGTATTATACACCCACTTGACCCCAATGGTCTTCTTTCCTGCTAGAAGATCAGCTAGCTGCCATGTCTCATTCTTTTCAATGGCTGCTATCTCCTCATCCATCGTATGCACCCACTTTTGATTCTGACTTGCATCTTTGAACTCTACTGGATCAACTTCATTAAAGAATGCAAAGTCAGAGTACTCTTCATCTATGTGGGTTTGGGTTGTCTCTTTGATTTCTTGCAAGCTCCTTGTCTTCGCTAGCATCACCAGGTTCTGGATTCTACTTGTGAGTGGAGGCGACTGAGATGGAGTGGCTGTGCTACTGTTGGCACTGCTGGAAGTTGCAGGTGGCTGCACACTTCCTTCTTCCAAGTCAATAGACTGTACTACTCGTCGGCTCTGATTGGCCAGTCTCAGACTTCCAGTTCCAGGCTTCATCTTCAAGAAACTTCACATCACGACTGATGATGAGCTTCTTTGTCTCAGGGTTGTATAGCCTATAAGCCTTTGCCTGCTCACTATACCCTGTGAAAATGCATTTCTCAGCTCTATCATCCAACTTTTGTCGCTTCTCTTCTGGAACATGTGCATATGCAATGCACCCGAACACATGCAAGTGAGCCACACTTGGCTTCACACCGCTCCAGGCCTCCTAAGGGATTTTGTCCTTCACGCTTTTGGTGGGACATCTGTTTAGCAAGTAGACTGCACATGTTACAACCTCTGCCAAAAATTTGTGTGACAATCACTTCGCATTCATCATGCTTCGTGCCATCTCCATGATGGTTCGGTTCTTCCTCTCAGCTACACCATTCTGCTATGGCGTGTATCTGGTAGTGAACTGTCTTCGAATTCTGTGCTACTTGCAGTAGTTATGGAATTTGTTGGAGATGTATTCACCTCCACCATCTGTCCTGAGAGTCTTGATCTGATATCCACTCTGTTTCTCCACCAGAGCCTTGAACTCCTTAAATTTTGCAAATGCTTCTGACTTCAGCTTGATGGCATAGATCCAAGTCTTCCGGTTGAAGTCATCTATGAGAGTTAAGAAGTATTTGTTGCCGACAAATGTGCTAGTCTGCATCGGACCGCAAATGTCTGAGTGCACCAGCTCCAATGGCTATGATGCTCTCCAAGACTGATCGAAAGGGAATGAATCCTTATGTTGTTTGCCGACTAAGCAGCCCTCACAAACTTGATTTGGCTGCTCTATCAGGGGTAAACCCTTCACCATATGCTTCTTGTGCAGTTGATTTAGGCCACTGAAATTTAGGTGACCAAATATGAGATGCCACAACCAGGTAGCATCTTTCACAACTGCACTCAGAGACATCAATGATTCATTCTGAATCTATAGTGGAAACATTTTGTTCTTCATCATGGACACTGTAGCAATCTACCCATGCGACTTGTCTCTGATGGTGCAAGCTCTGTCTTTGAACTGGATCGTATGTCCCTTCTGCACAAGCTGTCCAACGCTCAGCAGGTTATGCTTCAGGCTAGGCACATAGTAGACATCACAGATATGCTTCTGTTCATCGTGCCTGGTGCAAATGAGGATCTTTCCTTTCCCCATTATGGGAACTTTGCTGTTGTTCCCCATATTCACCTCAGACTGGACTGTTTCATCCAGTTGGGAGAACATCTCTTTGTTCCCCATCATGTGGTTGCTGCACCCACTGTCTAAATACCAAATATTCTTCTAGCACTCCTCAATGTTGCAAGTCAACAACACATTTTCTCCTATCGCATTTTCGATTTCATCCATGTAATGAGCTTGCTGCTAGTTCTCAATGGCCATCCATTTTCTACATTGTGAGATGTAATGGCTGAACTTCTTACAAAAATAGCACTGGACCTTTGACATGTCCTTCTTCTGACCAGATCCATCTTGCTGATTTCTCGAACTGCCTCTTCCACCTTGATGATGGAAATTACAGTTGGTCTCCCCTTTGCTAGGGTTTGACCTTCCTCCTTGCTTATTGCCTTTCCCATGCCTGCCTTTGCCTCTTCCTCCGTGAGAACTAGAGGTGCCATGGTGGGAATCTTGTCTGCCACTGTCTCGAAATGAGACCTGAGCCCTGAATGCTTGCTCCAGAGAGGTCTGAGATGAACGGCTCAGCCTTTGTTCATGTGTTTGCAACAAACCCATGAGTTCGTCTGTCGAGAGGGTTGTCAGATCCCTCGAATCTTCGATTGCTATCACAATTGAGTCAAACTTGGTGGGCAGACTTCTGAGAATCTTCTCCATGATTCTCTGGCTCTGCATATTTTCTCCATTTAACCACATCTGGTTGATAATGTCCGTCGTTCGGGTGAAGAAATCACTCATGGACTCGGACTCACTCATCTGTAGATTTTCAAACTCCCTCCTGAGCATCTATAGTTTCACCAACTTTACTTTATTGGTGCCCTGGTACGAGCTGGCCAGAATCTCCAGGCCTGCTTTGCCTTGGTGGCTGATGCGATCCATGGGAAGATGGACTCCCGATCGCTTGCATGATGTAGAAGAGGGCCTTCTGGTCCTTCTTTGTGTTCTCTTTCAGTAGGTCCTTGTCTGCTTGAGAGAGGGTGGCTAGTGCTGCTGCATTTGTCGGTTCTGGGTAGCCATTCTCGACTAACTCCCATAGCCATTGAGATCCGAACAGGATCTTCATCTCGATGCTCCAGTAATCGTAATTTTTTTTGTTGAAGCACAGGATCTGCAACTGCAAGTTGTTGCTATTGGAAGCCATTCTGCTTCCGTCTCCGTGTCAAGGGATCAGTAGCTCTGATACCAATTTGAAGGAAATTTATTTTTCTAAACTCATCGAAGTACGATCATCGAAGGCGAAGTGCGAACTTCGCTCAGCGAACGATGCAGTGCAAACGTCGGGGATGCAAGACGGATTGCGCTCAACGGACGGTGCAGTGCGAACGTTGGGGGCGCAAGACGGATTGCGCTCAGCAGACGATGTAGTGCAAACGTCAGGAGCAAAGGGCGGATGACGGACTGCACAAGGTGTAGGGCGCAACAGGGGAGATTTCCTGAAGTTAGAACGGTGCACAGCGGAGGCAAGTGAACTTCGCACAGACCAAGGCGAAGTCGGATGGTGCACAGAGATTTTTCGAAGTCTGACTCCTAGGGCGAAGTACGAACTTCGCTCAGCGCACGACGAAGTGTGGACTGTGCCCAGCAAAGTGTGGAAGGAGCGACTCGCGCTTAGCTCGCGCACTCGGGCTGTGCTTGGATCTCGGGCACAGTCGAGTTGCGGCAGCAAAATCGAAAGACTCTTCCGGACTTAGCCAACTTTGGCTCTGCAATATTTTCTGTACGAAAGTCTTGCGCGGCTGCGGCAACTGCTTGCTTGGCTGGGAGGAGAAAAACATCAAAACTGATAGCAAAGTTTCGGATCTGAGTTTTAACTTATAGAACCCAAACGAAATCTCTCTGAGGTGATTTGAACAGAGAGCAACGAACTTTAGCACATAAAATAACTACAAACCCTAAAGATACCTGAAATAAACAACAAATTTTATTCATATGAAACGAGGGTTACAGAAGTCCTCAATTGAGGAAATAACAACATCTGCAGACTAAGCTATAGGATAAACTGAAAGGCTAAATGTCGAGTCGGCTGCTCAGACATTAATCAGATGAGCCACACTGCTCACTGAAACACTCTCCTTTCTCTGCTCTATTCTCCGCACTTTCTCTCCTTCTTTCTCTTCCGCACTCTTCCACCGTTTGTCTGAAAAACCCGAACTGCCTTATATAGCTGCGGGGAGAGGAAGTTAGGGTTTGTCCTCTGACAGGTTCTGACAAGCCCTCAACTAGGGTTTCTGACCAATCGTCGAACTGGCATTAAATTCTGCGGCGATCGGATCTGTCAGATGTAACATCTGTCAGAGGGTAGGTGCGACGTCATGTCAAACCTTTTTTCCGGGATCCCCAACTGCTCGAGAGCAGTCCGGCTTCGCCCATTTTCGGAGCGCAGTCTGACGAAGGCGTGAAATCTGGGTTAATATTTCTAACAATAGCATGGGACTACGAGATCATCCTCGAGCACATGCAATTTGCAAATACCCCATAGAATATCATCCCGCTTAAACCAACTGAGCAGATGCATCCATGTCTCTGCTCATCTAAACACCATCAAGAAAGTTATCCTGCAAAACAAAAGAAATGCCACATACGCAATGGAATCAACCCGCGCATACAACAATGACGGGATCACCTCCATCATTTATCCTTGCAGATCAACGGATCAAAAAATTCTAAGGTTGATGGAATGCATGGCCAGGTGGGCCAGCAAGTGTGGCCAGGTGGGCCATGAGCATCCACATTAGAAAATATTTACGCTCAAGATGTTGTATTATGGGGAGTGCGTGAGCAAGGGAGCTGCTACCGACACAATGAAACAAAGTGTAGGTGGATTAAAAAAATTCATATGGCTCCTTCACTTGCGCAAAAAACCATGATGTCATCTCCATAATCAATATGAGTAGAAACATGGTAGAAAAATATGTTGTATGGTTTATAATGGACAACGTCCAGTGGGGGTACCACAGAAGAGGGCCGCACACATTACCGAAGGGTGGTGCAGGAGATCAAACATATTTTGTGTAGCAGTTTCTAACCAGCTTCATTAAAAACAACCAAATATCCATTAGCAAAGCCATTAAAATAGCCATTAAAACAAATAACAACCACCAAATCTCTATTAAAAATCTGCAACAGTTCACTCAGACTTCTCGATCGAATGGTGCATCCGCAAACATGCTTAAAATGAGGTGATGAATCCACATAAACTATGTAGTGCCACAACAAATCACATTCAAACTACGCACTCCATTGACAATCGATGACAATGATTCCATGTGCAGTGCAAGCTTCATACGTGCTCGTTGACCAGTAGTAGTCAGCCAACAGGTCTCGAGAAATGCAAACACTATTTTTTTTTTCATGAATTGAGTTCAACACATTGTAATCATCCTGAAGTTTTGAATGCGTGACTCCCCCTGCATGAGCTTGCACGGTTGCATAAGAAATTGGGAGAATACTTAGCCAACAAACATCCTGGTGCACTAAGATCAGTTTGCCATGAATGTTATTTATTCACACGATAGCAAAAAAATGCAACTACAGGTGCGTGCACCTTCGGTGCTACCACAATATATACTTCAAAGCATATCAATCACTGCAAAGGGTGCAGTGATGGCACACCGACACGAATCGAGGCTACTGCTATTAATCTACTACGACTACCAAATGGGGCACTATGGCATAAATTAAAATAGGGGAGTGCCATAAATAAATACCACCTAAAACACATCCACATAAAGCAAAAAATGGCCTCTCATGGGCAGAAAAATAGAGACTAAATTTGAAAAACAAAATATGACCTCTCAATAGATTTGCCAAACTAGTGTATCCCGTTTTTACTTCCTCAGCATGGGAATTTAACAGGTCATTATCTTGGGTTGGGTAAATCGTAGAGGATTCAAATGAGCCATTGTGGGAAGAAAAATAGTTTACCGTGCAGTTGTGTTGAAAATAATCTTCGAAGGAGCAGCATTATCATAGACACAGTTCAACATTGGGCCGTTGCCATGACATCACCTCTGTTTAGAATAGATTCAATACTACGATGAAACCCATGAAAATATGATCACAACCCACGCCTAGTATTAATAACGAGTATCCTTTAACCACAAACCTATAGACATCGAACAACAAATAACATTCAGGAACCCACAAGCAAGGCTGTTCACTTCTTTCCAAGTGGACGTAAAAAACATTTAGACATATCATTTCCTCAGTGCTACGCTTCTCGCTCTGCAAGCTGGATCACCACCAGAACCCACAAAAAAAATCTATTGCAACCTAGTTGCATCATGAACGCAACATTTATGGGTGTAGCATGACATCTTGCTACAAAGTTAACTCCAGGAAGACTTCCCAGTTGTTTGGTCTGCCTCACAAGATCATAGGGAGCAACAATTTTTTTGGCAAAGGAAAAAAAATCATCATCATATAATATTTGAAGCCTTTGTATATCACCCAAAAATAGACCTCACATGGGTTGTTTATCAGATAAACATGAGTTTCTTGAAACCATCATCAGATCAGATTCGTGGAGCCAAAATAAAGTAGAATCCAAAATACGTAATGGTTTTAATGGTTAGAGAATAATATTTAATTGCACCCGCATCCTTGTAGCATTTTATAAAAAATCATCGCCACATATGCCTTGGTATGCCATACTATCACAAATCTAGCCAGCTCGACAGAACCTCACACAACGGCTGCTCCAACAGGAAGTTCCCCGACTATAGCACACCAAAAAGAAAGACAAATATGAAACCTGCCATGAAGGCAAAACCTCCAAACTGGGCTAAACCTCATCGTCATGAAAGTTCAAACATACATAGAAAAAAATCATAGTGTAAGCTTTTTATCTCTATCATGAGATGCAGTAGTGCGTGGAAAATTCCAGCAATATGGAAGTGCAACAAACTCACCAGGAATTTCAAAATTAAAAAAAAAACATCCACACATCCAAATTTTGAGGGCACTAAGGATAGACATTCTTAATGAGATACGTAGAACTTCAAATTTCTTTCAAAAAATAGCGGTAGTTGCTCGGGTGAAAAATCTATTTTCACGCCAACTCACGGAAAATCCTTCACTTCCCTCAACAATCACTTTGACCTTGGCAAGTAGTTTGGAGCTTCATGTAAGCCCTTCAATGACACAAAATGGAGCATCTTCAAAACTATGCAGATGGGCTGTCTATCTGAGCTATTGGTAGTCGTTGATCATCCCCCAGGCCATTTGAAAACACCTAATTTGGAATCGTAGAGGGATATTGTGATGTGGCATGGTTTGATAGTACATTGAGTAGAAGAAAAACTGCAATGGGACCTCTCTATTTTTACCAACAATATTCATAGTGGACTCGTGGTAGTTGACCAAAACTACCAACCATAGCCATTTGCTACATAGCATGGGATTATGAGCTCATCCTTGAGCACGCACAATTTGCAAAACCCCCATAGAATATCATCCCACTCAAACCAACGAAGCAGATGCATCAATGTCTCCACTCATCAGAACACCATTGGGAAAGTTATCCTGCAAAACAAAAGAAATTCTGCGTACACAATGGCATCAACCCGTGCAGACAACAACGATAGGATCACCTCCATAATTTATCCTTGCAGATCAATGGATTGAAAAATGCTACGACCGATGGCATGCATGGCCAGGTGGGCCACGAGCATCCACATTAGAAAATATTTACGCTGAAGATATTGTATTATAGGGAGTACACGAGCAAGGGAGCTGTTACCGACACAACGAAACAAAGTGTAGGTGGATTAAAAAAATGCACATGACTCCTTCATTTGCACAAAAAACCGTGATGTCATCTCCATCATCAGTACGAGCGGAAAAATGGTAGAAAAATATGTGGTAAGGTTTATAATGGACAATGTCCAGTGGGCGTGCCACAGAAGAGGGCCCCACACATTACCGAAGGGTGGTGCAGGAGATCAAACATATTCTGTGTAGCAGTTTCTAACCATATTCATTAAAATCAACCAAATATCCATTAGAACAGCCATTAAAACAAATAACAACCACTAAATATCCATTAAAGATCTGTAATAGTTCACTCAGATTTCTCGATCGAGTGGTGCATCTGTAAACATGCTTAAATCGAGGCGTTGAATCCGCATAAAATATGTAGTGCCACAAAAAATCACATTTAGACTACACACTCCATTGACCATCGATGAAAATTATTCCATGTGCAGTGCAAGCTTCATACGTGCTCGTTGAATAGTAGTAGTCAACCAACAGGCCACGAGAAATGCGGACTAATGCTATTTTTTTTTTGCATGAATTGAGTTCGTTGCATTGCAATCATCGTGAAGTTCTCGATCGTGTGACTCCCCCTACATGAGCTTACACGGTTGCATAAAAAATTGGGAGAATACTTGGTTGAAAAACATCCTGGTGCACTAAGATCAATCTGCCATGATCGTTATGTATTCACATGGCAACGAAAAAAATACAACTACAGGTGCACGCACCTGTGGTAACTTCGATGCTGCCATTATATGTCCTTCAAAGCATATCAATCACTGCAAAGGGTGCAGTGATAACACAATGACATGAATCGAGGTTGCTGCTATTAATCTACTGTTGCTACCAAATGGAGCACTATGGCATAAATTAAAATAGGGGAGTGCCATAAATAAATACCACCTAAAACACATCCACATAAAGCAAAAAAATGGCCTCCTATGGGCAGAAAAATAAAGACTAAATCTGAAAAACAAAATATGACCTCTCAATAGATTTGCCAAACCAGTGTATCCAGTTTTTCATTTCTCCATGGAGAAATTACTTATGTGGACGGATACATAGGAAAAAAAAAATAATGACAATCATTGGTTTTTCTTCAAACTTTTGGTTTTTGATCCATCAATGATGGAGAGCATACTCCCTGGTTTGAGAAAAAAAATGGGGGGGATTTCAATGAGGGAAATCCCTTCTCAAACCTACAGGGCAGGGAAATCCTAGGCTTTGATACCAAATGTTGAGAATGGGTAAAAGATGAGATATATTACAAATAAAAAGAGTACAATATAAAGACATAAACCTATATGAAAAACATGACAAGTGTCAAGGAATATGACAAGTGTCAAACTAAAAAGATGGTATAGTGCACATTAATATTCTAACAAAATCCTCAAGTTGTAAGGATAGAACTACATTTTCAGTCAGATGGTTAGGTAGTCCGAATTCCCAAAGCTTAGAGATCAAATTCTTGGACTATGGAGCTAATATTCACCAGAGCTATAGATGCTTGAATGGTAGTAGAGTATGCTCATGGGTGGTGACACGTCTCTCTTGAAGAGACCTTTAACTACACATAAGGACAAACTAGCTTCTTGATCTCATCAATGACAGGTTTTATCTCAATTTACTCAAGATGGGTTAATGAACTCACTTATAAACACATTGGTTCTTGATTGACTTAGGTCATTACCATACTCATGATTTGGTAAATGAATAAACCGCGTGCACATTTGGTCTTAGAGAAATTAGGCAGTCTTTAGTGAGTTTATTTAATACCACTAGTATGTTTGAGTCTCTATAAAATAATCAATTTTCCCTATCAACATCCATATCTTCTTCCATATCAACATCCATATCTTCTTCCATATTAACATCCATTTCATTACATGAGTCTTCCAGCTCACATGCCACCATTTTTGTGTCCTTGATTAAACAACAATGCTATAACATGGTCGAGAAAAATCTAAACTATGAATGATCATTAGCGTATTAATTCATTTGCATTCATTCACATTAGCATTGCATTATCATCCATCACACATATACACATGCATTTACATAAAAAGCATAACACAAAAGTAAAAGCCATGTTATATATATATATATATATATATATATATATATATATATATATATATATATATATATATATATATATATATATATATATATATATATATATATATATATCACATGTACAATGAAAGCCCAAAGGCTAAATACAATGGAGCACCAAGGCTTGTATACAAAAAGTGCATCTTAGCACTAGCTAACACCTATAAGAGGATCCTTGTGATATGGAAGAAGCCCTAGACCTAGAGCTATGATTAGACTCACTATACCTAATAGACCCAGACATGGAAGAGGAGAGTGGATTTGGTAGCCCAATGTGGTGCTCCATCAATTGATCCTCCAAAACCTAGATGTATCCATCTTAGGCCTAAAGATGTCATACATCATGTCTCTAATGATGGTCCCTCTTAAGTAGCTCTACCTAGAGCCTCGTGATCCTATAATCACTACTACCTACCATCGATTGTACCCATAGCTCTGCCCGTAGCCTAGATATCTCTGCATCTCGAGCCACTATCTTTGTATCCCTTAGCCGAGCTATATCTGCATCCTGATATGCTATCATTGCATCCTGCTCTACCACCAACCTCTAGCTAGTCCCACTCCTCCTTCCACAACACATTTCTCACCCATGGGATGAGAGGTGAGAACCTATATCGAGCCTCCAAAATTCTCAACTATAGCATGACAAAGCATTTACATTAGTGTCACATTCATTTGCATACGCAAAAAAAAATTGTACAAGTCCAAAAAAAGAGTGTCAAGGGAACTTACCTTAGCAAAATGCACCTCTGATCCTACTACCACATCCACACCATCCATCACCATAGCTTCCACATGACAAAACTCCTTCACTCCACTTCACTCACTCCCTCAGATGCAACTTCTAGAATTTTTGAACGTAATATGATTTCACCTCTGCAAGTTATTTATAGCTATTTTAGTGCACTGGAATGTCCTTGGGTGTTCATAGGCGCTTTAAAATGCACACCAACATTTATAAATTACCCGATGCCCATAGGTGTTTGAAATTGCTATAGATGGGAGCTGATATTTGGTGTCAAAATTTATAGAAAAGACCAAAATGATACAAAAAGGTAGCTTACCTCCACAAAATAACTCCAAATTGCATCTGTACATTCAATTCATCATCATATCATGTTTTGTGAAAACCAAAATTAATTTAGATGCACAATTCTTGCATGTGACCAAAAATCACAAAAATTGTCTTACAAACTTCAAAATGCACCAAAACGGTCCAACTTTACATAAGATGATCATAATCATCATTCTCATAATCAAATACACATTTCAACATCATTCTCATCCATCAACAATTGCATTTAAAATTTTCCAAGTTTACATATAATTACAAGTAAACCTTGTATCTAGTGGTTTATTCTATCTCCTTGGCAATTACAGTGTTTGATTATCCATGCAATTAGATAAGATGATTAAATCACCATAACACAACTATCATTGATGCCCTTTTCCATGGGGTTCCCAACATGGATAACTTTCATCATTTCCTTTGTAATTACACCAGTATTCGAGGATACAGGTCGAGTAAAGTGATTGAGAAACCATTTAGGAATTTTGTGTGGGAATTAACTGCAATCATGAGTGGCCCCGAGGTTAGACTATTTTCTTTTTTATGCTGTACATATTTGCATTTTAATGGAACCAAAAGGCACTTTCTTCAATAGCATGGAATCACCCAAAAGTTGTGATAACCACATTTTATTTTGATTTACCACAACGGGATACATCTTACATGATCATGGTATTTACACTTGGCAAAAACCCTTTCTCTATTAGGGCAAAAATAGAATCAATCATTTGCATTTCACAACAACCCTTGTCTCTGTTGGGGCAAAAATGAAATCATTTTACATCATTCATATCATCCACAATTACATCATACACTTACACTTACATAATACACTTGCACTTACACCATTCAATTGCATTTTTCATTGCACAATTATATCAATTGGCTTGTGAGATTCATTATTCACTCATTCACCAATTGAGGGAGTAAGCTACACTTTCAAAATTATTTTATCTTTAAGATCATCTTTGCATTCCAAGGAAAGAAAGGTGCTTTTGCATTAGGCCAAACCAA
Source organism: Wollemia nobilis (assembly GCA_028583015.1). Classification (NCBI taxonomy): domain Eukaryota; kingdom Viridiplantae; phylum Streptophyta; class Pinopsida; order Araucariales; family Araucariaceae; genus Wollemia; species Wollemia nobilis. The sequence goes on from JAQPPZ010003013.1 coordinate 1,003,234, forward strand.
GTGTCTTGTATTTTTTCACCGCATTGTGTTTCACACAACACGATACAAAAAGGAGTATTTATAGACACCAAAATATAGCCACTTGTCATCCATTTGTACCTCCAATCACAAAAACCCATTATATATATTTGTTTAATATATACTTAAATATTAATATTTTATATATTATATTTTTATATATTAATAATTATATATATATTTATATAAATTAATCCTAGCCCTCTGTCACATTTTAATCTCAGCCATCCATCCACCTTAATCCATGCCACTTGCCCAGATTTAATCTCCACCCTTCCTCATGTTTTAATCTTTACCATACATTTTGTGTCATTGAAACCCTAACATGTTCAAGGGAATATTATAAATGAGGAGTCATTTTGATGACCTAGATGCCTAAAATTCCCTAATCTTGATCTTGAATACCTGATCTTCTGAGGTTGAATTATATCAATGAATATTCACTAAGAATTCTCATAGATCCTTGAGCCCTTCTACCCTAGCCATCATGCCATCATTCCTACCCTCCATCATCACCCTTACATCATTCGTATCCACCACCATATAACCCGTGCAGAACTAGACCTGGCTCTGCAACACCTTCTTAAAATATTTAATGCCCTGGTGCATCCATCGTCACCATAGAATACCCCGATGTGTCTACCATCACCACAGAATGCCTTGGTATATCTGCCATCATTGCAGAAAGATTTGGTGCATCTACTGCAATCATAGAGCACCTTTGAGTATTTTTGGGAGTAGATCTATTGTTCCACAACCCTTGGGTATCGTTCGAGCATCCTCGCGACCCTCACCTACAAAAGCATAAGCAAAATTTTTAAGTGATAAGTTAAGAAAGTTATTTGCATTCATTTTAATATTCCTACACTTTTCTTTTAGTTTTATATTGCAACATTTAGGGTTTAGTAGTTAATTTATCTTTTTGAGGGCCTCACACTATGGAGCCTTCATAAGTATTACTAATCTCTTTTGTTTTTTTTCTAAATGTAGGAACAAGAATCATATATTTGGTAGCTGTTGAAGCTAGGGTGGCCCATTTTAGGATAAACAAGACCACCCACAACATTGTTGATATCGAAGACAAACATGAAGACACCAACCATTCTTTTCAACTAGGGTTTCAGAGAATCCTAGTATCTGTAATTTTGTATCAACTAAGCATTGTAAAACCCCACATTGGGGCATATTTATTGTACTATTTGATATCTATAGAAACCAAAATCTAGCACCCTTTAGTTCACATTCACCACCTCACCATAAAATCTTGCATAATAAAGATATATGCCTAAGTTCTAACTTAGGGATATAAAATCTTACACATCATTATATTTTCCTAATTTACTTAATTAGGAAAATCACCCTAGGATACCTTGTCTACCCATTGGACATGTGTCCTGGACATCTCACCCAACATCCCTACCACATCTCACCCACTTCTGTACCCTTTGTCCTTGAACATGAGATAGATTCCCAACACCCATGCCACAACTTGTTTGTTGTTGTCCCATTGTCCCTTCACATAAAAAAACATCCCACATCCCACTCCACTTGGAGACACATCATCCCAGTTAAGTGAGCCGCATTGAGTGACTCACTGTAACTACCCCTTCCACCTGGTAGTCCAGATTTACCACTTGGCAAGTTAGGCTTGCCACCTCACATTCCCCTCCAAAGCCCCAAGAAGCCTATAAAGGCACCATCAATCCACCAAATAAAGGGAGCTAAATTTACATATCGAAAGGCTGCCAAAATACACCCAGACCCAGTGAGAAATTGAGAGTGTGAGCTCGATTATGACCATTAGCATGCATGCCAAGGCAACCTGTCATCTTAGTTGAAACTGCCCGCCTGTGTTTCTACAGTCGAAAATGCGCATCCATGGTTTCACAACCACAGGTCCACGGTTTCCAATCTTCAATCATGTTTTTGTGGATCTATAGTCCCGAACAGGTTTTTATTGACAGAGATAAGTAATTGAAAATGTTGAACAAGGCTTGTATTTATTAAACATTTTATGTTATCTTCTTTTCATATATATACATATCAATGATAGGTTTATGCATAGCATTGGGTTTACCACTTTACTATACAGGTGCTATTAATCCTCTTTACTAGTTTTGTATGTGCACAGGTAATAGGTACCTTGGATAAGTTGTTGAAGCTGGAGTGGTCCCTTGTTGGATACCAAAGCCCACTCACCCCTTTGAAGTTGTAACAGAGGAAAAAAGAACACCACACCCTGTGGAAGAGTCAAAAGATCTCCCCTCCTCCATGAAAGCATTGGATATCAGATAGACAAGAAGAAGCATTGTATCATTACTCCCAACATACTTGGGGCAATTCAAAAATTCTTTTTGTAACATATTGTATCACCATTAATACAAAAAGGGGTATTTTGGCAAAATTATTTCTCTCTCTCTCTCTCTCTGTCTTTGTTTTTATTTAAATAAATTGTGTTCAGTTCTTTGGTTACAGAAATGATGATCACGGTGGGACCCCCTAAATGTCCTATTTTGTTTTGCCTTGCTGTCTAAATTTGTTTACTAATCTCTGTCTACACTTATAGGTTTTGGGAATTCACAACACGCACAGATTCAACCCAAAATTGATACATTCAAAAAATCTTGCGATCGTATCATTTATTACAGAAATACGAAAATGTGATTTCTGTCTGAGAAAACATAGGATCACGGTTCCTAACAGGAGAACACGTAGACACACGATTTTTTCCTAAGAAAACACAGAAGCATGGTTGCTGCATCAGAAACACAGGCTGACGGTTTACAACAAGAAGGAACACAGGTATGTACTTCATGCTTCTTGTATAATTTTTGTCTTAGTTTCATTTTAGATTGCATTTAACTAGATTAAGAGTCCTAGTCCTGTATGCTTTTGTGTGCACTTAGGTCTTAGAGGTAGAAGAAAGTACTTAAAAACTTTGCATTCATATAAAAAAAAATCTTTGCATTTGCATAGTAGAAAATAGATCATCTTGCATTCAACTAGTTAGGAATAGGTCAGGTGTTTATTTTAGGTTTGGGTCTATAAGTTTATTCTATTTCTATTGACAGAAAGGACTCGTGCATCCACGGTTGGGATATCCCAAATGTAGACGCGCGATTGGTAAACTATGTACCTACGGATTACCAGAACTAACCATGCACCCACGGTTAGCCCTGTTAAACAAAAGCTGATTAAATTAGATCTAAAATTGGTATTTTTACTCTTGATCTACTATTTTTCATTCTTTTTTTTCTACTTTTCTGCATTTAAGCCATTGAAACAGAATTGCATAGTAATTTTGCATAACACCATAGTTAAAAAAACCACCACACACTCACATAAACATTAGAAAACGATTGGATTTCATCACCTTCGGGTTTGGATTTCATCATCGAACCACCAACATTATACCCTGTTCTTAGCCAAGGCTGATTCCAAGATCCGTCATAACCCATGGGTGATAGCACGTATCTCTCTTCGGAGAGGTGTATCACAGACTACGGGTGAACTGGGTGAGGAATTGGTAGGACTTGTGCTCCCTGGCCGTGTGTGTACTTCATTACCACACATTATAGGCACGATTACACAAACTATATTTCATAGCCAGGTTGTCGAGCTATGAGTATATAGGTGAAATCCTAGATTCATTTAGGGCAAAAAATTGAGCACACGTCTTTTTCATTTTTCAAACAAATTTAAAAAAAAAATATACGAAAATCTAGCATCAAAAATTTTGTGTTTATTTGTTTTGTGTGTTGTATTGCATTGTATTATCACTTTACTTGCATAGATAGTCTTACTTCACATAATACCACATAGTAGCGTATGATAGTGACTCATAATCAAGCTAAGAAACTAGTGTCAAACCGAAGTCAATGGTCTTCCCCTATGGCTTCCCAGTCTGGCAATGTCCCTCACACTTCAGTGGTGGGACAAGTAGGTATACACCTTTCTATGTCCTAGAGTCTTGATGTAGGGCCTTCTATCAATGCCCCCAACACGAACATAGATATTATGCATAGAGTTACTCACACAGCCATACATGAGACACCTAGAAGTAAACCTCCTATAGCAGTAGACAGTTAGGTCACCATGATAGATATGGACACTGTTAGAATGTACTTGAATGCATTTGGAATGGTCTTCCCATCATTACCACCACTCTTCATCCCATCACGTGTCATACCCTCATCACAACAAGAATCCATATTCACCTATCCATAGTAGTCGGAACAAATTTTCACCAATCCTCTCTTTGAGTTGACTGTTGTAGCATTGGCCAATCAACCATTGTCATCCAACCAAATTCCCCCTACGTTACCACAATAAATGACCATTACTACTAATCGCTTGTATGAAACAATTCCTATTGTTTCACAAGCCCCAACATCCATTCCTCCATCCACACTTGTAGGACATACATCTCATACCATTCCACAATCAGTAGCGATACCCTTTTCTACTTACCCCCATATACCTCCACTACCACGGTTGTTCCACAACCAACTCAGTCCACCACATCATAGGTAGCAGTCCCTAGGTCAAGTGCAATTGCTATGCAACATGCTTTCTTATAGTTGCAACAAATAATTTTAGACAATGCTAACCATATCATGAACCCTGACCCTAACCAGCATTTGTAAGGGATTGAGAAAAATATTCCACCTACATCTCATCAACCTAATGCCTTTATCCAAGATCTATCTTGGGTAATGCATCCTCTCTCTACCACTGTGGTTCATAATAAACCACCACACCCATATGCTAATGCAGTAGGTAAGAATAATATCATACCTCTATCACCCCATCCATATCATAACATCCCTCAACATCCATACCATAACACATTTACACCACCCATGTCTTGTCACCCCCAACATATGTACAATCCATCTCATTACCAACAACATCAGGTACATTCAAGTGTCAGTCCTGTAGATGATCCTAGATACCAGTTTATATAGAGTTAAATTTATAGTCTTGCCATGCAAACCCCAAGTTTGCAATACAAAAATCCAACTTTAAGGTAACTACTAAATCACCCTATTCATGCTTCGATACCAGAGTTGCCATATCCATAGGATTTCCAAATACCGAAGCTTGAATTTAAAGGGGAAGAGGATCCCCGTGAGCACATAACAAGATTTGTGAATGCATGCTTCAGAATCAAAAGTAACAATGCATTGCTATTACATATATTTCCTCAAACATTAGGGGGAGAAGCCCAAGACTGGTACAACCACCTGCTACATCAAATTATTTTTACATTTGAACAACTAGCGGACCAGTTCCTGGAAAGATTCACCATAAATGTTATAAAACAAACAACATTGACTGATTTGATTTATCTAAAACAATATGATGATGAATCAGTCTATGACTTTGGCAATAGATGGAGATCAATCATGATAAAGTTACCATTTTTACTTCCTATGCCAGAGATAATATTAATGTTCATGAAGATTTTTGGTAGACCCATCTCTTCATTTCTACAACTACAACAGTATAGAACATTCGATGAGGCACTCGTCCAAGAAAAACTGATTGAAGAAATTAAAATTCAAGAAGGCGAGATTAAGCCTAAGAAGAAATACTGGCACAATACGAATCAAAGGGGGAATAACCACGGTCAGTACAAGACTGCATAGGTTAATCAGATAGTTTTGAGCCAACCAAAGTCAAATCAACCGGCTCAAACACAAATCCAACAACCCCAATAACAACAACAATCGTAACAATAAAATTATCAAGCGGTTCCACCCCCACAATAGGCACAAAATTAGACACAACCTACAAAAAGGCAACAATGTCATTTTAAGCCAAAAAGAAATTACACACCAGTACAAGAGCCATATTCATTAGTATTTTAGAAGTTGTATGTGGCAAAACTTTTTAATTTTTCGAAAATGAAACTTGATGATCCTAACAAACCAAAGAAAAAAGGTTACAAAGAACACCTCTTTTGCATCTATCATAAACAAAGAGGACATGATATTGAAGGTTGTTATGGATTTAAGGGAATTCTGCAAGATTTATTAGAAGCGGGTACAATCAAAGTTGACAACCCACTAGCCCAAAATAACCAAAACCTAGGCATATATCAGACACCTTTGCCATATCGAGAGGTAAATCAACAATCGACAGGAGCATCAACTTCTACAGTTCCTCCTAATCAGGTTAATTATGTGTCTCAACTGCCATAAGGTTTTGTAGGGGCTATCAGTATAGTTACCCATGGACAAAGGTAAGCTAACCGCACAACTCAAGCTTCGACATCATCACCAACTAATGTGCCCATACAACTTGGATCGAGTGGGCCACCACCACATTTCCACAATCGCCCTATTGTTACACTGAAAAACCGGTTAACACAGAGTTTGAAGATGGCTTCAACAAAATTGTCAATTTATGAACTAATACAACAATCAACACCTCATAGGGAAGCATTGATAGAAAATTTAAATTCTATTCAAGTACAATCAGAAGATCCGAATGCATTCAATTCCTTTATGGATAGTGTGCAAAAGTGAATGGAACCCTTGATAGTATTCTATGACTTCGAGGAAAAAAAATATCAGCAGATTCATCTGATCCACCATTGTACATAGTATCTCACATTGACATGAAACCCTTCAAGAGAGTGCTTATTGATACTGGTTTTTTAATCAACCTCATTACCACACCTGCCATGATGAATCTCAATGTCCCATCATATCACATCACAACATCCACATTCACTCTTAGGGCCTTTAATGACGCTTTATGCTCAACTATAGGGAATGTTGTTCTCCTTGTCACCATGGGGGTGAAAATAATACATGTTATCTTTCACATATTGGAAGGAGAAATGCAATATAACATACTTATTGGATGCCCTTGGATTAGGGAAATGAAGTGTGTGCCTTCAACATTGCATCAATGCTTAAAATATGTGCATGAAGGTAAGGTACATTGCATAACATAGAACCTTTCAAATACTGCAACTTTATTTCAAATACATATGATCCATTACTTCCATCAACACATCTAACCATCCAACCACTAGTCATTAGAACCATTTCATCCAGCACCACATCATCAAAAGCACCCATTCCAAAAGAGTTACCTATAGTTGACCCAACTTTTGCATCCAAAAGTGTTATCTTAGTGCATCCTTCAAACACTGCATTTAATTTTTAAATTACACCCACCCATCCTGCTAATAAATTGCCAACTCCATCTAGTACACTTCCATATTCAAAGCCACCATTCACATTCAAAGCATAACCCACATCATCAACCACTACTTCACAATCATTAGAACCCGTAGTCTCACAAATAGGACCACCTATTAGAGATAATCCACCACCGCCAGTAGAGCCAAGAGCTAATACTCAAGAACCCTCTTTATCTGCTGAGCCATTAGCCACATAACCATCTAGAGTTGTAGTACATCTCGCCAATCCAAGTATTGGTGAGTACATTATTGAAAGTGTCACAGTTACACCACCTATTGAGTTAGTCAGAGATTACGGTCACCCTCACAACCCAAATTTAGCTATTGGTAATATATATATATATATATAATGGATTCTCAAACAAATGCAATCAATTTCATATATGGAGGGATCGATTATTCATCGGACCCACCTCCTCAAAATGACAACTCTTTACAAGAGTTTAATGAAAACATTGATTATATATCAAACCCAAGTTTCCCAGTCAGATATTTTCGAAGGGTTAGTTGGCAAGGATATGGACTTGGAAGACATGAAAAAGGTCCTCACCATATTATTGAACTAGAATATAGAGAGCCAAATGACTGCTCCGGTCTAGGCTATAAACCTTCCATCGCAAGCTCTTCGCTTAATCAAGCTTTCCAAGAAATTGACATAGAATGCAAACAAGAGGAGGAAAAGAGCGATGATGAGGATGAACCTAATGATGAGAATGAACTTAATGATGAGGATGAACAAATAGAAAGAAGATACCAAATTTTTAATTTTTACCCTCGAGAGCAAGCATTACAATGAGAAGCAGATTATAAAGACCCTACTAAGATGACATACCTTAGGCAAGACCTTGAGCCACTAATACTAGGACCTCATACAAATGCTAATGGCTTTTGGATGAGTGACAGTGATGATGATGAAACTAAAATGATTTTCATCAACCATACTCTTGAGATATAAGCCAGGAGAATGCTCCAAGCTAAAGCATGTACTAAATGGATTAATCAAGAAGAAGAAGAGCCTCAAGAAGAGATAATATATAGAGAAACCATGCAAAGAGATAACTGGTATCAAAAGAAGTTTCCAATAGACAGCGCAATCTTTTGGCTAAACAAAAAGTGTGAGGGTCTTGAACCAGAACCTCCTCCATCATATTGGTACAACATACAACAAAACCAATCACACACATTAGGTCAGTTGAAACCTAGAGAATATGAGTCATCAATTCTTGAATCACAACCACCTCATTTCCATCAAGTCAACATGATTTCTGTTGATTTGCTCACCTCACTCCACAATCCATATGATGAGACAAAATCGATCCATATTGAAACTAGTTTCATAGCCATGGACAAGATTTCATCCTCACCATCCACTACTGAATTCATCTTATCCGAAGAGTTATTGCGCACTTCAAACACTTATATTTCACAACAACCTTCACCATAAAACAATTCAATTTTTTAAATTGATATAGAGGGGGAAACCCCAGACACATTTGAAAATGTGGCCGATGATATCCACCTCATCCCAAATCCACATCAACTAGAGTAAGGTTCTCACATACTAATAGAATATTCTATAGACGTGAACCTTAGTGAAGATGCAGATAACCCCCAAATTATCAAAATAGCAAAAGAATTGTTTGCAGAAGAAAAAGAGCGCATCATAAACATGCTTATCAAAAATAAGGAAGTGTTTGCATGGTCCTACAAAGACATGCCTAGCTTAGATCTAGACTTGGTAGTCCACAACATTATGCTAGCACATGATGCCAAGCCGTTCAAGTAGAAGCTTAGGAAGGTCCATCCAATAGTCACATTAATTGTGAAAGAACTGCAAAAGTTATTGGATGTACACTTCATAGTACCAATTGATTATCTTGAATGGCTTTCAAACATGGTACTTGTTCGTAAACCGAATGAGGGGATACACATATTCACTGATTTTTGAGATTTAAATAAAGCATGTCCCAAGGATGATTTTCCTTTGCCAAATATTGATAAATTGGTAGACTCCTGTGCTGGTCATGAAATGCTTTCCTTAATGGACGATTTCTCTAGATACAACCAAATTCGGATTAATCTCGAAGATCAAAATAAAACAACATTTACAACACCTTGGGGGACATTCTGCTATAGAGTGATGCCTTTTGGGTTAAAGAATGTAGGAGCTACATATCAGCGTTCCATGACGTACATATTTCATGATTATATGCATAAGATAATCAAAGATTCTGTAGATGATCTTATTGCTAAATCAAAAATGCATCTTGAACACATAGATGTGCTAGAAAAAACATTTGATCGATTGATAGAACATAAGGGAAGGTTACATCCTAAAAAAAGTGTATTTGGTGTCACATCAAGAAAACTTCTAGGATTCATTGTTTCCAAGCGAGGCATTGAAGTAGACCCAGGTAAGGTAAAAGCAATATTAGAAATGTCACCTCCCAAAAAATTGAAAGAGTTGCGAAGCTTGGAAGGAAAATTTTAATCTATTCAGTGATTCATCGTGTAACTCTTAGATAAATGCAGGCCTTTTAACCGCCTATTACAAAAAGGAGTGATATTTTCTTGGACAACTAAATTTTAGGAGGCATTTGATGATATAAATAAATATATGGCCTCACCGCCAGTTCTTACGCCAGCTAAAATAGGAGTCCCATTTCACCTATACATTTATGCAATAGATTTTTCTTTAGGGACAATGCTTGCACAAAAGAATGAGAAAAATATAGAGCAGGTAGTTTATTACATCAGTCGAACATCGGTAAGTTATGTTGGCAATTTTGGGTACTTTGGGTACATTGCCTTTGCTCAAGTATATAAGTTGTCATTGATGTCAAGAAGCTTTTGAAGGAATTTGATTTGATGTCAAATAATTTGTTTTGATGAAGGTTACGACATGACAGTTTCAAAGGTCTTTTGCAAACCCCAAGCTGAAGGTTCGAGAGAAAGAGCTCGCAAAGAAAAGTGTCGCGATTTCGCGACAATTTGCAAGAGGGATTGTACGGACGAAAAAGTGTCACGATTTCGTGACAGGTTCGAGAGAAAGAGCTCACAGTGAAAAAGTGTCGCGATATCGCGACATGTCGGGTTTTCGTGACCCGAAGAAAAGAAAAGCGCTAAGGAGAAAAAGTGTCGCGATATCGCGACATGTCGGGTTTTCGTGACCCGAAGAAAAGAGAAAGCGCTAAGGAGAAAAAGTGTCGCGATATCGTGACATGTCGGGTTTTCGTGACCCGAAGAACAAAAAAGAGCTAAGGAGGAAAAGTGTCGCGATATCGCGACATGTCGCATTTTCGCGACTTAAGTAGGAGAGAGAAAGCAAGTTAGAAAAGTGTCGCGATATCGTGACATGTCGCAATTTCGTGACTCAAAGAGCAAAGAAAACGTACGGAAGCTAAAAGCGTCATGATTTCATGACGGGTTGCAAAGAATGCGTACGGATGCAGAAAGTGTCATGATTTTATGACAGGTAGAAAAGAAAGCAGACGAAAGAAGTGTCACGATTTCATGATAGAAACTGAAAGCAGGTCTTCTATAGGAGAAGTGTCATGATTTCACGACAAAAGTAGAGAGGAAGGCTATGAAGATAGAAGTGTCACGATATCATGACAGAAGTGAAGATGAAGTCTACAGAGGCGAAGTGTCACGATTTCATGACAAAAGCAGAAAGGAGGTCGACGAAGGGAGAAGTGTCGTGATATCATGACAAAAGCAAAGTTGATGCTGACAAAGACAGAAGTGTCATGATATCATGACAAGAGCTTAGTTGAAGTCGACAAAGGCTGAAGTGTCACGATATCATGACAAAAGCCAAAAGAAAGTGTACGGTTGCAAAGGTGTCACGATATCGTGACATGTTGTAGTTTCATGGCAAAAGCTATAGAAGAGTTACAGAGGAAGTTGAAGCCGACAAAGTTAAATGTGAGTCGACGAAGATTAGGGTTTGTAATCGATGAAGTTTAGGGTTGTGTAGCCGACTAAAGATCAAGGTTACAGTCGACTAAGATTAAGGTTTTGATCTTGAAAGTGTTATTATAAAAGGTAGGCTATTTTGAAGAGTTGGGTGGGTTGTTAGTTGTGACGTTCATAGATAGAGTGCAGAGTGAGAAGTTCGATCATCGAGAGCAGAGTGCAAAATTTGATCGAAGTGCATAGAGTGTGCGAAGACGATGTAGAGTGTGTGTAGAGAGACGACTGAGAGAAGACGAAGTGCGGTTGTAAGAGCGTAGAAGATGTGTATGTTTCTTGAGTAGATTTGGACAGGTCCTAGCAGAGGACTTGTGAGCTGAGTTTGATAGTTCTATCAGAGAACTTGAGGATAGAGGTGCATTGGTTCTATGAGAAGAACCTGAGGACAGATTTGGTTGCTGAGCTGTTGTGGACGTGATCATAGAAGGCAGAGGTCTCTTAGGCTAAGCATTGAGGACAGGAGGTCTTCGGTGGAAAGGAGTTCCACGTGTCGGCAAGAGGTAGAGGCGATTGATCTTCGAGGGATCATTTCCAGAGCGAGAGGGGAAGGTATCTCCTTTGAGCAGAGGCTCATAAATTCTGATTAGGGGAAGGTATCTCCTTTGGGCCGAGGCTCATAAACATTGTAATTGGGAAGGATTCCCAAAGAACTTTGAGATAACTTTTAGAGAAAAGTTTTTGTGGATGTAGCCCAACCATTTTGGGTGAACCACGTTAAAAATGGGTCTTCAATGTGTGATGCTTTCTGTCTTGATTAATGTTGTGTTGATGCCACTTGCTATCTAAAGTTAAAATTATTAATTGGTTAAGTCTTATACTATTCACCCCCCCTCTCAGTATAAGCTTGTGTTCTTCAATTGGTATCAGAGCGGGTCTCTCCGGAAAGAGCCTAACAACTTGGAGAAGGATCTATCAGAGGAACATACAGATTCAGAAAGAGATGAAGAGGTTGAGTTCGATCTCAAAGATGAATTCTTCTTGGCTTTAAGAAAGCTTGAGAAATTCAGGGAAGATAATTCTATTCTCAAGCATCAATGTCGGGAAGAAGAGATAGCAAGATCAGAATTGTCTCAAAGTGTTATAGACTTCAAAATTCTAGCTGAAGAAGGGAAGAAGGTTGAACGGGTTCTGACAGAGGCTCTAAAAGGAAAGGAAGCCGATTGCGAGAAACTAGAAGAAGAGGTTATGTCTCTTAGAGTGAAGTTGGAACAGTTGGCTCTCAGACAGAATACTCCGTGTGAAAAGCAAAAGAAGGATGGTATCACCATTCATGAAATAGGGTCTTCGAGCAAGATCAATCTTCATCCTGAAGAGCGGTGGATTCCAATTGGTCACAAGAAGAACAATCATCCAAGGCATCAAAACAGGTTACATAATACTTTCCATGGCTATTGTTTTTCCTGCAAGAAATTTGGTCACAAAGCTATGCATTGCAATAAGTCTTTGAATAGCCATAGTAAGGAAAATGTTAACTCTTTTGCACCTCTTATGAATAAAAATGTCATGTGTTACAAGTGCAAGAATTTTGGGCATATAGCAAGGATGTGCAGTTTGGATAGATCTAGCCTTGAGTTCACTAAAAAGAGAAATGAGATCAAATCTAAGTCAATGATAGTTCAAACTGCTTTTCATGCTCAAGACAAAGTAGAAAAATGGTATCTTGATAGTGGTTGTTCAAAACATATGACTGGTGAAAAGGAAAATTTTTTGGTCTTAAAAGAAACAAACAGAGGAACAGTCAGTTTTGGAGATAACAGGTCAGCTAAAATCTGTGGTAAAGGGACTCTTAGTTTGGATGGGAAATCCAAAACAAAAAATGTGCTTTATGTAGAAGGCCTAAGACATAATCTTCTAAGTGTGAGTCAACTTTGTGATCAAGGGCACATAGTATCTTTCTTTTCAGATAGATGTGAGATAAGTAAAGAAAAAAATGGAAAACTCATTGCGAGTGCTACAAGGACTCCAAACAATCTTTACATGCTAAGTGAGATAAAAAGGGAAAAGTGTTTTCTAACTCAAGAAGATGAGAGTTGGCTATGGCATAAAATATTGGGGCATTTGAGCTTTGATAATCTTGTCAATATTAGTAACAAGGAAGCTATTAGAGACTTGCCCAAAATAAAAAGGCCCCATAACATCATTTGCGGTCCTTGTCAACATGGAAAACAGACCAGAACCAGTTTCAAATCAAAAGGGTATACTTCTTCAAAACCATTGGATCTTATTCATACTGATTTATGTGGCCCTACCGGAACTCGGAGCATTCAGGGAGAAAGCTACTTCATGTTGTTTATAGATGATTATTCTAGAATGACTTGGGTTACTTTTCTCAAAGAAAAATCTGAAGCTTTTGAAAAATTTAAAGCTTTCAAAGAAATGATTGAAAATGAGACTGACAAGAGAATCAAATGCTTAAGATCAGATAGAGGAGGAGAGTTCACTTCAAATGAATTTGTGGAATACTGTGAGCAACAAGGAATCAAAAGAGAATATTCAGCAGCAAGAACTCCTCAACAAAATGGAGTAGTTGAAAGGAAAAACAGAACTATTGAAAATATGGCTAGAGCTATGTTAAATGAGTCAAAAATTTTAGATGGCTTTTGGAAAGAGGCAATCGATACAGCGAGTCTACATTATCACCGGGGCCCAACTTAGAGTCAATCATCATAAAACTCCTTATGAGTTGTGGAAAGGAAGACCAACTACGGTAAAATACTTCAAAGTGTTTGGGAGTAAGTGCTTCATCAGAAGGGAAGATCAGAATTTGGGTAAGTTTGATCCTAGGTGTGATGAGGGAATCTTTCTTGGATATTCCAGCAGAAGCAAGGCCTACAGATGCTTCAACAAAAGAACTCATACAGTTGTAGAGAGCATAAATGTAATAGTTGATGAAAAAATAGGGATAAGAGAACCAGTCAAGGAACTCAGTGATGAAATTTGTCAAGAAGAATTCGAGAGAGGTTTCAGATGAAGAAGAGGAAAGACAACAACTGCTTCCCAAAACTCCTTCACGATATGTTCAGAAACATCATCCCAAATATTTGATCATTGGTGATCCAAATAGCAGGCAAACAAGAAGAAGAGTCATTCCTTCACATGATTCTACAAATGTTTCATTATTATCTCAGATTGAGCCAAAATATTTCGATGAAGCATGTGCGAGATAAGTTTTGGGTAAAAGCAATGGATGAAGAGCTAAATCAAATAGAGAAAAGTGAAACTTGGGAATTGGTTCCAAGACCTAAGGACAAGAATGTCATTGGCACAAAATGGATATTCAGAAATAAACTCAATGAGGATGGAAAGATTGTCGGAAACAAAGCTAGGTTAGTCTGCAAAGGTTATGCTCAAGTAGAAGGTGTTGATTTCGAAGAGACGTTTGCTCCTCGTTGCTCGTCTTGAAGCTATCAGAATGTTTTTGGCCCTTTCAAGCTTCAAATCATTCAAGGTATATCAAATGGATGTAAAGTCAGCTTTTCTAAATGGGGTGTTGGTAGAAGAAGTCTACATAGAACAGCCAGAAGGAGTGTCTCTCTCAGAACAGTCAGACTATGTGTGTAAACTAAAAAAGGCCTTGTATGGGTTAAAGCAAGCACCTAGGGCTTGGTACTCAAGACTTGACAGGTATCTTCATGAGCAAGGTTTCAGGAAAGGTGTGGCAGATAGCAATTTGTATATTAAGGATGAAGGTGATGATATGTTGATTATGGTTGTCTATGTTGATGATATTATTTTTGGGGGAAATAATACTCAGATGTGCAAAGATTTTGCTAACACCATGCGAAGGAATTTGAGATGTCTATGATTGGAGAGCTGTCATTCTTTTTAGGTCTTCAGATTGCTCAATCAAAATATGGTGTATTTCTCTCTCAAGGGAAGTATATCAAAGAAATGTTGAAGAAATTTGGGATGATGGACAGCAAACCAGTATGTACTCCAATGATTACAGGGTGCAAGATGAGTAAAGATGATGAATCTCCAACGGTAGATCAAAAGTTGTACAGATCAATGATTGGAATTTTATTATATGTTACGACTACCAGACCAGATATCATGCAGGAAGTTGGGTTAGTAGCAAGATTTCAGGCAGCTCCAAAAGATTCTCATGTTATAGCAGTTAAGAGGATATTCAGATATCTGAAGGGCACTATGGACTTTGGGCTTTGGTATCCCAAAGGTAATGATTTCACCCTCACAGCTTATACGAGATGCAGATTGGGCGAGCAGTATTGATGACAGGGAAAAGCACTAGTGGTGGAGCATTCTTTACGGGAAAGAGTTTGGTTTCTTGGCTAAGTAAGAAACAACCTTCGGTTTCCTTATCTACAGCAGAGGCTGAATACATAGCAATGAGTGGTCGGGTGTACACAGGTTTTATGGATGAAAACCACCTTGGAGGATTTCAAAGTCAAGCATGAACAACCCATCTCCATACTTTGTGATAATACAAGTGCCATAAGTATTTCCAAAAATCCGGTAATGCACTCAAGGACAAAGCATATTTCCATCAAGTATCACTTTCTAAGGGAGAAAGTGCAAGACAAGCGAGGTCAAGCTAGAGTATGTGTCTACTAAAGAGCAGATTGCAGATATCTTCACCAAACCTCTTCCAAGAGATACGTTTGAGTATCTAAGGGAGAAATTGGGAGTTGTACTCCCACCCCAAAATTAATCACCTCATCGGGAGGTGGGGGAGGGACCAAGCTAAGAGGCTCATTCTTAGTCCCGAGCCCCAAAGGTGACCCTTTGCCATTGATGACAAAGGGGGAGAGATATGAGTAAGGGGGAGAGCTTCAAAGTGAAGAGGAAAGCTTCAAGTCAGGGGGAGCAAAACTTCAAAGGAATAGTTGGTCGGTTGTTAGCACAGTTGGTTTCAGTTTTGGCTCTTGAGAAGTGTTTTCAATAAAGGTTTGCCATCAATGACAAAGGGGGAGATTGTTGGCAATTTTGGGTACTTTGGGTACATTGCCTTTGCTCAAGTATATAAGTTGTCATTGATGTCAAGAAGCTTTTGAAGGAATTTGATTTGATGTCAAATAATTTGTTTTGATGAAGGTTACGACATGACAGTTTCAAAGGTCTTTTGCAAACCCCAAGCTAACAGGTTCGAGAGAAAGAGCTCACAAAGAAAAGTGTCGCGATTTCATGACAATTTGCAAGAGGGATTGTACGGACGAAAAAGTGTCACGATTTCACGACAGGTTCGAGAGAAAGAGCTCAAGGAGAAAAAGTGTCACGATATCACGACATGTCGGGTTTTCATGACCCGAAGAAAAGAAAAGCGCTAAGGAGAAAAAGTGTCGCGATATCGTGACATGTCGGGTTTTTGCGACCCGAAGAAAAGAAAAGCGCTAAGGAGAAAAAGTGTCACGATATCATGACATGTTGGGTTTTCATGACCCGAAGAATAGAAAAGAGCTAAGGAGGAAAAGTGTCGCGATATCGCGACATGTCGCATTTTCGCGACTTAAGCAGGAGAGAGAAAGCAAGTTAGAAAAGTGTCACGATATCATGACATGTCGCAATTTCATGACTCAAAGAGCAAAGAAAACGTACAAAAGCTGAAAGCGTCATGATTTCGTGACGGGTTGCAAAGAATGCGTATGGATGCAGAAAGTGTCACGATTTCATGACAGGCAGAAAAGAAAGCAGACGAAAGCAGAAGTGTCATGATTTCATGACAAAAACTGAAAGCAGGTCTTCTATAGGAGAAGTGTCATGATTTCATGACAAAAGCAGAGAGGAAGGCTATGAAGACAGAAGTGTCACGATATCATGACAGAAGTGAAGATGAAGTCTGCAGAGGCAGAAGTGTCATGATTTCATGACAAAAGTAGAAAGGAGGTCGACGAAGGGAGAAGTGTCGTGATATCGTGACAAAAGCAAAGTTGATGCTGACAAAGATAGAAGTGTCATGATATCATGACAAGAGCTTAGTTGAAGTCGACAAAGGCTGAAGTGTCGCGATATCATGACAAAAGCCAAAAGAAAGTGTACGGTTGCAAAGGTGTCACGATATCGTGACATGTTGTAGTTTCATGGCAAAAGCTATAGAAGAGTTACAGAGGCAGTTGAAGCCGACAAAGTTAAATGTGAGCCGACGAAGATTAGGGTTTGTAGTCGACGAAGTTTAGGGTTGTGCAACCGACTAAAGATTAGGGTTACAGCCGACTAAGATTAAGGTTTTGATCTTGAAAGTGTTATTATAAAAGGCAGGTTGTTTTGAAGAGTTGGTTGGGTTGTTAGTTGCGACGTTCGTAGATAGAGTGCAGAGTGAGAAGTTCGATCATCGAGAGTAGAGTGAAAAATTTGATCGAAGTGCGTAGAGTGTGCGAAGACAGTGCAGAGTGTGTGTAGAGAGACAACTGAGAGAAGACGAAGTGCGGTTATAAGAGCACAGAATATGTGTATGTTTCTTGAGCAGATTTGGACAGGTCCTAGCAGAGGACTTGTGAGCTGAGTTTGATAGTTCTATCAGAGAACTTGAGGACAGAGGTGCATTGGTTCTATGAGAAGAACCTGAGGACAGATTTGGTTGCTGAGCTACTGTGGACGTGATCATAGAAGGCAGAGGTCTCTTAGGCTAAGCATTGAGGACAGGAGGTCTTCGGTGGAAAGGAGTTCCACGTGCTGGCAAGAGGTAGAGGCAGTTGATCTTCTGAGGGATCATTTCCAGAGCAGAGGGGAAGGTATCTCCTTTGAGCAGAGGCTCATAAATTCTGATTGGGGGAAGGTATCTCCTTTGGGCCGAGGCTCATAAACATTGTAATTGGGAAGGATTCCCAAAGAACTTTGAGATAACTTTTAGAGAAAAGTTTTTGTGGACGTAGCCCAACCATTTTGGGTGAACCACGTTAAAAATGGGTCTTCAATGTGTGATGCTTTCTATCTTGATTAATGTTGTGTTGATGCCACTGCTATCTAAAGTTAAAATTATTAATTGGTTAAGTCTTATACTGTTCACCCCCCCCTCTCAGTATAAGCTTGTGTTCTTCAAGTTACGAAACAAGATATGCTTACGTCAAAAAGTTATGTTTAGTAGTGGTTTTTGCCACTAAGAAACTTAGACATTACATGCTAAGAAATACCACCTATGTTATAGCTAGAGAAAACCCTCTGTGATACATGATGACTCGCACTTACAACAACACCCGCACTGCTAAATAGATAATGCTTTTAACAGAATTCGACCTCGAATTCACAAGTCAAAAATCCATAAAAGGGTAAGTGATAGTTGATCAATTAGCGGAAGCTCCACTACACAATGATAGACCATTAATAATTGAGCTTCCCGACGATTCAGTATTTTCTATCATAGAACAAGAAGAAGTGGTTTCACCTGAGGATGAAGTAGATATGACAATGTTCTTTGATGGATCCAAGTGCAAAAAAGGGCAAGGTGCAGGAGTTGTGTTTTACACACCTGAGGGAATACCCATTCCCTTATCATTCAAACTCGACTTCACATGCACTAACAATAATGCAGAGTATGAAGCCTTAATACTAGGTCTTCATTCAACTATAGCAATGGGAATAAAAATATTAAGCATTTTTGGTGATTCTCAATTGGTTGTCTACCAAATAAAAGGAGAATACCAATGTAAAGAACCAGTCTTAAAGAAATACCACGAAGTAGCAATACAGTTGCTAGGAAAATTTTATTGGTACGAAATTAGTAACTTGCCACGATCGACAAATAGATTTGTGGATGCAATGGCTTCCTTGGGATCTCTCATCCCTAAAAATGAACATGGAGAATTGCAACCGTTAATCATAACGACAGTGTCCAAACCATCAATTAAAAGAGCAGAATCTATAGGTGAGAAGAATGTTTGTTTGATACATGTTGAACCTTACAATTCTTACCTTGATGAGATAAAAGACTTTCTCAAGTCAGGCACACTACCAATAGAAATGACACGAACTGCAAAAAGAACATTCAAACAAAGAGCCATCCATTTCACTTTACTTGGAGATGTGTTATATAAACGTGGTTATGATGGAATATTACTACGATGTTTAAATCCAATTGAAGCAGAAAGAGCAATATCAGAAGCCCACGATGGTACTTGCAGTGGTCACTTCAATGAAATGGCAATTGCAAAAAGAATATTGTGCATGGGATACTATTGGCCAACAATGGAGAATGACTATTGCAAATACGTCAAAAGATGCCAAAAGTGCCAACATCATGCAAACTTGACCCATGTGCCATCACAAAATTTGCAACCCATTCAAATTTTGTGGCCCTTTTCACAATGGGGCCTTGACTTGATTGGTAAAATAACACCTACTTCATCAGGACAACATAAATTCATCATAACCACTACAGAATACTTTACAAAATGGGTGGAAGCAATTCCAATGACAACTACGACTGGACCTCGAATAGCGGAGTTTATACTTCAAGCATATTATCTGTCATTTTGGAATACCCTCAAAAATAATTTTTGATAATGGAAAGTCATTTAAGAATAAGGATGTTAGAGCATTGTGCAACAAATTCAAAATTCTACACAGTTTCTCAACACCTTATTACCCACAAGCAAATGGGCAAGCTGAAGCAACCAACAAGACAGTCATATCTATTCTCAAGAAATTGGTAAAAGATAATCATCGAGATTGGCATACTCACCTCCCTTTAGCACTATGGGCTTACAAAACAAGCATAAGAACACCAATGGGAGCAACGCCATTTTCACTAGTTTACGGTGCAGAAGCGATATTACCATTAGAGCTCGAGATACCATCCTTGCGAATCGAGATACAAGAATTCATGGATGATGATACAACTAGACAGGCACGTCTTGACCAATTGACAATTATTGATGAGAAACGTATCAATGCTCTAGAACATTTATGAGTATATCAAGATAGAGTCAAGCGCGCTTACAACGCAAAAGTCCATCCTCACGAATTTCAAGTGGGGGACCTAGTGCTCAAAGAAAATCAACAAAATACCAATGCTTTACCACACTTAAGGGATAAATTTGCAGCAAATTGGTTGGGCCCATATATAGTAAAGCAAAAGTTGGGACAAGGAACGTACAAACTTTCCAATTTAGAAGGGAAATTGGAGCCAGAACCACTGAACATTATGCACCTAAAGGCATTTTATGCATAAAATGACTTGCAATATATGTATATATGTACATGGCTAAAAAAAAAAAAATAAAAAAATAATAATAAACAAAATATTTCATATTGCATTTTTAATTGCATTTTTCATATTGCATTTGCATTTCAATTATATGTTCATACACAAAAAAAATAAAATAAATAAATAAAAAAAGATTTCATTTTACAATTTTGCATGCATTTCACATTGTAAATAGACATATTTTAAATTACATTTTTCATATGGCATTTGCATTTCAATTATATGTTCATACACAAAAAATATATATAGTTGCATCCATCCCATCCCTTGCTCAGTAATATTTAATAGTGGTGATGATAAGACCAAGAAAACAAGTTCCAAGAGTTGGGGGTATTCAACTAAAGATTCTTTACAACTCACAAATCATACACATCATATATGATACATCATACAATTTGCAGTCACTCAAAAATGTCTAGTGAAAAACCAAACTTCATGAAGTGTCCAATTTTCTTTAGGACCAAAGCACTTTCACCACATTAAGAAAATATTGAGTATGGTAGATTGACCCAAAAGCAATCTGGAACCAAATACACTTTTACAAATCTTAAAACATCTTGAATGATAGAAAGATAATGCCAATTTGGGTAAACCTCAAAGCAAAAAAAGTAAAATTCTTCGCTTACCCTATCATGCAACATAGTCCAAAAACAAAAATAGTGGTTATCACCACTACCACAGTGAAACAACAAATATAAATAAATGTAGAGTAGTAAGGATAGGGTCACATTCTCATCATACTTCGGTTGAGAATCCGATTCCCCAAAACTCTATACAAAAATAATTAACAACACACACCACAGATCTCTAAAGCTGAAAATATCGTACTATGTTCCCCTTAGAAAGTTATGTAGTCATCACAAAGGCTTAAAGATCAAATCATTGGACTATGGAGTGAGCCTCCACCGGGGCTATAGACGCTTGACTGGCAGTGGAGTAAACTCATGCAGGGCGACATGTCTCTCTCTCAAGAAAGAGACCTCTGAACGCACATACGGGTAAGCTAGCCAAAAGGGAAACCCAAAAAGGTACCGTCCAAAATTACTCAAGATGGGGCAATAAACATCACAATCACATGCACTGGTTTTGGATTGCTTAGGGTCATCGACACGCAAGATTTAGTAAATGAACTTCACTTGCACACAATATGGTCCTAAAGAAAGTAAGATAACATCAAGAAAAATGGTTAACATTACTAGCTTCTTTGAGTATTTGAGAATACTTTCAGTTACATATCAAAAACCAAATCATAATCCATATCACCATCCACATACCATGTATACATACCACATAATCACCACAAATAATAATCAAGTGGGATACCCCCAATTGCAAATATGAACGAGTAAAGGTCAAATACTCTGAGCTAAAAAAGATTACACGAGCAACATGCATACCGTCATTTAGTTACATGAATAAAAATCAAATGCATTTTACAAGTTCAGTTGCATTCATTATCATAGCAATAACATAGAAATATTAGATTGCATTATATAAACATTGCAAAGCATAAACAAGAAGAATACATATACAAATAACACATGTGAATACCGAAATAAATGCCATGTATATATATATATATATATAAATACAAAATTTTGCAAAGTACAAAATGCCCGAAGGCAGTATACATCGGAGCACTGAGGCTCATACTAAGATAAAATATGCAAAAAACAAAAATAAGGCAATACAACAACTAGCTAGTGCCAGCAGGATCCCTCCATGGACCCTGCATTGTAGAAGCCCCATGAGAGCTAGAAGTACGATGAGTCCTGCGACTCGTCTCAGTCCCTCGAGTAGCAGTGGTAGCAGATGATGAAGGAGGAACAGGTAAAGGAATCTGATGCTCATGAAGAATGTTCTCCAACATCTCGATGTAGATAGCCTGCTTACGCAAGCTCCTCAAATCAGCACCCTAGCGAGCGACCCTCTGAGAAATCTCTGCTCATAGAGACGTAATAGTCGAAGCAGAATCATCACCTCTAGAACCTGACTGCAACCGAGAAAGCTCACCCTATAAATGGGTAATCTCACCGCCAAGTCTGGTGATCTCTGCATCCTTAGCAGCCAGAGCAACGCTGCTAGGTCCAACCCATAACCCGTCCACCTCAGCCTGAAGATGAGTCACCTCACCCTGATACCATGCTAACTCGGCCTTCACTCGACCCAGCTCCAAATCTAGGCTATCTCGCTCAGCCTGGAGAATCCCCCACTCCTCCTCTGACCATCGAGGAGGTGCACCCTCATCATCATCGCCACCACCCTCCTTAGGCTGTTGAACATCCATACCCATGTCAGCTCTCGAAGAGCTACCACGTCGGTGCTTCATCGACCAAGGAACCCATCCACCCACATCTACATCATCACCACTCCCATCGTCATCTACGATGACACTAGGAGTCCATAGAGGCTGACTCGCAAACCATGCATCATACTCAGCAGTCATGCCAACATCATCCAAGTCAAGCACCTCCAAGTCAGAGTCGTCAGCAGGATCATCGACTCACCAAAATTTAGGAGCAATAGGCAACCCCAACTCATCACCCCATCGCCTATACGTAATAGGCGCATCAGGAACATCCTGAACAAGCCCAAACTACCATAGTACATGAGAGAACTGGATAAAATCCATATCCCTCAAATGGGCGCCAACAACCCATCGTCCCCGCCTAACGCGATGAAGCTCTGCTACATCCGTCGCCCAATCCAAACCCCTCCAAGGCTGCCAACACATCAAGTCCCTAGTTAGAGAACTCAAGATATCTTTGAACTCTGAAGCACTCACAACAGATCGACTGACCTCCTCACTGAGTAACCATCTGTATGCCCGGGAGAGGTGGCATCCACGCCACAAGGCAAACCAACTGGGCGACCAATGATAATATGCTCCCAACACCAAATCTGGAGCAACAAACTACAACCTAGGCCCTTACGCCCATGCCTCTTCACCTCATAGAGCTCATTGTAAACCTCGCAGAGAAGAGCGGGAGCCCAGGCTAACCGACGAGGATCAGCTATCAAATCCAGAACAATAGGCACCTGGTTCCACGGGATCCTCGATCCCATGGAATTGGGCAACAACATGTTGCTCAATATGTACATCATGAAGACAGGTAATGCACCCAAACTACCAGCTGTAAAGAGATCCAAATACACAATGTCGCCCCTACTGCAATCAATGTCCCACATCTCACCAAACAAAGGGAATAAAGCCTCCTTTTTGTCGAGGCCAACTCGAACGGCAAGACCCTCGATAGGAACGTGAAAGATACGATAGATATCCTCGAGAGTGATAGTCAGCTCCCCTATTGGGAGCTAAAATGTGCCCCTGTCTGGATCCCAATGCTCAACAAGTGCCGAAAGGAGATCCTCATCAGCTCGGATGGTGCCTAACCGCCCGCAACCGTCTAAACCAATGGTCTGAAGTAGAGTCCAATCATCATCAGAAAGTGCTTTCCACACTTTCTGAATGGTCCTCGGCCACCTATGCCGAGCATCAAGAAGCTTAACCTGAAAAGAAAACATATAAAAAAACAAAAATTAGCACAACATGCTAGAAATAAAAGCAAAAACGAAATTTTTTTACCTATGCATGGTAATAAACAAAAAAAGAAATATTTTACCTACCCTAGGTAATAAAAGCAAAAACGAATTTTTTTACCTACCCTAGGTAATAAAAGCAAAAAAAATTTTTTACCTATGCATGGTAATAAACAAAAAAAAAAATTTTTACCTACCCTAGGTAATAAAAGCAAAAACAATTTTTTTACCTATGCATGGTAATAAACAAAAAAGAAAATTTACCTACCCTAGGTAATAAAAGCAAAAACGAAAATTTTTACCTAGGCATGGTAATAAACAAAAAAAAAAATTTTTTACCTACCCTAGGTAATAAAAGCAAAAACGAAATTTTTTTACCTATGCATGGTAATAAACAAAAAAAAAATATTTACCTACCCTAGGTAATAAAAGCAAAAACGAAAATTTTCTAACCTACACTAGGTAATAAAAACAAAAATGAAAAATTTCTACCTACCATAAATAATAAAAACAAAAAAAACGAAAATTAAAAAAAAAAAAAAAAAAACAAGTTCATTGCCAGCCCCGCTTAATGAGCAAACAATAATAATTTACCAGCCCCACTTAATTATCAAACAAGCAAAACAAAAAAAATAAAGGCCAAATCGCCTACCTCTGCAAACCGGCCGCCAACTTCCGCTCCAGCCGAGCCACCACCACCGCTCCCCTCGCCAACCTCCATCTCACTCATCACTTCAACCAATAAACCAATGACAACTGGCAGAATGATTTTGAAAATGACAACAACCTATAAATAGCCGCTTTTAGCGGCAAAAAATGCGTGCCCACGTTTTTTGTAGGCGTGCAAAAATGCAAACCCGCGTTTTGAGGCGCAAAACGCGGAAACATGGTTTCATAAAGGAAAACGCAAATCCGTGTTTTTCGCCAAAATAACCGCAAGTCAGCGGTTTTAAAAAAAAAAATGCAATCCACCTAATCATCTGGAGTGAAACTCGTATCTAGTGGATTATCCTATACACCTAGCGGTTGCAGCGACTAGCAATCCATGCAATCCGGTTGGATGGGTAAATCACCATAAGGAAGCTCATTCAAAAATCGCAACAAGCAACAATGAATCAAGACGATAGGTCCCTAAATCTATGAGCTTAAATGTGTTCAAAAATAGATTTGACAAGGTAATCCTACAACACCTTCCGTTGGGTCAAAAGCGGGACAACAAACAACAATTTGGTAAAATCAAAAACCGCTTGAGCATCAAATCCTCGATGACTGGTTCCTTAAACCCATCATTTGGAAGGAATTGCTAAAGTCATAGTGGACGAAAACTCAAAGAGTGGTCAGATTTTTACCATGTATTCTACACATTAATGAAACCAAAAGCAAAATTGCAAGAACACAAATAATCCCAAGCTTGGGGCACAAAGAAATCAAGACAAAATTCATTAACAATATCAACATCATTCAATAAACAACCCACTTTCAACATCCATATTTCGTCAATTGACTTATGGGTGTCAACCTTTACCCAATCGTCAATTGAGGGGGTAAGCAAACAAATCAAAAATTTTAAATTCATTCATTCTATGTGTCAAAGAGAAATGAACCCATTCGTCCAATAAAGTTAGATGTCATTAGTTTTTGCACCGCATTGTGTTGTACACAACACGGTACAAAAAGGGGCAACTGTAGACACCAAAATCTAGCGCCCTTTAGTTCACATTCACCACCTCACCATCAAATCCTGCATAATAAAGATATATGCCTAAGTTCTAACTTAGGGATATAAAATCTTGCACATCATTATATTTTCCTAATTTACTTAATTAGGAAAATCACCCTAGGATACCCTGTCTACCCATTGGACATGTGTCCTGGACATCTCACCCAACATCCCTGCCACATCTCACCCACTTTTGTCCCCTTTGTCCTTGCACATGAGACAGATTCCCAACACCCATGCCACAACTCCTTTGTTGTTGTCCCCTTGTCCCTTCACATAAAACAACATCCCACATCCCACTCCACTTGGAGCCACATCACCCCAGTTAAGTGAGCCACACTGAGTGACTCACTGTAACTGCCCCTTCCACCTGGTAGTCCAGATTTGCCACTTGGCAAGTCAGGCTTGCCACCTCACATTCCCCTCCAAAGCCCCAGGAAGCCTATAAAGGCACCATCAATCCACCAAACAAAGGGAGCTGAATTTGCGTACCGACAGGCTACCGGAATACACCCAGACCCGATGAGAAACTGAGAGCGCGAGCTCGATTGTGACCATTGGCACGCATCCCGAGGTGACCTATCATCTCAGCCGAAACCGCCCGCCCACGGTTCTATAGTAGAAAATGTGCATCCATGGTTTCACAACCGTAGGTCCACGGTTTCCAGTCCGCAACCACGTTTCCGCGGTTCTACAGTCTCGAACAAGTTTTTATTGACAGAGATAAGCAATTGAAAATGTTGAGCAAGGCTTGTATTTATTAAACATTTTATGTTATCTACTTTTCATATATATACATATCAGTGATAGGTTTATGCGTAGCATTGGGTTTACCGCTTTACTATACAGGTGCTATTAATCCTCTTTACTGGTTTTGTATGTGCACAGGTAATAGGTACCTTGGATAAGCTGCTGAAGCTGGAGTGGTCCCTTGCTGGATACCAAAGCCCACTCACCCCTTTGAAGCTGTAATAGAGGAACGAAGAACACCACACCCTATGGAAGAGCCGAAAGATCTCCCCTCCTCCATGAAAGCATTGGATATCAGATAGACAAGAAGAAGCATTGTAACATTGCTCCCAACACGCTTGGGGCAATTCAAAAATCCTTTTTGTAACACATTGTATCACCATTAATACAAAAAGGGGCATTTTGGCAAAATTACTTCTCTCTCTCTCTATTTTTATTTAAATAAATTGTGTTCAGTTCTTTGGTTACAATATCCACCCACAATAATAGAGTTTATCTTGTGCAATATTTGTGTATTACTATGCTTATTTGAGTATTTTATCCATTGTATTGGTGTTGCTTATTTTTTATTCAGTAGACACCTAAAACGCGTCATGTGTAGGGGACTACTCATATGGGCATGCTAATAGACCATATGAAGGATCTTGGACAACTCCAAGGTGAAGCAATGGTTTTAACCACTCAATTTAGGTAGAGTTGGCATAATCAACCTTAGCCATGGCTGACACCCATGGCTAACAGAGCTAGCTACACCTCAGAGCCACGACTAGCACTAAAACTATTTTGAATCCTGAGCCAAGCCAAATTTAGTTACAATGGTCTAGGCAATGAAGTTCAAATAGTTTTGGGTGGGGAAGCTTCGAGAGTTTTCCTCCCAACTGATCCAACCTCCTAGATCTTGATCTTGGCTTCCCAAGCAAGCCAAGATTAGAGATTAGGAGTGCTATAAGACCCCCTTCAAATTGGGGAGAAGTCTAGAATGATCTTGAGTTGAAATGCAATGAAGCTCTACCAAAATAGATAGTGAATTGACAACCCCTTGAGGAGAGTCAAAATGCTACCCAATTATGGAGTGACAAGCATGAATCCATCAATGAAGCTTCCAAAGGACTAAGAAGCATCAATCACAAAATCAAGCCAATCGAACATGAATCTTATAAAATTCAACCACCAATCCATCTTGGGACACAGAGGTGACCCTTGATCATCAATTCCATAGAGGAAATTAAATATCCAAGCCCTGATTACAAGAGCAAGAATACTTTTCGCTCAACCATGGCTAACAGTGCTAGCTACACCTCAGACCCACGATGAGGGTTTGATCTTTAATTTCCTTTATTTTAGCAATAGATTTCCATTTCCAATTATGTAATTAGCTTAATATAGCATAGATTAACATTTTAGACATTTGATCGATTAATTTAGGATTTAGAGGTAGATTTGCTTCCATTTCCTTGCAATTATCAATTTAGACTAGCTTCATGCTTTTCAAGTTCTAATGGTTAATTAGGATTCCTAATTGTTAGATTTCATGCTTTCTTTACATGATTTATAATAATTTGATGATTTCTTGCATATATTCATAGATTTACATGCTTTCTTGCTTTCTTTATCATCAATTTATGCAATTATCTCAAAAGCCTCATCAAGAGAGGCCTCCTTTGTTATTAACCCCTTTCATGTTGTTTCTTGAATGTAGGGTTTATAGGACCTAATCATTTTCAAGGTATTCAAGGTAGCATATGCCTCCAATCAAAGGAGAAGAAGGCTATCTTTGGCCTTAAGCAGTTCATGTACATTCTAAAAAGTCTATGGATTACACCACCCCCTCATTTAGAGGGTCTTCAAAATTGTATCAATTGTATCAAAAATTGAGTATCCCTAAGAGGGACGTATATGTAATCAAGATTTGAAAAAGTTTTAATAAAAGAAACCTTAATTTCTTGTTAAATTCATTATTGTCCATTATTTAATGCTTTAATACTTGATTTCAATTGATGCACTAGTTAGGTGTATGCTTTTTAGATCATTACAGATGGTGATCATGATGGGAACCCCACAAATTATGAGAACTGATGGATTTTTGAATTTTTTTTATTGTAGGTTTCAGCCATGCTTGATAGCCATGGTGAATAGTCTCAGCCATGCTTGACAGCCATGGCTAGCAAAAATAAAAAATAAAAAGAATTTCTCTCCATCAGATGAGGAATCCAGGTAACTTGATCCTCTATATTTTTTATTTTTTTATTTTACTATTAGGTAATTAAATACACCTAGAGAAATAGTAAAAAATTAAATGCAAATTTTATGTTTCTATAATAATTACATATTACCTATGTCTACTTAAAAATTATTTGTAGAGTTTACCTATTGTGGCCCAATCAGAGGTCTAATTGCATCATTTAACTGCATTCTCTGAAATTCATTTCAATAATTAGATGCATATTTCTAAATATTAAAATACTTTTATCATTAGGCATATAGGAAAGAGCATTGTATGCTTGGTGTTGCATTTTTCTTTCATGCAAAGTATAAAATGAACACACACACACCATGCAACACTTAAATGCTAGTGAGTTGGAAGTCATATCCAACCACTAGTAGAGTTCAATGATGGTGGTAGTGATTTCCATCCATTGGCCCAACTCCCTCAAACCTTGTACTATTGGCCAATACCAACTCCAAGATCTATCCTAACCATGCAAAATAGCATGCATTCCTCTTTGAAGGGGTGTATCACTATGCACAGGTGTTAGGTGAGGATCGATAGGACCTATGCTCCCTACTCAGGTGTGGATTTCATCTCCACATTTTAGGGGGTTTACGTGACCATGACTTTCATTATCGATTGTCGAGCTATGAGCATACAGGTGAAAACCTTAAACTATTTGAGCATTACATCAACAATTTCAAACATGATGAGAGTAGTTTAAATTTTCAACAAATTTCAAACACATCAAACTAGTGTAGGGCTCACAAAGAAAATTTAAAAGAGATAATCATTCTTGTTTCTTTGTTTGCTTTAAAATATACATACAAGATAATACACATCATGGTTAGAACATAGAGAGGCTGATATCGATGCAGAACCAAGGTCAAAGTCGAAGCTCCACCCAATGCACAACACAATGCATCAAACCCTCAATCACAAGATCCTCCCAAATGATATTCGATGAGCATTAGAGGGGATAACTCTATGCATGGGGTTCTCATTAGAATACCCCACCTAGAGGAGGTAATGTACATTCCTCATGAGATAGATCCGAGTATGGAAGATCCCAACATGGGGCCTTCAAGCATGGGAGCATATATCATGATCGTACACCTCGTGGATCCACTAGATCCACTGAAGAGTACATCATGGAGGAAGGAACTATAACCAAGTTGGTTCCCATCCATACTCGAGCTAAGGGTGGCTCAAGGCCCCCACTAGTTCAAAATAGACAAGTAGAAAATCTACCCATTCAAGGGTAGGAAGAGAGGGATGCTTCAAATAATAGGCCCGCATAGACTCCAAACAATAATGAACTTGGTAAGTTCACATTTGATATGTCTAAAGTTGGAGTCAATGGTACGCCACCACATGAGTCATGGTGCACTAGACAATTGGATGGTCTTGATAGAGTCCTAGGGTAGCTAGGGTATAAACCCTTAATTGTACACTCTCATTCTATGAGTTCTCATAGTGAGAGCACACGTAGGACTATCAGAGAACTAGGAGAATTCTCTAAGCATTCTCATAGTATACTTGCCCCATCGACCCATGGGCATAGATCACAGACAACACCAGAATGCAAATGTCATCTACATAGACAAAGGCAAGAGCATGGCAAACAAGTCTATTGGAGGTCACACCAACAAAGCTACTTAAATAGAACAAATCCACCAGAGACCACATACGCAATATTATAGATCGATCACAAAAATTAGTGTCAAACAATGAATAGATCTTCCAAGATCAATTGGAAGATGTCACATAGAGCATGAGCACCTCAAAAATGAGGATACTCAAAGATAGAGGTTGCTAAGGCAACATATTTTTGAGCAACGCATGCACGAGCAATGCATCCTTGATCAAAAGGAGCATGTTAAGAGAGAGGATCGATTGGCTCATACCAATTTACCCCCTCAGAGTGAATACAAGGAGCACACTCAAAGATGAGCTACTTCATAGCCCAATTTACACCCTGAACACATTGAAACTCATACTCACCACATGACCCAAAACATGATGCAGCACCAAGTGCTAGAACATCATGGGTGTACATAGTATGAAGAAGTAGCAGGAGATGAACAAGAATAAGAATATCCTAAGATCTCCTTAGTAGACGTGGAGGATGAGCCTAGTCCTCCACCTCGACCAAAGAAGAATTTACCTCCAAAGGCTCCTCAAAGACCTCTCAGAGAAGAGGAAATTCTATCTTCGAAGGCCTATAAGGCCTTGGAAGACAAGGTTAGAGCAATAGAGAAACAAGGGATGGCTTATCAAAAGCCAACCTTGAACAAAATACATAATGAGCCTTTATGCCCTTTAGTGCCCATTCCAGCATATCTCGATCACTTCGAGATGCCAAAGCTAGAGAAATTTCAAGGAGAGGAAGATGCTCAGGAACATGTTACGAGATTTATGGATATGTGCTTTCAGATAGAAAGCAATGATGCTCTATTGCTGAGAACCTTCATCACAACCCTTTCAGGCCCTACCCGAGAGTGGTTCAATCAACTTAAGAGGCACAACATAACCAACTTTGAATAGTTAGCTAATGCATTTCTTGAATGCTTCTCCTTCGACATCAAGAAGAAGGTAAACCTATCCGATATAGCTACTTTAATGCAACATGATGATGAGCCGATCATGGATTATGGGAAAATATGGAGAAATTTAATGGTAAAGTTACCATTTTCCATTCTGACCATAGAACTAACTCGAATGTTTACAAAGAGTTGTGTAAAGCACATCTCATTACTACTATAGTTGCAATAATATCAAACATTTGAGGAGGCCTTGGTGCAAGCCAAGGTAATAGAGGACATCAAGTTACAGGAGGGTAACTTGAAGCTCCAAAACAAGAAGGAATGGAACAAGAAGAACACCCAAAATCAAAATCAACAGGCCAAGCCGACCCATGTGAACCAAGTGGTGTTAAACCTCTAGAAAGGGGATAAGGGGCAACAATAGAATTATCAAGCCCAACCTCCTCCTACATGATATGATCAATGCAATAATAACAAGAAGGGTAAGAATAAAGAACAATGCCCACCTCACTAGTTCACACCTTTTCAGAGTTGATGACATCGATATTCCATCAACTATGTGAGGCCAAGGCCCTCAACTTACCAGAGATCAAGTTAATAGACCCTAATCAACCCAAACCAAAAGGGTATAGGGATGATCTATATTGCACTTTCCATAGAATGAAGGGACATGACATCGAAGGATGTTATAGTTTCAAACATGTAGTGCAAAACATGATCAAAAAAGGTGAGCTAATTGTGGACAACCCTCAGGCTCTAAACAACCAAAATATGGGGATCTTCAAGAACCCCTTACCAAATCATGAGCCATCGAGGAACAATGTTGGTCATGTGAATCAAGTGTGGGTGGAACCGCCAACTCAAGGATTCATCGGCATGGTCAATGTTGTCACAAGACAAGGGAGGTATGAGTGACCAAATCTACCTCCAACTCCAATTAGAGTTCAAGTTGCACCCCCTCAAAGGCCAAGTAAAATATTCTAGGCCCACCAACTAGACCGATGGTGACCATCAAGAGTAGGCTAGTTCAAAGCCTACAGACAACTCCAGCAAAGTTGTCAATATATGAACTAATTCAATAGTCTCCTAAGCATAGGGAGATGCTCATGGACATCCTAAGGTCTATCAAAGTTTAGTCCTAAGACCCTAAAGCATTTACAAACTTTATGGGACATGTGCAATAGTGTAGTGAACCGGTGATTCAATTTAATGATCACGAGATTAAAATGGTCTCCACTACTATAGCGGACCCATCAATACATATAATTGCATGTGTTAATCACACACCATTCAAATAGGTTTTTATTGACATAGGGTCATCAATCAACATTATTACTACCAAGGCATTGACATATCTAAAGTTGCCAAAATCACACATTGTACCTTCTACTTTCACCTTGAGAGCATTTAATGATGCACTATGCTCAATGGTAGGTACTATAGTTCTTCCAATTCAGGTTGGACTGAAGACCATCCCTATGATGTGTCATGTGATAGAAGGTGCCATGCAATATAACATCCTCTTAGGGAGGCCTTGGATTAGAGAAATGTATTGTATTCCCTCAATTTTACATCAATGTATTAAATATATACATGAGGGACAAGTTCACATGGTTCCTTTCGATGAGGAGCCATTCAAATATGTGAACTTAGTAGATTTACCTAGAGATTTCATTCTCCCCTCAATGCATCTAGATATATCCGACATCACCAATCAAACATCTAGAAGGTAAATTAAAAGGAGTGTGTGTAGGACCTTCCACGATAGCACCACAACTATCAGAGCACACAACAACAGCTTCAACAAAGCCTATGACATCCAAGATGCTTAGGAATGACAAGAAGCTTAAGGTAGTTATGGGTAAAAAAGAGCCAAAGCAAGCACCCAAAGTAGCAACTATCAAGGTTCCTAGTCCCATGGATGAAGGGGATGCTCAAAATCAAGTCGAGGAGGCACCTCAACCTACCTCACCTACTTCTTCAATAGGGTCATCTACACCATAGGTGACCATACATTTGGTTAATCCTAGATTAGCAGAATATATCATGTAGAACATGACATTCATACCATTTATCAAGACTACATAGGACATGGGCTGACCTCAAGCCCATCACTTTCCCATAGGGATGGTGGTACCACTAGGGGTGCCACCCAACCAAACAAACTTCATTTATGGAGGGCTTGACCAATTTGCAAATCGCATACCCATAGATGAGGATGATGATGAACCATTCATGGTGAATGTTCATTATTTGTCTAACCCTAAATTCACCTTGCACTATTTTAAATGTTACCATTGGCATGGTTACGATTTAGGCTTATTCAAGCAAGGGCACCAAATTCCTTATGAACCACAATATCAGCTACCAACTGATAGGTTTGGGTTAGGCTACCATATAAGAGGATAGGATGAGCTCTTAGCAGCATCTCTAGATCATCTGAACCTTAGTTTGGGGGATGATGTGGATTGGAATCCTTATCACCCTAACCCTTCTCACATACGAAGGGGTAATAGGTTGGTAACCTACATCTCTATTGAGCCACCTGAGATCTATCATGATAACATCATGGTAGAGGTCAATCCAGGAGACATTCCAAGAGCTAACTTGGACATTGAAAGTCATGAAGCTACCGATGACACTAGTATGTAGATCCAAAATCTAGGTATAGCAATAGACACTAAATCAGAAGTTGCTTCTAAGGAAGTGCAAGCAGAGTCCATTATAGAAAGTGATGGACCAGATTATGATTCTAGAATAGATGATAATGAGAAATCCTCAAACAATGAATAATATGAGGATGAAACTAAGTTGGCTTACTTAGGTCCTCTACATTTACATCATCTATTACCCATGGAGATAGTGGGTGAGAATGAGGGAGCCCTCATTGATGATAGTGGCTATGAAGAGTGGGCCTACCTTGGGCCTCATATTGCTAATCACTCAATTCCAATAGGTGAGGTGAAGGACTCATATATGATAGTGATGATGAGGATGAGACCGAGAGAGCCTATCTTAGGCCTCACTATTTACATCATCATCATGAGCGGTTGACATCGATGAGATGTATCAAAGAGTCTATCCTAGCCCACACCTCAGAGGGAGACCACCCAATTTAGATATGATTTATCATATAGTCTTCCCTGATCCATCGACATACATGCAACTCCTTGAGCCAAGTGATCCCACTTTCTAATCTATTCATAGACTAGATCCAGAGATCCCCATACCCCTAGAGCCACATCTTGGGTATGGAAATAGCATAGATAAGATAGAATTGCACACACATGGTCCTGGAGATCTAATCCATTCCATCAATATGATCTCCATTGATTTGACCACTCCACTTCACAATCCAGCTAATCCTTCCAAACCATTGTATCTTAATGTAGATGCTATTGATTGGGATCATGCTGATTCACCACTAGAGCCTAAATATTTCTTCCCTAATGAAGAAATGTTGCAACCTTTCCATTTTGTGCTAGGCTATGCACATGATGTTTATCACACTGAGGGAAATTCTGATGTAGGACCTTTAAACCCAGATGATGACATCCACTTGATTCCTACGCCTCACCAGCTTGAGGAGGGATCACATATGTCAATAGAGGAAACCTTCGATGTGGATATCAGTGATGATCCCACTAATCCTAAGAAGGTTAAATTTAGAGAGAGTCTATCTCCTGATGAGCATGCCAACCTCATCCCTCTACTAAAAGAGAGACCTGATCTCTTTGCTTGGACATACAAGGATATGCTGAGACTAGATCCAAAAATGGTTACTCATAACCTTTCGCTAGATCCCTCTAAAAGGCCTATCAAGTAGAAGCTCAGGAAGATGCATCCAACAATCACTTTAATGGTTAAATATGAGTTACAGAAGTTATTGGATGTAGAGTTCATTATCTCCATCGACTATCCAGAATGGGTATCAAACATGGTACCTATAGGAAAACCTGATGGAAGGATCGTATCTATATAGATTTTAGAGACCTCAACAAGGCAACACCAAAGGATTCATTCCTATTGCCCAACATAGATGCTCTTGTAGATGCAACTATAGGTCATGAGATGCTCTCCCTTATGGATGGTTTTTCTGGTTACAATCAAATTTAGATTAAAGTTAAAGACCAACACAAAACCACATTCACAATGCCATGGGGAACATTCTATTATAAAGTTATGCCATTCAGCCTTAAAAATGTTGGTGCCACATATCAATGAGCCATGACATACATTTTCCATGACTACATGCACAAAATATTAGAATATTATATCGATGACTTATTGGCAAAGTCATTGCTACATTCAGAGCATGCAGAGGTCCTCAGGAAGGTCTTCGATCACCTGATAGAGCATAATGTTAGGTTGAATCCCAAGAAGTGCGTATTTGGTGTAACTTCAAGAAAGCTCTTGGGATTCATCATTTCAAAATGAGGGATCGAAGTTGACCCAAAGAAGGTCAAGGCCATATTAGAAATGTATCCTCCCACAAATATCAAAGAGCTAAGAAGCCTACAGGGCAAAGTAGCATCCATAAAGTGATTTATCACACAATTATCAAACAAATGCCGACCCATGAATCAATTACTACACAAGGGGTCCCATTCAATTGGGATGAGGACTATCAAGTAACCTTCACTAAAATTAAGCAATACCTAGCAATACCACCAGTGCTAGCTCCACCAAGACCAGATGTGCCTTTCTTGCTATATATATCAGCTACTAACTTTGCATTGGGAACCATGTTAGCCCAAAAGAATATGCAAGACAAAGAGCAAGTGATATATTACATCAATCACACCTTGGTGAGTTATGAGCTAGGGTATGCATACATGGAGAAGTTATGTTTAGTAGTGGTGTTTGCAATGAATAATTTGCATCATTACATGCTAAGTCATACGATGTATGTGATATCCAAACAAAATCCTTTGTAGTATATGATGAGCAAGACATATCATAATACATGTACTACAAAGTGGATCATGCTATTGATAGAATTTGATTTGGAATTCATCAGCCAAAATTCCATCAAGGGATAAGTCATAGCTGATCAGCTAGTAGAGGCACCTCTCAAGAATAGTAGACCTCTCACCATAGAGCTTCTTGATGATGTAGTATTTGCATTATCAAAATCTCCCAAACTCGAAGAACCAGATAACAAAGCTGACATGACTTTGTTCTTTGATGGTTCGAAGTGTGAGCAAGGGGGTGGTGCAAGAATTGTCTTCTTCATGCCACAAGGTGCTCCAATGCCCTTGTCATTTAAGCTAGACTTTCCTTGTACCAATAACAATGTTGAATATGAAGCCCTAATCTTGGGCCTCCAAACAACTATCACCATGAATATTAAAAGATTAAACATCTTTGGTGATTTCCTTCTCATAGTCAATCAAGTGAAGGGACTTTTTCAATGTAGGTGTCCTATCCTAAAAGCTTATAAGGATCTTGCTGACACTTATCTAGCCTAACTAGAGTGGTACGACATCGAGGCAATCCCTCATACATCAAATAGATTTGCAGACACTATGGCATATTTGGGATATTTAATCCCTCAGAATCTATCTACCAATTTTACTACCATTCATGTAAAGATGCTATCGCATGTCATGATGCAACATGAGGCTTTCGATAACAAGGAATCAATCAACATGATTCATATAGAACCAAACCATGAGTGGTTCTATAAAGCCAGATACTTTCTCAAGAAGGCACCCTAGGGGTCTTTGATCTCATAAGGTCCTATGGGGAATGGCACCACCATTCACCACAAGGTTGTATCCTAGTCTACATTCATGCACAATGAAATACTAGGGGAACAAGTCATCTTGTCAATCGAGGTAGAAGCTTATCAAGATTGGATGTCACAATTACATGACTTCCTTAAGCTTGGTTTAATCCCTCAGGGATTATCACATGCCACAAAATGCACATTCAGATAGAAAGTGACAAAGTATGTCTTGCTAGGAGACATCTTGTACCATCGAAGCTATGATGGAATTCTCCTTCATTGTCTTGAGCCCCAAGAATCAGCTTGGGAAATTTTATAAGCTCATGATGGTACATGTGGTGGCCATTTTAGTGGCATGGCCATTATCAAGTGCATCCTTTGAATGGGTTATTATTGGCCCACTATGGAGAAGGATTGCATCACATATGTCAAGAAATGTATTAAATGTCAGCATCATGCTAATCTTATGCACTTGCCATCATAGGCCTTACAGCCCATTCAAGTGGCTTGGCCATTTTCTCAATGGGGTTTAGATCTAATCGATAAGATCTCTCCCCCATCATCAAGCTAACATACATTTATTATAATGGCTACTGAGTATTTTACAAAGTGGGTGGAAGCAATCCCTTTAACAATGACAACTAGAGCACGTATTACGGAGTTTATACTTCACAATATCATTAGTCATTTTGGGATACCATCCAAAATAATATTAGATAATGGAACATCATTCAAGAACAAAACTATAAGGGCTTTAACATCCAAGTACAATATACAACATAATTTTGTGACTCCATACTATCCATAGGCAAACGAGTAAGTTGAGGCTTCAAACAAGATAGTGGTAGCCATCTTGAAAAATATGGTACAAGAAAACCACAAATATTGGCACATCCAACTACCCCTTGCATTATGGGCTTATAAGACTAGCATACGGATGCCCACTAGGGCAACCCCATTTTTACTAGTATATGGCATTGAGGCCATTATGCCCTTAGAGTTGGAAATTCCAATGTTGCATCGCATTGAAAGAGTTCATCGATGATGACACTACATGACAAGCTCACCTTGATCAATTGATGCTTCTTGATGAACATCACGTGAATGCCCTTGAGCATCTCTACATTTATCAAGAGTACTTAAAATGAGCTTACAATAATAAATTCCATCTGAGAGACTTTAAAGTTGGTGATCTTGTGCTGAAAGAGAACCAACAGAACTCAAACCTACCACCGCACTTGCGAGATAAATTTATGGCTAACTGGTTAGGTCCATATATCATCTCAGAGCAGATTGGACCTAGAACGTATCACCTAACATCGCTTGAAGGTGTTGAAGAGCTTGAACCTCTCAACATCCTTCATATTAAGGCATTCCATACATAATAATTCAAAATTCAAAAATATGGAAAATTTCAAAATCCATAAAAATCAAAAAGCAATAAAATCTAAAAATATTGCAAAATATTCAAAACTTCAAAAACATTTGCATCATGCATTTTCATTTTGCACATGCATTTCATTTAATTGCATTGCATTTAGGCATTTCCATCCATCACACTTGCATTAGGATAGGTTGTGTTTGCAATATTACAAATGACACCACATTTGTATTTCAATCATGCATCTATGCATCATCATCATCCATCACCCTTGTGAGTAATTGTGTTTCTCAACACAACCCCTCCTATTGCTATGAAGAATATACTAGGGTTTTCTAGTCATTCAACCATACCTAGTGGTCTTCTCAAATTTAGTAGAAATCTTGCTTTGCTTTTGTAGATGAGGTCTAGTTTTGATAGCACTTAGCATATCAGAATCCCATCACTAATCAAACACATTAACAATCCTAATTAGGGTAAGGAAAGATGAACACTACAAAGTGGTCCTAGGTCACCTTAAGCGAAAGGTTTTGTTACTTGCTCATTTGTGAGGCGCAATGGTCTAGAGTAGTGGTCATTGGAAAAAGGACAAGTTCCCCCCTACCCAAGAAATCCCTTGCTTACAAAAAGGAGAAAAATCCCAAAATCAAATCAAATCCCTTGCTCAAAACAAAAAAAAAAAATACAAAATAAATAATGATTTTTATCACTATATATGAGCAAGTATCCCAATAAATTGAAGAAAAGAAGGGGGTGAAGAGCTTGAATCCCTGGAATGGTCAATACTCAAAAATCATAGAGTGATCCCCAATACAACAATGGGCTGAATGAATCCCACCTGACATTGGGGTAGGTCTAAGCAATTTACAAATGAGCTAGCTTTAGGTGGCTTGTATTGCCTAGTGGTCTAGTCCAACTAAGTCCAAACCTAGGATCAGGTGAGCATGTGGTGATCCTCATTACAACAATGGGCTGAATGAATCCCACCTAGCAATGAGGTAGTCTTATGTCTCATCTAATATATTCATTTGCACACATAGGGATAATGAATAGCTTGGTATTTCATAGCAAAAACTTTATCTTTCAGAAGTCTAGTATAGTCATTATACAACTTTTGATAAGTCAACTAGGGTGTTTGAGTCTCATGGAAAACCTCAAAAATTCCCAAATAGCAACAAATCACATCAAGTCATCAATTATCAATTTATTTTTATAAGATTTTTTTATTAAGGGGTGTTCATAACATAGAATAGATACCGGATGGATATCAACAATGATATTTAGATGACCACTGACTATGTTGTGCATATCTTTTAACTTACAAAAGCTTATGAATAGAAACAATATCATCATCTCATCTCACATATGGATGTCTAATTGATTAATTCTTATGATAAGATATATCAATTACATTTCATGATTGTTATACATTATGTGGTGTCATCCATTAGATTTTTAACTCATATTGCATTCATTCCTTATGTTTTAAGTGATTAAAGCATACAGGTTCATTTACATTAGATCATCATCATGTAAATAATGCATTACATACATTGCATTCATCATATCATAACATCATAAATTAAATGCATACAAGTAAATCAAATTAAACATGCATTTAACATCTAAACATTGCATCCATATGCATACATCATAGTAGTCCATCTACACATCTAGATCACAATATCTAGTCATACATCCATCATCTAGCTAGTGCATGTCATCCATACATCACATCATATAGCATCAAATCAACATAACATATAAGCATTGCATCCATATGCATCTCATAAACATAAAATAAATAAATGTACACATATAATGAGTCATAAATCAATGTCATATCATATAATATATGTGTGTCTCAAAAAGTACATAGGTGTGTCCAAAATACCCATAGGCTACAAATATGTAGGTCCTCAGACCTTACACTCAAAAATGATACAATATGCTCAATGCATAATCATGACTGGCCTGCACCCCCTATCTATGAGGCTCCTCCATCACCTCCACCCTCTCGATGAGTCCACCTAGAGCTAGTACCGATGGACCTCTCAGACCTATGAGTCCTATGGTTAGGCTGAGCTAAGGACTACCCTATCTCCCATGTCTGAGTCCCCTAAGTCCCTAGAGCTCTGGATCTCTCTAGAATCTCACCACCATGGAGTGTGACCTCTCCCTCTAGGAGAGTGATATGAGCCACATCTAAAGCACACTACCTATATGAGTCTAAACAAAGCCTACAATCTCTTGATCTCTACATAGATCCAAACCTATGGGTCCCTATACAACTAGAGCCATAGGAGCAACCTAAGAAGTCGAGGTCTCACCTCATAATCACAGATCCCTCTCTTGAGTCCAGAAGTCTAGCCA
The DNA here is from genome assembly GCA_028583015.1 of Wollemia nobilis. NCBI lineage: Eukaryota > Viridiplantae > Streptophyta > Pinopsida > Araucariales > Araucariaceae > Wollemia > Wollemia nobilis. The sequence goes on from JAQPPZ010003013.1 coordinate 1,043,856, forward strand.
AGACTATAGAAGATCTTGCTCAAGCATCATCTTCTCTAGAGCTATAGTGGCACTATCAATATATGCCAGGTGAAGAGTCCTCTCCTCCTCGTATCCATACCACTAAGCCTATCCCTCTACAAGATGATCCTGAGCTACTCTCAACTATGCCTATAGAGTGGCAATGGAGGTGTCCCTCCCCAAAATCTACATCTAAGTGGTCCCCAACTATGACTACAAGCTAACCACCTAGGCTCTGAGCTATGAGACCTCATCATCTAGCTCCTCCTCACCCTCCTCCTCTAGCCTAGGGTCCCTCCTCTACTGGCTGCATCCTCACCCCATCCAACCTCTATCCATAGGTAAACTCATCACCCATAGATCTATACCTCAAGCTACCTCTACTCCTACTACTCCATCCCTAGCTCTACCTAGTGGGCCGCCACCCTACCATATCCTAGTAGTCCACCAAGCATCATAATCAATAGTGGTCCCTACATATACCAGTCCTAAATCCTACAAGTCATCATCCTCATCACCTAGTGGAGTCACCTGAGGCCAAGTCAAATCCTTCTCCACCTTAAGGTGATGGTAGATAGTAGGCACTAGTGGAATATCCTAGTAGATCCCAAACTACCTAGTGACATATGAGAAATGGAAGAACTCATGCATCTCAAGCTTACACCCGAGGAGCCACCTATCTCATCTCATCTACCTCAAATAATTATCTACCTCTCTCCATGTAGGACAATCCATGTAGGGTCACCATAGAACCTACCCTAGTCATAGTCCAATCAATCGATCTAAGTAGTACTAGAAATCCCTTGTGTGAGACCTACTCTTAAAACCCTCAACCTCTCTAGGCCAGCAAGTAGCATAGCACTAGAATCCTCTATAATATCTTCAATATATAGTGGAAGTCCTCTAGGGTGATCAATGGTGATGTGCTACCACACCCATATCTAAAGTAGTAGACTATAGGCAACTCCACATGGCCTCATTAAGTGATCCGATACAACTCATCATAGAGCTATGCAAGTAGAGTACTACCCCATGATAGAATTAATGGCTACTCTCTAGTACTACCCAGAAGGTCCTACATCCTAGCTAAGAGGTTCCAAGGGAACCTCACTCTAAACATATCTAGGAGTAGGACATGTATGCACAGATACATCAGGATGGCCTATCACTCTATGAAGACATGCCCTATACCAATACTCAATGGGCACACCCCCATGGTCAATATCCTCTAGTACCTCATCACTCCGAGCACCAAAAATCCATCGAAATACTACAACCTTCATCATGGTAGGTGAAGAGGTGATGGCCTCACCATCAATAGGGATATAAAAGATGTGGTAGACATCCTCCAAAGTGATCATAATCTCTCCGATCGATAAATGAAATGTGTTGGTCCATGCATCCCAATAATGGGCCAAAGTAGTCATATAGGCCTAGTCAACCCTAATGGTATGGTAAGAAGATGACATAACCAAGGCCTATAGCGATAAACCAGTCTCGATCAACATCACTAATCTGATGAAGGAGGTCACAAAGATATTCTAGACTCCCTCCCTAGAAGTCATCTAAAAGGGCAAATAATAATACATAAAATCAATCAAAAACATAAAAAATATACTTCAAAATCAAAAAAAATTCAAAAAATCTTCAAAATATAAAAACATTCATAAATGCATCAAAAATTCAAAAAAAATCAATTAAATAATCAAAAAAAAAATTAAAAATTTTCTAAAGTTGCTCAATCATGGCTGGGACCCATGATCGATGACAACGATCAAATTTTTGACCATTGGGATTTGAATCCCATTATACAACCCCAATTTACCAATTGGAACATGCTACCACCCTGACTAAGAGAAGCACCCCTTTCGAGGTCACTTCCCATCCCGAGCAACCCAAAAATTAAATTCCCACCCATCTAAGCTAACCTAGACTAATCCTAACTAGGGTGAGGTTCATTACCAATAATTTAATTTGGTTCATTTAACCCATTTATTAATGTGGTTCATTTTAAGTTGGTAATCAAATAAGTGAGGTTGTGATGCTACCTTCATAGCATCAGCTCTGCCTCTAGAAGATGCCTCTAGTTGGTCAACCATTGGGTGTGAGTGTTCAGTTCAATAGCATTCTCTTGTCAAATTTTTAATCTCACCTCTTAGAGCTCTCTTGGAAGCTATAGCAAATTGGAAAATAATGAATTGAAAATGATAGATTTTTATTTTATATTTTTAATTTACCCTCAACAACATGGACAAAATTAGGTTTTCCGACCATGGGTCAGAACCACAGCTAAGAAATTTCCAAAATTAGCTACGGCTGACAAGCACGGTTAGCATCCAAAAATAAATACCCTCAAAATTCAACCATGAGGAGCTTCAAAATGCAAAATAAAAAATATCTAATGGTGCAAAACCCTCAAAATTTTCAAAAATAACAAAAAATTCACATAATTCAAAAATTCAAATGTGCCTCATATCCAATTATTTACCCTATACACTTGGTGGTTGTAGCGACTTGTGATCCATGCAATCTGACAAGATGAGTAAATTACCATAAGGACATTTGGGGTAAATTAGTCATCGTTGAATTGATATGCTTCACTTCAATCCCTAAGAAGGCCACAGTGGTCAGACTACCCCACGAGAATGAGGATTTATCTCAATTCTTCTATGACATTTTTAGTAGATCATCGAACATAATGATTCAACATAAACCTAATTGGAATTGTTATCATCTTGATTCCCTAAGAAGGCCATTATGGTAGACTGCTCCATGGGATAGAGATGTACAATTACTATTAATAGTTGAAATCATGGCTAAATTAGGCCTTGCCAAGTAATATCAAAGTGCAAAAGTCTTCAATTATTCAAATCAATCATGTTGGTCAAGTGACTCATCACTTCATTAAATGTCCTACCCTCATCGACTCATCGCTTGAGGGGGTAGTCATAATATCAATAATCATAATCAAATTCAATAAGAGATCACTCAATCTTGTCAAATTGTATTCATCTTACGAATCATTGCCAACAACTATCATAAGCTTACCCTTTGCTAGGGAAAAAGCAAATATGATAGTTAAGCTAGTAGCTCTCCACCTATCGATATGATTGTAGCATCGACTACCCGATCACCATGGAGCTTGCAAAAGCTTTACAAATTAAGCCTTCCCTCAGTTGGAAGCAATGATTCTAAGATGCACATCCTTTTGTAGGATTAGGCATCTAATGTTGATCAGATCAATGATCATCATTCAACCTACAACATGGTTTTAGGAGGTCTATTTTTGCTCAACATTGTTCATTCTCACAATGCATCCCAAAAGGGGCATCTGTAGACACCTAAAATATATCATGTGTAGGGGACTACTCATATGGGCATCCTAATAGACCATATGAATGATCTTGGACAACTCCAAGGTGAAGCAGTGGTTTTAACCACTCAATTTAGGTAGAGTTGGCATACTCAGCCTTAGCCATGGTTGACACCCATGGCTAACAGAGCTAGCTATGCCTCAAAGCCATGGCTAGCACTAAAACTATTTTGAATCCCGAGCCAAGCCAAATTTAGTTACAATGGTCTGGGCAATGAAGTTCAAATGATTTTGGGTGGGGAAGCTTCAAGAGTTTTCCTCCCAACTGATCCAACCTCCTGGATCTTGATCTTGGCTTCCCAAGCAAGCCAATATTAGAGATTAGGAAGGCTATAAGACCCCCTTCAAATTGGGGAGAAGTCTAGAATGATCTTGAGTTGAAATGCAATGAAGCTCTACCAAAATGGATAGTGAATTGACAACCCCTTGAGGAGAGTCGAAATGCTACCCAATTGTGGAGTGACAAGCATGAATCCATCAATGAAGCTTCCAAAGGACTAAGAAGCATCAATCATAAATTCAAGCCAATCGAACATGAATCTTATCAAATTCAACCACCAATCCATCTTGGGACACAGAGGTGACCCTTGATCATCAATTCCATGGAGGAAATTAGAGATCCAAGCCCTGATTACAAGAGCAAGAATACTTTTGCCTCAATCATGGTTGTCAACCATGGCTAACAGTGCCAATTGCACCTCAGACCCATGGTGAGGGTTTGATCTTTAATTTCCTTTGTTTTAGTAGTAGATTTCCATTTCCAGTTATGCAATTAGCTTAATCTAGCATAGATTAACATTGTAGCAGACATTTGACCGGTTAAATTTAGGATTTAGAGGTAGATTTGCTTCCATTTCCTTGCAATTATCAATTTAGACTAGTTTCATTGAGTTTCATGCTTTTCAAGTTCTAATGGCTAATTAGGATGCATAATTGCTAGATTTCATGCTTTCTTTACATGCTTTATAGTAATTTGGTGATTTCTTGCATATCTTCATAGATTTACATGCTTTCTTGCTTTCTTTATCATCAATTTATGCAATTGTCTCAAAAGCCTCATCAAGAGAGGCCTCCTTTGTTATTAACCCCTTTCATGTTGTTTCTTGAACGTAGGGTTTACAGGACCTAATCATTTTCAAGGCATTCAAGGCAGCATATGCCTCCAACCAAAGGAGAAGAAGGCTATCTTTGGCCTTAAGCAGTTCGTGTACCTTCTAAAAAGTCTATGGATTACACCACCCCCTCGTTTAGAGGGTCTTCAAAATTGTATCAATTGTATCAAAAATTGAGTATCCCTAAGAGGGACGTATATGTAATCAGGATTTGGCAAATTTTTAATAAAATAAACCTTACTTTCTTGTTAAATTCATTGTTGTCCATTCTTTATTGCTTTAATACTCGATTTCAATTGATGCACTAGTTAGGTGTATGCTTTTTAGATCATTATAGATTCACACTATTTTCATCTATTCCCTAAGCAACAACCAATTTAGAGATAGCTTCTCCCACTTGAGGATCTAGTCATCCCAATTCTAGGGTACACCCCATAATTCCTATTTCAGCTTAGCCACCTCCTGTGCATTTGCGCCCACCTATCTTTAACCACCTATTTCTATCCAAAAATGGATTTCATCCATAATCCATAAATATGATCTTCATTGACCTCATCACACCACTCATCTACCTAGGTAACCCATCACAATATTTACCCCTTGATCTTGAGGCTATTGATTTTGATCAGGCTGCTCTCCCGCCTTTGCTCAATGAGTTTTTTCCTTTTGAGAATATGCTATAGTTATATCATCTAGCACCACAACCAACCTTAGCAATTATCTAAGCTAAGATAGAATCAAACGATGAATCAAATTCATTTAATACAGTTGATGATATTCATTTTATCTAGACTCCTCATCAATTGGAGGAGGAATATCACATGTCAATAGAAGAGATGATCGATATAGATATCAACACTAATCGTAAAAATCCTTAGATTTTGAAATTAAGGAAAAGTCTCTCAGAGATAGAATATGCTACATTCACCTATTTTATAATAGAGTATAAGAAATATTTTTCTTGGTCGTATAAAGACATGCTTGGTATGAACCCAAATATAGTGGTCCATAATTTGATTCTCAATCTAGTGATTTAACCGGTCAAAGATTTTTTTTTTTTAAATGCATTCAACAATAGCCTTAATGGTTAAAGATGAATTATAAAAATTATTAGATGTAGGATTCATCTAGTCCATTGAATATCCTAAATGGGTCTCCAATATGGTACCTATTAGGAAGCTAAATAGGGGGTTCACATATGCACTTATTTTCATGATCTTAACAAAGCAAGCCCTAAGGATGAATTTCCACTCCCAAGTATCGATACACTTGTAGACATAGCTGCAGTTTATGAAATTATTTCCCTCACAGATGATTTCTTGGGCTATAATCAAATTTACATCAATCCTGATGATCAATCCAAAATAACTTTTACTAGACTATAGGGAACACTTTTCTACAAAGTCATGTCTTTTGGTCTCAAAAATATTGGTGCCACCTATCAACAGGCCTTGACATACATTTTTCATGACTATATACACATGATTATCAAATATTATGTTGATGATATACTGGCCAAGTCTCTATTGTATGGTAACCATATCGATGCTTTACGAAAGGTATTTTATAGCCTATTAGATCATAATGTACACTTGAATCCTAAAAAGTGTGTTTTTGGAGTAACATCTAGAAAAATATTAGGATTCATCATGTCTAAGAGAGGCAAAATAGATCCAAACAAGGTTGAAGCAAACGTAAACATGCCTTCTCCCACAAACCTTAAGCAAATTCATAGATTACAAGGGAAGATACATGTCATATGACATTTCATAGCACAACTATCAAAAAAATATTGGCCGTTCAACCATCTTCTACAAAACAGGGTGACTTTCAAGTAGGATAAATATTACCAAAATGTCTTCAAGGACATAAACTAGTATTTTGTTTCTACATCAGTATTGTCTTCTCCATGACCTGGTGTGTCATTTCTACTATATATTTTTGCAATTGAATTTTCCTTAGGGATTATGTTGGCCCAAAAGAATGAGGTAAATAAGGAGTAGGCCATTTAATACATTAGTTACACCTTTATTTCTTACAAAGTCAAATATGTGTATGTTGAGAATTTCTACTTAGAAGTGGTCTATACCACCAAGAAACTTCTTCATTACATGATAAATCAAACAACATATGTTATCTCCAAGGAAAATTCCTTTGCGATATATGATGAGTCAAACATATCATAATAGTCACACTACAAATTGGATCATGTATTGGATCATGCTATTGATGGAGTTTGACCTTGAATTCATTGATAAAAAATCTATCAAAGGTCAGGTCGTCATCAACCAACTAGTAGAAGCACCTCTTCTAGATGATAAGCCTCTTACAATCGAGCTACCTGATGATACAATATTTGCATTATCTAACTTGAAAGAGCTATAAGAACCTGATCTGAAAGTGAACTTAACATTCTTTGATGGTTCTAGGTGTGAACAAAGGAGTGGTTCTAGAATCACATTCTTTACACCACAAGGGAATCCCATTCCCCTATTATTTAAGCTTGATTTACTATGTACCAACAATAATGCTAAGTATGAAGCTCTCTTGTTAGGGCTACAAATGAATCTAGCCATGAATGTTAAGTGACTAAACATATTTGGTTATTCAAAGCTCATTATAAATCAAGTCAAAGGGAGTTGCCAATGTAGAGATCCAATATTAAAAAAATACAAAATCCTTATGAACAAATTGCTTGTAAAACTAGAATGGTATGACATCGAGGTTGTCCCTTGTTTCAACAATTGTTTTGTAGATACAATGGCTTCTTTGGGATCCATAATTCCATTGAAATTGTTTAATAATATCATAACTATATATTCTAAAATTCTCAAGCAATCCATACTTTTATGAGATGCTTCTACAAAAGATCAAAGCATCCATCTGGTACAAGTAGAACCATATCAAGACTAGTTATCCCAAATACAAGATTTTCTAAAACTTGGTAATCTCCCTTTAGGGTTATCACAAGTTGCAAAATATATATTTAAGTAAAAAATGACTAGATATATTTTTCTAGGAGACATACTGTATCATCAAAGCTATGATGGTCTTCTTATTCGCTGCTTAGAACCCCAAGAATCTACTTGGATTATTTCTCAAACTTATGATGTTACTTGTGGTGGCCATTTTAGTGGTATGGATATAACAAAGTGCATCCTTTTAATGGGATATTATTGACCCACAATGAAGTGCAAAATTCACACTTATATAAAAAGGTGCATCAAGTGTCAACATCATGCTAATCTATCACATGTACCTTTGTAGGCTTTACAATTGATACATTTGTTGTGGCATTTTTCACAATAGGGATTGGATGTAATTGGAAAAATCTCACCCCTATCTTTAGGCTGACACACGTTCATTCTAACATCCATAGAATACTTCACCAAGTGGGTGGAAGCTATTCTCCTTACCACTACGATGTGATTGTGCATTGGGGAGTTCTACTGCAAAACATCATATGTCATTTTGGTATCTCATCAAGGATTATCTTAGATAATGGGATATCATTTAAAAATAAGGATGTTTAATATTTGTGCAAAAAGTGTTATATCAAGCACAAATTTTCAACTCCTTAGCATCCGTAGACTAATGGGAAAGCTGAGGTATCAAATAAAATAATTATCACCATCCTTAAGAAAATAGTTAACAATAATCACAAGGATTGGCATCTTCAAATGCCTCTAGCACTTTGGTATTATAGGATGAGCATTAGAACACAAACTAGAAAAACTCCATTTTCATTATTATATGGTGCTAAGGCCATAATACCCTTGGATATTGAAATTACCTCGTTGCGCATCTCATTAAAAAAGTTCATCGACAATGACACTGCGCAACAGGCTTGCCTAGATCAACTCACTCTTCTTGATGAACAATGCATTAATGTTATTAAAAATCTTCTCATTTATCAAGATTGTACTAAGTGATCCTATGATAAAAGGTTCATCCTAGGGAATTTTAGGTTGGGGATATTGTACTTAAGAAGAACCAGTAGAATTCTAACATCCCTAGCCATTTGTGTGATAAATTTACTACAAAATAGTTAGGCTCATTCATCATAAAATAAAAGCTAGGATCATGAACTTATTGGTTAGCTACACTTGAAGGTGTTGAGGAACCTGAACCACTTAACATTCTCCACCTACGAGAATTTTATGCATAAAAAACAATAAAACCATAAAACAAAATTGCATTTCGCTAGTTGCATGATTAGTCACATTGCATTAGGTATTTTGTTCACCATAGTTGCATTCAACATTCAACATTTTTTGTAGCATCACATTTGTAGGAGAGTAACTTATATTGATATAATCTCTTCTATATTGGGTATACACCCCATTTAATTGTTCATACACATTCACATTTCCATGTTGTCTATCCATCACTTGCTTACTCTTAAGTAGTTGTTACAAGGTATCAAATAGGGTCTTTTGGTCATTCAATCATTCCTAGTTTTTATTTCAAATTTCATTACACATCATCTTGATTTCTGGTGATAGAATCTCACTTTGGTCATACTTTATTTATTTCAAAATCCCAACACATTCTCACAATCTTAATTACAATTTTGAACAAGGAAATATGACACTACAAAGTAAGTCTTGCCTCAAAAGTGAAAAGTTTCCCTTGCTCTTCCTATCATGTGCATGGTCTAAAAAGCTAATAATTAAAAAAAGGACAAGCTCATACCCCTACCTAAAAAAAATCCTCTTGTTGCTCTACAAAATGAGCAAGACAAAAAAAGTAATAAATTCCCCTTGCTCCTCCACAAAATGAGCAAGTTAAAAAAAACACTTCTTTGCTCCTCTACAAAATGAGCAAAATTCCCACAAAAACAAAATTCCTAAAAATCCAAAAAGAAAAAATAAAAGATCTTGAATCCTTGAAATTTTCAATTTTTTATAACCATGGGGTAATCTCCATCAGGGCTATAGATGCCTGATTGGCAGTGGAGTAGCCTTATGCGTGGTGATTGTTACAAGAGGTAAGACAAGAATTAATAATTGATTAATGTCATCAACTATAGCATAGGATAGCTATAGGATTAAGTAGGTTACAAAATAGAGTATTTAACAATAGATCCTATGTCTACGCTAACAACTAACATGCTATGAGATAAAAGCGCTTAACCTACTAACAACTAACCTATCTGCCATCCAAAGGGAAATGATGGTAAGATAGACTACTAACCAAGGTAACTGGTAATAGTAACTACTAGTGGTAAAAAGTAAGAAATTACTTTTTACCATGTGGTAAATTATATCTACCTAGGTGAAACTTAAATATTACCTAAATGAGGTAATAATCATAGTTACTAACATAGTAACTCTAACATCCCACCTTATTACATTATTTGGGTAATACATACATATCCCTCTATACAACAATATTTGGGTGAAGTATATAACTTCCCAAATACAGTGAAGAAGATGTTGATCTCGTTGGTTCTTTGCTCATCACGATTGCTCAGCTGCTCCTAAGCAAAAAGTGGGCCATTCCTCACTATGTCTTCATGCCAACAAATGTCATTATGGTAATCACATCATCCAACCGATTTGCATGGGTAACCAACTACTGCAATCGCTAGGTGTAGTAGAATATATCACTTAATACAAGGTTCATTCATTTACAATATAAATTTGCAAAAGATAAGGTAGCTAAGGTGTCGGTTGCTGTTGAAAATGCACCCTTATAAGTTCCCCCCTTCTTGTTGCAAAACATAGTGTAATTAATTTTTGAAGAAAGTGTGACTAAGGTGTCGATCAAAGCTGAAAATGCACCCTTATAAGTCATCTGCCCTATTTACAAAAATCAATGAAGAAAAGAAATTGATATCCCCCTTCAATTGCAAAAAGTGTGCAACGCAAGAATGTTGTGAAGGATTTTACAAATATTGCCTCCTAGACAATTGTACACCACAAAAAATTGCTCCTCTTGTTACAAGTACTTCAAACACCTAGAATTTGCTATTTATGAAGCCTAAAAGAAGAGAGAGAAAATGGTGCTTTTGCCCAAGGGACACGTGTTTTCCCTCTACAAAACTGTTTTAGCAATTTAGCACTCCTTGTGCTATCTTTGAACCAGAAACAGAATCAGAATGAGAAACTTCACTAAAAAGATGGCTTCTGTGATGTGCCTTTGCCATTTTAGTTTTGCTTGTTTTGAAACCAAAACTGAATGGTGTCTTGGTTTTCATTTTTACAATTTGTGCAAAACTATGCTTTCTAGGCAATTTGATAAAAAAAGTTCACCTATTTGTCCTTTCTTATTGCAAGTACTTCAAGCATGATTGCTATTATGAAGTCTAAAAGAAAAGGTTTAATGTTGATGATTTGGACTTCTCTGATTGCCTTTACAAGTTTTATTTACCTCTTATCAAAATCTATGTTTGAAGGAAGAAAGGAATTATCCCCCCTTAGTGCAAAGGATTGCAACTTTTAAGGTTCCTTATTTTTAAAAAACTTGTTCTTTCTTTTGATTACCCTAAAAGAGTACCAAAATATAATTCACTCAAATAGATATTTAATGGCACTTGCCTTAATGCCCTTCAAGAATGATGAAAAGTTTGAGGAAATTAAGCCAAACAAATAAGAGTGAATTAGGGGTTTTGTTGATTTAGGAGAGAATATCAAGTAATTTTGGCTTTAAATCTATGCAAGGATTTACACAAATTTGTGAAATTTTGGGGTTTAGTGTGTTCTTGATTCTATGACTTATAATTGCAAAAGAAATAATGCAATAATAAAAAAAGAATGCCCACAAAATTCTTATCACCTAGGTGTCGGATGCAACCTAAAATGCAGCTAATTTGCCAACAAAGGTGTCGAGTAAAATAAAAAATGCACCATTTAATTTTTGCAAAAAAATGTGTGTTTTGTGTTGTGCCAAAAAAAATGATATTTTTATGTCTCCTACTTTGTTTTCCAATTTTGCAAAAGAAGTACAATGTTGTCTTCTCCCCTGAATTTTGCAAAAATTAACAATTTTGAGCACTCCTTCCAAGACAAGTCAACAAACAACCCGCATTTGGAAGGCTTCCAGAACTAGTCGACACACCACTGAGTTTTTGATGGACCAAAGGTTACAATTACTTCTAAAATTTTTGTAAAAAAGAATGTGCAATTTTATGTCTTATATCCCCCTTCGAAGAAAAACAAATGCACATTTTGCCTTTTGAATTTGACAAAAAAATTTCAGTCTCCTTGTTTGCTATTTGTGCAAGAAAGAATCAAATTTCTATGATGTTGTCCCTCTTGGATTTTGCAAAACTAACAAGGTTGAGAAGAGTTTTCTTTATCCAGGGTCTATTCTTCATGAGATGTTTAACTTGTGCTCTCCAATCAAAGAATTAGTAAAAAACATTGGGAGCAAAGTTTTAATAAAACTCTCAAAAAAATATGCAACAGATTAGTGTATTGATTTCTTGTCTATTTATCCCCTTGAAAGGAGAAAACTAAGAAAAATACTTAATTGTGTGGTTGCAAAAAAAATAGCCCTTAGCTATGAAAATTTTCTATTTTAATATATTAATTTAGTAAATTTCATTAATTAACTTAATAAAATAATATTTTAAGTTTTAAAAAACCATCTTTAATTAAAAAATGATTTAAAAAATAAAAATTATCTGTAAATTAAGAATTTTAATTAAAAAATACTAAAAAGATAACCTTATTATGTCCCTGACGGGAGTCGAACTCCCGACCTCCTGTCGGGCAGCGTCTTAGCACTGGCCTTCCCGCCGGTTGGGCTAGATGGCCCGACGTGAAGGGAAGGGAATGATATTCCCTTTCCCTTCACTCCTTGCACGGGCGGGGAAAAATGTGGGATTTATCCCACATCACCCACACGGGGGATGTTAGGGGGTATAAAAGGGCTTTAAAGCCCTTAGAATATTGACTGCCTTTGGGCAGTCACCCCGCCCCCCTTTTTGGTCGCCGCCACATGGCACGGCTAGGTCGAGTCAGGTGGCACATGGCAGTTCACCACGTGTCACCTGTGTGTTAGGTCTGATGACACGTGGCTTGTCCACCATGTGTCGCATTTATCTTCGTCCTTGTCCAGTGGCTTTCCACCACATGTCGTGTCTGGTCTAGGTCAAGTCCAGTGGCTATTCACCACATGTCATGTCTGGTCTAGTCCAATCAGTCGTGTCTGGTCCAGGTCAATTCTAGTGGCTGTTCACCATGTGTCGTGTCTGGTTCAGTCCAATCAGCACCTTAGAGTGCATGCCAGGGTTAGTGGCTGTTTGTCACATGTCTAATCTTGATCGAGTCCAGTGGTAGTGCCATGTCAGCACCTCGGGATCTATGCTCGAGGTCGAGTCTGTGTCAGTGCCTTAGGATCTGTACCTAGGTGCACGTGGGTCCTTCTGGTCTACATGGTATGTTAGGTGCATGTGCCATGTGACACCTATTTTGAGCTAGGGAACTCCTACCTTGGCTCCAGTCAGTGGTCGCCTTATCGATCGCCAAAAATTGGAGGGCCGCCTGCCCTCTTAGATTTTGATCGTTGGACGACGGGTCAATTTGATCACCACCTGGAGGAGGGCACACCTGCCATCCTTAGGTGGTCGATCACCGATTGTCGATCTGATCATTGGATAAGGAGGGCATGCCTGCACTCTCTTTCTAGTCATCGGATGATGGGTCCTGCAGTCGTCGGTCCTCCTGTGTTAGCCTGTCAGGCTTGACAGGTTAGATAGCAGAATGCTATCAGATCTATCTATGCCTGTTGGCCATCTCCCTTGGTAGCCCGGTGATGTGGGCCTGCGGTCCCTCTCTAGTGGTCACCCGATGATGTGGGCCTATGGGCATACCTAGGAATCCATGCAAGTCTTGAGGGCCAGCAGGGCCCTCAAATACCGTGCCAGGTCCAAGTCGAGTGGAATGAGCAAAGCTCATATTAGGCCACCCGACTGCGATGATACCAATGTTATAAGAGGTAAGACAAAAATTAATAATTGATTAATGTCATCAACTATAGCATTGGATAGCTATATGATTAAGTAGGTTACAAAATAGAGTATTTAACAATAGATCCTATGTCTACGCTAACAACTAACACACTATGAGATAAAAGCGCTTAACCTACTAACAACTAACCTATCTGCCGTCCAAAGGGAAATGACGGTAAGATAGACTACTAACCAAGGTAACTGGTAATAGTAACTACTAGTGGTAAAAAGTAAGAAATTACTTTTTACCATGTGGTAAATTATATCTACCTAGGTGAAACTTAAATATTACCTAAACGAGGTAATAATCATAGTTACTAACATAGTAACTCTAACAGTGATACGCCTGTCACATTAGTGGTCTTCTTTTGTATAGACCAATGTTAACTTGTGGTTGAGCTAGCTTTTTGATGGCTGGAATTCAGAGTAGTTAAGTCCAATAGAGTACAAAGTTAGGGTAATGAACTTCACTATCTACACACAAGGATATTGAATATCTTGGTCTTCCTAGCAAATTCTTATCTTTCAGATGCTTGCATGGTCAATACATGACTTTTGATTGGTCAACTAGGGTGTTTGAGTCTCATGAAAGCCTTATTGTTCCCTTGTGACCTCTCATTGTTTGTAATCCACTATCATCATGATTCTCCATTAGATATCATTTATAGCTTGGCTTATGTTCTAGTGTATGCCCTTAGTGAAATTGTTTACATCTTGATTTGTGACTCTTATAAATTCTGTAGTGCCTACACTTAGTTTTCTAGTTGCATCTCAAATTCATTCATTATGTTCTATATTTATGCACACATTTATAGTTTGTATCATTCACATTACCATCTATCATTAGTCCATCACATACATACCTAGTTCTATGCATACATAATAGCTCTATCATATCAAAAATATTTTCATCTAAACATAAATACATCATCATATCTACAAGTCTAGGCATACATCTATAAGCATCTATCATTACATCCATGCATCCATAATTACACATACATATGCATAAATAAAAAACACAATAAGCATAAATAAAAAGGACCATTTCACATATATATCAAAAAATATAATAAGTACATCAATGGTACAAAATATCCATAAGCTAAAATATAAGTGGGTCCATAGACCTCAAATCCAAAATAAGCTAATAGATAGGTGCCTATCTCAGGCTGGCCCTACACCACCACTCTCATCATTGGCCTCAACCTTATCTCTATGATATTGCTTGGATTCGCTAGCCCCTAACCTTTGGGATATACTTGGTGATGTAAAATGAGGAATAGGTATAATTACTGATCACTCTCCTGAGGCTCTTCTTTGTTGAATCCATTGAAATTGGGAGGATGATGGCCATGATGGTAGTAATCCATCCAATATATACACTAAATCCTCCAGTAGCCCCACATAGTCTCACTTTTTTTGATACCAAGTATAATATGTGGCCACCATAGCCCACAACCAAGTCACCTCATATGTAGCCTACCCACCTGAGGATGCTTGGGCCTACCGAATTGTCAAGCCTACCACCTAGGCCTACACAACATATCACTTTACTATGAGTTTGGCTTGCTCATCCTAAAGGCTCTACACCTTAGCCCACAAGGTATCCCTCTCCTCTAACCAACCCCACCATCATTATTTGTTTGACTACCAATGAATCTATTCAGTAGAATGAGCTATATTTCGATCTATCTGCTACCCCTAGAGGATACAAACTTGCTCTCTCAAGGTGGTGATTTTATCCCATGGGTTATTATTGTCCACCCCATCACCCCCATTACTACTCACCAGAGTCTCTGAACCCTTAGTGGCTCTTTGAGATGATCCCCCCACATCCCTATCTACTCAACGATGCACTCATAACTATGAGGTATCCTCTAATATGCTAGCTTTTGCCTCACCTCTAGTTGTTGTCCCTCCTTGAACTAGTTGAGCTATCTACCAAGTTTCATACTATGTGGTGGTCCTAAGATCCTCAATGTCAACATATGCTAGAATCTCATCTATTGCATCAATCAAAGGCCCAACTCATGGCTATGCTAGTTGTGTTTTGATAGTCTTACACCTATAAACCACTAGGTCATTAGGAACACCCTACATCACCTTGAGCTATCAGGTCACCCGTGAATACTAAAAGTACTCATGCTCTATCCCATGTCACCCTGTAAGCCATGTGCTATGGCACACTCATATCAAGTGCTCACCCTCCTCATCCTAGGTTAGTTATCCCTACCACAATCTCTAGATAACCTATCCTAGCCAAAGTCCTACCCATGACTCTACGTAATGGAGCAAGATATATTAAAATGGATGGCTCTTGCCTTGATCTCGCTCATGCAACCACCACATCATATAAGGGATCTCTCAGTCTACCATATCCCTTTGTACAATACATGACAACCCAATAGTCCTATCAACTTGAAAGTACTCCCATATCCATATCTATAGGAGAAAGCTACACCCCAAGCCTAGTTGACCTTGATGTCAAATCTAAAACAAATCCCTATACAACTTTACCAATAGAGTAATATCCCACACCATAATCCTTGGTTGCTCAACTAGGTCCATCATAAGGTCTAGGAGGTTCTAGGAGAATCTTATGCCTAAAGAGTTGGACAAAATTAGGTTAGACATCAGTGACATCAACACTGCTGATTTAGCTATCAAAATATTTAACTTGAGTCCAACACCCACTCTCACTCCATCACTATCAGCATCATAGTATACAAGGTGACACTGATATTCATATACTCACTATAATACTATCTCTCGTTGACTGGTCTAGGTAGTAATAATCAACACTCCATTTATAGGTATCAATAAAATATGGTAGACATCCTCAAGGGTGATCATGATCTCTCTGATGGGCATATCAAAAGTGTTAGTTCAACTATACCATATGTTTATCAAGGCCTTCAAATAGGCCTGGTATTTATGAATATATTCTAAATGAACCATGTGGTAAAGTTTTATGATATTAAACCATACCCAATCATTAGAAAAAAACTCATTACATGCATTATTGTAGGTATTTGTGAGTCGATGTTGGGCTTTAACAAGCTACCAAAAATAAAAGCAAAAAAAAACAAAAAAATCATAAAATAAAACTATCTTGGGTTGAGATAGTCCCAAAAAATCACCTTTTACCAAGGCAACCAGGCTAAAAATCCCACTATTATCAAGTGATGCATCACTATCATCATATTACATCTCCTCCATCGACTCATCGCTTGAGGGGGTAGTCAATAACTATAAATTTTGCATCTCAAAATCAAGTCAATAATCAAACACTCAAAAGTGGAAATTGCATTGTCTAAGAGTCAATATCAAAAACTATCATACACCCTCTTTGCTAGAGCAAAAGCAAAAATCTTGTTCAAAAAACACTTGGTATACCTAAATCCTAAAGGTTGTAGACTAATAACATCTACCTACAACTGAAAGGTTACCAAAAATATCGATCAAATAGACACTTGGTATACCTAAAGCCTAAATCTTGTAGACTAATAACATCTACCTATGATTGAAAGGTTACCAAGATAAAATCAAGCACATCAATGTCTTAGAAGTAATGATTCAGTGATGCGCACCCTTTCCATGCTTGGGGTATCTCACGTTGTCTTTTTCAATTAACATCACACATTATCAGTCCAACCATTTTAGATCATCTATTTTTGCTTTGCATTGTGCTTTTTCACAAAGTGTCCCTAAAAGGGATATCTATAGACACCTAAAATATTTCATTTTTAAGAGACTCCCAAAATGCCTCCTTTCCAAATCACATCATCCACCTTGGGTAGCCTCTGGGATAATTCAATGATTTTCCCTAGAAACAGGTAAATTTTCCCATGGGAAGCTTGACCGTCTTGACCTGAGAAAATATTAGGACTAGGATCGTCTTGACCTGAGATGGTCATGCAAGACCAAAAATAAAAATAATATCTGGCAAAAAAACTTCTTGTTAGTGTAGTGCATGATATCACATCAACACCAGACACACTGCATGTGGTAATTTCATGCAAAGATTTCACCAATCGCATGGAGTCATTTAGTGGGCATGCATCTATTTTTTCATGCAAATTTTCCCTGATTGACTCTTACCATATTTAGCATCTATCTAATAGTCCTATAAAATGATGCTCCCCCTTAGTTTAAGATATAAGATTTTGAATTCCAAAGCAACGAAGTGCTACCAAAAATCCTTCAGGTTCTCTTGTTGCCAACCCAATACTGTAAGATTACCACTTTGTATTTGAATCCACCTTCATTCTTCTCAAATTTGTACCCTCACTATCCCATTTATCACCTGAATTCCTTCACCCGCTCACATGCTTATGAGGATCTACCTAAAATGATACCCTATGTAACCGAAAATGTTTTTCATATCTAGTTAGGCTAAGGCATAGGTCCATGATAGTGATCGTCTTGTCTAGAGATGATCTGTAGATAAAAACCATCTTGACATGAGATGATCATGATCAAGTGATCAATTTTTAGTGTTTCAATGCATTTTAGTTTAGATATCCTTATTTCATCTTTTTGCATCAGTTTATATTTTAGATATCACATACATGCATCAATTTTCCCTTCAATATTTGCATTATTATATTGAATACGAGTCCAAACTTGGTGGGCCCTTCATATGCTATTGATTTGCTACTAGTTTCTTTGTGAGTAGGTGATAGGATTCGAAGATGAAACAAAAGGTTCCAGATCCACATTCAATCTGATGTGGTAGTCCTAGAAAACCCACTTCCCAACAACTGTGTTGGCATGAATATTTTGATATTACACCTGGAGTTCTATTTTTTAAAGAGAGAGGGGAATCATAACCCCAATTTGTAATCATTGTATCATCTAAAATGATCCTTTCGAAAGGACTCTCTTTGTAACCTTGGAGCACAAATTAATACAAAAATTTATTTTACTATTTTATGCAGTTGTGTTTACTTTTTATGGTGCAAATTTCCGTCCTTCAATATGTGATCGGGTCCACATTTGAATAGCAGACCGTTTATCCATGTAAAGGATGAGCTTTGTTTTATCAATCGTTTCTTTTCTTTTGAGGTAAAATGAGAGGGAATTTTTCCTATTGCTAAATAATTAGCAATATCAGCAAACCATGGTGATTTTATTGATATTGCAAACAATTTTTCATCAGGAAAGACATCCTCTACTAATTCTTCTTCTCCTGTGTTGTTCAGTCTAGACAAGAAATCTACTACTACATTAGCCTTCCCTAGTTTATTTACTATTGTGATATCAAATTCTTGTAGTAGTAGTAACCAACGAATTATTCTTGACCACTAACCATAGGTTTGTTCATCAAGTATTTAATAGTCGAATGATCTGTGTGAACAAACACTTGATAACCGATGATATAGTGGTGAAATTTATTGATAGCATATACTACCACTAGGAATTCTTTTTCTATGGTAGTATAGTTCTTTTCAGCTCCTGTGAGATTCTTGCTAATATAGTATATGGCATAATGCTCTCCATTTTCCACTTGCCCTAATGTTGCTCCAATTGTAGTATTGGATGCATCAATTTGAATGTGAAATGGTAATTCCTAGTTTGGACCTCTCAACACAGGTGGAGTGATCAATTTTTCTTTTAGAGTGTCAAAAGCATTTTGACACTTTTCAGTCCATTTGAACTCAGAATATTTTGTTAGCAATGCAAACATAGGATTTGCAATTGTACTAAAATTTTGGATAAAATGATGATAAAAGCCAATATATCCTAAAAAGCTCCTGACATCTATTTGAGTCTGTGGAGAAGGAAGGTTTTTAATGATTTCTACCTTTTTGGGATCTACCTTGATTCCTTCTGATGAGATATGATGGCCAAGGACAATACCTTCTTCCATCATCATGAAATATTTGTCAAGATTTAGGGATAAATTATAAGTTTCACAGTGGGTTAGCACCTTGTCAAGATGTTCTAAGGTGATATCAAAGGCTTCCCCATAAATTGTGAAATCATCCATGTAGATTTCCACACATTCATTAGTCAAGTCAGAGAAGATGGCCAAAACAACTCATTGGAAAGTTGTTGGCGCATTACAAAGTCCAAAAGGTAGGACTCTATAGGTAAAAGTTCCCCATGGACAAGTGAAGGTTGTTTTTTCTTGATCTTCAGGTGCAACCTGAATTTGGTTATACCCACTAAATCCATCAAGAAAACAAAAATATTTCTTTCCAACAAGTGTATCTAACACTTGGTCAATGAAAGGTAATGGAAAATGGTCCTTATGTGTGACTTTATTCAATTCTCGGTAATCCACACACACTCGCATTTTCTCATTTTTCTTTGGAACGATAACCAATGGAGAAACCCATCAACTATCAAAAATTGGATAAATAAATCCTACTTCTAAAAGTTTTTTGATTTCATCTTTTATGATGTCTCGCAAAGCAAGATTTAATCACCTTTGTGGTTGGCGCATGGGTTTTACATATTTTGTATATATTCTATGAGTACACACATCAAGATGAATTCCTGACATATCCTTGTAATCCCATGCAAAGGCATTGATATGTCGGTTTAATACAGTAAGCAATCTTGCTTCCTGATCATTAGTCAACCAGTTGTTGATATTCAAAAATTTCCTTGGTTGTACTTCAACTTGTTTTGTTCCAGGATGAACAAAATTAACTCCTTCAAATTTGCTTATTAAGGAGTTAAGAGGACAATGATGTGGTAGAAGAGAATGGAAAATTCATGTCTCCTTGTCAATTGTAATTCCTGATGGAATCATTTTTTATATGGGACAATGAAAATATGATAGAATATGATGATGCCATCCATGTGGTAATTTAAAGGGACTATCTTGTAATGAAATGGATGATATTTGTTCAGATTTTTGTTCTTCATCATTCTATAATAGATGATAAATAGTGATTGGTTTATCTTTAAGTCTTAATTCATACATGGTATTAACCAACATGGTTTCATATTCAAAAGTATCTCTCTCACTCTTCTATATGCTCTTTCACAATTATAGTGGCTAGTGTCGAGATAGTTTCTTCATGTTCTTCATCAGAATCAAGAAACCATAAGTGACCTAAAAAGTTAACCAAAGGTTTCGTAAGAGGATATAAAGAAATCTTCTTTGAATCAATCCCATTTGAAATGGTCATATCCCCTAACCTATAGTCAATGAAAGTGACTGCCATAGCAAGCCAAGGCCTTCCTAAAATTATTGGATAACCATTCGTAGAGTTGTGGGGTTGTAAAACCAAGAAGTCAACTAGATATTCCCATGAGGAGACTATTATAGGAATATCTTCTATAATTCCTTCTGGTTTAGCTACAGATCTATCAACCATTTCTAATATGGTAGATGTAGGATTCAAGTTATTCAATTGTAATATTTGCATCGTATCCTTTGTCATAACATTTATGGCTACCCCAAGATCAATCAGAACATTGGATATCTACATTGATCCTATGGTTACCATGACTACTGGACTTCTTGGATCACCATATTTTGGTGGAATAAGTTTTCCAGAAAGAAGATCAACCAAATTTCCATCTACTTGTACAATTTTGGGAAATGATTTCTTCTTCCTTCTTGGTTTTTTAATGCAAAGGTCTTGAACAATTTTTTTGATTAATGGTATATCCTTAATAGCCTGTAATAAAGGAATTGTGATGTTTAAGCATTTTAGTTCCTTTACTAAATCTGATTCTGAAGAGATTTCATATTTCTCAAACCATTCAAGGTATGGTACTTTTTTTGATGAAGAAGGTAAATCATTCCAAGGTAAGTCTTCTTTTTCTTTTTCTTTCTCAACATGTGATTGTTGTGGGTCAGATGTAGATGGGTCTTGTTTATTTTTATTAGTTCCCATTTCTACAATGATAGGTGGAGTAGGTTCAGGAAGTGTCTTTCCTGAACGTAACTAGATATTGCTACAATCAATTACATTTATCGTGGTAGTATCATCAGATTCAACCACGTAGATAGGGGCTGCCTATCTAGTATTATTGGGGTTGGCCACAGGTTGGGCTGGAAGTGGAGGTTGTTTCACCTACTATTGTTGTTGTGATTGTCATCCTTGAGGAAAATTTTGAGCAGGTCCAAGCAACAAATTTTGTGGTGGATTTTGGTATCTCCATTGTCCCTGGTATGGTTGGTACTGCTGTCCCTAGTTTTGTCCATGCGATTGTGATTGCATCCATGGTGGATTTTGTTGATTCCATTGTGGATTTGTCCACCTAGATTGTGACCATTCCTGATAGGATGACCATGGAGGTTGATTCCAAGATTGTTGTGGTGGTTTTGAGTAAGACCATGGCATAGACCAAGGATTTTATTCCCAATTTATGGGAAAATGTGGGGTATTTCGATATTGATATTGTGGAAAATTCTCCCTTGTCTTTGCCTAACAAAATTGAGTTCTTTTGATTGTGTTTCCAAGATATTTTTGAGTCCTAGAAGTAAATGACATTGGTCTGTGATATGTCCTTTCACACAAATGCTACAAATAGCAGATATGGAGGTTTTGTTTAATGGAAAATCTTGAAGAGCATGCTTATTTCTGCACCTTGGGCAATAAATGGCTAAGGGTTCTATAGATTTAGTTTTTGCATTCATTTCCCCTAACATAGTATTGAGATGCACAAGAATGTCAATTTTCAAATTAGCAAATTCTTCCATTAGTTCTTTCATGTCACTTTCATTATTACCCCTCTTTCATCTTCTTTGTCTAGTGCAGGAGTAATTTCTACACAATTCCAAAATCTCTTCAATGTCAAGGGTACTCACATCCCCTTTTCCCATTAGATCTAATACTTCTCTGGAGTCATCTTGCAACCCCCTCAAGAATATGGCTTTCAACATTTTTGGTTCAACATGTCCACATCTCTTTTGCACAAAAGCAAATCTATCCAAATAATCTTCTAGATTTTCATCATTTTCTTGTTTAATTTTGAACAATTCATCCTTCCTATTTTTCACCTGATAGTATTCTTGATACTTGTCCAAAAATACTTGCTCCATTTCTTCCCAAGTTTGGATTGAATCGAGTGGTAAACTCATAAACCAACGTAAGGCTGAGTCTTTGAGTGTGGAAGGAAATACCTTAAGTTTTTGGTTGTCATTTGTATAATCATATGTTTGGCATACCACTTTGAATTCGAATAAGAATTGGTTAGGATCCTCTGATGCAACTCCCCTAAAGGTTGGTAACACTGAAGGTGAAATGGTTTTCATTGGGGAGTTTTGAGTTGGATTCAATCGAATAGGATATTCAAAGGTCCTAGCAGGAGTAGGGTTGTTACCCTGATTGAGAATATTGCTACCCCTATCTGGGTTTCCTTGTAAATCTACCATTATATCTTCCCAACACATAGTATAGATTCATCTAAATTGGTCTGATCTTAAGGATATATCAGTGGTAGGTGATGAGGAACTAACAATTTGCTCTTCTTGTAATTCTCCCTTAGGAGTTTCTACACTTCCTAAAGATGAGGTTTGCAATCCTCTTTCAGTGTTATCAGGAATCTCAAATGTAGGTAATTCACCCTCGTAGCATGAATACCACCTTCCTATGGTTGATGGGAAATTTGGTCTAATGAATCATCCTTTTTCATCCCTTGGTCGATTCATACATCCGATGCTTATGTCCTAATATCTGAAATGCAACTATCAACAACACAATTATGTTTTGTGTAAGTTGTTTATTTTAAGAGTTACTCTAAGGTTCGTTTGACACAACTTGACACAATAATAATTGTATGATTGATTTATCCTCTAACAACACCTATGTTCCCTAACAATGGTGCCAAAAATGATGAGTGTCATTAATGTTCATCATTTAATTTTAATTTATCAAATCCAAGGTGGTGTCCAAGGCTATATACGATAGAGGAGGTTGGTAGTTCTACAATTTAGAAATTAGGGCACTTGCTTATCTTGTAGGAACAAAGGTTCAGATGGTTCTTGTAGGTATCAAACTATCACTAAATTGTAGAATTGAAACCTACTTAGTTTGTAGAATTGAAACTAATCTAAATTGTAGAATTGAATTGTGCTAAAGGAAAATAGAAACTACATTACTTTTTCTAAATTGAAGTGCTATGAAATGTAAATGCTGAATTGAAATCAACTAAATTAACAAATACTAGAAATTGAGCTACTGAAACAAAATTTGCTAAAGCAAGAAATTATTGTTGAAACTATAAATAAAATATTGTAAATGAAATTGTAAAAATGAAATGAGAAATATAGAAGGAAATAAGGTCAGCTAGCTGAAAAACCACACTCACACATTCACACTTGAAAACAGAGCAAAAACATATTACAACATTCTAGCAAGAAACTGACAACTTTTTGATAAAAAATGAACAAAAATAAAAAACCTATAAAACTATAATAACTCCTTCCACCAGCCCCGAGAGTGGGCCCTTTCTCCTAGGTCCATTATAAGGTCTAACACACCAAAATCTAAGCTCTAACTATCCACTCAAGACATCAAAATGACATGGAAAATACTGCACTTTTATTAGAAAATTCCTACTATTACAAAAGTTGATGAAAATATCATCTATGATCTAATTTTCTAACATTTTTTTCCAAATATTTCAAATTAGGTGGGGGGATTCATTTATACCATGATTTCCATATCCCAAGCCTACATTAAACAAATGCAAATTAATCTATCCTACTACTAGCTCTTGATTTACTACTTGGTTACAACTGACTTAGTCTAAAATTAGGACACAATCTAGTTTGTAGCCAGGTGTGCAGCTGTATTTACCTTCAATTCAATGGGAAATAGGCCAATAATAGATTAATATCATTGGTCATAGATATCCATGCAGTAGGTTGCTCATTATGTAGATACCTAAAATGCATCATGTCGAGGCGACTACTCATATGGACATGCTACAAGACCATATGGAAGATCTTGGATAGATTCCAAGATAGAGCAGTGGTTCTAACCACTCAATTTGGGCTCCTTGGCCTAATCAGTATGAACCACAATCTAGAGCTACAATTTATAGTTGAACTATAGCTAAGACCTATGGTTTGCAGTCTAGACCATAGCTGTGACTTGCGGTCTTAACTGAAGTTCAGTTGGCCTTCAATCCGAGCCAAATCGGTTGAAACAACCATTGGATCTAGAATAAGGTGGTTATATGGTGAAAGCTTCCAGTACAACTGTCCTAACCACCCATTCTTGATATTGGATTCTCTAGGAAGCCACCCCTAGCCCTTGGGTAGTCCTATAAGTACCCCTACAAATACGGACAGAGATATAGACGATTTGTATAACAAAGCATTGACGAATTATCGAGTGAGTGTGAAGTGATCAAGTGAGCAATGAAGCCCTATCAAATTGCATACTAAATTTGTGCATTCGAAGGCTAATTTTCTATTCATCCAATGATCAATTTTCCATGGAAGCCCTAGGATCCTAGGAGGATCAAGAAACACAAATCCAAGAAAATGAAGGCCCATCATAGTGATTTGACCACCAAATATATCAAAAGGACATCAAAGGTGACCCTTGAACATCAATTGGACAAGGAGGTTAAGCCCACTACCCTTGGAATTGAGGGCAAGCCTATTAGATTACTAAATGCGGCTTTCAGCTACGGTTTATAGTGTAGACCGTGCACCAGAGCTACAGTTTGCAGCAGAGGTATAACCGCCTTCCTAATTTCATTTATGTCCAATTAACTAGGTTAGATTAGTTATTTTCATGGTTAAAATGAATTTTAGTAGACTTCTGACTGTAGATTTAGGTTAGTGTAGCTTTTTTATGTTTATGCTTCAATTAGAACATTAATAAGTTCTTTATGCACTTTCATGCCTTATTTCATATATTTGATCCATGCATAGAGTAGCTGCTGTCTTTATTTACGCTATTGTATAAATCTTGATTCGATTTGCATAGTTTAGAAGCATCTTTTATACTTTCTTTATTGTGCATGTTTAAGGATGTCATTATGCAATTTACCTAAAAGGGCCTCATCATGAGAGGTTGCCTATCTTTTTGACATTCTTGTGTTGTTTCTTGACCACAGGGAACAGTTTCAAAGGAGAACCAACTATCAAGTTCCTTCCCCATCACAAAGAAGAGGGCATCTCCACCCTAGAGAAGTTTGTATCACCCTATAAAATCACATTGAGCATCATACCTATCTTGAAGAGGATTACAATCGTAAGAAACCTTATTGTAATATTGTATCAACATGATTATCCCTAAGAGGGACGTAATTGTAACACAAATTGAAATTCATGAATAAATAAAGTGTTTATCATACATCTTGTTGTCAATTTTGTCTTTTATCCATGTTTCTTATTCATTTACTATTGCAATAACGGGATTCTTGCCTCGGGTGTGCGCCTTTATAGCGGTTACACATTATATAGGATATTTTATCAAAAACCTATTTTTTTGCTATTTTGTAGTGTTTTGCTGTAGCTTCGAAATATCAGGCTACACACCTATCAAATGTTTTTAACTTAAATTTGGTCATGTGGGATCACTTTAAAATACTTTGTGGGTCCCTCCTAATTTCTTTGACACTCTCCAAATGGTTTTAGCTTCACTTTTGGTATTTTTCCTTGTTTTCCTATTAATCTGTAGGTGGCTACCTAGATGTTTTGGAGTTGCTCTTGAATATCCTCTATCCAGTTGTATTATGCCCTATTTAAGTTGCAACATGGATTTCTAGATGCCACATCATCCTAGGAACTTATTTAAGGTGGTAAAACACTTTAAAATTGCTTAGCTAATCAAATTTCATAAAGCCTTTATTTACTAACTATTTTTATTATGCATTTTTACTACTAAAATCATGCAAAAAGATGACAAAAGTGCAAAAAATAGTCAAAATAGTAGCATAAATTTTTTTAACAATTATTCATGCTAACATCAATGTAATAATGTACTTTAATCACATATTTGGAAAATAACTATATTATTGGTCAAAATATGGTAATTTTTCATGTGCAAAATGATGAAATAATGCATTTTGTGCCTCATCAATCACCATGGCTAGGGGCATGGCTTCAACCCATTTAGTAGAGTACTCTATCACTATTATGATAAACTTGTGACCATCATACAACATTGTTTAAATATTCCCTATGATGTCCAATCCCCACATGGAAAATGACCAAGGAGAAGAAATAACCTGAAGGTTTTGAGAAGAAGCATGAACAAGGTTGTCATGGTGTTGACACTTGTCACAATATAAAACATGGTCACATTCATATTTATCCATGGAAGGCCAATAATAAACCATCCAAAGGAGCTTCTTAAAAATGGTATTGTTGCTAAAATGACCTTCACATAAACCTTCATGAGCCTCACTAAGAGCTAGCTAAGCTTCATCAAAGTTAAGGCATCATAAGAGGACACCTTCAAAAGAATGTCAATATAAAGTATTGCCAATTATGATGAATAAACATGCTCTTTTATACAAAATATTATGCTGATTGTGATATAAACCATAAGGAATAAAACCTTATTTAAGGAAATTAAAAATATTGTATACCATGGCTCAGATGAGGAAGATTTGATGGTCAAAACATCTATTAAAACAAGACTAGAACTAAGCGATGCAGGCTCTTGGAGCTGTCTAATGATAATTGATACCTGATCATCTTCCAAATCCAAAGGAAATAAGGATGTAGTAATAGCTATGGCATCTACATGGTAGTTGGAGGATCTAGGGATAAAATTTATGGTTACTCGATTGACCAGGAAAAAAAGCTTGGTGATAATATCTTTGTAAGAATTTAGTTTATCATATCAAGTGTGATAAACATAGTTGATCTAATTCACCATAAGTTGAAAGCCACAAAAGACCAAAATAACACTAAACTTCAAGGCTAAGGCTACTCTAAGACCAAGGTTAAAAGCTTCATATTTTGTAGTTTTGTTCATGTAAGAGAAATAAAGCTTAAAGGACATGGGGATGAGCTATTTTTGTGGGGTAACTAGAAGGATTCCAGCACCATCACCCTTCAAGAATTAGAATCCATCAAAAAATAAAGTCCAAGTCTTTGGCTCTTTGGCTTCTACACTAAATAACCCATTGAGAAACTCAATGAACAAAGGATGGACAACTTTTAGGGGAGTAAAGGGTAGCTGATCTACAATCACCTAATACTTGATAGCCTTCCAAACTATAAAGGTTAGGTCAAAATCACTAAGGGCTAAAACCCACTTAGCAACTTGAATTGAAATGTGGGGCTTAGATATTAAGTAACACAAAGGATTAAACTTTGCAACCACCAATATCTTATGGCTAAGCATGTAGTGTCTTAACTTTTGGGAAGCAAACACCACAACAAGGTAAAGCTTCTCTAAGGTAGTATACTGAGTTTCATAGCTAATTAAAGTTCTACTAATATAATAGATAGCTCACTCTTTTTTTTATCACCATGTTGAGCCAATAAGGCTCCCAAAGCATGAGCTATAGCTGCTATGTAAAGCATCAAATACTTATCCGATCTAGGAGAAACTAAAAAAGGTAAGAAAATGAGATACTATTTGAGTTCATCAAAAGCTTGTTGACACTCATAGTCCCATTGTAAAATTACATCTTTCTTAAGAAGCTTAAGAAAGGGCTAACACTTATTGAATAATCAAGTTATGAATCAATGAATAGCTTAAAGCCTATCTTGTAAGCTATGCAACTCGATTAAGGTGCAACGAGGATGTATGTCAATGATAGATGCTATCTTAGTAGGGTCCACCTCAATACCTCACTTAGAATCATGAATCCTATCAACTTGCTAGATGTGACTACAAGCACACACTTGGAGGACTTAAGATGATCTCTAAACTATCAAAGACTTTCAAAAATTTATCTTAGATCATGAACATGATGTTGTCAATGTACAAAATGACCTAGAAGATCATCCACATAGTCTTCTAGAATATCATTCATCATGTCATAAAATATATAATACATATCCCTCTGATATGTGGCACTAGCATTCTATAAGCCAAAAGGTATAACTTTATAATAGAAGGTACCCCATGGTGTGATGAAAGCAGTATTGGTTTGGTATCAAAGGTAACCATGTATAGTTGTATATTAAAAATCATCCATGAGTGAAAGCATGCCACATTTGGTAGTGAAATCTATGATCATATATATGTTGGGGAGAGGAAAATTGTCCTTGGGACATGCTAAGTTAATTTCTTTAAATTCAATACATATTTTAATTGTTCATACCTTATTAACCATAGGAACGATGCTAGAGATCCAATTAGAAGAGTTGATAGATTTTATAAAACTGACATCAAGGAGTTGTTGGAGCTCCTCCTTGACCAAAAGGGTAAACTTAGGATGCATATTCCTAATATTTTGCTTAACATGATTAGCACTATGTTTCACTACCAAATGATGCATAACAAGGTAGGGATTAAGCCCTAGCATGTCAACATATGACCAAGCAAAAATATCATGAAATTTCATCAACAAATTGGTCAATTGCTCATAATTTTCCATGGATAAGGTTTTGCCTAACTTAAGGATTATAGGGCTCTCCTCAGAACCTATGTTAACATTTATTTTATCATCAATAAGATATGAGATTCATCCTCATAAGGAGGTGGGGTAGGGACCACTCCTATTTGCTCAAGGTCCTCGAGAGACATAGAACTAAAATCCTCTTGAGAACTAGAAGACTCGACATGCACGACATAAGGGACTGACTCATCAAAGAATAAGCTATTTTTAAGGATATCCTCATGATTCATGTCACAAAGTGTATCTACTTTAGCATACTCCCATGGGATCACAAGTAACTCAGGATGCACCAAAGTTACCATATTACAAAATAAAATGTCAATTGGATAAGGTGGTCCCTCATCCTTATCATTCCACTCCAAGCGTTGATGACCTAAATATTCAATATAAGTAATAAGGTGATCATCACTATCAAAGGGTAAAGTTTGATTTTTATTCAGGATGTAGCCTATATCACATATCCTAGGCCAAAGATCAACCTCCAAAGGTTCTTTAATACGTTTCTATTGTGGTCCTAAACCTTTACCTATATATCCCATGCTAGATAGATTTTTCTTGGGAAGTAGGTAATCATTATATAGGTAACAATGAACAAAAGAACGCTCTATATGAAGATAAAGGTACACATTCCAATGTGTATAACTTCACCTTTCTTATAGGGTAAATCCATAGTCCTTGATGAAGGTGGTAGCTTAGCAAGATCTAAAAGAGGTTCTTGAAGAAAATGATTAAATTGATCCTATGATAAAATATTAATTAATGGTTCCTCATTCACCTTTAAATTTTCAAGTTGCTTGGTGATGTGAGATGAAGAAATTGATGGGCATAAATTAAGACCAGATTAAACTTGATCAACCTTTAAACAATATTGGAATGGATGAGGGTTGCTCAAAATGGTGATAAGTTGATTCTTGAATTTGAACTTCAAACATTAATGAAAACTAGAAGGGACAACCCTCATCACATGAACCCAAGGGCATCCAAGAAGAAGATTAAAATATGTAAGGTAAGACACCACATAGAATAAGGTATCTACGATCTTATGTCCAACCCTAGTGGGGAGGGATATAATGTTGTAGGCATCTTGGGACTTGTTGTTGAAAGCTTTGATGATGATATTAGATTTAGTTAAGTCTTCCTCTTTAACCCAAAGTTTTGAAAAAATTGATAAGTGCATAAATTGAGGGAAGAACCATTATCTATCAAGATTCACTTAAAACATGTTTCCCAAATAAATGCAGTGATATAGAGGGAAGAATTCCCTCACAAGTATTTGGAAGGAATATAATCATCTAAAAATGTGATATGATGTATCCAAAGAGATTATACAACATCAGCTATAATGCTAGGGGAAATATCTTGAGGAACATATTGCTATCTTAGAAGCTTCAACAAGGCTTTCCTATGAATAGAAGTTTGTAAAAGTTCTAAGAAGGAGATCTTAGCTAGGGTACTAGATAACTGTTGTTGTATATTGAAGGAGAATTTAGGTTGTGGCTTCAACACTAAAGGTGGGTTTTCTACTCTCGTGCTCCTTTTTTGGGTACTCTTCAAAACTAAGGGTAGTTTTAAAGGTTGGTTAGATGTAGAACTCATCTCCTACTGAGATCATTGAGTCGGTTGTGCTTGACCGTGTTGCCTTGTAGTTACTACTATCATACCAATCATATTGTTGCATGGAGGTGGTATATTACAATATGATACTTGATTAGCTACCTGTTTCCCATGCTTAGGTAGGGGATATTGAAATTTTCCAAGTCTTGATTAGTTGTGGGTGCTTATTATAGGAGGTTGATTTTTTTTTGGAGAATTAGGTTGAGGACCCTCTATAACAAGGCAACCTTAATCAATTAAGTACTAAACCATATGTTTTAATCTCTTAAATTAATTTATCATGTGCCCCTCCACTCTAAAATACTCATAACGTTGACTAGAATTATACCAATTAACCATGGTATTGGTTTGCCTTATGGGAGGTAACTCAATCATATTTGCTTTTAGAATATGCTTTAGGACCATGTTCATAGATGTGTTGAGTCTTGTAAAATTCCTTGGTGGAGTTTTTATTTTTTTAAGAAAAAAACCCCTTGCAGGGCCGCCTTGGTCTAAGAGACCACAAACAGGGGGTTCTACACCGTCAAAGTCACCCGGGGGTCGCACCCGACCCTTCCTGCACCAACATTATCAATTGGATTTTGGGTACCCAATTCAGCTTTTTGGTAGGATGGAGATTCGAACCTGGGACATCCCTTGGAGGATTGCCCTCTCCTCTCCAAATCACCTACAACACCTAGGTCTTGATGGGGGTTTTTGAGGTTGGCTAAGCACCATCTATTGTAGGGTGTTAACAACATTGTTAACATACCTACTATCTATTACCCCATCACCAACCACATGCTTGTTCTTATACTATTTTTTCATGGTCATATCTTCTTATTTCTTTGGATTAATTTGAACCCTTCGAATAAGGGCTTGCTATACCCTTCTTTATGGATCTATTGCTTCGTCAAAATAAGTGATAATTGTTGTTTCCAATTCATAAGATGTTTGCTCTTGTAAATTTCCAATAAATATTTCTAACATGTCTCAAGGAGGTAAAGTATATCTCAATCATCCAACTAAACTACTCCAATGAGACAAGAATTCTAAAAAACTTTCATCTTTATCTCTTTTGAGTTGGGCTTCCTCTTCCATAGCCTTAATAAAATCCTCCTTATGGTGATTTATAAAACCCCATATATGATAAATGATGTGAAAGTGAATCCTCCATTAGGCCCCTCAAAAGGATCAAAATTAGTACCAATTTCTTCATGTTCTACCTATTCTACGTCTAGATTGGGGTTCTCCCTATCAACTTGATCATATTCTTAAGGAATATGATCAGATTCTAAAAGCTTTCACTTACTCCTAAGGTTGGGAGCCATTAGGAAGAAGAGAAAATATAGAGGTGAAAAATAGCAAAAGACACAAGAATATTTTAAAGATGTTTTTAATGTTTTCTAATTCTAGGCAAATAAATTTAGTGGTCTTGCTCAAAGTTTTTAAAAGAAAAAAAAGGAAGAGGCTTCCTATATTGGCCACTAATATGTGTTTTCACATGGTTTTACCAAATATACAGAGGGGAAAAAATGCCCTATCGCATACGATTCTCGATTGGATCTACTAGGAGCAGAGGTGACCGTGAGGGTGTATTATATTATCTATACTCAAGGGCTTAGGTATTGAAGGGTTCACCAGGAATGGTTTAAGAACTCGTTCCAAGCCTAGGGATGGAATGTTTGATGAATTGAACAAACACCTATGTTTGGATTTTATAAAAACTAAACTATGGAAATGAAAGAATACTGCAAGACACACAAATATGCAAGAAGATAAGAAAATAACCCTACAACGATTCTTGATTTTTAATGATGACTAAACCCTAAATTGCAATGAAGTGAAATATTTTATCTTTTGAGAAAGGGTTTAAGAGAATGCACAATCAATAATTAACCCTAGGATGCAAACTACATGCCTTTTACTCTTTCAAATGCCTAGAGATGAGGATAGAATATCTCTTTTTATTTATGGTCTAGGTTTGGAATAATAATGGATAGAAAGCAATAAAAAATATCCTAAAAGATTAATTTAAATCACTTATTTAATCTGACAACTGACCTTAGCTTTTAACTTGAAACCAATTGCATCAAACAACTTTACAACCTACAAAACAACTTCACAAAACCCTAGAAAATTTGATCAACATTTAGGGGTGTATTTAGGCCACTATAAGATTGACCTTATAAGTGTAGTAAGCAAAGCCCATTGGTCATTTTAGCTAACTATTCAAAAGCAAAAGTGATTATTGACCTTTTTGGAAACAAACAAGACAAGATGATGTGAAATAAAATAGTGTGAAAATAGTGGAAATTAAGGGCTTGGGAAGGAAAATTTCCCCCAAAATTGATGAAACCAAAATCACGCCCCGTAAGGAGGAACCATGATTTCAAGTTCTGCTAAAATTGTGCCTTGTATGGAAGGAATGTTATTTTACAACAAAAGTGCTAAAATGATAAATGGATGTGAAATTGAATGCAAAACGTAGAATAAATAATTTTAGAATTACCAAAATGCAAGAATAAACTTGGTGGTAGTGAACGAAAAAAAAAAAGGATGAAGACCTACAAAAAATGATAGAATCCTTCTTAAGGCTCCCACACTTACCCAAAAAAGGTAGTAAATCAATAATAGAGCAATAACAGAACACCAGAGAATATTTGATCTTGTTAGAATATAATCACCCTTCAAAATTTAGGATCACTTGGAAAACTTGAAGGACTAATCTCATCAAATGCTTATGGGTGTAACATCCCACCAAAATTTAGATTTTACATTGCCTACTTTGTATAAGGATGAGATGCTGCTGATTCATTTGTGGATGCAAGAACATGTATCCTAGAAAATGAAAAAAGAGCAATTCAAGAAGAAAAAAATCTCCTCATATTGTGGGACACTGGTAAAAAGGTAAGGAGGAAAATGATGAGTGGCAAGGGTATTCACCGTTGCTAGGGTCAAAGACCCTACTAGAAGTACGTCCACCAGCGGTCCATGTAGTTGCATTCATGTAGCCACATTTAGGAATTTTGTGTCCTATATTTTGTTTTGATACCTAGAATATTTTATTAAAAATATAAATATAATATATTATATATATATATATATATTACAAACACCATCTGGTAGATAAAAAGCCAACTAATTTGCATGAATATATACATGTGTTATTAGTTTAACAAGTTCAATCACTTATATAACGAATGTGCTGGGGAAGTAAGTGCATTGGAGCCTGAAAGGAAGAAGGAGGAAGTCGAGCACTACATCTGAAGGAAAGTCCCAAAGCGAGATTATAGGTATATTTTATCTTAGTTGTATAGATATTTTAATTGGTGAAAGAATAAACTATATGTTGGTGTTTATACGTTTATAAACTGTTATTATTGGAAATGTTTGTATGAGAATATTTGTACCTATAAAAGAATTTATAGAGGGAGAATATTAAATTTATGCTAAAAATTAAGAAATTCTATAGTGAAACAAAGGATTTTTAATTTAAGTAGTTGTATAAAAGATAAAATTTGCATAGTAGGTTGTATGCAATTTCTAGAAAGTAGAAATACATTCAAGATAGATCAACCACTCTAATTTCCCCATGGCGGTAACAGTCGTTGGCACACTAGATGCTCATGTATACCGTGATGAATAGGTTTTTCTACCCATTGGAAGTGGAGTAGAGTGTTTAGAATTAAGAAGACGTCCAAATAACCATGACGTTGTTCTACCTCCATCAAACCTAGAGTCTTACAAATAAATGATATTGCTACCATGAATATTTAGTAAATGTAACCACAGGGGTTCAGGAGGGATTATAAACTGAATGGTGTGATGACTAAATATCATATTATGAGTACACACATTTTTTTATTTTGGGATACCTTTATACAAGGAGAGTCTAATATTTTAACAATTATAATACATTTTTTTTAGGATTTATGACTTAAGGGAACTTATTTCTAATGTGCTTAGCTGGTAAAAGATAGCAAATGTAAAATTGAATGATGATTACCATTCCCATTTATCCTAATTTTCAAGATTAACCTATCATCAATAAGGATGATAGCATAACCATTCTAAATATTATGGGTAGGACAATCTCAGTAAACCACCCGACAATGATGATTGTGGTAAGGATAGTCATCTGGTTTAGGGATAACTGTACTTTTAATAGGAAGGGTCAGGATGGGAGGTAAAATAGGATGAAATGGATATTGCTCTTAGGATGTCTCTTGAGTAGTATAGTAAGGGATCACTTGATACTTGAATAATTGAGAGTTTATTCAGTGACAATATGGAATGGGACATCTTGTTGTCAATCATGCCAAGTCAAGTAACACCTGATCCCAAACCAAGGTATTGGCAGATCCTAGATGATTTCCAGGGAAGGTGGAAACCCATATAGCACATGGTATGTACATGCTAATACTTGCATGAATAATATAAAATATACATGTTAAGAAGTGGAGAATTTATGTGTATAACCTCTAGCTAAAATGGGCCCTAGAGGAGAAATGCCTACCATGAACTTGGAACTCGGGATGAGAGGATAATTTCTCTTAAAGGCACCATACTACAGGACCTGGCCAATCTCGACCACATGGGTGATTGAATACAGTGATA
Source organism: Wollemia nobilis (assembly GCA_028583015.1). Taxonomy (NCBI): domain Eukaryota; kingdom Viridiplantae; phylum Streptophyta; class Pinopsida; order Araucariales; family Araucariaceae; genus Wollemia; species Wollemia nobilis. The sequence goes on from JAQPPZ010003013.1 coordinate 1,079,026, forward strand.
AAGAGATCCATAGTAGGAGATATTACATGCCTCGTACTAGTTAAATATTGGGTGAACATAAAACTATTCTCAATTGCTATGTTTTAAACCTTGAGATCAGTCAAAATTTTTTTATTGTGTTTGTTGGACATTTTGAGTCAAATTTGTCATTGATGTTAAGGAATGAAGTGGTCATTGATGTCAAGGAATAAGCCATCATGTTGAAGCACCTGCCAAAGAAAAACATAACGCGAACAAGCACCTTTATTGAATTGGAAAGGGATATTTATACAATGATATGGTTGGTTGGATAACCAACCAACCAACCTCCTCAACGGTTTAGGAGGAGCGCTCATTAGCACATAATAAAATATTTTTAATACATTAATGTGATATCCCACCCAACTATAACCTTGAGATAGGTTATGTGTGCTAACATCCCCCCTTATTACATTAATGGCAACTGCAGAGAGCTTGGAAAAATATTTCGAACTTGACTCATCCAAGTGCTTTGGTGAAAATGTCTGCAACTTGCTTTTTAGTAGGAATGTATTGGAGTTGTATATGATGCTTTGGAACTTCATCTTGAATGAAATGACATCTTGTGTCAATGTGTTTGGTACGATCATGAAAAATGGGATTCTTGACAAGATTCAAAACACCTTGATTGTCGTAAAATAAATGTAGTGGAAGATTCTTTGGAAGGCCCATATTTGTAAGAATGTGACGTAGCCATATTATCTCGTAGACTGCCCCACTAGCTATGTGATATTCTACCTCTGTAGAAGAAATAGCAACCACTTGCTACTTTTTTCTATGCCAAGAGATAGGGCTAGACCCAATATGAAAGATATATCTAGAAGTTGATTTTCGATCATCAATGGATCCAACATAGTCAGAGTCCGTGTATCCTTGTAGATAAAACTTGTTATTCTTTTTGTATTCCAAGACAAAATCTGTTGTACCATGGACATAATGTAGAACTCTTTTTGCTGCTTTCCAATGACTTACCTTGGGTTCCTGCATGAACCGTGAAAGATACCCCATAGCAAAACTGAGATCAGGCCTGGTATTGGTTAGGTATAAGAGACTCCCGATCAGTTGACGATAGAGAGTGCCATCTACCTATGGAGATTGATCATATCTTGACAACTTAAGTCTTGCTTCCATGGGAGTAGTTTTTGACTTACAGTCTGTCATGCGATATTTCTCAATCAAAGTCTTGGCATATTTCTTCTATGTAACTTTGATATGATGGTTCTTTTGAGTTACTTCTAAACCAAGACAGTAGTGCAGAAGTCCCAGATCTATCATTTCAAAAGATGATTTGAGATCACTTTTCACTGTATCAATCATACCTTCTGAACTACCTGTTATGATCAAATCATCTACATATAGCACCAGAATCACTATGTTAGAACCATTGTTCTTTATATAGAGATTCACATCTGATGGACTTCATTGGAATCCATGTTGTAATAGGTGACTATCAATTTTGATGTACCAGGCTCGAGGAGCTTGTTTTAGCCCATACAAGGATTTGATTAACTTGCAAATTTTTTGTTCTTGTCCTTTGACAACAAATCCTTCAGGTTGAGTCATGTATACCTCTTCTTGTAGATCACCATTAAGAAAGGCACTTTTTACATCCATTTGATGTAACTTCCACCCAAACTGAGCTGCCATAGCACACAATACTCGGATGGTAGTCATTTTTGCAGTAGGAGCGAATGTCTCTTCATAATCTATGCCTTATTTTTTGAGCATAGCCCTTTGCAACCAGACGGGCTTTATGCTTATCAATTGTACCATCTACCTTATACTTTACTTTGAATACCCACTTACAACCAATGGGTTTTTTTTTGATGGCAGATTTACTAGCTTCCAAGTGTGATTTTTCATGAGAGATGTATGTTTTGCCTCCATAGCAACCTTCCATTGAGGCTTACTAAGAGCTTCCTGAGCAGTTGTGGGTTCATTTTCATCCAATGTTGTCAGATAAACCCTTTCATCATCTATATCCATTTCTCTATCTTCTGTTGCATCTACGGACAGTTCATCAAACTGGTGATAAAGTTCATCAACTTCTGAAGATGATGCTTCTGCCTTCTTCTATTGAGTGATACTACATGTACATGGTTGATCTAGAGTCATATCTAGAAGTGAGATGAGTTTAGAATCTCTCAAAGTGCTGGTATACCATTTTGGAATATTTTTCTAAGGGGGTGAAACCTCTTGCTTAGGCTCATCATCCTCATGATATACTACTATAGAGATATTATTTGATGTGAAAGCTTCATCAAATACTACATCTCTACTTATATGTGTTTTCTTGGTTATAGGATCGATCAAACGATATCCCTTTGAATGCTCATCATAACCAAGAAAGATACATTGCAAGGTTTTCTCATCTAACTTCTTCCTTCTCTATTTTGGAATATGCATGAAGGCTTTACATCCAAACACTCGTAGATGAGAAATGGAGGGTTTCTTACCACTCCATGCTTCTTGTGGGGTTTTTCCTTGTAGAGCTCTTGTGGGTGCTCTATTCAAGAGGTATGATGCTGTATTTATTGCTTCTGCCCAATACTGATCTTCAAGATGTGCTCCTTTTATCATACATCGGGCCATTTCCACAATAGAGCGATTTCTCCTCTCAGCAACACCATTTTGTTGTGGTGTATAAGCTGTTGTCAGTTGTTGCTTTATCCCATGTTCTTTCAGGTATGATGAAAACTCCTTGGAAGTATATTCCCCCCATCGATCTGAGTGGAGGGATTTGATAAGATAGCTAGACTATTTTTCAACACGTTTCTTGAATTGTCGAAAGTATGAAAATGCCTCAGATTTCAATTGGAGGAAGAAAACCCACATATTTTGAGAATGATCATCAACGAACAATTGAAAATACTTCTTTCCACCATAACTGGTTGGCATAGGACCACACAGATCGGTGTGTACCAACTCCAAAGGTTTCTTAGCTCTGGAAGAACTATACTCAAAAGGTACTCGGTGTTGCTTCCCTACTAAGCAATCCGAGCAAACTAGTAAGATGGAGGAGAGATGAGGAAGGCCTCTCACCATCTCATATTTTCTCAATTCGAGCAAATATCCTAAACTGAGATGCCCATACCTTCGATTCCAGAGAGAAGTGGCCACCTTTGTAGTTGCAACCAGAGCAACATGAGGTGTTGAAAGAGCATCTAGAATGAACAAGCCATGCTTGTAGGAGCCGGTGGCAACATGTTTACCTTTGTGGGTGATAAAACATCTCTTCTTGTCGTGCACAACTCGAAACACAACATCCATTTTTCTATCCAACATCTGAGGAACAGACAACAAATTATTGGCTAATTCTGGGACATAGAGAACCTTCTCAATCTGACATCTCCCATCTGGAAGAGTGACAGAAACATTGCCTTCACCCTTTACTTGATAGACTTGATCATCAGCAATGGTAACTGGCTTTCCCTCTTTCTCCTCAAAATATTCAAACCAAGATTTGTCGCCAGTCATATGCTTACTAGCGCCCGAGTCAATATACCACACAACATCTATCTGGGAAGATGAAGTATGGGTCATGAGCACCTTGTGTGCTCTTTCAGAGTCAGAATCAGAATTGAAACCAGATGCTTCTGAATCTGAGTTGGAGTTAGCATAAGCAACATGTCCCTTAGGTTGCTTATGTTTCTTTTGATATTGTTGTTTCTCTTTCCCTTTCTTCTTATGAGGTTGATCATTATGTTGCTTGTTTTTGAACCAACACTTGTTGGTGTCATGGTTATTCATATCACAAATCTTGCAATATTTATCCCTCTGCTGATTTTGTTTCCCCTTTCCCTTGGAGGAAGAACCCCCTTTTTGAAATTGACCTGGGTTCTTACTTTGTTGCTGGGTAGAAAGTGCATTATCTGGCAGCTCATCTTTCTGAACTTGATTTGCCTCCTCAGTCTGGAGCAAATTTACCAATTCCACAAAAGACACTTGTCGACCAGAAACATTGAGGGAAGTGACCAACATCTTATAGGAGTCTGGCAAGGCTCACAAGATGATAGAATTTAGGACATCATCATCCACTGGTTTGCCCATAGCATTCAACTTGGCTTTCAGGTCTACCACTCTGCAAAGGAATAGATCAATTGTCTCCCTAGAATTCATACTGAGGGTGTGTAATTGAGTTTGAAGGTGTAGAATGGTGGACTAGTTCTTTCCTTCATAAATAGTGATCAAATAATCCCAAGCTGCCTTACTGGTTTTGGCATCACAGATATGAGGTTGGACCTCATATGTAGTAGCAAGCAGGAGAAACATGAGATCTCTCTTGTCCTTCTTATCCCAAGCTTCTTGATCGGTTCCTGGTGTTTGAGGGTGTTTTGTAGTCCCAGTTACTACATCCCATAAGTCTTCCACCTGAAGAATGGCTCTCATTTTGGTCTTCCAGGGAAAAAAATTTGGACCTTTCAGCAATTGTGACTTTGAGAGATATTTGTGCACAGATGCCATTTGGGAAAAATTCTAGGGTTATTTATTTCCCCCCTTCATTTTGGAATTTTGTAAGAAGGAAGGGCACTTGAACTCAAAAAAAAAACGGTTGAACTTCAAGGTTGTTCAATTTTGGTGAAAAAAAAAAACTTGTCAAAAAAAAATTCTTTTAATATTGCAGCAATATTATTATTTTTTGTTATTTGTTTGCAATTTTTTTTGTCAAAAAAAAATGTTTTTGGTGTTTTTTTTTAAAACTGTTAGCAACTTTGTATGTCCTCAATTTTCATTTTTGAATAAAAAAATTTGTTGGTGGGTAGGTTTGGAACCCCCAACCTCATGCACCAAGGTAGGAAAGTCGAACCACCTCGGCTGTACACAAGGGTGAGAACCAAAGTATAGTAGGCACCTTTGAACCCAACAATAGGTTCAAAAAATATGACGTTCGGTGGGATTGGAACCTCCCACCTCTTCGCCATAAGAGAGAAGTTGAACACCCTCGACAATGAGTCGGTGATGTTTTGAGATAACACGACTGCCCTGATAGCTTCGACGACTGCGAAGCAAGCCTTTTCACGATGGGAGGAACAAAAAGAACTACTTTAGTTTTGCATCCATAGGGATTGGAACCCGAGACTTCTTCTACACCAAGGAACGTAGCCACCACCTGCGCTACAATGTTGCTTGGAACTGAAAGTGGGAGCCAATATTAATCATGTGCCTACGAGAGAAAACAAAGAAAAAAAACTTTGTCTCCTTTATCCCACATGCATGGGAAGGGAAGGGAGCAGGTGTTTTTTAAATCCATGGTGATAGTAAAGGTTTTGATTGCCTTCGGGAAATCAAGCCTTTGTCCACCTTTTTACCCCCAGCCAATCCTCACGTGCCATGTCATGCCCATGCATTGGCTAGTCACTGCCACTTATCACACTGCCACTTGTCGCTCGTCCTAGTCAGCGTCGTCCAGTCACTACCACTTGTCGCCCATCTGCTGCCACGTCACGTCCAAGTGTCGCCTAGTCACTATCACGTGTCACCATCCTAGTCATCCTCAGGGCTTCTTTGGTATTTGTGCTCCACTAGGTTTTAGGGTTGCTCAATCTGTGCCTGCTGGTCTCACCTTGGTTTGTGATCCATGATCCACCAGGTTTTAGGGTTGCTCGGTCTATGCCTACTGGTCTCACCTCGGTCCGTGTGCCTTGATCTCATCGCTTGGTCTCATCGTGCCCGCCTCGTGTGCCTCGCTCTGGTACCATGTTGAAGCACCTACCAAAGAAAACATAACATGAACAAACATGTTTATTGAATTGGAAAGGGATATTTATACAATGATATGGTTGGTTGGATAACCAACCAACCAACCTCCTCAACGGTTTAGGAGGAGCGCTCATTAGCGCATAATAAAATATTTTTAATACATTAATGTGATATCCCACCCAACTATAACCTTGAGATAGGTTATGTGTGCTAACATATCGTTGATGTCAAAAGGTCAAAAGGAACAATGCAAAGTTTAATGACAAAAAGCTTCATAATATTTTTAATATTATGTGGAAGCATAAGTAGAAAGGTTTTTTATTTAAAACCAATTTGATAGACTTATGGGAGTTAAATAAATTATATTTAATTATACTTTCATTATATATTAATTTGTAAGTTAATTTAATTAACCTATGGTGATTAAATTAATTATAAGTTAATTATAATAATGTTATTATTAATTAAATTATAATTACCCTAAGGTTAGGGTTGCAAGGCAATTAAATTTGTATCGAAGTTTAATTTTAAAGGTGGAAAATGATATATAAACTATATGCCTTAGTGGCATTCGAATGATCCTTTGTTCGAACAAGAGAAAGAGGCAAGCGTGTGTTGAAGAGAATTCGTGCGAGGAAGAAGACAAGGTTCTTGTCTTAGGCACCAAAGAAAGGGGATAATATTGTCAAGGGCTAAAATCCCATATCCACCTAGGCAACATGGCCTAGTGGCAAGTGGTCGAGGGCTAAGGCATTTGGGTGCGGAGTGACCCACGATCGATTCACGACAGCAGCATTTTGGTGTGTTGTGTTTGAAGCATCGAAGGAAGCGATGCATGGTTTTTTGGCTTAGGCACAAAAGGGGAGGAATATAGAGCACGTGGTGCTCTTTGCTCCCTAAATGAGCACCTAGTGCATGTGGTAGCCAAGACCATGGCTAGGATGCATGGGAAGATGACATCAAGGGTTCGAGTCTCACCAAGGCAAAGGTAATAAATTTTTGTTATATTTTATAATACCTAAGGTTTGACATAAGATTCTAGGGAGTTAAAAGGGGCAAATAAAAGGTATTTTATTTGGTCATTATTTTGTGTAATTGGAGAAATAAGTGGATTAAAGTGTTGGTTAGATTTTGAGAGGATTTCTTGCCATTGAGTTATTTTGAAAAGGTGATTGTATTGACATTATTTTTGATGTTGGATATTATTTTAACTGGGAGATTATAAGGTGTATTTGGTCAATTATTTTTGTATATGTTGATGGATGCTTTCTTCAATATGGAGTGATAAGGTGTATGTGTGTTTTGATATTTGCATTGTATCTTTGAGAGATTTTATCATATTCTAACTTTCTTGAGCTTGGCAAAGAAGTGTTTGTTGGTTGTGGCATATTTTTGAGGTTCCTTCATCATCAAATAAAAGGTATGGGCATATTCTTCCATAGTTGAGTTGATTGGTTGTTCTTTTGGAAAATAATTTTGGAGTGAAAAGGACTTAATTAGGTTTCCTTATTGAGTGTGTTGAGTTAATGCTTCAAGGTTTTCTGGAATAAAGAGTTGTTTTTAAAACCTTGTTTGATAAGCATTGTTGTTGAAGCCATTGGTTAAGTGAAGAACCTAAAATAAGGTTTGAAAAGAACATGAGTATCATTGTTATGTGAGATTGTTTGATAAGCATTGTTGTTGAAGCCATTGGTTAAGTGAAGAACTTGAACTAGGGTTTGAAAAGAACATGAGTATCATTGTTATGTGAGATTGGTTGATAAGCATTGTTGGAAACATTTTGAGTGAAGGTTTATATGCTTGGACTAGGGTTTGTAAGAAAGGATTATTTCATTGAGTGATTGGTTGAGTAGATTTGGTTGAGCCTAGTCAAGTGGATGTGTGAAGTGATTGTTCAAGTTCTATAAAATAAACTATTCTATATTCTGAATTGATTTGAGAAAGTGATTGAGCATTGAGGTGAATGTGAATCATATTGCATCTCTAACAATTCTCTGTATGTTTCTGAAAGAGTGATTGAAAGTGATTGAGCATTGTGACGAGTATAAACCATATTGAGTCTCTAACAATTCTCTTTATGTTTCTATGAGATTGGACAAGTTCTAGTGTGGACTTGTTGAGTAGATTTGAGGTAAGTATTTGAGAAGACTTGTGGATAAATTTGGGTAAGCTTTTGTGGAAGCTTACAATACAGATTGAGAGCAAATTTGGATAAGTTCTTGTGAGGACTTATTGAGCATATTTGGATAAGTTCTAGAGAGGACTTGTGGACAGATTAGTGTGAGCTTTTGTGGAAGCTTGCAAGGTAGATTTGAGATAAGTCTTTGAGAAGACTTGAGAGTAGAATTGATTGATTTGTTCAAACCTTGAGTTAAGGTTTGGGGTAGATCGAGCAGAGTTTATTTGAGATTGAGTCAAGCTTTGAGTTAAGGCTTGAGGATGGATATTGAGGATAGATTTGTGCTAGACTGAAGGACTATGTTTAGTACAAATTTGAGGATATATTTTGGTGAATATTTGAGGACATGTTTGTGCCAAACCAAAGACAGAGATTGAGCAGATTTGTGCTAGACCGAAGGACTATGTTTAGTATAAATTTGAGATAGAGCTTTGGAGGTGACAGAGTACAGAGGATGATAGTATCTAGTGGATAGAGATCCATTAAGCTAGGGTAGTGAGGATAGGTATATTTAGTGGATAGAGATCCATTAGCCAGAGTAGTGGGGGCAATAGTTCTTCTAGAAGATCACCGACCAGAGCAAGAGGAGAAAGGAGTTCTCCTATGGATAGAGATCCATGAACTTGATTAGGGTATTGGTGTCTCCTTTGGATAGAGGTCCATAAACATTGTAATAGGGAAAGGATTCCCAAGAGATTGATTGAGAAAGTTTTTAGTAAAATATTTTCTTCATGGAGCACATTGGGTGAACCACGTAAATTTGGTGTCTCTATTGTGTGTGGTGATTTATGAATTGCTTTGATTACTACTATTGATATTGCTATCTATACATTGCATAATATTGATTGGGAAAGAAAAGTAAAAAGTGATCTTATACTGTTCACCCCTCCTCTCAGTATAAGCTTGTGTTCTTCAATTGGTATTAGAGCGGGTTCCTTCGAAAGAGTTTAACAACTTGAAGGAAAAGCCTACAAGAACACAATGGATTCTAAGAATGGATCATCAGATAATTCAGCACCAATATTTTATGGAAGTGATTATATATATTGGAGTATGAGAATGAAGATTTACTTGATGGCACTTGGCAATGAAATTTGGGAAGAAGTTGAAAATGGATACGATTCCTTAGTTGATCCACCTACAGATAAGGAAGGTAAGCTTCTACAACATTATAATTCAAAAGCAATGAATGCAATTTTGAGAGGTTTGCATAGAACAAATTCCATAAAAGTTATGCATTGTCAAGATGCAAAAGGAATGTGGGATAAGTTGCAAAGTATATATGAAGGAGATAAAGGTGTCAAGAAAGCAAAGATACAAAATCTCAAAGGATAACTTGAAGAGTTAAGAATGAAGGATGAGGAAAACATTAGTACTTATCTACTTCGAGTTGATGAGGTTGTTAATGCTATGCAAGGACTTGGACTTAAGGTTGAAGAATCATATGTTTGTGATAAGATCTTAAGATCTCTTCCAAAAAGATTTAGTGAAAATGTTTTTTCTATAGAAGAATCAAAGGATGGTGATTATTTGACAAGAGATATGTTGCTTGGTATTCTTACAACTTTTGAGTTAAGAACAAAAGAACCTAATCCCTAGAAGGAAGCAACCTTCAAAGCAATCAAGAAGACAAAGGGTAAGAAGTCAGAATCAAGCAATGAGTCATCGAGTGATGAAGAAGCAAATTATGGTAGAAGGAATAAGGATGTTTCAATTGTGGAAAGTATGGTCACTATGCAACTGACTGTCAAGAATCTAAAAATAACAATGATGAAGAAAAGTATCATAGGAGCAGGGAATCAGAAAGATACCAACACCAAAAGAAAAGTGGATGAACAAACCAGATAAGGAAATAAGTTATTTCAAAGGCAAAAGAGGAGCTACTATGCAGATAAGGCAAGTAAGTACTCAAGTGATAGTGATAATAGTTTCTCAGAAAATGATAAATATGAAGTCCTATTTATGATTGAAGAAAAAGAGGTCAATAAAATGTCACCAATAATTCTCAAGTGTTTTAGATGTGGTAACTTTGGACATCTTGAAGATAGTTGTACAAGGAATGGTTATAGTTTCAGTGATGATGAATATGAGGATACACTTGAAGGACCAAAAGAGAATATTCTAATGGCACTAGAAGAAGAAGAAGGTGATCCTATAGAAGATAAGTCAAAAGAAAATAAATATGTAAACAAAGGCAAAAAAATAGAGGAAGAATCAGATAAAGAAGGATATGATCTCAAGGGAGAACTTATTTATGCTCTTGACACAATAAAGAAGGTAAGAAAGTAAAACTCTAAAATTGAGTTTTAGTTTCAAGAATGTGATGAAGAGAGAAGAATGCTTATAGAGGATCTAGACAAATCAAAGGCTAAGACAAAGAATTTCAAGGATAAGTTAGAAGAAAAGGTCTTAGAATGTGAAAGGTTAGAACAAGAAGTAGCCCTACTAAGGGAAGATTTAGAAAATTCCAAGAGTAAGCTACAAAAGTTTGGAAAGAGCTCAAATATTGTGGATAAGATGATCAAGTTACAAAGAAGGTCAACAAACAAAATAGGTCTTGGTTTTGAACAGGACTCAAAAGAAATAAGAAGAGAAGTCAACCTCAAGTTCTGAAGGAGAAGAAACTTTAGAAGAAGAAAATTTAGAAGAAGATAGTGTAAGAGAAAGTGAGACATCTGAGGATGAGTTGGACAACATAAAGTTCAACAAGGACAAGAACAATGCACAAAGAAGAAATAGATGGAATAACAATCAGAATAGGTTAAAAGAGACTAAGATACCAATGAGGTCAAGACAAGGAAACTTCAATGGAAGATGTTTTTCATGTCATAGGTTTGGGCACATGGCTTCACAGTGTAGGACACATGAAATACAGGAAAATGGGAATTTTAGAAATAGATAATTTTTCCATGGGTATTTCTACTCATGTAATCAGTTTGGTCACAAGGCAATGAATTGAAGGGTTCATGATAGAAAAGGATATGGCTTCACTAGGAGAAATCCTAAGACATTTGCACCTCCAAGGAATAATAACATTAAGTGTTATAAGTGTAATAATGATGGACACACAACAAAGTGGTGTAGAGTAGATATTCCAGAATCAAGTATGAATAGGAATAGGAACATGGATATAAATATGAACAAGAATAGGAATATGAATAGGAACATGGATATAAACATGAACAAGAATAGAAATAGGAATAGGAACATGAATGTGGACATGGATAAGAAAAGGAACATGGACATGGAAATGAATAGTCAAAGGAATCAGAAGGATCAGATAAGAATAAAATAAAATAAAGGTAAAGACTAGTGCTTATTGGGAGTAGAAATACTCCTACCCCAAAATTAGCCACCTCAAGAGGAGGTGGGGAAGGGGCTAAGCTAAGAAACTCATTCTTAGCCCCGAGCCCCAAAGGTGACCCTTTGCCATTGATGTCAAAGGGGGAGAGATTTGAGTAAGGGGGAGATATTTGGTATTTGAGTAAAGAGGAGAGATTTGAAGAGAGCATTGAGCCAGGGGGAGCAAAACAAAGAAAAGGTTAAGTTTTTGGTAAAAAGAATTTGGGTTGCCATCAATGACAAAGGGGGAGATTGTTGGATATTTTGAGTCAAATTTTTCATTGATGTCAAGGAACGAAGTGGTCATTGATGTCAAGGAATAAGCTACTGTTGATGTCAAAAGGTCAAAAGGAACAATGCAAAGGTTAATGACAAAAGAACTTCATAATATTTTTAATATTATGTGGAAGCATAAGTAGAAAGGTTTTTTATTAAAAACCATGATGGCAAAATAAATGGTCTTTTATTTAAAACCAATTGGATAGACCTATAGGAGTTAAATAAATTATATTTATTTATAATTTCATTATATATTAATTTGTAAGTTAATTTAATTAACCTATGGTTATTAAATTAATTATAAGTTAATTATAATAATGTTATTATTAATTAAATTATAATTACCCTAAGGTTAGGGTTGCAAGGAAATTAAATTTACACCGACATTCAAGTTTAAAGGTGGCAAATGATATATAAACTATATGCCTTAGTGGCATTTGAATCATCCTTCGTTCAAACAAGAGAAAGAGGCAAGCGTGTGTTGAAGAGAATTCGTGCGAGGAAGAAGACAAGGTTCTTGTCTTAGGTGCCAATTAAAGGGAATAAGATGATTGAGAGCTAAAATCCCATATCCACCTAGGCAACGTGGCCTAGTGGCAAGTGGTCGAGGGCTAAGGTGTTTGGGCATGGAGTGACCCGTGATCGATTCACGATAGTAGCATTTTTGTGTGTTGTGTTTGAAGCGTCAAAGGAAGCAAAGTATGGTTTTTTGGCTTAGGCACAAAAGGGGAGGAATATAGAGCACATGGTGTTCTTTGCTCCCTAAATGAGCACCTAGTGCATGTGCAGCCAAGACTACGACTAAGATGCATGGGAAGACAATGTCAAGGGTTCGAGTCTCACCAAGGCAGAGGTAATAAATTTTTGTTATATTTTGTAATACCTAAGGTTTGATATAAGATTTTAGGGCATTAAAAGGGGTAAATAAAAGGTATTTTATTTGGTCATTATTTTGTGTAATTGGAGAAATAAGTGGATTAAAGTGTTAGTTAGATTTTGAGAGGATTTCTTGCCATTGAGTTATTTTTTTGGTAAGTTAAAATTATATTATAAGCGGGTTTTGAAAGGATCCCAAAACCTTTTTACAACAGGTCAACCGACCAAACCAAGGGTCAAAAAATAACCAATTTGATAAATCCCACCTAGTGGGAAAACCAGTAGGAAGATGAAGTTGAAAATACCGCCTAACGAGAAGCAGCCAAAAACCACCAAAATGGAAATTCCATCTAATGGAAAAGACCAACAGATTTAGAAAATCTCTCCCAATGAGAAACCCAACAGAAAATAAGAAACCATTCCATGGGACAACCAACATAAACCAAATCTAAACAATCTCACATAGTGGGAAAAACAACAAATTTGAAAGATGCCACCCAACAAGAAGCAGTCGAAAACCACCAAATTGGAAATCCCACCCAGTGGGAAAAACTACCAGATTCAAAAAATTCCACCCGATGGGAAAACCAGTAGCAAAAACTAAAAATTGCATCACCTGAAATTGTTAGAAAACCAGATTTGGAAAATCTTGCCTAGTAGGAAAAATAGCAGATGTGAAGGATCCCATCCAGTAGGAAAACCAACAGATGAAAAAAACCTACCCAGCAGGACAACCAACAGAAAACCCTATTTGAGAAACCTACCTAGTGGGAAAAATAATAGGTTTGGAGGATCCCACCCAACGGGAAACCTAACAGAAAAATGGTTCAAAGAATCATAGAACTGGTATCCCACCAATAGGAGTATGAGGTAACCAGGCTAGGGTAGGGTCTAGAAATGGAACAACAAGAATGGGAGATCCCCAAGACCACCGGATCTCCCTTGTAACCAGATCTGGGATGCAAACTATAGAGGAGAGATAGGAAAACTATCCCATGAGCACCCATGATTAGAGAGGATTTCATGATCAAGTTGAAGATCACATCACTACATTTGCATTAAATTATCATGATTCCCCATCCCAAGATCAATAAACCTACAAATAAACAACCCACTAAAACAACTAGCAAGAAATATTCTAGTCCCACCCTTGCCTACCATAGGATGAATCTAGAGAAAGTTGCAACTACACGCTTGAGGTCCCTCCAGGACCAAAAGGTCAGACTGTAGGAGGAAATTGAGGATCCATCCAACAAAAAAAGCAACCACTGGATCTAAAATGAGATCTTGAAGGTAAAGAATTCCTGGAATGATTGGGAAAGAACATCATCTATAAGAATAGGCCCCTTGGAGCCAACAAGAGTGTAGATGAGGATCCCGAGCAATGAATAGGAAACCAAAGCCAACCCTCTTATAGAAACCACCCCCAAGCTAGCTGGAAACCCATAACACCCTCCTTTCAGAACAACAAACCGGTCAAAGATGGGAAACCTGAGAAACCTAGGGATTGCAAAAACTAGGCCAGAGAACAACCCAAGGAGGGGGGTAGGGAAATGGAAAAGTGGGGCTAGATAGTCCTAGGGAACCTAGCACTGGAGCCATCCCGCCCTCCACCATTGAGTTATTTTGAAAAGATGATTGCATTGACATTATTTTTTGAGGTTGGATATTATTTTAACTGGGAGATTATAAGGTGTATTTGGCCAGTTATTTTTGTATATTTTGATGGATGCTTTCTTCAAGATGGAGTGATAAGGTGTATGTGTGTTTGATATTTGCCTTGTATCTTTGAGAGAGTTTATCCTCTTCTAATTTTATTAATCTTGACAAAGAAGTGTTTGTTGGTTGTGGCAGATTTTTGAGGTTCCTTCATCATAAAATAAAAGGTATGGGCACATTCTTCCATAGTTGAGTTGATTGGTTATTTTTATGGAAAACAAGTTTGGAGTGAAAAGGACTTAAGTAGGTTTCCTTATTGAGTGTGTTGAGTTAATACTTCAAGGTTTTCTGGAATAAAGAGTTGTTGTTAAAACCTTGTTTGATAAGCATTTTTGTTGAAGCGATTGGTTAAATGAAGAACCTGAAATAAGGTTTGAAAAGAACATGAGTATCATTGTTATGTGAGATTGTTTGATAAGCATTGTTATTGAAGCCATTGGTTAAGTGAAGAACTTGAACTAGGGTTTGAAAAGAACATGAGTATCATTGTTATGTGAGATTGGTTGATAAGCATTGTTAGAAACTTTGAGTGAAGGTTTATATGCTTGGACTAGGGTTTGTAAGCAAGGATTGTTTTATTGAGTGATTGGTTAAATAGAGTTGGTCGAGCCTAGTCAAGTGGATGTGTGAAGTGATTGTTCAAGTTCTATAAAATAAACTATTCTATATTCTGAATTGATTTGAGAAAGTGATTGAGCATTGAGGTGAATGTGAAGCATATTGAGTCTCTAAAAATTCTCCGTATGTTTCTGAAAGAGTGATTAAAAGTGATTGAGCATTATGATGAGTATAAAGCATATTGAGTCTCTAACAATTCTCTTTATGTTTCTATGATATTGGACAAGTTCTGGTGTGGACTTTTTGATAATATTTGAGGTAATTATTTGAGAAGACTTGTGGACAAATTTGGGTAAGATTTTGTGGAATATTACAATACATATTGAGAGCAAATTTGGATAAGTTCTTGTAAGGACTTATTGAGCAAACTTGGACAAGTTCTAGAGAGGACTTATCAACAGATTAGTGTGAGCTTTTGTAGAATCTTGAAAGGTAGATTTGAGACAAGTCTTTGAGAAGACTTGAGAGTAGAATTGATTGATTTGTTCAAACCTTGAGTTAAGGTTTGGGGTAGATCTAGCAGAGTTGATTTGAGATTGAGTCAAGCCTTGAGTTAAGGCTTGAGGATGGAGATTGAGGATAGATTTATGCTAGATCGAAGGACTATGTTTAGTAAAAATTTGAGGATAGAGTTTGGTGCAGATTTGAGGATAGGTTTGTGTCAGACCAAAGACAAATATTGAGAAAATTTATGCTAGATTTAAGGACTATATTTAGTACAGATTTGAGATAGATATTTTAAGGTGACAGAGTACAGATGACGATAGTCTCCAGTGGATAGAGATCCATTAAGCCAGGGTAGTGAGGATACATGTCTTCAGTGGATAGAGATCCATTAGCCAGATTAGTGGGACATTATTTCTTCTAGAAGATCACCAGCCAAAGCAAGTGGAGAAAAGAGTTCTCCTATGGATAGAGATCCATGAACTTGATTAGAGGATTGATGCCTCCTTTGGATAGAGATCCATAAACATTGTAATAGGGAAAGGATTCCCAAGATATTTATTGAGAAAGTTTTTAGTAAAATATTTTCTTCATGGATTAGCCCACATTGGGTGAACCACATAAAGTTGGTGTCCCTATTGTGTGTGGTGATTTGTGCATTTATTTGATTACTGCTATTGATATTGCTATCTATACAATGCATAATATTTATTGGGAAAGAAAAGTATAAAGTGGTATTATATTGTTCACCCCCTCTTAGTATAAGCTTGTGTTCTTTAGTGTTTCTAGTAGAGAGGGTTAGTTTGGAAAACTAGGTGGGTAGGACCTAGGTTTTTAGATTTGGTATCAGAGCCCTAGGTTACGAACCCCTAGGCTAGGAAATTTTAGGAAAATAATTAACAAATATATTTTCTAAATAGGTCATGGCATTCGGAATGAAAGCTATATCCTCTAAGATACCTATGATAGTTCAATGCGAAGGGTTGACTAAAAATCCCACGAGAGTCCTTCTAAGGGTTGTGAGGATAGGAGCAATGGAAGAGGTCACAAAAACTCCTCGAATAATCAGGAAAGAAAAATAACCCATCCAAAAAGAAGACAAGATGGTCAAACTAATGCAATTAATGCAAGAACATATAAGTCAACAAAGAGAGCATATGGACCATCAACAATGGTAGTTCCAAATGATCACAATTTAAGGAAAATTTTACTACAGGAGGCATATTGTGCTCCTTATTATGCACATCTAGGCTATGTAAAGATGCATGAAAATATGAGAAAAGATTACTATTGGCCTAGGATAAAAAAGGATATCATAGAATTTGGGGTAAAATATTTAGAATGTCAGAAGGTGAAAGTGGAACATTTAAATCCTACTGGATGCTTGTATTCATTTGAAATCCCAATTTATAAATGGCAGGTTGTCACTATGGATTTCATAGTTGAATTATCCAAAAATCATTTTAGACATGACACCATTTTAGTGGTGGTTGATAAATTTACTAAAGTAGCACATTTTATACCTAGAAATATTAAGGATGGTGCTCCTATTGTAGCCCATAAATTTGCTAGGGAAGTGGTACAACTACATGATTTTCCTAAAACAATCATATAAGATAGAGATTCTCATTTTATTTCTAAATTTTGGCAGGCTTTACATCAGGTATGGGGAACAAAACATAATATTAGTTCAACTTACCACCCTTAAATATATGGATAAATTGAATGGGTAATCCAAGTTTTAGAGGATATGCTACATATGTATTGTATGGATCATAAAACGAAGTGGTAAGACTACCTTTTCCTAGTAGAATTTTCCTACAATAATAGCCATCATGCTTCATTAGGTATGGCTCCATTTGAAGCTTTGTACGAGAGAAGATGTAGAACACCATTGTCATGGAGCAAACCAGAGGATCAGGTGATGATCAAGCTGAATACAAATAAATAAATAGAGGAGCAAGTTAAATAAATTTATTAGAGGCTCAAAAAAGCCTCAAACTACCAAAAGAGCTATGCGGACCTCAGAAGAACACCAAGGGAATTTGTTGTGGGATACAGAGTATTCCTAAGGGTTAAACCAACCAAAATATCCATTAAATCCTCTAAGCTTAGTCCTAAATTTGTAGGACCTTTTGCTATTGTTGACAAGATAAGCCCAATCGCTTACAAACTAGCTTTGCCACCCAACTTGTCAAAAATTCATGATACATTCCATGTATCCTTCCTCAAGAAATATATTTTAGATCCCTCTCATGTTTGGAATATTGATCATTTGCATATGGTTGATCCCCTACACATTGAAGTGCGACTAGTTAGGATTCTTGGTTATAAAACAAAGCAGTTAAGGCAACGTAGTATAGAGAAATATAAGGTCCAATGGGACCAATATTATGAAAATAGTGCCACCTGGGAGGATGTGGCTATCATGAAAATATAGTTTGTTGGCAATTTTGGGTACTTTGGGTACATTGCCTTTGCTCAAGTGTATAAGTTGTCATTGATGTCAAGAAGCTCTTGAAGGAATTTGATTTGATGTCAAACAACTTGTTTTGATGAAGGTTACGGCATGACAGTTTCAAAGGTCTTTTGTAAACCCCAAGTTGGCAGGTTTAAAGATTACAGGTGGATGCATTAGTTTAATGCATTTGGGTCCAGGAGGAAGTATTTATTTAAATAATTAAAAACCTTGTTAAGGTTCCTTTTAATTATTTTTAAATAAATATTAATTTATTTGTTTGCATTGGGTTCTCCTAACCCATGGCGCAAATGTCTTAACTTTGATGGCGCTATGTTCTAAGATTGTGGGCGCTAGCCAAGACCTCCGTCGACGTGTTAAACTCCTCCGTCGACGTGTTAAACTCCTCGCCGACGTCAAGAGTTTATGGGAAATATGCATATAAATCTCCCACGATGAAGATCAAAGATTATCCCATCCGCATTTTTGAAAAGTGTTGCTCGTTGTGAATTCGCGATCTGATGTTCGATTTCTTCCTCGCTGAGATTTCGTGATCCGCTGTTCGGATATCCGCCGTTCATTTTTTGTATCCGCCGTAAGGTTTCGTCGTCGTCGTCGTTCGCGTCAGAAGACAGGGAGGCCTGTTGTTTATTTTAGCCCTCGTGCAGAAGGTACAAGGGAAACAGAGTGAGGTTCAAACCTCACCGGACGCCTTTGGCGCACCGGTAGCGGCTAGGCTGTTGGCGCGCTACCCGAACGGGAGGTTCCACGTTCGAATAACGTGAAAGGGTTTTTCTTCATTGAAGTGGACGCAACGGGTGGTGTTAGAGTTCGTGCGCAATTTCTCCATAGCACGATTTTTGGTGTTGGCCAAGGTATTTTCAAAATTAATTTTTGCTAGTGTATTTTGTGGATGGAGGAAGTTTATTAGAGAGAAAAATAGCTTAGGAGTTATAAGGAGTTTGAAGCTTGCTTTATTTTGATAAAATATTCTTTTGAAGGTGTTGTTTGCATTATCTTATTGCATTCTTATGAGAGATAAAGTTTATTGTTGATAAGACTATAAGGGAGAAATAAGGTGTATAAGGGATAAATATTTCTTGTAATGTTGAGAGTGCTTTTGGTTGATTATGGAAATGAAAGCATGATGTTTTAAGGTTAGAATTGCTTCTTGTGTGAAGTTGTGAAACCTTAAGTGGGCAGCTTTGAGATTGACATTAGCTTTCATTAAATTGGTTATAATCAAGCTATTCTTTACTTGGTTAAAGTGTTGGGCTTACTTCTTTGTTGATGATTTGAAAAGTTGTTTTGTGCTATTGTGATTTGAGTTGGTGGATGCTTTTTGTTCAAATAATGTTGGAGAGAAAAGGAGTTCTACTTGTTTCCTTTTCTCGATGTTGATTGTGAAATGCTTCAAGGTTGTGTTTTGAGTTGAATGGTGTTGATTGAACCTTGTTTGATGAGCATTGTTGTTGAAGCCCTAATTGATGGTGAAAAGAACATGAGTATCATTGTTATGTGATTCTTTGCATAGTTGGCAATTGTTGGGGTTTCATGTTCTTGAAAGAAAGCATTCTATCCTATCCATTTCAGATATTGAGTTGAGTTTTCAGATTTGAGATTGAGATTGAGCTGAGTTGATTTGAGTTGAGTTTTGAGATTGGGAGTTGAGTATAGAACATATTGAGTCTCTAACAATTCTCTTTATGCTTCTATGAGTTTGAAAAATCACATTGGGTCTCTAACAATTCACTTTGTGATTTCCTACTAAGAAAGTTTTTCTTGGTGAGCTTGCTGAGTTTTTGGACAGGTTCCGATGGGGACTTGTGAGCAGTTTTGGACAGGTTTCGATGGGGACTTGTGAGCAGTTTTGGACAGGTTTCAGTGGGGACTTGTGAGCAGTTTTGGACAGGTTTCGATGGGGACTTGTGAGCAGTTTTGGACAGGTTTCAGTGGGGACTTGTGAGCAGATTTGGACAGGTCCTAGCAGAGGACTTGTGAGCTGAGTTTGATAGTTCTATCAGAGAACTTGAGGACAGAGGTGCACTGGTTCTATGAGAAGAACTTGAGGATAGATTTGGCAAGTCTTTGAGAAGGCTTGTATGCAGAGGATTGATTTGTTCAAGAGTTGGACAGATCTGACATACAGAGGAAGACTTGTACTAGACCGACTGACTATGTTTGGTACAGGTTGCTGAGCTGCTATGGACGTGATCATAGAAGGCAGAGGTCTCTTAGGCTAAGCATTGAGGATAGGAGGTCTTCGATGGAAAGGAGTTCCACGTGCTGGCAAGAGGTAGAGGCAGTTGATCTTCCGAGGGATCATTTCCAGAGTAGAGGGGAAGGTATCTCCTTTGAGCAGAGGCTCATAAATTTTGATTGGGGGAAGGTATCTCCTTTGAGCAGAGGCTCATAAATTCTGATTGGGGGAAGGTATCTCCTTTGGGCCGAGGCTCATAAACATTGTAATTGGGAAGGATTCCCAAAGAACTTTGAGATAACTTTTAGAGAAAAGTTTTGTGGACGTAGCCTAGCCATTCTGGGTGAACCACGTTAAAATTGGTGTCACTTTGTGGATGATATTGTGCATTGCTTTGATATTGCTTTGGGTATATTGCTTTACTATTTTGAAGTATAATGGAAAAAGTAAAAAGAGGTCTTATACTGTTCACCCCCCCTCTCAATATAAGCTTGTGTTCTTCAATTGGTATCAGAGCAGGTGCCTTCGAAAAGTTTAACAGCTTGAAGGAAAAGCTAGTAAAGAACACAATGGATCATTCAAGTGGCAATGCAACACCTATTCTTGATGGGTCAGATTTTGGTCTTTGGAGTGCAAGGATGAAGGTTCATCTAATGGCACTTGGGAATGAGGTTTGGGAAGTGATTGAAGATGAGTACACTATTCCTGAACATGGTCCTAATACTAAAGAAGAAAGGCTCCTACATCACAACAATTCAAAAGCAATGAATGCAATCCTGAAAGGCTTATAGAAAGCAGATCTCACCAAAGTGATTCACTGCAAGACAACTAGTGAAATGTGGAATCAGTTGAAGGTGGTTCATACAAGTGATACAAATGTCAGAAAGGCCAAGTTGAGACACTTCAAAGGTATGTTTGAACAACTCAAGATGAATGATGATGAAAATATTAGTGACTACATGCTTCGTATGGATGAGGTTGTTAACTCCATGAAAGACTTAGGTCTTGAGCTTGCTGAAAATGATGTTTGTGATAAGATTTTAAGATCTCTTCCTAATAGATTTAGTGAAAATATTTTTGCTATTGAGGAAGCTAAAGATTTGGATAAGTTGAAAAAGGATGAGCTCCATAGTATACTTGCAACATTTGAGTTGAGAACTCAAGTGAAGGTTGATGTCAAGAAAGAGGCAACTTTCAAGGCTACCAAGAAATCCAAGGGTAAACAACTTCAAGATAGTGATGAGTCTTCTAGTGATGAAGAGGCATATTACAACAAGAAAGGCAAGTTCTCTAGAAAGCACAAAAGTATGAAAAATGTAAGATGTTTCAATTGTGGAAAGTTTGGTCATTATGCTACTGACTGTACTGTTCCCAAGAATGAAAGTGATGAAGATAAACAAGATTCTAAGAGCAAGGATTCTGAAAAGCACAAGCATCACAGAAGAACAAAGATGAGCACAACAATCAAGGAAAGAGGTATTCTCACAAGCACAAGAAGAGTTTCTACCTAGACAAAGCAAGTAAGTGTTCTAGTAGTGATAGTGAAAGTTCTTCAAGTGATGATGAAAATGAGATGTTGTTCATATCAGAAAAGGAGGAAGAACCGAAACATAGATTCATTATCATGAAATGTCTTAGATGTGGAAACTTTGGTCACCTTGAGGATGATTGCACAAATAATGATTTGGTTTCTAGTATGTATGAGGATGCTTCAAAAAACTATAAGGAAGATGCATGTATGGTTTTTGAAAAGGGTAGCACCTCTAGTGATAAGAAATCTGAAAAAGGCTTTGATGATTCAAAAAGCAAACAAATAGAGGAAGATATAGAGAAAGGTGAAGTAGATCTTAAAGGTGAACTTATTAGTGCTCTTAGTGCTTTGAAAAAGGAAAGAAAGAAGAATGCTAGACTCAAGGATAAGTTAGATGAATGTTGTATGGAGAGAGATGATCTTATAGAAAGTCTTGACTTCTCTATAGCTAAGACACAGGAACTCAAGGATGAGTTAGAGTCTAAGGTTCTTGAGTATAGTGAGTTAGAACAGAAAATGGCTTCTTTGAAAGAGGAAACTAAAGAGTACAAGGATAAGCTTTACAGGTTCCAAGATAGCTCCAAAAAGGTTAAGTCACTCATCAAAGGTCAAAGAAAGACAACAGATAAAATAGGCCTTGGTTTTGTTAAGCCACACAAGGAACAAGTTGGAGAGTCTAGTAAGAGACTCCAAAAGGAAGAGAGTTCTGATGAGGAAAGTATTTCAGAAAAGGAGTCCTTGAATGATAGATGCACAGAAATAGAAAACAGAATTCAGAATGAGAAGAAGTTTTTAGAACCTAAGAGGTCAAATAAAGGAAAGTTTCAAGGCAGATGTTTTGCTTGTCACAGGTTTGGTCACATGGCTTCACATTGCATGGCTCAAGTGAAGAAGGTAAATGACAGTTTCAGAAGTGCTAGTTACTTTCAAGGGTATTGCTACTCTTGTCAACAGTTTGGGCACAAGGCAGTTTATTGCAAGGCAAATAACAGGAATAGGTTTGGCCAGAACAGGTTTGGTTAGAACAGGTTTGGTCAAAACAGGTTTGGCCAGAATAGGTTTGGTTAGAACAGGTTTGGTCAGAACTGGTGGATTCAAAGATCAGGTTTACCTCAGAGAAACAACATCGTCAAGTGTTTCAAGTGCAACAATGAAGGTCACATAATCAGAAAGTGTAGAGCTGAAATTCTAGAATACAAGAACAGGAACAATGGCATGATCAAGTCCAAGGATCAAGGCATGGACAAGAACAGGGATGAGAACAAGAACAAGAACAGTGACAAGAATAGGAATATGGGCAAAGAGTTCAAGAGAAGGCCCGACAAGGAAGTTATAGACGCTGATGATGATCAGTGCCTAATGGGAGTTTTACTCCCACCCCAGAATTAATCACCTCATCAAGAGGTGGGGGAGGGACTAAGCTAAGAGGCTCATTCTTAGTCCCGAGCCCCAAAGGTGACCCTTTGCCATTGATGACAAAGGGGGAGAGATATGAGTAAGGGGGAGAGCTTCAAAGTGAAGAGGAGAGCTTCAAGTCAGGGGGAGCAAAACTTCAAAGGAAGATTCTCAGTTGTGGGCACAGTTGGTCAGTTGTTAGCACAATTGGTTTCAGTTTTGGCTCTTGAGAAGTGTTTTCAGTAAAGGTTTGCCATCAATGACAAAGGGGGAGATTGTTGGCAATTTTGGGTACTTTGGGTACATTGCCTTTGCTCAAGTGTATAAGTTGTCATTGATGTCAAGAAGCTCTTGAAGGAATTTGATTTGATGTCAAACAATTTGTTTTGATGAAGGTTACGGCATGACAGTTTCAAAGGTCTTTTGTAAACCCCAAGTTGGCAGGTTTAAAGATTACAGGTGGATGCATTAGTTTAATGCATTTGGGTCCAGGAGGAAGTATTTATTTAAATAATTAAAAACCTTGTTAAGGTTCCTTTTAATTATTTTTAAATAAATATTAATTTATTTGTTTGCATTGGGTTCTCCTAACCCATGGCGCAAATGTCTTAACTTTGATGGCGCTATGTTCTAAGATTGTGGGCGCTAGCCAAGACCTCCGCCGACGTGTTAAACTCCTCCGCCGACGTGTTAAACTCCTCGCCGACGTCAAGAGTTTATGGGAAATATGCATATAAATCTCCCACGATGAAGATCAAAGATTATCCCATCCGCATTTTTGAAAAGTGTTGCTCGTTGTGAATTCGCGATCTGATGTTCGATTTCTTCCTCGTTGAGATTTCGTGATCCGTTGTTCGGATATCCGCCATTCATTTTTTGTATCCGTCGTAAGGTTTCATCATCGTCGTCATTCGCATCAGAAGACAGGGAGGCTTGTTGTTTATTTTAGCCCTGGCATAGAAGGTACAAGGGAAACAGAGTGAGGTTCAAACCTCATCGGACGCCTTTGGCGCACCGGTAGCGGCTAGGCTATTGGCGCGCTACCCGAATGGGAGGTTCCACGTTCGAATAACGTGAAAGGGTTTTTCTTCATTGAAGTGGATGCAGCGGGTGGTGTTAGAGTTCGTGCGCAATTTCTCCATAGCACGATTTTTGGTGTTGGCCAAGGTATTTTCGAAATTAATTTTTGCTAGTGTATTTTATGGATGGAGGAAGTTTATTAGAGAGAAAAATATCTTAGGAGTTATAAGGAGTTTGAAGCTTGCTTTATTTTGATAAAATATTCTTTTGAAGGTGTTGTTTGCATTATCTTATTGCATTCTTATGAGAGATAAAGTTTATTGTTGATAAGACTATAAGGGAGAAATAAGGTGTATAAGGGATAAATATTTCTTGTAATGTTGAGAGTGCTTTTGGTTGATTATGGAAATGAAAGCATGATGTTTTAAGGTTAGAATTGCTTCTTGTGTGAAGTTGTGAAACCTTAAGTGGGCAGCTTTGAGATTGACATTAGCTTTCATTAAATTGGTTATAATCAAGCTATTCTTTACTTGGTTAAAGTGTTGGGCTTACTTCTTTGTTGATGATTTGAAAAGTTGTTTTGTGCTATTGAGATTTGAGTTGGTGGATGCTTTTTGTTCAAACAATGTTGGAGAGAAAAGGAGTTCTACTTGTTTCCTTTTTTTGATGTTGATTGTGAAATGCTTCAAGGTTGTGTTTTGAGTTGAATGGTGTTGATTGAACCTTGTTTGATGAGCATTGTTGTTGAAGCCCTAATTGATGGTGAAAAGAACATGAGTATCATTGTTATGTGATTCTTTGCATAGTTGGCAATTGTTGGGGTTTCATGTTCTTGAAAGAAAGCATTCTATCCTATCCATTTCAGATATTGAGTTGAGTTTTCAGATTTGAGATTGAGATTGAGCTGAGTTGATTTGAGTTGAGTTTTGAGATTGGGAGTTGAGTATAGAACATATTGAGTCTCTAACAATTCTCTTTATGCTTCTATGAGTTTGAAAAATCACATTGGGTCTCTAACAATTCACTTTGTGATTTCCTACTAAGAAAGTTTTTCTTGGTGAGCTTGCTGAGTTTTTGGACAGGTTCCATGGGGACTTGTGAGCAGTTTTGGACAGTTCGTGGGGACTTGTGAGCAGTTTTGGACAGGTTTCGTGGGGACTTGTGAGAGTTTTGGACAGGTTCATGGGGACTTGTGAGCTTTTGACAGGTTTCATGGGGACTTGTGAGCAGATTTGGACAGGTCCTAGCAGAGGACTTGTGAGCTGAGTTTGATAGTTCTATCGGAGAACTTGAGGACAGAGGTGCACTCGGTTCTATGAGAAGAACCCGAGGACAGATTTGGCAAGTCTTTGAGAAGGCTTGTATGCAGAGGATTGATTTGTTCAAGAGTTGGACAGATCCCGACAGATAGAGGAAGACTTGTACTAGACCGACTGACTGTGTTTGGTACAGGTTGTTGAGCTGCTGTGGACGTGATCATAGAAGGCAGAGGTCTCTTAGGCTAAGCATTGAGGATAGGAGGTCTTCGGTGGAAAGGAGTTCCACGTGCTGGCAAGAGGTAGAGGCAGTTGATCTTCTGAGGGATCATTTCCAGAGCAGAGGGGAAGGTATCTCCTTTGAGCAGAGGCTCATAAATTCTGATTGGGGGAAGGTATCTCCTTTGAGCAGAGGCTCATAAATTCTGATTGGGGGAAGGTATCTCCTTTGGGCCGAGGCTCATAAACATTGTAATTGGGAAGGATTCCCAAAGAACTTTGAGATAACTTTTAGAGAAAAGTTTTGTGGACGTAGCCCAGCCATTCTGGGTGAACCACGTTAAAATTGGTGTCACTTTGTGGATGATATTGTGCATTGCTTTGATATTGCTTTGGGTATATTGCTTTACTATTTTGAAGTATAATGGAAAAAGTAAAAAGAGGTCTTATACTGTTCACCCCCCCTCTCAGTATAAGCTTGTGTTCTTCATAGTTTCCATTTTGTTTGAAAAATGATATAACAATATTTTTTTTTGTTTTATTTTATTAAAAAGAATATAATATTACTACTCTGATACATGCATGATATCTTTATTATGGTCAAGCTAAATTTTTTGCTATGTAATATTCTACTGAATAATGTAAACACAGGGACTATGTTTAATCTTAGAGGGGGAGTATGTAACATCCCACAAAAAATTGGCTATTACCATACCTACTTTGTATAAAAATGAGATGCTACTGATTCATTTGTGGATGCAGGAACAAGTATCCTCGAAAATAAGAAAAGAGCAGTTCGAGAAGAAAAAACCTCCTCTTGTTTTGGGACACCGATAAAAAGGTAATAAGGGGGAAAATGATGAGCGGCAGGGGTATTCACCATTTCTAGGGTCAAATAACCCTACTGGTAGTACATCTGCCAGTGGTCCATGTAGTTGCATTCATGTAGCCATATTTAGAAATTTTGTGTCCTATATTTTGTTTTGATACCTAGAATATTTTATTAAACAAAATATTAATATATATATATATATATTTATTATTTAATATATAAAGAAATAAAATATATGAAAAAATATAATAAATAGAAAGATTGATTACTCGATAATAAAATAAATGGGAATTAAAGTAAAAAATGAACAAAATAAAATATTTAGAATTTATATAAGAAAAATAGTATTAATATATATATATATATATATATATATATATATATATATATATATTACAAATACTACCTAGAGGATAAAAAGCCAGCTCATTTGCATGAAGATATATAGGTGTTATTAGTTTAACAAGTTAAATCACTTATATAATAAATGTGTTGGGGAAGGAAGTGCATTGGAGCTTGGAAGGAAGGAGGAAGTCGAGCACAACAACTAAAGGAAAGTCCTAAAGTGAGATTACAGGTAGATTTTGTCTCGATTGTATAGATGTTTTAATTGGTGAAAGAATAAACTATATGTTGGTGTTTGTACATTTATAAACTATTATTATTGGAAATATTGTATGAGCATATCTGTACCTGTAAAAGAATTTATAGAGGAGGAATATTAAATTTATGCTAAAAATCAAGAAATTCTATAGTGAAACAAAGTATTTTTTATTTAAGTTGTTGTAGAAAATATAAAATTTGCATAGTAGGCTGTATGCAATTTGTAGATAGTAAAAATGCATTCAAGATACCTTTGTCGCTTTGATTTCCCCATGGTGATAACACTCATTGGCGTGCTAGATGCTTGTGTATACCATGATGAATAGGTTTATGCACCCATTGGAAGTGGAGTAGAGTTTTTAGAATTAAGGAGACATCTAAAGAACCATGATGTTGTTCTACCTCCATCAAACCTAGAGTCTTACAAAGAAATGATATTGTTGCCATGAATATTTAGTAAATGTAACCTCAGGGGTTCAGGAGGGATTATAAACTAAATGGTGTGATGACTAAATATCATATTATGAGTAAATGCATTTTTTTGTTTTTGGATACCTTTGTAAAAGGATATCCTAATATTTTAAAAATTATAATACATTTATTTATATGATTTATGACTTAAGGGAACTTATTTATAATGTGCTTAGCTAGTAAAATATAGCAAATGTGAAATTGAATGATGATTACCATTCCTATTTATCCTAATTTTCAAGCTTAACCTATCATTAGGAAGGATGATATTATAGCCATTCTAAATATTATGGGTAGGACAATCTTAGTAAACCACCCGACACCGATGATTGTGGGAAGGATAGTCATCTAGTTCAGGGACAACTGCACTTCTAATGCGAAGGATCAGTACGGGAGGTAAAAGAGGATGAAATGGGCATCAATATTAGGTTATCTCCTGAGTAGTACAATGAGGGATCACTTGATCCTTAAATGATTGAGAGTTTACTTAGTGATAAGATGGAATGGGACATCTTGTCGTCAATCGTTCCATGTAAAGTAACACCTGGTCCCAAGCTAGAGTATTGGTGGACCCTAGATGATTTCTAGAGAAGGTGGAAACCCATCTAGCACATGACATTTACATGCTAATCCTTGCATGACTAATATTAAATATACATGTTAAGGAGTGGAGAACTTATGCATCTAACCTCTAGATAAAATGGGCCCTAGAGGAGAAACCCCTACCATGAAATTGGAACTTAGGATGAGAGGATAAGTTCTCTTAAATATACCATACTATGGGACTTGGCCAATCTCGACCACATGGGTGATCGACTACAATGATCAAGGGACCCATAGTGGGAGATATTATATACCTTGTATTAATTAAATATTGGGTGAACATCAAACTATTCTCAAATGCTATATTTTTAACCTTGAGATCAGTCAAAATTTTCTTAATGTGTTTCTAGTAGAGAGGGTTAGTTTGGACAACCAGGCAGGGAGGACTTGGGTTGTTACAATGGGGGAAAATAGGATTAAAAGCCTTTATTTATAAGAGGTTTGGAGGGCAAAAGGGTGAGAAAGCAAAGAGACAACCTAGCGGAGGGTTGATGTCCTGAGGATTAGCCCAAAAATAGGGTTTTCTAAGAGAAAATCCTAACTTGCCAAAATCATGCCTTGTAAAGAGTGATCATGATTTTGACAAAGATAGGAAAAAAAGGAGAAAAAATGGGGAAGGAGGCCAAAACTTGTGCTTAGACAAGATTGAGAGCTTTATCAAGAGTTCTAGGTGTAGACACCAAAAGCAAGCATCTTAAATACTAATTAATTAATCATAATTAATTAGTATATTTAATATTAATTAAATTAATTAATATTAAATTAAATACTCATTTGCCTAAGTATTAATTAATCAATCAATTAATTAATTGGTTAATTATTACCTAGGCTCCCCTTCCATGTCACCTCCACCTCACTCTAGTTCCACCTCACATCCCTCATTTTGGTCATGCGTGAGAAAAGGATTACCCTCTTCCAAGATTACACATTTAGTTCTAGATTGCACATTCAATTCTAGATTTCACACTCGATTCTAGATTGCACATTTAATTCCAGATTGCACACTCGATTATAGATTGCACACCCAATTTAGTTTTTACACTTAGTTCACTATGCACATTTAGTTAACTCTGCATACATGTTTGGTGAAGATTCCAAGGAGCACATTTGTTTCAATTTGCATGCATATTTTGGTGATAACATTGAGGTGTGCACATCTGGTGATAATCACGAGGTAAGCTTATATTCTTGTGCAAGCATGAATCTCTATGAAAACATCAATGCAAGAAGAAGACTCCTGGTTACACCACTTAACTAGTTGAGTCACCATCCCATCCATTCCCCCTAAAAGCTCTATAAATGCACCCTCTCCTCCTTCATAGAGCATGAGGATGGTATATGCATCAAAGCACTACTAAAATCCTAAGCCCACTTTGCATCCAAACACCCAAGAAAATCACATGCAACCATCCCCATCCCGTGCTAGTCATCGATCACAACATTCTATAAGCATAAATCTAATTTTTGATAGCAATAGGACACCACAACCCATGATCGTCCAACCCTGGATGATCTCAGTTCATGGTCATCTAGACTAAGACAATTGGTAGCCAACCTACATACAAACTTCTATATATAGCATGACATAGCTAGATGTGGTATAATCCAACACAACAATAATCATGATAACAAAGGAAAGGTAAGATCTATTTATTTATCATTTAATACTTTACTTTACAGATCTTTAGTGCTCTTTTGCATTTTAGTTTTAATCTATTTTAGAACTAAGAATAACTTTTGGAGGCCCAATAGGTATTATTGACTAGTTGCATTGTTTATTTTTGTGTAGGTATTTAGATCCATATCTGACATATCAAAAAAATCTAATCTCGATCCAAATCCAACATACATCTAGATAGTAGAGCTAATAGACCCAGACACCAATCCAGATTCAAACGTAGTAGCAAGATACTCTAGCTCACAATTTTCTATCCTTAGATGGTCATGGATTGTAGTCATCCATAAATCATATAATCCAAATACAAGTCATCGAACCCCCTAATGAATAGCATCCAGAAAAAAATTTAGATGATCTAGACATATATTTAGCAGATGCAGACATAGCCCTAGTCGTAAATACCTTAGACACAATAGACATAGATTTAGTAAAGTGATGGTCATGAGAAACCTGCTCATCTAGCCCTATAGCAAAAAGAGGACACATTTACCATTATACATTGTAAAAAGAGAATCAATCCCTTCCATACACATTTGTACAACCCCCATGAGGGTCTTATTGTAACAAGAAGAAAAAAAGAGAATGAAAGCATATACAATACACATTAATTATTACTCTTTTATTTACATATTTTCTATGGTGCATATTTTTATTGTCTATAAGATGGCATCATGGTGGGACCTTTCCCTTGATTTTGTTTTGCATAATAGCTTGGGTTATTTGTTGTTTTCATGCTTAATATAAGTTTGTTTTTTGCATTCTAAAAACTTTTGACTGTTCTACTATTTTGGGTTTTATACAAGTTATAAATAGTGCACATAGGCAAAACCATTCGATCTAGGATATCTTCAAATTTTAGCCATCTGACATAAAAAGGTCTTAGAAAAAATCCCTCTCATCCTGGATAGTCATAGAGCACAATCACCACTCACCTTTGATCTTCGACACAACGTAGGATCATAGGTAGGAGGATTTAAATTCTTTCTATTCTAAGTTTGAATCAACATTAGTTTTAGATAAGCACATTTAAGATTTTTATTTCTTTATGCTTGTAATCATTGAGTCTAGAGTAGGTGATAAAAATTGCTTTTGCTTAGGCTAGAATAGTTAATTGTTTTCCTTTATTTCAAATTGTGAAATTTTTCCTTATTAGTTTAGAAGAAATCAAGAAAATTAAAAGTAAACAAAATCACACACTGCATGATTCATAAACATTGATGATGTTGGATTTCATCACCAACCATCGATCGAGACCAACGATGTTGGAATTCACCTCCTTTTATTGGCTCACCCCCTAGACATCGTAGTAGCCCCCATGAGTAGTTTTTTAGACTTCATCACCAAGAAATCCCCACTCTTGAGAATATATTGGGGTGGATTAGGTTAGATACCCCTTTGTTCATGAGGTTTAATAATTTGTGGACTCGTAGCTATCATTATTATCCAAGCCCACTTAAGGGTGAAGCGAAAGTCTGGGTAGACCGGTAGCAGGACTTAGATAGCATGACCTCTTTCAAGAGGGTAATTTGTCCCCTTTAGGTCACCATCATGCCACAACCATCCTAGGAAGCCATTTTAGTCATTTTTGTACCACTTCTCACTAGAGAGGTGGGCATCAACACACCCGGTTAGACTACATTCCATCACCACATTTGTAGTTTTAGGTCTAGATTCACTAGACACAAAAAAAACATAAAAAAAAAATAAAAAATAAAATAAATAAAATAAAAATAAATAAAAATAAAATTACAAAAAACATTAAAAAAACCAAAAATAGTCCCAACACATCTCACAAACACATCAACTCAAACATTAGCACACTAAAACAAAGAACATCAAAACTATTGTTTGCTTGATTGTTTTGTGTAGATAGAAAAATCCACCATCACCATCAAACTCCCAAATCCACATTCCATCCATTTTTCCTACTTAACTTATGGTATTGACTCAAATTCAAGTCCAAGCCCAAGCTCGAGCCCAAGTCGTAACCCAAGCCACAATGGACCAATCTGGTCAAGCCTCCCATCCATCCACCACTCCTCTGACTCAATAGGAGGTAGCCTCACAACCACCCCAAGGTAGCTTGTCCAGCTACACCCATCATCCCACCACCAACCTACCTGAGACACATAGTCTAAGTACTACTTACCACCACATCCCCACCAACATTCCTGAATCCACTAGTCCAAGGACCCTTATGTCCCTAGGCCACATCACCCTCATCAACATTGATGCTAAACATACCCTCCATGGTGGCTCCTTTACCTCACTAGATTCACCATGACCATCCCTACCACCACTAAACATTCCACCCCATTCAGTCTCCCCCATGCCCCAAGAGCAAATTTATGCTTGTGCAACCCATCCTACCAAGTCACATCCTGAGTATGACATGCCCATCAAATACTTTCCACTTGGGGGTTCTAATCCCCAATCCAATGTAGGCCATATATCCACATCTATAGATCCAAACCAATACCATCAAGCCTATGTTAATGTGACATCTCATTTGCCTACATCTACTCCACCTACTTCATCCCATCCACCACAACCGCCACCCCAGGTGCCAAACCCCCCACCTTCCATAGTGACCCAAGAATTATTCTTTGCACAATCTCCATCATGGGCCACTTGATTTCCTACCATATAGGCCTTGATGCCTCTACAATAATACCAACAACCATCCACCCAACCACTAGATTCCAAGGCCTATGGTCAACCTCCCCTCATGCAACAATACTAGTAGGCCCCACTACAACAATACTATCAGCCCCCATCACAACAATACTAGCAACCACTATCACAATAATACCAACAAACCCTACTACAATAATACCAGTAGCCTCCACCACAATAGTACCACCTACACAACAATACCAACAACCACCACCTCAGTAGTACCATCAACAACCTCTTCCAATACCATAATACCAACAACCACCACCTCAATAGTACTACCAACAATAGCCTTTGCCCATGCCATAGTACCAATAGCCACCACCTCAACAATACTACTAACAACAACCTCCACCCACACCACAACATCAACAACAACCACCCATATAGTACCAACAACCTATCACTATAGTAACAACCTCCACCCATACCACAACATCAACAACAACCACCCATCCAATACCAACAAACAATACAACAACAACCTCCACCCATGCCACAACATCAACAACAACCACCCATCCAATACCAACAACCACCATTACAACAACAACCTCCACCCACACCACAATACCAACAATAGCCACCCATCTAGTACCAACAACTACCACTACAACATCAACCTCCACCCACTCCACATTATCAACAACAACCCATTCAACACCAACAAGTCACCCAACACCAATATCAACAACCACTCATTCAACATCAACAACAATACCAACAACCACCCCCACACATCAGCAACCTTTCACCCAACACACATCATTCAACCCCACATACACCCACCACCAATCTACTCAACACCACCAATATCCATCTTTGGGTTTCCAAGTTGGTGCATCTCACTCAACCCTCCTAGTTGCTTTAGAAAAATTTCAACTATTGGCTGACAAGGTCGATAGTTTGGCATTACAAGTTGTGGGTATTGGATATCAGAAACTAATGCTCAATCAACTTTAGAACTACCCTATTCATCCTTTGGTACCATCACCACCATATCCTCCCCTATTCGTGATGCCAAAATTTAAAAAATTCAAGGGGAAGGAGGACCCCCAAGAACACATGAGCACATTTATCAATGCATGCTATCTTATCAATGAAATTGATCCCCTCATGCTTCACACATTTCTACTATCCCTTAGGGGAGGAGCTTTAGATTGGTTCAATCACTTGCCCAAACATAGCCTTTATAACTTTGAACAATTGGCCAACCTATTTTTGGAATGTTTCACCCTCATTGTCAAAAAGAAGATGATACTTACTGATCTTTACAATCTTTGTCAATTTGATGATGAGTCTATCTTGGACTATGGTGCTCGATGGAGAGTTGTAATAACATAACTCCCCTTTTCTCTCCCCATCACAGAGCTGACTCGATTATTCACAAGGAGTTGTTCAAAGCCAATATCTCTACTATTACAACTCCAACAATATCATACACTTGAGGAGGCTTTAGCGCAAGCCAAGACTATTGAAGACATCAAAATTCAAGAGGGAGAAATAAAGCTTAAAAAGAAAGAATGGCCAAACAAGAATTCTAAGGGCACTTCCAACAATCAATCCAAGCCCAATCAAGTTAATCAGGTGGTATTGAGCAGCCCAAGCATTCCTAATCAACAACCTCAACAATCATAGTTACAACAACAACAATTTCAACATCCACCGCAACAACCAACATACCACGCCACACCACCTCCCATCCAACTGCAAAATCCTCCACAACCAGAGAACCATCCCAGGCACCCTGCTAGGCCCCCATACAATTTCACTCTACTTTTTGAGCCTTACTTGATCATATTTCAATGACTTTATGAAGTGCAAGCAATGTCATTGTTGGAGATAAGACTAGAGGATCCCAACAGGCCTAAACCCAAATCATACAAAGAATATCACTACTGTGTTTATCATAGGTAAAGGGGTCATGACATCAATGATTGCATAACATTTAAACATCTAGTCTAAGACCTCATTGAGAAGGGGGTCATTGCCATAGATAGTCCTCTCATGCTACCCAATCAAAACCTTGGCATCTACCAAGACCCCTTACCACAACATGGGCCAAACCAACAACTTCATGCACCACCGACTGCCAACACCCCCCAACCAAGTAAACCACCTCAACACCATCCCACAACATCACAAATTTGTAGGGATGATCCACATCATTACTCAAAATCAACGCTACCCTGAGTGACCAATGCAATCGAGTACCTCCCCCAACATGCCTTCATCCTCTACTTTGCCACCTCCACCAGTGTAGGCCATACCTCACCCCCATGACCAGTCATATCCCTAACAAACCACCTCACACAAAGCCTCAAGATGGCATCAACCAAACTCTCAATTTATGAGCTCATTCAACAATCACCCCCACATCATGAGGCATTGATGGAAATTTTGAAATCCATTGACCTCCAAACTCAAGATCCAAATACCTTTGCAAACTTTGTGGGCAGCATCAGGACTTGCATGGAGCCTGCAATCACCTTCTATGATTATGAGATTAAAACTTTACCAATAGAAGCACCAGATCCTCCACTACATATTGTAGCTCATATAGACCATAAGTCTATTCAAGCGAGTTCTGGTTGATACCAACTCCTCGATCAACATCATAACCTCCATTGCACTCCAACACCTCCACCTACCACCTTCACACATAGCCTCATCCACCTTCACTCTACGGGCCTTCAATGATGCATTGTGCTCAACACTTAGGATGGTCATTCTACCTATTCAAGTAGGTGGGAAGACCATTCATACTTTATGTCACATCCTTGAAGGAGAAATGCAATACAATATCTTGCTTGGAAGGCCATGGATTTAAGATATGTGATGCATCCCCTCAACATTACATCATTGTCTCAAATATATTCATGAGGGTTGTATACACTGCATCCCTATTTATGAGGAACCTTTCAAGTACTGTCACATGATCTCCAACCTGTACGAGCCTCCCCTACCTTCCACACATCTATACCTTACCTTGACCTTGCCTGAACCAGCCCCTTGACCAATGTCATCTCACCTTGACCCATATTTTCCACCACTAATTACCCATCCACCTACCTATCCTACACTACCCAATTCACATTTACCCCCCATTCTGCCACACCTAGCTCACTACATTACCCTAGCTACTTCGTATAGTCCCCAACCTCCACCATCACCTTACCATCCACCTACCTCCACTTCCACTCAACACCATCACATTGGGTAAAACCAACCCCACCCCAACCAACCTTTATCTTCACAAAGTACCCCTTTTTACCCTCACATCCATCCCACACCTTCCACAAACACCCAACCACTTTCAAACAACCAACCACCTTCACCTACACCTCTGTATCCCCCACTTCGCTCATCAACCAATCCATTTATTCACCAATACCAACCAACCACGAACACTTACCTACCTTCTCCATCCACTATTACACAAATAATCATCACCACCACCTCTTACTTCACTCTGAAAGCTCAAAATATTCCTCCCACCACACAACCTGAGCCACTACCTCAACCCATTACTAGACTAGTTACTTGTTGGGCACTAAATTGCACCAAGTTTTCACTCGATATTGCGATTGTCTATCTTCCTACTTTCTATCCAGGCTTGCACCCGATAGCTGCAGCTCAACACTCAACATTGGATGGACCAAAATAGGGGTTTTCGATCCAACCTCCAGAGTAGGTTGGTTCCTTGTCAACTTAGCAAGTTGTTGACACAATTATGCTCACTTAGGGTTTGGAGTTTAGGGTAAGAGAAGGTTAGGGTTAGAGAGATGTAGATAATAGTGGACGGATAGGTTAACAACATTGCACTACCATAAAAAGCTCCCAAAAAACCATACTAAGGACATACACTCAGATCAACATTTATCCCAAAATAGATCATTTCATATATTAAAGCACAACAGAGAAATGTTGTAGCAAGCAATTTCAATATCCAGGGAATGATAATCCAAATAACAAAATTCACCAAACACCTAGATTTCACAGAAATGTACTTTCCAATAACATAGAACGAACTCAAAGCAGATTTCAATTACTTATAACAGCTAGTAATCCAAAATAGGCACAAACTAACCATCTAAGTATTTACAGAAATGCAACTATGAAATCCGAACCTCTGACATCAAGCATGAGAATGTGAACTTGAGGTGAAGATCAATGTATTGCTCCTTTCATTCAGCTCTTCAGGAATATTTACAATGGTACAGGCAAACACGCTAGAGCCGACCCTTCAAAATGAGGGTTCGACCTCTACTTATAGTTTTCTTATTACAATAATCAAGAAACAATACACATAATCTTGTTACAATAGTACAACAAAGATTTTAGCTGGCATCAGCTCATTGGTCCATCCTCCGAGAAATCCGCTGAAAGAAAGTCCGCCATGACAGCTCGGGGTCTCTGCAACTTGTTGATCGCTTAGTGGAACTGAAGCTCAGGCCATTAAAGATCACGCGTTTTCATCGATCCTTCTTGGGAGTGAATTACCATCGTCGATCTGTAACCGCCTCTGGTTTGATCTTCTTGGAAACCCTCGATGCTTCATATCCTGATCGACTATTACAATTCTAATACAACAATATCTTTAAAACAACCAATATTTGGTAGCTTAACCTCAACCATTGATCTTCTTCATCACATGATTCAGATTCAATCCGGCACAAGCTAAATGCCATTCCACTTTAAAAATGATGACATCATCTTTCTTATAAAAAATAATAGAATCTCCAATCCAGACCTCTAAACCTCGAATCCGCTTCGGGATCTTAATCTTCAACATTATATTCTTCAATCCAGGTCCAAGCTAGTCACATACCTTCTTCCATCATGAATCCACACTTTTATTATTCCACCACCCCATCTTATCTTCATTCCAAAAAGGGAAGACTTGTTCATTCCCGAAATCACCAATCCACACTTTTTTACCAATGACGTCATCATCTCCTAGAAACTTTTGTGGATTTGAGATTTGTCTTCATTTCAGAGTCGAAAACAAAAAGGACCTTCCCAAAATTGCCATTCCACACTTTTCTCCATTGACATCATCATCTCTTAGGAACTTTTATGGATTTGAGATCTGTCTTCATTCTAGAGCCGGAGTGAAGTCACCCAAAATCGCTCCAAACATGAAAACTTCACTAACTGCTGAGTGGATTCATATCTTCTGACCCGGTTCTAGATAAAAGCATACTACAAGGTTCATGGAATGATGATTTTATCACTTAGTCAAAATTATACAAAATTTTACTAAGTATGTGGCCATTTTGGGCCTACATTCTGGCACCTCTCGGGTGGATTTGCTTGCAAAGCCAATCGAATCCAGAGTCTTATCCATTGGGCCTTAGGAGTCAAAACAATACTTATCTTTGAAGATATGTTTTAAGGAATAATTTCCATACAAACACTACCCTCTGAAAGCTCAAATTCTACCTAGAGGGTAAAGGTTCATATCGAAACCATGCAAAAAACATCATAGAACTCACTTGTTCAACTAGAGACTGTATCCATAATATCAGTATTACTACTACCTTCAAAAACTATACATAACTCTACCTCCTTTATAAGGCTTCACTTCAAAAAATGCCTTCACAAAAATGTTGCGTTGTAGACTTCATGCCTTTATTACTTGTTTCTGACAATTGTCAGAGTAAAAATAGAAATACAAAACTGATGTATTAGAAACACAAAAACTATGCATATGTACAAACAAAAATGAAATGATTTAAGTGTGAGCCCCTCTTGGGCCTATAGCTGCTCAATCCTATCCTCATTCTTCTACAACCTCTTCATCATCACCTTCTATAGCCTCTTCCTCATCATCTTCTCCTGGAGCCTGTAGTCTCTGATTATCTTCATCGGAGGTGTCCCCAAATACTTGGACCATTGATTCCAAAGACCGAAGAGCCTATTTCCAGGCTTGCTCAGAGGGATTTGATGTCTCTTTAAGCTGCTTATAAACATATTGTAGTTCCCCAACATCCTCATAATTAGCAGCATTCCCTCTAGTCACTAGATCTTCCATGAGATCTCTTAAGTGGGTGTAACCCATAATTAATTTGGCAGCTTGTTCTTGGGATAGTGGCTCTTCCAATGAATCAATTTCAGCCTCATCCTATAAGTTCTCCTTGATGCTTTGTTGGGCTTCTTCCATAGATAACAAGTTGTGATCCTCCTTCCAGAGTCCTTTGAAACCAACATGAACCATTTCCTCATTTATTTCAATAATATCTTTAATTCCTCTTTCCATCCTATCAAACAACAACCAGGCTCTCTGAACTGCCCTATGCTTTTTCACCACTATTTTGGAGGCTACCCCGGCTAGATTCCATTCTCTATTAGAAATTGGTTTAGCAGCATCACTGAGCCTACTACCAACCAACCTATACATTTGTTCCATCGGAATCACCATAGGATGTAACTCTCCAGTGATTTGATCTAAATCCTTCTGAATGGTAGATAGCAATTGGCTGGCATCCTTCAGGTAGTCGATTATGAGTTGAAGACCTGAACATTTTTCTTGAACTTCAGAAAGCAACTCCTGCTTTATCCTTTTCAAACTATCTTTGGAAAAACCTGAGGACTTGGCTTTCTCAATCTGAAGCTGATGTTTCAAATTTTGAATTTCTTTTGCCTGATCCTCATTCAACTTCTTTTGTTCTTCTAACTGATCTTTCAACTCATTAGCCTTTTGAAACCTTTCCTACCAACTCTTAGCCTCTT
The DNA here is from genome assembly GCA_028583015.1 of Wollemia nobilis. Taxonomy (NCBI): domain Eukaryota; kingdom Viridiplantae; phylum Streptophyta; class Pinopsida; order Araucariales; family Araucariaceae; genus Wollemia; species Wollemia nobilis. The sequence continues at coordinate 1,117,878 of JAQPPZ010003013.1, forward strand.
TCCTCAGAGCTTTCTCTACTTCCTTTTGATCATTGAGGCTCTTCTTAAGTTTTTCAACTTGTTGTTCTAGCTTATCTACCTTATCTTTTGCTATATCAGTCTTCACATAAAAGGTCTCTAAGTGAGCCTTGGCCATCCCTAACTCATCTTCAGTAGGAAGCTTGTCAATATCTTCTATGATTTCCTCTACTCTATAATCTTGAGTAGTCATTTCATTTTCAGGTTTGCTCACCTATGGAATCAAAGACCTTGAAACCCTTTGCCTAGTGATAGGGTTAACATACATACTTTTCCTTGTCATAGCCATCCTACTGGAAGGCCTGGTAAGCTTCTCTACCCAATAGTCATTTATGCTCTGAGTGGTTGCCTATTATTTTGATACAACAATAGACCTTGAAACATCAGCAGCCAAAGGAGATAACGACATCAAAAACATAAGGGTGGACTGACTTGTTGTTGGTGGGGGTGGAGATACATTGACAACAACCTCTATTACAATGGTAGATTCTATGACTACCACTATTGTTGACATAGGTAAATTCAGAGAAACAGGGACAGAACTGATAGTATAAGGGATGGATGAACTTGGAACGCAGTGTCCCATGGATGGTGGTAATGAAAGAGATGAGGATGCAACAATGGTGGATATTGAAGTGGATATCTCAGAAGTGGAAGGTGGGTTTGGAGGAGGTTATGACACAATAGAACTGACTGGTACCTCCATAGCTACTGATGGGATGAGGGAAGAACTGTGAGGTGGAGGAGGTAAATTTACCATATTTTCTTGACTAGAAAGGGAGGGAAATCCTTTTGGGGATTCATGGAGATGAGAAGGAGAAGAGGGATTAGAAACCATACCTTCACCTACAGATGTAGGGTGTTCTTGTTCAGCTTCTATCTCAAGTTGTTGTTCTTGTTCAACTAACCCTTCTGTATTAAAAGCAGCTACCTCTTCAGCAATTTCTTCCATACTCATCTTCTACCTTTTGGAAACCTCTCTCTCCTCTATTTTTGGGGTTCTCTTAGTCCTTTTACGAACTAATCGGAAAGCATCCATCTCATCTTCGAAATATTCCTCTGATAAATCTCCTTGCACTTCCCCAGGAAGTAATGATTGTTCAGTAATGGATTACGGCTTAGATGATGTTGCAGGAGCAAAAGAAAGTGGCCTGAACCCAAAACTCTTATCCTTCTTCTTCCAACTAATATCTTTGTCCTGAGGCTGCCCCCTAGAGCTAAACATGAAGGCCTAGATCTTGTTTCAATAATAGGGGTACTGACAAACTTTTCTTTAGAATACCTCATTTTGCTCATCATCCTAGCCCCTTTAGGGAATTTCTCCACCTACTCAGAAGTAGGACTGAAGGTTCTCAATACTCCAATGGTTGTTAAAGAAGCCTTTTGATCTGTAGAAGGTTGGAGAGATTCGGAATCACCCTGGGGCTTTTCAACCATTAATACAATGTGCCTCACATCCTTTAGCCTCCAAGTATCAATATTCTCATTATATATTTTTGAAAACTCTTTATCAATTTTTATTCCAAATTTAGATTCAGCTTTCCCAATTTCAACTCTCATACGCCACCAATCCATAATCTTGGCATCCTCCCATGGTCCCTTATAATCCTCCTCTTCTACTTCTTCTATAACTTCCTTTTTAGATGACATTTATTTTTTCTTTGTCGACTTCGACTTGGAGGAGGGCCTGCTTTTCTTTGTAGTTTCTGCTTTAATCTTGTCAATCATATCCTCGGTAATCTGATGATCGGGCTTGTGGTTAGGATCAAAATCTTCAATATGCTCATAAAAATCCAACCATGGAGGTAACTGATCCATCTTGGAGACATTCCACTCTAAAAGAGTAGTCTCATCATTGTTTCTTCCCTATTCAAAATTAGCCCTGGGCCTTTTCTCAAATTTGTAGGCCTTATCTCCATTCAAGGTTTTATTTCTTGTAGTGAAAATATCATCAAGATCATAACTCCACTTCTGAGGAATATAAAATAGACCTAACCTATCCAGGTATCGATCAATTTGTTGACTCTGCCCCTTCTTAGTAATGGTGATATCACTCAAGGTGCGGTGGGAAAGCAAAGACTTCCTTTTTCTCCCCGAACCATATTTTGAGTCAATGTACTCTGCTTGCCTCAAATATTCCAAGGTGAAGAGTCTCTCCATGACAAAGTGGGGCAAAAGAAAAGGTTTACCCATGAAACCATATAATATGATGATCGTGCCTTCAGTTAACAAATACCAGTCCCCTTCCTCTGCATCTTTAGTCCTCAGAATCTCTTTGGCCAGGGGTGGCAATCTGGGGAAATTACCGTACATTATTTTGAGGGTCGGTCCAAGAAATTCCAAATTGAACCTATAGTGAGACTCACTACTTCTTAAATGGTTTGTCCAATAGTAAACTGGCATAGGTTCTCCTTTATCAGTCTTATCCTTGACTGGAATCCATGACATTCTATCTTTAACAGTGGCATAAAACATCCATACCAAGTTTGAGCAATGCCTAAAGCTAGGAGCATCGGTGCCCCTCTTCAAGCTTACTAGTTGTTCATGTATTCTTTGGGTGAGAAAAGTTGGCCAGTCAAAATAAATCACCCTTATCCCTTTCTTTGCCACCTCCTTTTCATACATCCTTTCGTTAGAGATACAATATGCAATGGCAATTTTCCAACCATGAACCTCTTCATCAGAGTCCAAACCCTCCATGCAGGCCAACATAGAGAACAGAATGGGGGTTACAAAATTTTTGATAGAAATGGGGACTTCAGGCAACTCTTCCTAGGGTTTGGTATTCAGCTGCTTATAAACCCAATTCCTAAATGACTCGTCATCATTTTCCCGCTTCTTTGTGGAATAAAACCCATTTTGTTCAACAATTTTAAAGGGTTTTGGTGGTACTGGTGGGTCAGACCCTAAGGCAAAAATCTCATGATAGAAAGAGGTAGTGATGCTAAAAAGGGTCTCACCCTCACAGGTTTTTACTGCCTTGGCCAGTGGGTCATAGAATTTAACTATTGCAGCTATCAACTCAGGACATGGGTGAACATAATCACAAATGTAAAAGGATAGATAAGAAAGGATGGAGCATCTACCTTCCACCGATAGAGCAACATTATTTTTGTATCTATCATTCACACTCTTTCTTAGTCTCATCCTTTCAGTGATGGTCATCATCATGTCTACTACAGCCTCGACTTTATCAAGGTAAGGCACCGACGTCCTGTCATCCAGAGTTTTGAATTCTAGAACATCTTCTATGGCCTCTATGGGTGATTTCTTAGGAGCCATCTTGTAGCAGTAAGACTTTACACACTATAATAAGTGAGGAGAAATTCAGAATGTTGTTATGCTTCTATACTGCCTCGTGGTCACTAAATGAACCCTGCACAAGACTTCATCACTTTTTATCTCCTAGAATATGTGTATCATCCACCATAAATGTAGTTGCTATGATATCTTTGTTGGCACACTTCACCATCCTTCCATTATTTCTTTGGTGGCTCAAAGGTGACGTCCTATCTTCTTATTGGTCGAATTTTGAAATTGTGTTGCCAGCTCATCACATCCCTTCGGCTACTCTTTGGTTCATGCGTGAGTTCATTAGAATTGAATGCGGGAGCACTCTTTAGCCTCCACGTGTCAGATTGGAACTTGTTGTTCAGCTTTGGCCTGATTTCACTCTAGTGTCTTAAGAACCTTCTGAGTCCACTTTGGTACTTGAAGCTTGCATGCATGGCACTCTACCTCGATTCCGCTCTGGCTATCTCCAACTTTGAGAGGTTCCCAGATTAGCGTCGTTCTTTGTCCTTCTTTATGTGGGATAGAAACTGATAGACCACTCCATGGAAATCTAGATTTAACCATGCGGACTTGAGAGTGGAATGCCATTTCGAAGAGTACACAACACCATGTGCGGAATGGAACATTACCATGCATTTTGGCCAACACTTAGTCATTTCTTGCAAACTTTCTTCTCTCTCTCTTTTTTTAGCATTTCTTTGAAAATAACTAATTACAAAGTGCAGAAAATAAATCAAATACAAAGTGCAGAAAGGAAGGGGAAATATTTGTACAATGTATATACATATGTTACAATGAGCTCACTTCTTACATATAGTAGAGCTTGAGGTGGAAACCATTCACCGAAATTGGTTGTATGTTTCCCTCTAGATCCTTCAACTGAAATACATTAGACTCTTTAGCTTCCACTATTTCGAAAGGACCATCCCAAAAGGAATCAAACTTTTCATGCTTGCCTGGTTTTGCCCTGTCAACATTCCATCTAAGAACTGAGTCTCCAACTTGGAGTTTTCTGAACCTGGCATTTTTATCAAACCATGCTTTAATGTCTGATGAATGCTTTTGAAAATGATCATATGCTTGAGTTCTGCTCTCTTCCAATTGTAGCAAGTGTGTCAACCTGGTTTTAACTGGATCATCCTCTAATTCTTCTTCTATACTGACAAGCTTAAGCATTGGGATCTCTAAGTGAATTGGCAATACCACCTCTTTTCCATATACCAATGCATAAGGAGAAGTTTTGATGGACTTTTTAATAGTAATCATGTCTGCCCATAGAGCATGGTTGAGCAATAGGTGCCAACTCCTTTTGTTACCTTCCAGAGATTTTCTCAAAATCCTTAATAGGTTTTTATTGGTAGATTCTGCAAGTCCATTACCTTGTGGGTAATAATTTGAAGTATTTTTAAGAGTGATGCCATACTTGCTGGAAAACTCAATGTACTTGGCTCCTATGAAAGCAGGGCCATTATCACTCACCAAAGCTTTCGGGACTCCAAATCTGGAAATCAAACTCTCCATAAAGTTGATCACAACTTCCTGGTCTACCTTCTTTGTAGGAATGGCCTCTACCCATCTGGTAAGATAATCTATAGCTGTCAAGATAAACTTGTGCTCCGCTGAAGAATTAGGGTTTATAACTCCTATAAAATCTAATCCCCATTGTTGGAAAGGCTCCTCAACTTGAATAGGCTTCAGGGGAGATGCAGCATTTCTGGTTCTTCCAACGTACCTCTGACACTTGTCACAAGTCTGGGTAACTTTAAAAGCATCATTGAACACAGTAGGCCAATAATAGCCTACTCTTATTATCTTCAAAGCTGTAACTCTTCCTGAGCTATGACCACCTGCTAACCCTCCATGAAATTCTTCTATGACTCTTTTTTGTTGGTCCTCCTTCAAACATTTCAGGAGAATACCATCCAAGTTTCTTTTGAACAACCCTTCAGGTAGTAATACATATTTTAGAGCATGAAGTCTATACCTCCTTCTTTGAGAAGGATTCAGATCAGGTGGGCAGATCCCAGTTTGGAAATACCTAGTCATTTGCTCAATCCAATCAGAATCTGGAGTGTGTACAATCTCTATTTGATCCTCTTCTGTTATCTGACAAGCTATCATTTTGGCCAATGTTGAAGCATCTATCAATCCTTGGCACAAGGCTCTACCTCTTACCAGCTTGGTGGGACGTATTTCTACATCATATTCCTGGATCTTAGTAATCCAACCAGCCCTTTTATCTCCCAAGTCACCTTGTAAAATAAAACTTCTTACATCTGGATGAACCACATATACCAGGGTTTTGCTCTGTACCAGATATTGTCTAAACTTCTTTAGTGACTTCATTACAATGAACACTTGTCTTTCAATAAAGTTATATTTTACCTGATAATCATGTAAAGTCTGACTCCAAAAGAACACAGGGTGTTCATCCCCTTGATTATCTTTCTAGGTGAGTACCGAGGCATAACTTTCTTTAACTCCATAAGCATAGAGAATAAAATATTTAGTGAAATCAAGATTTATCAAGACTAGGGCTATTGCAATGGATTGCTTGATGATCTCAAAATCTTGCTTCCTAACCTCAGTCCACTTGAACTCTACCTTTTTCTTGAGTAGTTCAGATATAGGCCTCACTTTTTGTGCAAAATCAAAAATGAATTTCCTGACGAAATTGATTTGACCTAAGAAAGACTGCAAGGTCTTCTGATTAGTAGGCAAAGGAATAGCTAGAATTGCTCTAATTATTTTTGGATCTATGGCCATACCTTCCTTTGAGACCACATGGCCTAATAGTTTTCCCTCATGTACTACAAAAAATGACTTCTTAGGATTCAGTGAGATACCAAATTCTCTGCACTTTTGAAAAACCTGTTCCAAATGAGATAGATGATCATTTTTATCATGAGAAAAGACCGTCATGTCATCTAGGTAAATCAGAATAACTTTGTTTATAAGTGTACCAAAGGCATAGTCCATGGCCCTCTGAAATGTAGCTCCAACATTAGACAGCCCAAAGGGCATTCTATGATAGGCAAATGTACCCCATTTTGTGGTGAATGTTGTTTTGTATTGGTCTTCATATTTTACCCAAATTTGGTTATATCCAGAGTAACCATCCAATAGTGAGAATATTTCTGCTCCAGCTACCACTTGTAAGATCTGGTCAATCTGAGGGAGGGGGTAGTGATCCTTGAGGGATGCTTGATTCAGATTTCTAAAATCTACACATAGGCGTATATCCCCATTCTTCTTTCTTACGGGTACCAAATTGGCTACCCAAGTGGAATGTTTTATTGGATATATTATCCTAGCCTTTAGTAGCTTTAAGAGTTCCTCTCTCATAATGGCTTCTATCCTCGGATTGACAGGCCTCTATTTTTTCTAGAATGGTTTAGCATCGGGTTCTAACTCAATAGTATGTTGGATAATCCTTTTGTCATACACCTTAAGGTCTTCATATGACCAAGCCACAGTGTCTTGGTATTTTAAGCATAAAGTTTTAATCTCTTCTGCTTCCTCAGGTGAACACTGGATCCCAACATTGAGCTTCTTTCCTATTCCGACCTCCACTTCTTTATAGATATTTTTACCGACCTTCATAGCTCCAACCTTCTTTCTATCTTCATTATCAAATAGACTTTCAAGGGTGACCAATCCCCTTGGAATATGATTGTTTCTTAGTTGGATAAAGTCTTGCTGATCTATTTCCTCCAAGTCTTCCTCTTGGACAGTTGAGAAGCATGCTTCTCTTATCATAAAATCTAGAATTTGTTCATCACTTTCAAAAACCTGCCAGAATATCTGCTTGTCTAGCATCGTAGGTCTGAAAACCATTTTAATTCCCTTGGTCTTCTTAGTTCCAAAATCTACAGGAGGATTGAAATTAGCTCCCTTTATTGCCAATGAATCTGCCAGGTGATTCTCTTCTCTAGGCACAAAACTTAGATTCAAGGCATCAAATGAATCCATTAGGTCCCATACCCTATTTCTGTAAGCTTTTAAGTAATGGTGCTTACTACTGCACTTATTCCTTACCTGATGGACTATCAACTCAGAATCACCATATATGTTCAAAATCTTGATGCCCATGCTTTCTGCTTGCATCAATCCGAGGCACAAAGCCTCGTATTCTGTAGCATTGTTGGTACATGACCATGTCAGTCTATAAGAAAAATTCTTTATCCCTTCAGACTATGATTGTAGAACCACACCAGCCCCTACACCATTTCTACATTTAGCACCATCAAAATGCATAACCCATGTTTCCTTGTTTCTTAGGGATTGATTAGAAATAGCAGGGAGTTTCTTTTCCAATTCAGTTGTGATGTTGTATGTACCCATACCAGTTCCAAATTGACTATAGTCTTCTCTGAAAGGCAACTCATCTTCAATGTCTAGCTCCTCAATGTTTTCCACTAGCTCAAATTCCTCCAAAGGATTAAGATTGCATAGATCTTCTTCAATATTTTCAATATGATAAGCAACTGGTTTCTCAGGTGTTATCCTTATCCTTTTTCCTTTGAAAGGGATTACCATGCTAGAATAATCCATGTACATACATCCCCCTAGCTTTGTAGTAAATTCTCTTGAGAGGCATAACCCGAAATAGGGTTCTAAATCCACCACCACTATTTCCTGTACCACTGTTACCTCGGGAGCTCTGTGCAACCTCATCAATACATCTTTAATAACCCCAACTATCTTGACAGGTGTCCCATCTAATTGTAACACTCCAAGACAAGACCAGGTATATTCCATACCCATTTCTTCATAGACCACCTTAGGCATAACTATGGTTGATGCTCCTGAATCAATCATACAATTTTGGACTACCCATCCTTCCATTCTTAAGGATATGTAGAAAGGGGGAGGTTTGTTTTTTAGAACAGTAGGTGTCATTTATTTCTTTTATGATGGTATACTGAGGATGGTGGTGGTTGGTCTATTCTAGGGATTTTTGCTGAGGGAAGCTTTAAGCAGGTCAATCTGGCCCGGAATGAAAAGAGTGTCATATAGGCTAGCTTTTGATGGAATCCTTTTCATCTCCTCAACAATGTTGTACTCAGACTTGGTCAGGGATAGTCTTTCCAATCCTCTATCTAGCTCACCATATTTCCTTTTGTATTGTTGGGTTGCCTCTAATATTTATATTTTGGTAATAGAGGGGAACTTGAGCCTTTCTTGATCCTCACCCTTGGATCTCATTCTGTCTCCTTATGTTTCTCTTTCGGGATTTTTAGGGAGACTATCTGTCTTCTCCTTCCCTCTAGCTTGAGGAATAGGAAAAGTGTCACTACTTTGAGGGGGGAAGTCAACTTTCTTTTGAGAAGGGACCTAGAATTGTCCCATATTCTGGGGGTCTACTTGTAAAGCTTTCTTTCTAGACCTTGTCATAACAACAATTGGGCTTTCTTCCTCTAACTCTTTTTTGGCCATGATCTGATCAAGGTGCCATAACATATTAACCCTCCCCTTCTGATTCCTTTCAGCTTGATCCATAGCTTGTTGAACATGGTGTTGATACATCACACAAGATTGTGAGTCATGGGGGTCATTGCATACCAAACACCAAATATTTGCAAGAGTGGTATCTGCAGAACACTTCGACTCCTCATATGCTGCATTCACCCTAACCCCAGTACTATTACTAGGACCAGGCCTTTGATATTTGTTTACATATGGGAATATCCTCTATTGTGACCTTTCCTGATCTCTCTTTTCCATTGAATTCATTCTATTACTCAGAGTTTTCATGGTATTTTGTATATCCAGAATAGCAGACAATTCTTGAGAAGGTTGAGAAGGAAGGGGAGGAAAAGGAGGTGTAGAGGATATAGGTTTAGACCAAGGAATCAGATTCATTTGTGGAGATGGAGATGGTAAAGAAAGGGGGTCCATGTAGGAGGGCTTTGTGGATTGCTCATGGCTACTATTGGTTTCTGAGTTATAGGGCAACACGGTTTTGGGGGAATTCTTCCCACATTGATCAGGATATTTTTAGCATGGACGACTGCATTATAAACTTGGGGGAAGGTTTCTACTCTAGATTGTTGTGTTTGCAAACCTAGCTCTGATCCCAGGGCACGAATATAATACATATAAGCCAAACATGCAGCTGGTCTAGTAGTGGGGGAATTCTCTTCCATGTTCTGCTAAATCTCAAATTAAAATCTGAGACAGTTTCTTGTTGGGTTTTTTGCATGGTTGTAAATTGATTCAGTAGAGAAAAGGGATCAACAGATTCATTAAATTCTTCTATGAATGGCTCAGCCAATGATTGCCATGAAGTGATAGAATTATCTTCCAGAGTTCTAAACCAATGCAATATCTTTCCATGAAAGGACAGGGCTAGAATTCTGACAATAATATTTTCTTCTTTTATGTTGTGGATTGCTGCCAGATTCAGGATATCTTGGTAGTGCTCATAAGTTATTTTCCCAAATCCATCATACATGGGGGTTGCCTTAGATACAGCCTAGGGAATGGCATCCATTTGGGCTAATCTAAGGGGCCCAGTTGAATCCCAGTTAGGGTACTTCTGAAGTGGTTGATTAGGAGCCACATTATGTGCCATATTTTTGGTTGTAGGTCTTCTTGGGGGAACTATTGGGTTTTCTTCCAGAAGCTCTTCTTCTTCAATAAAATCTTGATCCAAAATTTTGATAACAATAGCCCCTCTCAGAGGTAACTCACAATGAAAGAAAGAATCAGGGTTGTTCCTCTTGAAAGACCTAGTATACATGAAAGGGTACTGGTCTACAATACTTTTTCAAGGTCTTCTGACCAGGGAGTCGCCAGGTGAACTTTCTTTTCTCTGCTAATAAGGTCAAGATAATTCACCAAATCTTGATTCCTTCAGGTTGAGATAACAATAACTCTTTAGATGGGTTTCGTGTTCCTTGTGAACTGGTCCCACCGGGCATGCCAAAAACTATTGGGCACTAAATTGCACCAAGTTTTCACTCGATACTATAGTTGTCTATCTTCCTACTTTCTATCCAGGCTTGCACCCGATAGCTGTAGCTCAACACTCAACATTGGATGGACCAAAATAGGGGTTTTTGATCCAACCTCTAGAGTAGGTTGGTTCCTTGTCAACTTAGCAAGTTGTTGACACAATTATGCTCACTTAGGGTTTGGAGTTTAGGGTAAGAGAAGGTTAGGGTTAGAGAGATGTAGATAATAGTGGATGGATAGGTTAACAACATTGCACTACCATAAAAAGCTCCCAAAAAACCATACTAAGGACATACACTCAGATCAACATTTATCTCAAAATAGATCATTTCATATATTAAAGCATAACAGAGAAATGTTGTAGCAAGCAATTTCAATATCCAGGGAATGATAATCCAAATAACAGAATTCACCAAACACCTAGATTTCATAGAAATGTACTTTCTAATAACATAGAATGAACTCAAAAGTAGATTTCAATTACTTATAATAGCTAGTAATCCAAAATAGGCACAAACTAACCATCTAAGTATTTACAGAAATGCAACTATGAAATCCGAACCTCTGACATCAAGCATGAGAATGTGAACTTGAGGTGAAGATCAATGTATTGCTCCTTTCATTCAGCTCTTCAGGAATATTTACAATGGTACAGGCAAACACGCTAGAGCCGACCCTTAAAAATGAGGGTTCGACCTCTACTTATAGTTTTCTTATTACAATAATCAAGAAACAATACACATAATCTTGTTACAATAGTACAACAAATATTTTAGCTGGCATTAGCTCATTGGTCCATCCTCCAAGAAATCCGTTGAAAGAAAGTCTGCCATGATAGCTCGGGGTCTCTGCAACTTGTTGATCGCTCAGTGGAACTGAAGCTCAAGCCATTAAAGATCATGCGTTTCCATCGATCCTTCTTGGGAGTGAATTACCATCATCGATCTATAACCACCTCTGGTTTGATCTTCTTGGAAACCCTCGACGCTTCATCTCCCGATCGACTATTACAATTCTGATACAACAATATCTTTAAAACAACCAAGATTTGGTAGCTTAACCTCCACCATTGATCTTCTTCATCACATGATTCAGATTCAATCCGGCACAAGCTAAATGCCATTCCACTTTAAAAATGATGATGTCATCTTTCTTATCAGAAATAATAGAATCTCCAATCCGGACCTCTGAACCTCGAATCCACTCCGGGATATTAATCTTCAACATTATATTCTTCAATCTAGGTCTGGAGCTAGTCACATACTTCTTCCATCGTGAATCCACACTTTTATTATTCCGCCACCCCGTCTTATCTTCATTCCAGAAAGGGAAGACTTGTTCATTCCCCGAATCGCCATTCCACACTTTTTTGTCGCTGACGTCATCATCTCTTAGGAACTTTTGTGGATTTGAGATTTGTCTTCATTCCAGAGTCGAAAACAAAAAGGACCTTCCTAGAATTGCCATTCCACACTTTTTTATCATTGACGTCATCATCTCTTAGGAAATTTTGTGGATTTGAGATCTGTCTTCATTCTAGAGCCGGAGTGAAGTCACCCGAAATCGCTCCAAACATGAAAACTTCACTAACTACTGAGTGGATTCATATCTTCTGACCCGGTTCCGGATAAAAGCATAATGCAAGGTTCGTGGAATGATGATTTTATCACTTAGTCAAATTTATACAAAATTTTACTAAGTATGTGGCCATTTTGGGCCTACAATTACCACAACATACACCTCCACCTTTGCTATCCCCTATCCCAACACAATACCCCAATTCATTTCTTTCTCCATGCAACTCAAACCACCACCACCACCAAATTCATCCACCATAGATCCATCCATTCCAAGTGCCACCCCATGTTCATCTACAACATTATCCCATTTAGAGGAGGATGTTGGAGAAATTCTTGCATCCACCTCTCAACCTACATAGGTCAAATTTCACATGACCAATCTAGGTATAGGTGAGTATCTAGTGCATAACATCACATTCATGCCACCAATTATCCAATTAGTTTAAGATTTTGGATGCCCATGCATAGGCACCATTATTCCCATGGGTCTTGCATCCAATTCAACAAATTTTGTATACATCAGAGTTGATACCTCCTTCGATGTACCTCCTGATAAAGGACCCAAATCACCATTTTTTGGTGATACCAATTTCCTATCAAATCCCTCCTTTGCTCTAAGATATTTTAGACACTTTTGTTGGAGAGGATTTGGCCTTGGTCGCTATGAGCAGGGAGCTCATCACATCATCAAACCACACTACCAGCTCCCTAAACAAAAATTTGGATTAGGGTATGACAACCATTCGATAAATGACCTCCTCGAGGAAGATTTTCAACATATTACCCTCGATCCCAAAGAGGATAGAGACGATGAATACACTAACCCTGAGTATGTTCATTTTCCACCAAAAGGCTTTTTCCAAGTTGCCACCATCCACACCATGCCATATGATACCTTGAAAGATAAATTAGATGAGCTACTGGAGGCACTTTCGATTGCTTTTGATAGCTTCAAAGAAGACTCTTCCCCATAGTCCCCTAACGGAGTTCCTAGATGATGATGATATTTACCTATATCTATTTCCTCATTCCACTTCCCATTTTTCCCATGCTCCTTCCTCTAGAGCATCCAAATGCACCAATGCATCCACCACCTCCACCACCACCAATCCAACCAAACCCATGTCCACCCATGTTGGACCAACTCCTACCCATGAGCATGCCCTGGGAACCCTCCCTCTAATCTACCAAATCCCACCATCCCATAAATCAACATGGTCTCCATTGACCTGTTCACACCCCTTTGCAATCCAAGCAATCCATCAAATCCCATCAACATCGATCCAAGTCTTATTGACTTTGAGAATATTTTTGCCTCACCTTCCCCCATCGATTTTCTTCCATCTAGCCAATTGCTCCACCAAGCCAATGTCTACATCTCACCTACCTCATCACCCTCTTCATCTAACATTTATCACGTTGACATGAGTGACACTGAGTCACCCATTTTTGAAAATATAATAGATGACATCCACCTCATTCCCACTCCTCACCAATTAGAGGAGGGTTCCCACATGCTCATTGAGGATACCACTAACGTAGACCTCAACATTGACCTGGACCACCCCCAAATCATCAAACTTGGAAAAAGCCTTTCCTCTAAAGAATGAGAACATTTCATCACCCTTCTCACTGAATACAAATAAGTTTTTGCATGGTCTTACAAAGACATGCTAGGCCTTGACCCTAATTTAGTGGTCCACAATCTCATCTTGAGCCCTAATGCAAAACCAATAAAGCAAAAACTATGGAAGCTTCATCCTACCATAGCCCTTATGGTTAAAGAGGAATTACAAAAATTGTTAGATGTGGGTTTCATTCAACCCATCGACTACCCAGAATGGGTTTCTAATATGGTACCCATTAGCAAGCCTAATGGGGGGATACACATTTGCATGGATTTTTGAGACCTCAACAAAGCATACCCTAAGGATAAATTCCCACTTTCAAACATGGATATGCTCATGGATTCTACCGTTGGCCATGAAATGCTCTCCCTAATGGATGGTTTTTTAGGATATAACCAAATTTGAGTTAATCTTGATGACCAACATAAAATAGCTTTCACAACACCCTAGGGGACATTTTGCTACAAATTCATGCCATTTGACCTAAAAAATGTAGGTGCTACATATCAATGCACCATGACTTATATCTTCCATGATTACATGCATAAAATAGTGGAAGATTATGTAGATGACCTCTTGGCCAAATCGAAAATATGTCATGAGCACATTAACATTTTGCACAAAATTTTTGATCAATTACTCAAACACAAGGTGAGACTCAACCCTAAGAAATGCATTTTTGGTGTCACATCAAGAAAACTCTTAGGGTTTATAGTCTCCAAGCAAGGCATCAAAGTTAACCCCAACAAAGTCAAAGCAATCACTGAGATGCCATCCCTACAAATCTCAAAGAACTATGCAACTTACAAGGAAAAATCCAAGTGATCCATCACTTTATTGCGTAGTTATTAGATAAGTGCAAGCCTTTCAACCATTTGTTGAAAAAGGGGGTTACCTTTGCATGGAATCAAGAGTGTCAAGATGCTTTTGATACCATCAAACAATATCTTGTATCCCCACCTATGTTGACACCACCTCGACTAGGTGTCCCATTTCATCTATATATATCTGCCACTAACTTTGCCCTTGGCACCATGCTGGCACAAAAGAATGAATCTAACAAAGAGCAAGTCATTTATTACATCAGTCAAACTTTGGTGAGTTATGAGACCAAATACGCATACGTCGAGAAGTTATACCTAGCATTGTTTTTACAACTAAGAAGCTTCGACACTACATGATCGACCATACCACCTATGTCATGGCCAAAGAAAACCCACTGCATTATATGATGAGTCACACCTATACAAATAGTAGAACATCCAAATGGATAATGCTTTTGATGGAATTTGATCTCAAATTCATTAGCCAAAAATCCATCAAAGGCCAGGTAATCGTAGACCAACTCATGAAAGCTCCATTACTAGATGATCAACCACTCATAATCAAGCTACCTGATGATTCCGTATTCAATATCACAAAGCAAGAAGAGCTTGTTGAACCTAAGGATGAAGTTGATGTTGTCCTTTTCTTTGATGGTTCCAAATACGAACAAGGGGAGGTGCTAGAGTTGTTTTCTTCACACCTCAAGGAGCTCCTATGCCCTTGTCATTCAAACTCAACTTCCCTTGCACCAATAACAATGTAAAATATGAAGCCCTAATCCTAGGCCTCTAGACTACTATTGCCTTAGGCATCAAATGAATCAACATCTTTGGTGACTCCCAACTCATTGTTTATCAAGTTAAGGAGATCTACCAATGTAAATGTCTAGTTTTGAAGCAATACAAACAAATTATTGATAAATTGCTTAAGCACTTTGACTGGTATGAAATCGATAACACACCTAGGTCAAACAATCATTTTGTAGACACCATGGCATCTCTCAGATCACTCATACCATAAAATCCTATCGATAGCACTACATGCATCAAGATCCTCACACTATCTCAATCAACTATTGAATGAGAATCTTTCCAAACTGAAGAGAATATTAATTTTATTCAAATTGAGCCATACAATGATGACTTCTCACAAATAAAGGATTTCATAAAAATGGGTACTCTACCTATAGATTTGTCCTCAACCACTAAACGCACGTTCAAACAAAAAGTGGTTCATTACACTCTCTTGGGAGATATCCTTTATCATCGTAGCTTTGATGGTGTTCTCCTACATTGTCTTGAACCTCAAGAGGTAAATTGGGTCATCTCTCAAGCCCATGATGGAACTTGTGGTGGTCATTTTAGTGGGATGGCCATCATAAAGCATATTTTGCACATGGGTTACTATTGGCCCACCATGGAATATGATTGTTGCACATATGTCAAGAAGTGTCCAAAATGTCAACATCATGCCAATTTAACCCATGTACCATCACAGGCATTACAACCAATTCAAGCCCTTTGGCCTTTCTCGCAATGGGGTCTCGACCTCATAGGAAAAATATCTCCTCCTTCCTTGGGGTACCATACATTCATCATCATAACTACTAAATATTTCACCAAATGGGTTGAGGCGATTCCTCTTACTAGCACAATCGAACCTCGAATCATGGAGTTCATACTCCATCATATCATTTGTCACTTTGGTATACCCTCCAAGATCATATCTGATAATGGTACACCTTTCAAGAATAAGGATGTTCGAGCACTTTGCAATAAATACAACATTCAACATAGTTTCTCGATGCCTTACTATCCTAAAGTAATGGATAAGTTGAGGCTACCAACAAGACTATTATAGCCATTCTAAAGAAAATAGTCAAAGACAATCATAAATATTGGCATCTTCAACTCCCCTTGGTATTATGGGCTTATCAAACAAGTATCCACATGCCAACTAGGGCAACACCTTTCTCACTAGTCTATGGTGTCGAGGCCATCATGCCCCTTGAGCTTGAAATCCCATCATTGCACATATCTTTACAAGAATTCATTGATGATGATACCACATGACAAGCGTACCTCGATCAATTGAACCTACTTGATGAATGATGAATTAATGCGCTTGAGCACCTTCACGTTTATCAGGATAGGGTCAAATGCACTTACAATAACAAAGTGCATCCTCAAGAATTTCAAGTAGGTGATTTAGTTCTCAAGGAGAATCAACAAAATTCAAATCTTTTGCATCACTTGCATGATAAATTTACTGCCAACTGGCTTGGTCCATTCATCATCACACAAACATTTGGAACTGGAGCATACAAAATTGCCACTCTTGAGGGAATTGAGGAACCTAAACCCATTAATATCCTTCATTTGCATGCCTTCTATGCTTAGCTCATAGCTAGCATTGTACATACACAAACAAAAATACAAAAACATCAAAAAATCATCAAAAAAAATCAAGAGAACATCAAAAATACAAAAACATCACAAAAATCATCCAAAATACAAAAACATCACAATCACCAAAAGCACAATAAAAATCAAAATCATTCAAAAAATCAAATCAACCCTCAGATGACCATAATCACAAATCGTCCGATAAGTAGATGACCAAAAAAATCAACCATCTGATACTCATATGACCATAATCACAAAACGTCCAACAAGTAGACGACCAAAAAAAAAATCACCAAAAAAAACAAGCAATAAAATTTTCACACCACTACAAAGCGTGTTGCATTCACACACATCTCATTAGTCCATCATCACCAATAATACTTTGGTTATCATTCGATTCATGCTTTTATCTATTTTCTAGGATTGATTTTGTCACATTAATCAAGGGCATCTTCCTTATGGTATCTGTCTTGCATCATCCATAATTATACACAATGTTGCTACACCCACAACACACCCCCCTTCATTCACCCATTCATAATACCCAGATGACATCTTGTCTTTGTCAAGTCTCTGGTTTGGAGACTCTTTAGGTTCTTTCAATCGTTCAACCATACCTAGTGTCTCCCTCAAACTCCATTGAACATCATTAGTCCTTGAAATGCTATAGGTCTTCCTGGTGACCTTAAGTTTTCTCTAAGACCACGCACAAATCACACATTAATAAAATTTTGGTGCCTAGGAAAGACAAACTCATGAGTCACTATCACCATAAAGTGAATGGTTTCCCCTACTCATCCTATCATGCACATGAGCTAACCTTGAGAATTGGCAAAAGGACAAGTACAAAGTCAAAAGATAAAAGTCTTAAAAAAGAGCAAATAAAAAGCTTGAATCCTTGGAATTCTTAGGTCATTAGATCATGGGGTTAACCTCCATCGGGGCTATAGATGCCTAACTGGTAGTGGAGTACACCTTGCATGGTGACACATCTATCACATTAGTGACCTTATTTTGTATAGACCTATGTACGCTCGTGGATGAGCTAGCTTATTGGCATAAGTCACAAATGATGAGTCCAACCTCACCCAAAATTAGAAATGAACAATCATTGCACACACTTTGGTCTTTGAGCAACTTGAATAACTTGGCTGATCTTAGCATCTTCAAGTGCCTATTTGATTAGTAGATGAGTTTGATCGATGTCACTAGGGTGTTTGAGCTTCCTGAAAGCACTTTCAAATTCTTCTTCCCTAAGACATACAAAAGTACAAATCATGTCATCTTTGCCTCCATAATAGCACATTTATTACAAACCATTTCATCACATCCACTCACATCCATTCTCCATGTATGTAAATACCATTGGGTTGATGCCCTTGATTAATTGATTAAAGTCATGAATAATGATACATGTTTAAGCATTTTTTGAAAGATAATCAAATGTATGTGCATACATTCATTTCATCCATAAAACATTTCATCACATTATACACACATAAGAAACACATCACATAAATAAGGTGCATCATATCATATATCATCATTAATAAAATACATATCGAGTCTCACTCATAGGCTACATACGTTTGAGCCATCAAGCTCATCAAAATAATCAAAAATATATACAAGGTACATATAAAAAAAAGGATATACATCACTCAACATGCACATGTCACTCTCCACCCCTACCACTCTCATCACTACCCTCAACCTTATCTCCTCAAGTTGATCCACCACTACCCCCATGCCATTGACCCTCTCCATGAGATACCCCTACCCTTGATGCTTGGGAAGTTGATATCCCTACAAAATGAGGTACAAGTGGAGCTATTGAAGGAGAACCCGATGCTCCACTCCTATAAATTTATGAGGATTGGGAGGATGATAGTGATGGTACTGCTATATCATTAAGTAGTAGGGTGTTCTCCAGTAACCTCACATAGTCCCTCTACCACTCTAACTGAGCCATAAAGACCCTCGATCCATAACTCACTATAGGTCTCTATGACCTCTCATTCACAATGAATCCCACTCTACTCATGTTGCATCACACTCTACCTATAGTGCATATCGCTCATCTAGCAATCTATCCACTCCTTCTGAGGATCTACATTTGAACCCATAGTGTATCCCACTCCTCCTACTTTTACCACCTCTAATGCTCCCCATACCACTAACTCCACTCTTGGGTAATGGTAGTCTCCAACTCTACCTTCTACCTCTCCAACACCCACACCTGATCAGACATAGAAGCATACTCTACTGTAGAGTCGCTACTCCCACTATCCCCCTCTCCTCTTGAGCTACCCTTCACAACCTCCTTTCCAGCCTCTCATGATGGTCCTACCCCAAGATCCATCTAATATCATACCCATCATCCTATAGGCTCCTCAGGTACCCCATATTTGTCTCCTACAACACCACCCTCAACCTCTCGCTAAAATGCTAGCCCACCAAACCATGTTTCATACTCTAGAGTTGTACCAACATCCTCCACATTCATCTCTACCAAAACCACATCCACATCCACTCCAACAGGCTCATACTCTAGATTGATACTAGCCTCATTCTATCATTACCTATACACTATCTATGATGGAGGAATGCCTTATCGTACACCAAAATATCATAACACATAACCATACTGAAAGAACTCATACTCCATTATGTGATTATCCACCACCCATATCCCCCATTGCACTCATACCAAGTGCATCCCATCCTCATCCCACCTTGAACCTCCCCTTCATGGCCTTTAGATGACCTCCTTAGCCCACAACCGCATAAACAAGTTATCATAATACATCCACATCCCTTGAAATGGTTAGCTCCTACCCTCTTGATTATTAGTCCATATCATGGTATAAGGAACATCATATTTCATGTCTTGATGTGCTAGCTAGGGTAACCCCACTAGATGCCCAACTGTGAAGTGCTCTCATGCTCAAAATTGTAGTAACAAACTGCATTCCAATCCAAACTTACCTTGATATTATATCTCATATAACTTCCAATAGGTCTACACCAAAAATAGTAGATGTTATCACCCTAGGCTCCTCAACCAAATCGTGAACCAACCCAAGAAGGTTCCATGGGAACCTAGCACCCGATGAATTTGGTAGCATGATATCATCAGAATAATGTACCTCACCATAAACCATCGTAGTAAATAGTGTCTATTGAACTCCATACCACCACTCTCCACATCAATACTCTACCACAAATCCATATATACACATTATGGTGGAGAATCCCTCTAATGTATAGGTGCTTTTTGAATCCTTGCACCCTTCATTGGTAGACAAAAATACGATACACATCCTTGAGCATGATCATAATCTCCCTAGTAGGCATGTGAAAGGTGCATGTATCAAGATCCCACCTATCTACCAATGTCATCAAATAGGTATGATCGACATACACATTCTCTAATCTGGCTACATGTTATAGCCCAATCACCCCAAGCCACCCCCAATCATCCTCTGAGAGCTGCCATCGAGCTTTGTAGAACACACCCTTAAATCGATGCCTTGGTCTCAATAATTTTTACTACATAAAAAATAAATCACATAATCATTACAACTATATCATACATTTAAAAAACAAACAAACAAATAAAATCATCAAACAATAACCATTTATGCATAAGATGACCAAATACCATCACCATCCAACCATTGAATGATCAAAACATAAAATATTTTCAACAAACATTATCATAAATTTGACCATTTTATTATCAGATGAGCTCAATGCATAACCATCTAGACCATGAATAGTCAAAACATTACAAATTAAAAAACTCTCCAACAAATGAAAAAAACACAAAAAATTTCAACAAACATTATCACAAATTTGACTATATAATTGTTATATGGCCTTAGAGTATAACCATCTAGACCATGGATGATCATCAAACATCACATTCAAGCATGTGTAAAAAATAAAAAAAAAATTTCAAACAAACATGCATACACAACATTTCAAAAAATAAAATCACATGAATACAACAATAAAAGCAACTAAAAAAAATAAAAATCACAATTGGGTTCATTTTATCCAAAATTAAAATATGAAAGGGTAACTGTTATTACTTACCGACCTTGTACTCCCTCCAAATCTAGCCACCTCGTCTTTTGTAGCCATCCGATCACATCCACTCATAAATATGCAAGATCTCCGTGGAAAATTTACCTTCACACACTTCACTCTCCTCTCGTTCCTCATTTGTAATGATGAAAATTACTTCTCATGCACCCTAGAATACCTTTTATACCTTTTGGCATGCATCTATCCTAGACGGTCACATTGCGACCATCCTAGACGATCATGGACTTTAAAAAAAAAACCACACCACTTGCCAAACCTCATCCATCCAGCCATTTCTAGTCCCAATAAGGTCAATCACCTTATTACCATCATCCATTCTATATGTTGCCCACTCATCACTTGAGGGGGTAGAAAATACCAATAAAATTTTACCTCAAACAAGATCAATATACAAAACACCCATTTTGGACTCAATGTTTATCCAAGAACCTTATCTATGACTAATCATACACCCTACTCTATTGGGTCTAAATGTAGAATAACTCTAAACAAATCCAAGTGGCTAACATGCTAGGCCAATGTTTGTAAGGGTTTGCATACCTTATGCTATGATCGAGGTGGCAATGCTAACCGACCACTTATAATCGATTATAGCATCATGAGAACACTTACCATATGACTAGTTCATTCACCAAAACCAAAGCACTCATCAATTTATCAATGACAAGATTCAAATACACTCATCACCTCCATCACTAGGGCATCTCACATTGCTCTTGATCTGGGGTAATCAAACATCAACCCCTCAAGCACAAAAGTCATCATTCATCCACACAACTACAGGTGTCATTTATTTTTGCATCGCATTGTGTTTTCACACAACACGATACAAAAAGGGGTATCTATAGACACCAAAATCAAGCATCTTAAATGCTAATTAATTAATCATAATTAATTAGTATATTTAATATTAATTAATATTAAATTAAATACTCATTTTCCTAAGTATTAATTAATTAATTAAATAATTGGTTAATTATTACCTAGGCTCCCCTTCCATGTCACCTCCACCTCACTCCAGTTCCACCTCACTTCCATCATTTTAGTCACACACGAGAAAAGGATTACCCTCTTCTAAGATTGCACATTCAATTCTAGATTGCACACAGTTCTAGATTGCACATCTAGTTCAGTTTGCACACTTAGTTCACCATGCACATTTAGTTAACTCTACATACATGTCTAGTGAAAATTCCAAGGAGCATGTTTGTTTCAATTTGCACGCACATTTTGGTGATAACACCAAGGTGTGCACATCTGGTGATAATCACGAGGTAAGCTTATCTTCCTATGCAAGCATGCACTCTCTATGAAAACATCAATGCAAGAAGAAGACTCCTGGTTACACTACTTAAAATGGCTAAGTCACCATACATCCATTCCCTCTAGGAGATCTATAAATGCACCCTCTCCTCCTTCCTAGAGTAGGAGAATGGTATATGCACCAAAGTGATATTAAAATCCCAAGCCCACTTCACATCCAAATACCCAAGAAAATCAATGCAACCATCCCCATCCCATGCTAGACACTGATTGTAGCATTTTATAGGCACCAATTTGGATTTTGGTAGTAATAGGACACCACCACCCATGACCATTTGATCCTGGATGATCTTGATCTATGATTCTCCAGACCCAGACGATCAACATACAATCCACATGTAAACTTATAGATGCGGCAAAACAAAACTAGACACGACATAACCCAACATAATAATAACCACAACAACAAAGGAAAATCAAGATCTATTTATTTGCCATGTATAGATATTTAGTACCCTTTTGCATTATGGTTTTAATCTATTTTAGAACTAGGCCTCACTTCAGGAGGCCCAACAGGTATTATTGACTAGTTACCTTGTTTCTTTCCATGCAGGTATTTAGATCCAAATATGATAGATTCAAAAATTCTAATTCCAATAAAGATCCAACATACATCTAGGTAATAGAGCTAACATATCTAGACACCAATCTAGATCAAGACATAGTAGTAGGATACTCCAGTTCACGGTCATCTATCCTCAGATGGTCATGGATCACAACCATACATAAATTAGATGGTTAGAATACACAACCGTTAGATACCCTAATGATTAACATCCAAACATAGATTTATATGATCCATGTAGATCTATCAGATATAGACATAGAATTAGTTGCAGATACCTCAAACCCAACAGACCTAGATCTAGTGAAGCGATGGTCATGAGAAATCTCGCCTGTCTAGTGTTGTAGCAAAAAAAGGACACATGCACCATTCTACATTGTAAAAAGGGAATCAGTCCCTTCCATACACATTTGTACAACCCCATGAGGGTCTTATTATAATAAGAAAAAGAGGATGAAAGCATATACAATACACATTATTTATTGTTCTTTTATTTACATATTTTCTATGGTGCATCTTTTTATCATCTACACTAGAGAAAATGACACACTTGGGTGGGTCAATTTTCAATGTTTATAGAGAGGTTATCACACATTTATTTTAAATAATCCAATCAATGTTGTGTATTATTATTAATTAGTTGCATTCCAAAATGAGTGGTATGATGCTCATTGTGACTCTATATTAGTGACTCTCAGGATTATAAGTATTAATTATTTTATATTTTTGTGTTGTATCTTAATTCTTTGAGGTATTTTTATTTTACCTTATATACTTTACCTTCTATTTATTTAGATTATTTCATAACCTTTTATAGTGGAAGGAACTATTGATTAACTACCTATTGATCTATGAAAATATCAAATGTGGATTCATGCTTGTGATCCTCCATCAACTATTAGAAGAGAAATTATGTTTCTTGACCTGTAGATTTATACTGGCTTCCTACTAATCTATGTAAATTAAATTTATTTTTATAAAAATATAAAATTTGTGAAGGAAAATATGCATTGGATGAAATCAAAGCTCAATAAAATAAATGCAATTGAAATTGTAGCGAGATTGTTGGTTGATAAATTGAACCTTTCAAAAGTCACTAAATAATGCTAGTATGATTAAGAATTTGAGTGGCATGTACCAATGGAAGAAAGGAATAAAAATATGTGACAAGAAAGTTCCATAAAATCCATATGCTCATGAGTTAAGAAATAAAAAATCCTAGTTGAATGATAAACACCATGTACAATATTTGTTTTACAAAATTGTGAAGAGAGTACAATCCTAATCATAAAGCATAGATCTAATATTCTAAAATGGCCAAAAGATCCTTATAAATGAGCCCAAGTATGTTATTCATAGTAAGGGTTTTACCTCACTTTTTCCCTAAGGAAAATTAGTTAACATTCTACATCCATCATTAGAAGATAAAACATTACTTTCAATAGTTGTCTTGGGATTTGTGCTTTTAAAGTTTATCACTTTGCACCTACTTTTATTGACATTTTGGAAACCACTTGATTGATGAAAAATCATTGACTTACTAGTGATTCACTTCCATGCTAACAAATCATCAATTTATTAATGAATTGTTGCTTTGCATACTTAGTCAAATTTTCAATTTTTTTTTTGGTCTTTAGCCTAGAATTCCAAAATTGGATGCGATCATAGGTTCTAGTGGGTTCAAAATTTAACCTCATCGATAGTTATCAAGGTTTTCCTCACTTCCTACCTAATATATTTTACTTGTACTACCAAAATTGAAGATTGAATCAAAGGTAGTATCAATTTTTTTACATTTTTGATAACTTGTAGTGATGTCAAGCATGATTAACAACAAATCCAAAATTTACCTTACTCCAATGGGCCATAGAGTCATTAAAACTGTAAAGTTTTAAAACTACAAAATGTGTAGGCACCCATTTCTTTATACACTAAGTTTTACAATATCTTCTAATCATCATCAAAAGGGATTTTAATGTTTTTAATTTGGGCAATTATTACATCTAGGTTGTTATACACTTCCTTTTGTAGGTCCTCTATCTTGCGAATCAAATTGATTCTCTCTAGAAATAACTCTACATTTGAGATAATATTTGGTTTATTAGCTACTTTTCCTTTTATAGAAAAAGTATTGTTTGTATGTATGAACACATTATTTTCTTTCTTGACCAGGCTCATATAGTGATCATCAAGAAAGATATCTCCTTGGTTTGAAAAAGGATTTGGGAGTCCTTGAGAAAACTGAGCAATGTCATATTTTATCTTTTCCACTATGTGTTTAAGACTACTATAGGAGGTCTTGTAGGTTTCTATAGTTTTTTGTTTCAAAAAAATATTTATGAGCTAAACCTGCACTATCTATTTCATAGATAGACTTTGTTGTTTGTGTTGTTGATTAGAAACCTTGTTGAATTATTTTTGAGGTCAACCTAGATTGAGTATGGTTAATAGCATTTTGAGCTTTAATAAGCAACTTTTCCCATTCATGGACATGTCAAATACAAATATTAGCCTGTTTAACTTCATCTAGTACTTGGTATTAGAGAGCTCTGATTATATTGATGGCTAAGGCCTTTGT
This sequence comes from Wollemia nobilis, assembly GCA_028583015.1. Lineage (NCBI taxonomy): Eukaryota > Viridiplantae > Streptophyta > Pinopsida > Araucariales > Araucariaceae > Wollemia > Wollemia nobilis. The sequence goes on from JAQPPZ010003013.1 coordinate 1,143,167, forward strand.
TATCATTGCTTTAATTTCCTTATTTAGTCTCTTTTTAACTCTCTTTAGTCTTTTGATATTATTGTATTTCTATTTTAAGGACTTTGCTACCTTCTATTTTTATACTTATAGCTCTTTTGCCAGATTATCATTTTATTACTCCAATTATTGCTTATCTTATCTTCCTTGGTCCACATGTTACTATAATTCAACACAATTTATTTTTAAAGGTTGTAGATCCTTTTTGAGTTTGGATATATCTTCCTTCCTCTAAGATTCCACATTATTTCTTTTCAATGCTACTACTAGCTCTTGATCCTACTTCTTATAACTTTAGTTCACCCTATCCAATTGAAAGTAGTTCAATAAAATGACCAAATTAGCTTATTAAAAAAACTACATAATCCTTAATAATCCTACCCATTATAAATTGAGGGAAGTTAGTCTAGTGAGAAAACCAAGTGCTGCCATGGCTAGTCGATTATCATCTGATAAATATGCTGATGTAAATAACATTTAATGATGCAAGATGAGTTATGCTTTTGATTGGTTGATTAGAGATGATGTTAAATTTCATTATTTTGATAGCATTAAATGTTATCATGTCCTAGTTTTCCCCATCAAGTTTCAAAGGGAATATTATGTTGGACTAAGGAAACTCAACTTGACCATGATTCACACTATTTTTTACATAAAAAAATTATGACAAACAATAGAGAATGGACAAGAAGGATTGGGGGTCAAAACTAAATTATTTTACCATAAACAAGGAAAAATAGATCTCTATACATATATTGCTAGCTAATATTATATGGATCAATAAATTCAACCACCACATTGGGAAGATAAGGTGAGACCATCCATGGAAGGAGGAGGACCATATATCTAGGTAGGAACCCAAAAACTAACCTCAAAGTTAGTTTTTGTTTTGAAATACATGCATAAAAAAGGACAATAATTTTACATACTAGTGGTGCTTTTATGCCAATGGTTATGCAAGCCAATGATGCTCTTGTGCCCTAATGGCACTTTCAACATATAGATAGTACTATTATTACCTAGTAGAACTGTTTCCACCTGATGGTGCTTTTATCGAGGGATGATAATTTATCTTACTTTATATTTATTTGATTTTTGGTTAATTTACACACATTGAGACTAACAAATTGACTAGTTTGACTAGTTGTAGGAGAGATTACAAATTTTAGACTATAGGTAGAGATGAACCTACATATTAGTGATCATCTAAGGACTACTTGATTATCCTAACCATGCTTTTCTAGCGATAATGGGGCTATAGCATATATCCCTTATGTTGAAAGTTATGCTTGACAAGGTATTGTTGATAGGCCTTGAAGAGAGATGGTATTCAAGAATGAATACCTTTCAGTTGCCCTATGGTGAAATTACCATTACAAATGAGGATATGTAATGGATATTTTAGGTACTTATTAGAGGGGCATCAATCCATATGATTCAATACTATAGACAAAGTTTGGGATGACAAATAGGGGATGCAAATTTCCTACTTGTTAGGTTAGGCATGGACAACAATGTTACCTATACGAAGGGTTGGCATGGCATACCACTTTTTTGTGTTCATTAGTATCTAGAGTCTTGACTGGAGATTTTGGAAAATGAGTAGTCTATTGGAGGTGGGGAGAGATAGTGGTAGAGATGTTGGAGCAAACAATATTTGCTTGGAAACTGGTGATATTAGCACAATTACACCATTTAATTTATTGGGTACTTTATCAAGAAGGCAGGAGCCTATGATGAAATCATAAAGGCTACAAGGACAAGTCACAAATTGAGATACATCAATAGTATCAATAGACATGATACTTTGATGCTAGTTAGGGAAGGCCACAAATGGATATTTTGGGAGTGGATAGGAAGAAAATTGATGACTTGTATTAGTAGTAGATCATATAGAAACCCTATAGAAAACATCTAGGATAGTGGGATGATTCCTTCCAAATGGCTTGTATCAAGTGATTTATGTGGCTAGTGGAACTATAGGGAGAGAGAGAGCTCTTATATTTTTATCATATGGTCTACCAGTTTGGTGCATAGGAAGGGATTTTGGTAGAGCCAATGTGATATAGGAGTATAACATAGGAGTAGAGGTTCAAACCATAGTCAAACCTAGATTCATATCTAAGGTTGATATTGATGATTCAATGATCCTAAATACAAGCAATGATGATCCTAGGGTCAACAAATATTACTAGAGGTGGTATAAAACCATCCATATATTGAGAGTGATATTATTTGATTTATATATAGGATATTAGATACAACCTAGTAGGTGAGATAGGAGGGCATAGTGGGTAGTACCACCACTAGTGAGGCAGTACAAGGAGTGCCATCAACAATGATACAGGTAGGTGGTAGTAACAATACCATCAATGACACCACTACTAATAATTATGATAGGTGAGGGAATATTCAATATATTTCCTTAGTCTACCATAGAGATAGAGAGGGATGGCCTAAGAAGGAAAGTAGAAAGACTATAGCCCAAGCAAAGGCAATGATATAGATTATTGATAAAGATCATTTGGTGTTGCAAGTCTTAGTGATGTAGTAGACCATCCAAAGTCTAACTATAGAGAGAGATATAGTTGTGATGAAGAACATAGCAGTAGGAGGAGCTGGCAACTATTAGCTAGTATAGACCCTAATGCACCAAATAGTTTTTTCCTAGAAAAGGCCCAAGTTGGAGCTAACTCACATTTAGGTGGAACTACTGGTGGAGGTCAAGTGATAAAACTATGATCACATACCATGTAGTAGTCTTAGTGGATTATTTAATTTATTTTCCTACAAGGTCATAGATGCAAATATAGACACATTCATTATCCATGATGCATCACTCATAGAGTGAATGAGGATTCCAAAACTATTGAGAGGAGGTGCAATAGAGCAAAAGACATTAGATCACAGACCTAGCTATCACTTTGAGTGCAAATTTTGGATAGTTTCTATTGTATTTTTGAGGTAGATGATGTACTATAGGATTATGATTTTTAAGATACTCGATGTACATACATACACTAGTTTATATACATGTATATATAGTTATTGACTTATTGATGTGTACTTTGATTTATGTTATGCTTCTTTATGTTATGATAAAATTGAATTATGGATGATGATGGTTATGATGTGATTTGGATGATTAGTTTAGATGATGTATGATGAATGATTTATATGGTTTCTAAAAATTGTACTATGATGATCAATTTTTAATTTGAAAATAATTTCATTTAGTATTTGGATAGGGTTTGATTTTGATTAGAGTTGTGTAGTTGATTTTAGATGTACTGCTGATAGGTTTGGATGATGATATAATTATTATAGATATTAAAAGTTTATGTACCTAAGGGGACTTTGGATAATGCTAAGAAATATTACTATGATACAAACTATGTACACCTATGTATAGATATATAAGTATTTGCATAGGGGTACTTTATCTTAGATAAAATATTTACCCATGGAGACATTAGCTATGGTATAGGAGATATATACAAGTATGTACAATTATATACACATATAATATAAACATATACATATTATTTAGGTGCCCCTAGGAAAATGCTAAAGAAGTATTTTCATTACTTACTTAAAATTATAAAAATAGATTTGCTTTTAAACAAATGTCTAAAGGATTTATGCTTTGCTCAGAGGATATTTGATTTTTGCTTTACCTAGAGGACTTTTGATTTTTGCTTTGCTTAGAGGACTTTTTATTAGCTTTTCTCAAAGGAATTTTGATTTTTGCTTTTCCTAGAGGACTTTTGATTTTTGCTTTTCTTAGAGGACTTTTTATTAGCTTTTCTTAGAGGAATTTTAACTTAGCTTATCTAGAGGACTTATGATTTAACTTTGATTTACCTTTTGTAGCACCCTAAAATTGGCGTAGTAAAACCTTAGCAAATAATTAAAATTACCTTAGTAATAATTCAAATTTAAATTTTAACCCCGAACCGCCTGTTAAACCGCTTTCCTCATTTTTCATGCCATTTTTAGGATTTGTTGTGACCGTTGGACGATATCGTCGCCGATCAGACGATATCGCCTCAGATCGGATGAATTCGTCTGGAGAAGAACGTCCAGACGATTTCGTCCCAAAACTGATTTTTCATAATTAGCTTCTGTTTCAACGACGTCTCTAATCGGGGCAAAAGCGTGTCTGCGCAGTTAGAGACTTCCCCATTGGAGATCTCCCAGATTAGGATGATCTCCAACCTCCCAACCTCCTTCCTATGCCTATTTAATCTTAGGCCCTCCCCTTGACATTCCCTTGGCTGAATTTTATTGCACTTCGAGTTTTACATGCATTAGAATGTCTTAGACTACTGTTTGCCTTTGTCCCTTTTTGAGTTTTCTTGCAGGAACTCTGTTATTCTTCAACCGGAGCAAGCTCAGATCATCGCAGATGATCTTGTACAATCTCGGATGATCACGCCCCAATTCGAGATGATTTCGCACTCTACAGATGATTTCGACTACAGTCAACATTGGGGGCAATTAGTGCCCAGAGTTTGCACTTTTCTCTTTTCGTCTGCTGTTTCATTCTGCATTTAGATCAGTTTATTGTTATTTTTTGCTATTCTGCATTTTGGAGTTCACCCATATAGCTTAAGTGCATGATAAGATCATAATTTGTCATTAGAATACTATAATTTACTTGAATTTCTATTCGTAATTATCATTTTAGTATCTATATTGTCATTTTACACCATTTTCCTCTGTTAGTATTGCTGCATTTTCTGTGTTCTGTGTCTATTTCTATGATTGTAGGTCTCTGACGAATTCTGTTGATGAATTCATCAGATCTTAGATGATCCTGTCAGATCAGAGATGATCCTGTCAAATTCCAGATGATCTGGACTGCTTCAAAAATTAGAACCTCCATCAGACATCCGGATCAGGTATGGCTTTTTTCTAATCTAGTATATTTCTTGTATTTTCTATTTAATTCTATTTTTTGTATTCATTTAAATCTGCATTTCATAATAGAACAGTTTAGATTCATTTGGCCAAACCTAGGACTTGGATGATCAAGCATAAAAATGAACACATCAAACACATTCCCAACCTAGGCGTGGAAACTCTCATTCAAAAGTTTCCTGGTGAACCCACCATCCATCAAAAATTCACCCTTATACACCTCCCCCGAGAGGCGGGACCTTCAAAGGGCCTCTCAGTCTGAGGTATTGTCCCATCCTTTTCACATCCCCCTTTCGGGCATGGATCCTATAGCCTGAAGGTAAGGGTGCGAAAAATTTGGAGCGATACATTTTGGTGAACCCGACGTGAAACTAAAACCTTTTGAAAACAACAAAAAAAAAAAACATAGATGCATTTAAAATCGTTAAGTTGCATATCATGTTTAGATGGTAGCTCCTAAGAAAAGACTAGCTGTCACCATTAATGTTGAAAATCAAATAATAGCCATAGAGTTTAATTCTTTGCTTAGACTATCTCAAACATATAGAGTTCCACCTTTGTGGGACGAACTTAATAGGAGATTGGGTATTATTTCATCTAGATCAACCGAACTTAGGCAAATTAAGAGGTTTGCCCTAGATAGAATCCTGGATCCTCATCAACTCATTTTTTATCATGAACTTCAGAGAGCTTGCCATAGGTGGTTAGCTTATAGGAGAGCTCTTGTGTCTTCAGAATTGTTCACCTTCGAGGAATACCTCGAGAACGCAACTGTTATACACCAATTCCTAGGTCATGTAGAAGACCAAGAGGTCATTCTTACGGATAGGGAAAGGTGGAGGAGAGTTCCTAGAGCTGTGTTATATCGAGAGTATTGCCACGAACTTTATTTCTACCAACCAGAGTCTGAGACAGATAATATCACTATAGCACTTTTTGTCAAATTCTTGAAAGAAAATTTTCAATTTGAAGAAGAACATTTCATGACTCCTGAAGAACTTGAGCCCGTTAATGATATTTATAAATTGTTTATAGAAAACTAGATCATTGCTTTCATTATTATTATTTCTTGCATTTAGTGTGTTGTTTGTTATCTTTATAATATTGTTATAAAAACACAAAAAAAAAACAAAAAAAACAAGAAAAACCAAAAACATAACAAAACCAAAACATTTTATTTTAAATACTATAGTAGGTATATAATTAAAATATATACCTCTTAAGCTTGTTGCATATATATATATATATATATATATATATATAAGTATATATATATTTGCTGAAATCTAAACTTAAGCACAATGCCTAGACTTAGGAATGGTAAACAAACTGAAGAAGAAGAAGAAGAAGATTGGCTAGGAAACAAAACAAAAAACCCAAATGTCCTTCCTGAGGATTCAATTTCGGAAGGAGGAACTCTAGAACAGCCAGAAGATGAGCTTGTTGTAGATGAACAAGAAGAAAATGTTAAAGAGGAAGGATCCTCATCCCCTAGAATGGCTCCAGATGGAACTGTTGCTTTTGATAATATAGATCATTTCTAGAAATTTCTTAGTAATAACATTGGTGCTCTTAATATGGCAGTTCGTATTGATAGAGGACAAATTAGTGACACTCAAGCAGCCATGGAACATATGTTTAACGTGCACACTAATCCTTTGTCTTTTATCGATCAAGAAAGTGATAAAGCTGGACCATCCAATATAGATATGGTCACTATGATTCAGAACATGCAAAAACAACGGGTTACCCAACCCCCTAAGGAACCTGTTATTGAGCCTAAAATCATTCCCACACAAAAGAGACCTTCATTCACTGCTTTATTTTGCCAAACTATTGATCAATATGCTTCAAATCGACAAAAACCTAAAATGAAGCCAAACACCAATTTTCAACAATCCGGGATACAACATAATACAACTTCAAAACTTCTTCATAACACCCTTCCTACCAACAATTTACACAATAGCAATATAGCATCTAATCTTCATGTCCCTCCATCATATGCTCACAAATCCCATATTAATACCCTACCGAACCAATATGGTGGGCAAACCAATAATCTGGAAGCCATGGTGAAACAGTTAGCTTCCCGCATGGACCGAGATAGATCCCTACCGTCCCTCGTATAATTATCGAGAGATGTGTAGTCAGCCTTTGGATCCCATAGTTGTAGCACAACCATACCCTAAGCACTTTCCCATGCCCGTCCTGCCTATATATAAAGGAACTGAAGATCCCATAGAGCATCTTCGCATGTTTAGGATAGCATGTCATGATATATCACATGATGACTTGCTATTACTAAAAATGTTCTCGAAAAGTTTAGGAGGAATGGCATTAGAGTGGTACTATCAATTGCCCACTCATTCTTTGAGGAATTTTGAAGAAACAGCTGAATCTTTTGTCCATCAATTTAGTGCTTACATCGAGAGACACGTGACCATTAAAGATTTATACAACTTAAAACAAGACAAAGATGAATGTTTTGCTGATTTCTTAGCTAGATGGAGGCAGTTGATAGGAAAAATGCACTTTGTGCTACCTTATAGGGAAATGTTGGACATTTTTATTAATAATTTGCAAGAACAAATATCCTATGAATTATCAACTGCTACCTTAACCACCTTCGATCAAGCTATAGACTTAGCTCGAAGGGTGGAAGATGCTCTCATTAGAAGAGGTCAGCTCAAAAAGAAAGATGATGAGAAAACATCCAGAAATCAATATAAAAACAAACAAGTTGTAGGTGATGGAGTCATTGATAGTAGAAACATTGCTAATGTTAATACTACGAAAACAACGGAGAAGTTTATATTAAAACCTCTTGATAAACCACCTCGAGAGTTTACTAGATTGAATCAACCATTATCAACTATTCTACCCCAATTACTCGAAAGAGGTTTGATTCAATTACCAGCTATCCGGGAACCTGATCCAACTATACCTGGATATAGAGCTGATTTACATTGTGATTTTCATAGAGGACCTGGACATGCTACAAACTCTTGCAAAATATTAAAACATAAAATACAAGACTTGATTGATAATAATGAAATGGAGGTGCAAGCCTTTCAACCTAAACAAAATCCTCCTAATAATACTCAAAAGAACATTCCCCAAAATTAGAATCAAAATGCTAATCAATCATTAGATATATTTCAACATCCTTTACCAAAACATGGTAAAGAGGTGGCCAATCAAATTGAGCATCATAATGTCCCTCCTCCTACCCGATATGTAGGAACTATTAGCGGACATTTACCTAATCATGATTTACAAAAATTTGACACAACTTTATCCATGGTTACGTCCAGACCCCTATATAATACTCAAACACCGGATCCTAGTGATGTAGAATCGGATACTGAAAGTGAAATAGACATCACCTCAAATCAATCGAATAGTTCTGAAGACGAATCAGATCCTATTCAACCTATCATAGATTCTATGGTTTCGGAAGAACCATTTCCTAGAAGAGTTACTACTCGACCCTCTTCTAATCAGTTCCTTCCTAATGAACAAGCCATAAACGCTAGACCGAGACCAATTCAGCGTCTTCAATATAACATTGTAGGTACCATCGGAGTTGTTACCAGACAACAGGCTCACAATTCTCAACAGGATCAAACTCAGAATGATGGATCAGCTCCATTTATTTTGAAAAATCCCAATAAAGGGAATCATATGTCTAATGTTCAACCAAAACCTCCTTACAATATTAATGAACAATTATCCAATACTACAGCCAAAATTTCCCTTTTGGACTTGTTAAGATCTTCTTCTACCCATAGGGATGAATTAATGCTCACATTAAGCCAAATGATGGTACCTCAAAATATTCAACCTGAAGCCATGTCCAATACTATCATCACTCGAGAAGTCGATTGTATTGACTTTCGAGATAAAGATATCCCACAACATAGTTTACATAAGGATAACCCCTTATATATTACTGCCCTAATAGGAGATGTAGCAGTCAAAAGGGTCTTGATTGATAATGGTTCATCTCTAAACATTTGCACTTTTGACTTCTACCAAAGATTTGGGTTTAGAAGTGATGAAATGAAGAAAACTGACATGATCATAAAAGCTTTCAATGACGAAACACAAGAAACGTGTGGAGTTATCACCATCCCATTGCAAGTTGGTCCGAGAACCTTAGACACGACCGTGTTTATTGTACATTGCCCCGCATCATACAATATACTCTTGGGTCATCCTTGGATCAATGCAATGCGGGCTGTCCCATCAACTTTACACCAATGTGTTAAATTCAAATTTAAAAATCAGTTGGTCACTATCCATGGTGATCCTAGACCCTTTGATATGTGTGCTTTGGCAGAACCTGTTGGAGTTCAATTTTGCCCTGCTCTATCATCCACACATCCTAATTCTTATTTTTCATCTAAACATGTGAAACACACACCCATAACTTCATCTATTTCTCCTCCATTAATTTCACCCTCATATATAGCTCAACAATCTTCTAAACAAACCACACTAGAACCTCAAAAAGATCTTAAATCCACAACCAATCCTTCATGTTCCATCCCTATAATTTCAAAACCTATAGACCCATTTATTAACACCTCCACATTATCTACATCTATCATACCTTCCACATCTATAGATATAGGGAATGATCCTTCTACCTCTTATGCTCTTTCTGATGAACTCTTACCGATTTATCTAAAATTCTTATATCAGAAAAAACAAATGCTTCTATGCAAGATTCCATTATCTTAAGTAATTTGCCACCTTCTCCTCGTACCTTGGGCCTCCCACAACCTATGGGAAGTATCTACCAAGTCGGGAGTTGTGCTTTTATTTATAAAGGATATGATTGGGGAAGAATACCCCGAAACATCAAGACGCATTGTGATGGATATGCTCGATGCTATTTTGCTAATGAATATATTAAAGCTAAACCCATAATGCTTAAATTGGGATATAAAGGGAAAGGCTTGGGACCTCTCCAAGATGGTATGAAAGAACCCTTTGAGGTAGAACCATGGCCCGCCCGATGTGGTGTGGGCCTATTTCCTAGTAAGGATCAACCCTTCCCTTTTGAAGATGATGATCAACTCATATGTTATCAAGATTATCTAGATAAACAAGATTCTTTGTATCCCAAGAATAATTCTTCTACCTGCAATATGCTATCCATAGCCTATCCTGAAATGATTTCTGAATCCGACGATGATTTGGAAGGAGATATTTTCCATGATGTCTCCGTGGAAGAGATGTTACACAATGGTTTTTATTTTGATGGTTCTATACCTACTATAGCCCGACTTGAGGTCACGACTCCTCAAGATGAATTATCCAAGTTAACCTTAAAGGAATTACAAGAATTGGGCGTTTCACCTACCCCACCTAATTTTGAAAGAGATCTACACATGGAAGTAGAAAACGTCATTAAGGTTAACATTGGAGCCGAGGATAATCCTCACATCATCAGTATTGGATCAGAATTAAGTCAAGAAAAACAAGAGCAATACATTGCATTCCTTAAAGAATATGAAGATGTCTTCGCTTGGACATATGAAGATATGCCAGGTTTAGACCCTTCTGTAGTCATGCATCATCTAGTAGTCCATCCAGATGCTAAACCTGTTAAACAAAAACTTAGAAAAATGCATCCCAAAGTGGCCTTGCTAGTCAAAGGGGAGTTAGAAAAACTCTTGAATGTTGTTTTTATACAAGCTATTGATTATGCTGAATGGATCTCGAATGTAGTTCCAGTCACCAAGAAAGAAGCTACCAAAGTTAGGGTTTGCACAGACTTTAGAGATATTAATGTTGCATGCCCTAAAGATGATTTTCCTCTTCCCAACATGGATCAAATCATTGATTTTACTACGGGGAGTGGAATGATGTCCCTAATGGATGGATTTTTTGGTTATAATCAGATCAGGATAGCTCCTGAAGATCAGGCTAAAACAACCTTTATTACCCCTTGGGGTACCTTTTGTTGGAAAGTGATGCCATTTGGTTTAAAGAATGCAGGCGCAACATATCAACGAGCCATGACTTATATCTTTCATGATATGATGCATGATATCCTACATGATTATGTAGATGATATTATAGCTCACTCTATTAATGAAGATGATCATTTAGATGATTTGAGAAAAGTATTTAATCGGTTAAGAGAATATCTTATTCGATTAAATCCAGCCAAATGTATATTCAGAGTCAAGTCCGGTAAATTATTAGGGGTTTTAGTTTCTTTACGTGGTATCAAAATCGACCCTCTCAAGATTGCGGCTATCATTGATATGCCCGCACCTACCAATATATCTGAGTTACGAAGTTTACAAGGTAAGCTTCAAGCTATCCATCACTTCATCGATAAGCTGGTGGACAAAACCAGTCCCTTTCTTAAGCTTCTTAAGAAGGATGTCCCTTTTAATTGGGATGACGAATGTAAGGAAGCTTTTGAACTTCTCAAACAATACCTCCTTAACCCACCTGTGCTTTCATCGCCTAGATCTGATCGTCCTTTTATCTTGTACATTTTTGCTTTTGATTCTGCCTTAGGAGCTATGTTAGCTCAGCTGGATGATGAGAAGAAAGAACGTGCTAATTATTACATTAGCAGAACCTTAATCAGTTATGAAACTCGTTATACCATATTAGAGAAATTATGTCTAGCAGTCATATTTTCTACATAGAAACTATGACATTATATGCTCAGTCAGAAAACCTATGTTATTGCCAAATTCGACCCTTTGCGATATCTCATGAGTCGACCGTATTTATCTGGTTGCACAACTAAGTGGGTTCTTGCGCTAAGCAAATTTGAACTCACCTTCATAGGACAAAAGTCTGTTAAAGGTCAAATCATAGCTGATCAATTAGCTGTTGCACCCTTAGAATCTACTCATCCCCTCATCATTGAGTTTCCTGATGAATGCCTTAAACTAGAGGTAGACCATTCAGAGCAATGGTCCTTATACTTTGATGGAGCCCGATGCATGAGTGGGGTTAGTGCGGGTATTATTTTAATATCTCCGCAAAAACATCTTATACCTCTGTCCTTCAAATTAACATTTGCTTGCACCAATAACACTTCCGAATATGAAGCTCTTATCCTTGGATTACGAGCTGCTTTGGCATTGAAAATCAAAAGTTTATTGGTTTTCGGTGACTCACAACTTGTCATAAATCAAATCAATGATGTTTATCAAACCAGAGATGATAAATTACGCCCATATAAAGCATATGTTTTACACTTAATATCTCTATTTGATCAAGTTACCTTGGAAGCTATTCCTCGAACTAGCAACCGTGCGGCTGACGCTATGGCCGCAGCTGCATCTCTTCTACCCTTGGAGTTAGATGACGAATATGCCACCATCATTATTCGTCGACTCTAGGAACCCACTTCAAATAAGTCATGCTTAGAACCTTTGGATGTGTTTCTAATCAATGAAACTACTCTTGAACCTTGGTATACGGATATATTTGATTTTCTTCACAATGGGACTTTCCCTGCCAGTTCTAATAGGAACCAGCGTCGGTTATTACGTAGACGAGCAAGTCGATTTGTAATAATTGGCAATACTTTATATAGGAGATCTTTTGAAGGTATCCTATTGAGATGTTTGAATCTAGAAGAATCCAAATCAGCTTTGAGTGAAGCCCACGATGGATCTTGTGGAGGACACTTCAGTGGTAGTGTCATTGCTAAAAAGCTCCTTAGGATAGGCTACTTTTGGCCTACCATGGAAACTGATGCACATGATTATGTGCGCCATTGCGACAAGTGCTAGAAACATGCTGACCTTGTCCATGCCCCTACATAAGAACTACAGGCTATTTCATCTCCTTGGCCCTTTTCAAAATGGGGCTTAGACATTATTGGCAAAATTAATCCTGTGTCATCTGATGGACACAAATTCATCATAACCACCACTGAGTATTTTACGAAGTGGGTTGAAGCTATGCCTTTAGCTTCCTGCACTGGAACACAAGTCTCTAAATTTATTTTTAATCAAATCATTTGTAGGTTCGGAATTCCTGCAAATCTCATCTCAAACAATGGAACTTGTTTCAAAAATAAAGATGTTAAGAAATTATGCCAAAAATATAAGATTCAACATCGTTGGTCCACTCCCTATTATCCTCAGGGTAATGGCCAAGCGGAAGCATCTAATAAAACATTAATTAAAATCCTTAAAATATTGGTCAATAAATTTGGCTGTGACTGGCACATTCAATTATATCCAGCTTTGTGGGCATATCGCACTAGTGTTCGTACTCCCACAGGTACTTCACCTTTTGTTTTGGTTTATGGCACTGAAGTTGTTTTTCCCTTTGAATTAGAAGTTCCTTCTTTGGCTCTACTACTTCAAGATACCGAAGTAGGAGATGAATATCGAGCTAGCAGACTCAGTCAGTTGGAACTCCTAGATGAAAAGTGCATCAATGCTTTGGAGCATCTTCGTGCCTACCAAAACAAGCTTAAAAGATCATATGCTAAGAAAGTTCGTCATCGATCCTTTGAGGTCGGCGACCTTGTTTTAAAAGAAAATAAAAAAAATACTAATGCAACTAAAGACCTTAAAGGTAAATTTGAACCCAACTGGCTTGGACCATATATTATCAATGCTAAATTTGAATCGGGAGCATACAAATTAGCTACCTTAGATGGTAAATATTTAAAAGAACCTATGAATATTATGCATCTTAAGCGATATTACGCATAAAATTTGGTCATTTCATCATTTGTATATATTTTGCATGTTGTCTCATTTTAAAAATGTATAAAACTGTTTAAACAAAAACAAACAACAATATTATTGACTCTTTCGAAACCAAAAAAAAAATAGAGAAGAAAGAGAGAGTCAAAATTATCAAACTCCTCAAAAATATTTGTTGTATATATTTCTTCTTAAAGTATTGCAGTTATATTTTCAAATTATTTTGGATAAATTAGCATTTATTTGGAATCTCTCACTTTTGCAAACACAAAAATAAATATCTTGATTTTATCCGGCATGATTACTAATCTCTCTTATATCAAAGTCCACAAAATTCAATTAAATAAAGTTTGAGCACAGAGAATTGATCTTGTTATTTACTTAAACCAAGCATATCCTTTCACAATAAAATGATTATATTTGTAATGTCCATGCTATGCTACATAGTAGAAGTGGTTTCTTGAGCGAAAAGTTTCCCCTGCTATCCTATCATGCACATGGTCTAGAATCTTTGAGAATTGACAAAAGGACAAGCTCACCCCTACCCAGAATAAAAATCCCTTGCTCTACAGCTAATCCAAGCAAGTATCCCTAGAATAGGAAGCAAAAGAAAAAGAAAAATCAAGCAAAATCATGAGAAAAAGAAGCATTATTTCAGAATCATTTTGTACTCTCTTAGCACTATTTCAGCATTATCTCAAATATCAAAGCAAAAGATACGAAAAAAGAAAAATACAAAAAGAAAAAAGAGAAAAGCAAAGAAAGCAAAACAAGCAAAAGCAAAAGCAATAAAATCCCTTTCCCTACCCATTGAAAAGAAAAGAAGGGTTGATGAGCTTGAATCCCTGGAATTCTCAATTATTCGAAAACTGTGAGGTAAGCCCCATAACAGGTGGTTTGTGCCCAACCCGCTTGGCCTTGGGTAACTCCTAGCGTGGTGATATGTCCGTCACATTAGCGACCTTCTTTTGTATAGACCTATGTCTGCTTATGGATTAGCTAGCTCTTGATAACCCGACTTACATAGTAGTCTGGTACGGTTATATGCATCTAAATCATGGTTAATGAACACTTATTTGGTTAATTCAAATCACTTGTATCAAATTATCTTGCTCAAAACTGGTAAATGCACAAAGCAATTGCACACACATTTGTATTTGAGAGATTTTGTGTATCATTATGATAAATCAAGATCGGAAATGAACTCACATACGCACATGGGATTCCTTATAAATCTAACTTTTGTCTTTAAGATACTTTGAAATATTTTTGCAAATTGTCCGGAATAATTTCATTTTCTTATTTGAGAACAGTTGTTTAGTATAAAGACAACTACATGCATTATCAAAAAAATCAAAATCATTTTCAAAAAACATGCAATAAAGTTACATTTATATATAACTTTTTGACTTTCGTGACGATGGTATAGTTCCAAAACCAAAATTGGAATTTTATGCCTAGCGCAAGTCCTCATCTTTATATTTTTTGTTTATTTTCAAAAATTAAAAATCAACCATGCAATAAAACTATTATTTTCTTCTTTGGATTTCGCGATGATGGTATAAGTTTATACCTAAATATTCTATGCCTAGCGCAAACCATTGTACTAATTTTATTTCCCATTTATTTAAAATCATAAACACATATGACTTAAATCATTATGTTACACAATTATGCTTTAAAACAACGCACATTGTTACTATTTCATGTCATTATGTCAAACTTCAATTTTGCAATGATGGTATAATTCCTAGGGAATTATTCAAAAATTTTATCACACTTAGGAATTTATGCCTAGCAAAAATCATTTTTTTTTTAAATATTTCATGCATAATATTTTCATGGAAATCTGAAAACAAATCACCATCATCATCATCATTTGCATCATCACAACAAAGTCTTAAGACAGTCTCTTAAGCACTCTTTTACTTTTAGCAATATTTCTATACCAGGATTAGCTTGACGACCTAGCGAGCGGTGACTCCATGAAATGGTCATAAATAGCGACAATGTCCTTTGAAATTATTGTTAAAAGTCCCTTTTATTTTTATCAAATTATCCCACAAACAACCAATTTGTTTACATCAGATTATTTCATTTAAATTTTAAAAGCATGACATTCAAACCATAATATTCCCAAATGACATAATTACATGAATCATCAAATCAATCACACCAAAACATTAAAGCATCATACAAACACATAAGACAAGTCATATGATCAAAAATATCTCATCTATATATATATCAACAATATATACATCATCTCAAAAGCTGGATCGGTATGCCACAATCTGCACCTCGGCATACTCAATCCTCTATCAAAAATAATAAACACTATGTATCAATCTATGCAGTGCAATCTGTAGCAGCTAGCCTCGAGAACCCCTCGAGCTCTCAGCCTCATCTCCTCCCCTACCCTGAGGTGGACGAGGTGGCCCCATCATAGTCCATGTGGTGCTATGAGTCCTGGACTCTGATCGTGATGATGTCCTCGATGACCTCATCATGACAGGCTCCATAATGGGGGTCGACAGTGGTAACCTCTGCCCCTCTAGCACCATATGGTGGTATAGCGTTTGATAGAATGTGATATGGGAAATAGCCCATGCTAGGTCCCGAGTGCTCGCCCCTTCGCTCCATGCTCTGAGGCGTGCGACCTCATCTCTGAGCTATGTGGCCTCCTCTCGATGTCGTGCAGCCTCATCCTACAAGGATTGCACCTGAGCCTAGAGACGGACAGTCTCTGCCCGGAGAGTAGCCATCTCGCTACTCTCTCCTACCTCGACACCCTTGCCCTTATCGAGCGATGGTGGCCTCTCTCTCCATGGAGAAGGGGGTCTCTCCTCCCTCCTCTCCTACTACTATGGCCTCTGCTGAGCCTGTGGCCTCCTCTGCTCTCTCCCGCTATGACCCTATGCTGCCTCAATGGCTGCCTGGCATTGCCTCCCCATTCGATGCACAACTGCATGAATCGAACCCTAAGCCCTCGTCATCCGAGGAGGGCGGATGCCTGCATACCAGGCATCGTAGCCGTCAACAACCCCTACATCATCCCCATCCACTGGCTGAATGGGGGCATCGTCCGTGTCCTCACTCCAGAAGCGCTGCATATCTGGAGCCCCACTGATTGTAGTGTTATCCTAGATAGTCCAGGAAAACTCGTAGTCCCTGAGAGATGGGATCCCCTGCTGTAGACCGAACTACCTCAAAAATTGATCATAGCGATGGAGCTCCACCTCTCTCCTCTCCATCCTTAGCCAGTAGGTTTGCCTAACATGAGCCAGCTCCTGTCCATCCTTGGCCCACCCTGGATGATCTCTCCAAGGCCTCCAGGTGATCTGGTCAAAGACAAGGTCGTCAAGTAGTCTTCGGGACATTGGCAGATCTATCCGCCATTGTGACCCTCTTCGGAGCCACCAATAGAAAACTCAGGGCCTCTCCCCATCAATCCTTATCGGTGGGAGCCCTATCGACCTCCACACCATGATGTGCTCCTAGCACCAAACCTGCGATAGTGATGTCATGACCAGACATCGACCGCCCTTGTATACGACCCCATGCAGGATCCTATACAATCGACATAGTACAAAGCTCCCCCAAGCAAACCTGTACCCATGGTCTCTCATGTCGCAGACCACATATGTTAGTAGCCATGGTAGTCTGCATCCACTATGATGGCATAGCAGCAGACCACCTACCACCCCAGCCAAAACCTATGTCAGTCTAGATGCCCCAGGCATCTGGCATAGCGACTCGATGTTCACTCTGCCCTTCTCCAAGGTGAAGCTCGGATCTTCGCACAGTCGCATCATCACGTGGCCCTGATTGGCCGTGGGAGTTATTAGCCATCCTTGTATGGGGATCCTCAAAATCCTCCATACATCCTCCAATGTGGGAGTCATCTCCCCTGTCGGTAACTAGAAACAAGAAGAACCCGGATACCACCTCTCTGTTAGCGCTGTCAATAGCCCCATATCTGTAGAAACCTGTGGCATATCTGCCACATGTTGCAAGACAACTTGAGCCAACTGATCTCACTCTTCCTGAGATAGAGTAGCCAAGTCATCCCTCAGCCTGTCGTATTTCCATTCTTGGCTCTTTAGTAATCCTCTCTACAACATAAACAACAAAACAATAAAAATCATTAATAAAACAGTGATTAAAAATGCAAGTAAAACAAGTTCAATCTCATACAAATGATGATATCGTCCACTATTGGATGATATCATCCAAAATTTGAGCAAATTCATCTTCGATTTCACAAGAGGGAATCATCCCTTATTGTACGAAATCGTCCCCATATCGTCGATTTCGCCCTTGGACGAAATCGGCGATATCGAGACGATTTCGATGAAATTGAGACGATTTCGTCCCGACGACATCGACAGACCAAAAAATGGCCACGATGCTCAAAAATCATTCAAAATTAATCTAAAAAGCATGAAATTCAAAATTAAAGCATTCTAAATTAAGTTTGGACCCTTACCCATAGCCCGCGCTGGACCTCTGTCGATCTGTGCGCTATCTCGACCATCTTGTCTGCAGAGCTCTAGAAACCAGGAAAATGAACAGTAAAAATGAATTAGGGTTTCTCCCTATTTTTCTTAATTTTATTCAAAAAAAATTAAAAACATTTTTTAATTTTTTTTTCTTTTCCACATTTTTACCTCAAACGTTCGATTTGGGTAAAAACACGGAGGGGGCACCATAGTAAGATGTCATACGATTCGACCTAGAATCATCGCCTAAAAATGGGAATAAATTTTTGCTTTCTCGTAAATCGAGAAGAACTCGTCTTTAACGCATTTTCTTTGGAAAATTCGCTAAAGAGGGGGCAAAATGTAGCACCCTAAAATTGGCGCAGTAAAACCTTAAATAATTAAAATAACCTTAGTAATAATTCAAATTTGAATTTTAACCCCGAACCACCTGTTAAACCACTTTCCTCATTTTCCGCACCATTTTTAGGATTTGTTGTGACCATTGGACGATATCATCATCGATAAGACGATATCGCCTCAGATCAGATGAATTCATCTAGAGAATTCATCTGGAGAAGAACGTCCAGACGATTTCATCCCAAAACTAATTTTTCATAATTAGCTTCTGTTTCAACGACGTCTCTAACCGGGGCAAAAGCGTGTCTACACGGTTAGAGACTTCCCCCATTGGAGATCTCCCAAATTGGGATGATCTCCAACCTCCCAACCTCCTTCCTATGCCTATTTAATCTTAGGCCCTCCCCTTGACATTCCCCTGGCTGAATTTTACTGCACTTCAAATTTTACATGCATTAGAACGTCTTAGACTACTGTTTGCCTTTGTCCCTTTTCGGGTTTTCTTGTAGTAACTCTATTATTCTTCAATTGAAGCAAGCTCAGATCATCGCAGATGATCTTGTACAATCTCGGACGATCATGCCCCAATTCAAGATGATTTCACACTCTATAGACAATTTTGACTGCAGTCAACATTGGGGGCAATTAGTGCCTAGAGTTTGCGCTTTTCTCTTTTCGTCTACTGTTTCATTGTACATTTAGATCAGTTTATTGTTATTTTCTGCTATTCTACATTTTGGAGTTCACCCATATAGCTTAAGTGCATGATAAGATCATAATTTGTCATTAGAATACTATAATTTACTTGAATTTCTATTCGTAATTATCGTTTTAGTATCTATATTGTCATTTTACACCATTTTCCTCTGTTAGTATTGCTGCATTTTTTGTGTTCTGTGTCTATTTCTATGATTGTAGGTCTCTAAAAAATTCATCTGATGAATTTGTCAGATCTCAGATGATCCTGTCAGATTGGAGACGATCCTGTCAAATTCCAGACGATCTGGACTGCTTCAAAAATCAGAACCTCCATCAAACACCCGGATCAGGTATGGCTTTTTTCTAATCTAGTATATTTTTTGTATTTTCTGTTTAATTCTATTTTCTGTATTCATTTAAATCTGCATTTCATATAGAACAGTTTAGATTCATTTGGCCAAACCTAGGACAATGAATGATCAAGCATAAAAATGAACACATCAAACACATTCCCAACCTAGGCGTGGAAACTGCCATTCAAAAGTTTCCTGGTGAACCCACCATCCATCGAAAATTCACCCTTATACACCTCCCCCGAGAGGTGGGACCTTCAAAGGGCATCCAAGGTATTGTCCCATCCTTTTCACATCCCCCTTTGGGGCACGGATCCTATAGCCTAAAGGTAAGGGTGCAAAAAATTTGGAGCGATACACCTTTAAATGTCTAAAGGAGTTTTACTTTGATTGATTTTACTCATAGATAAAGGTCATAAAGGACTTTGATGAGATATGATTGATATGACAATGGATTATACGCCCAATAAAGAGTGAGGATTTGTTATTGACATGTTATACCTATGCACAGTGATATATAGAAGACAAGAGATGATTGATATTGTTATCATCACCTCCCAACATCAAATTATTCATCACGTGGTAAAAAGTTAACAAGATATATAAAAGTAAAGAAATGAACATAAAGCTCAAGATAGATAAGCATGATAATTCTGTTGGATAAACTATGATTTATTTGTAAGATTGAACTATAAGAGCCCACTTACATCAGTCACCTAGTAAAAGGAAAATAAAATATCCTAGCTAGGATCATCATTTGCATGTCAGCACAAATTTCAAACTTGATATGTAATAGGTAGTATAGGTAAAGATAGGCATATGCATGCAAGCAAATATGAAGTTAAGAAAATGCAAGCAAGTAGATAAAAGTAAAAAAGTAACTGATATAGATAGATATAATATCATTTAAGATGCATTATATTAATTGGATCTTTAAGTTCTTTTCCATTAAGTATGGTGATGCGATAAGCACATAAACCATACTTGATAATTATGATGTATATACGTAGCCAATTCAACTCAAATTTATCTTTGAGCTTAGTTTTGGTATTTGCATTTTTCTAATTATCTTTGAGGATATGGTCACGAAATTTAAAGGATCAAGATCATACCTTTTTGCTATAGGTATGTTTAAGCCTCTATTGGTAGACCCTTAGGATCTAGGGTATGGAACCACTTTTCATCAAGCAATTCCAACTCGTTATGATAGGTAATATGATATTCATATCCAATAGAGATATATTACAATAAACTACATAAAAAAGGCACCTCAAGATTGAAAAGGAAGACTAGTTTAATTTTGTAGATCAAAATATAGGGCATCACACTAGTGGGAGTAGTACGATGGGACCATAAGATAGGGTAAAACTAGATATGTCATGCTTCTTAAGAATTTTGGCAAGAGTTTTGTTAGAAGCTTAATCTTAATCATTACCTTAATGATAGTAATACATAGACCATTTGTGCTTGATATTGTACTTAATACAAGATTTCTAGACATCCATGTTCTTTAAGGGTATTTCATTGTCAGATATTAGCACAAAAGAGATGCTATAATGATAAAGGATCTTGTTAAGGATGAATATGGAGACTTGGACTCTAGTGACTGAAGCTAAAGGTATAGATTTAACCTATTTAGGGAAGTATTCGATAGCCATGATGATAAATTTGGTTCCATCTAAGGATAGGGGTTTATCTTCCCAATAATGTCCAATCCCCAAATGGAGAATGGCCATGGAGAGGTTAAATATTGAAGCATGGGATGAACTGTGAATAAGGTTGTTATGCTTTTGACACTTATCACACCTTTGATATAGTCACAAGAGTATTTTTCCATGGAGATCCAATACTAACCTATTTTTAGGATTTTCTTGGAAATGGTAACACTACTAAAGTACCCATTACATGTTCCATTGTGGACCTCTTTAATGAGTGATTGGACTTCAAATAACTCTAAACACATAAGAAAAATTACATCAAGTGTACAATGGTATAATATATCACCAATGATGATATACCTATAGGCTCATTGATTGAGGCCTTTGCACTCATAATGGTTTAAAACATTAGAAAAAATGCAATTATTAATGTAAAAAATACATCCTTGTACCAAGAATTAGGGGATGAAGTTGCTTCTACTAAAAATACTTCTAGAGGAGGTTGACTAGATTATAGGGTTGAAGGATTATTAATTTATTGGATGATGATTATAACTAGTTTATCATCAAGATCTAAGGGGATAAGTGATACAATTGATATCATAACATCAACATGGTAGTTGCTAGACCTAGGGATAGAATCGATGGTAAATTTTTTGAAAGCAACCATAAGTTTATAGATAAAGTCCTTTCATAGCTTGAGATTATCATATTTTGTTTGATAAACATCATTGACTTGGTTGACTAGTTGCTAGGAGTCTTCAAATAAATAAAGGATCCTAATTTGTAGAGCTAATGCTACATGTGGCCCTAGGATAAGGGCTTCATACTTAATAATATTGTTGGTATAGGAAAACTTGAGCTTGAAGGATAGAGAATTAATTGTTGTTGAGGAGTGACCAATATAACTCCTAATTCCACTCCTTTGACACATATAGTACCATCAAAGTACAAAGTCTAAAAGTCAATTTGATCTACTTTGAGGTTGAAGGTTGACTCATTTAGAAAATCTACAACTAAGGGATAACTAGCTTCTAAAGGTATGGTTACTAATTGGTCAACAATGACCTAACATTTCATAGATTTTTTTTGATAGTTTAAATTTAAAGTGGGTTTTTATCAAGGGATCCAAAACCTGATTACAAAAAATCATAAGACTTTTTAAACAAGGCCACAAGAAAGACCGCAGGAAAGGAAAATAGACAAACCAAAGGAAAGGCACAAGGATTACCTTTCAGGATAGGCTTAAGGACAACCTTACAAAATAGGCTAAGGATAGCCTGATAGGATAGGCTAAGGATAGCTTGACAAGGATAGCATTCGAAAAGGACGTGAAAAATCATGCCCAAAGCAGAAAAAAGCAAAGTCCCACCCTGATGCAGTTTGAAAATCCCACCCAATAGGAAAATAAAAACATATGAATTTAAAACAAATGAACTACTCCCCCAAGGCACAAAATTTAACAACACAAGAGATAGGGAAAATAAGGAAACCACCAAAAATTGAAATGCTGAATCCCGCATAGGGAAAACTAGAAACCGAAAAAGGAACACCAAAAAACCAGGGAAACAAAGCAAAAATACCCCCTTAAATAGCAGGAAGGGACCTAGAAACCACCAAAAAATGTAGGGATGTGAAGAGCAGCAACCTGCACAAGCCTAGAAAGAGGTAAAGCAAAATAGGAACTCCACAGGCCAAGAAGTCCCTTTGCAGTGAGGAGAACTACATAGGAACCATAAGGAGCAGAGGATCCAAAAGCGCAGAATTACAAGCCAAAGGGTAGAGGTAAGGAGGTCCCAGGGAACATCAAAGGAAGAAGCCATGGAGCACAAGATGTAGACATTGAGCACAAGTCCCCTCCAAGACCAGAAATATGTAGCAAGAGACCCGAGATAATGTCCAAAAACACCAACAAAACTACTTTAGAGAACTAGTAGAGGATGTCAATAGGATCACAACTACAATTATAATAAAGGCCCATACCCAAAACCATGAAGAAAGCTAGAAAACCACCATGTAATCCTCATTTGGAAGCCCAAAGAGTATCACCATAGGAAAAATAACAACTCCCCGTCCTACCATAGTCCAAAGGATACTGTGAAGATCTTATCATGAAGCCAAACACCAAGCCATGATGTCATTTACTAGAATAACATTTGAATCTAAGCTCCAAGTAAAACCCTACAAAAAATGAGATAGAGCAAAATCTCTAAGGGAAAGGATCCATAAACAACACATGGATCCTAGGGAAAATCCTAGGGATAACCCAAAGACATCTTAGAAACCTTAGGGGCATCCTAGATCATAGGCATTGGAAATAAACCCCTACAGAAGGCATGGAAATGGGTAGAAAAATGGTTCAAAGATCTACCACCCCAAATAGGTCATCTGTAGCATCATCTAACTAAGTAATAAGGGCAAAGGAAGTTCTAGGGATCAAGGACAAGACCAGGGACCTGGAACAAAACCAAGGATGGGCTACAGGGAAGTGGAGAAGGACTTACCAAGGAAGTCCCCTACAAAACCCACATTAAAGATCATTATCACTAGCCTTTCATATAATTTTGATTAAAAAATTCAAGATCTAATTTTCTAAGCATAATGATCCACTTAACATTTTGTCCGAAGAGGTCCCCAAGGGCTAGGTGGATTGGTAAGACTTTGGGAACTTACTAAGAGGAGACCTAGGTTTAAAAATTGGGGGTATGACCAATAAGGGTAAAGGCCATAGTCTGATTTTAGTTTTCTAAGTGTGTGCTAGCTTGATGATGGTGGTACCAACCTTGATCCACCGAGGGTCTACCTCACTCTAGGATGTATTTACCGAGGATAGGTTGGGTTATAGAGGTAGCTTCAATGATTTGACCTATGTTCAAAGGTAGAAATCTCAGGGAGAATGTTTGACCCCCATGTCCAGTTGTTAAAGATGAAAGGATGTTATCAATTCCTTTGATATAAAAAAATATTTTATCTTAAGATGTGAGGTTTGAAAATGAGGTAGCATAAGGGATAAACCCTTGTGATAACAAAGGTCTTATGGATAAGCATATAATTTCTAAGCTTTTGAGAGACAAACACTATGACTAAGCAAAACTTCTATAAAGATGTATATCAAAATTTGTAATTGGCCAAAGTCTTGCTAATGTAGAAAATAACCCTTCCTCTATGTTGATTGTCATATTGCACCGATATATCTTCTACGGCATAGTCAATGGATACATTATATAGAAATAAGGGCCTAGAGGGATTAGGTGGGACAAATATAGGATGGGATAATAGGTAGGCTTTGAGAGCATCAAATGTAATGTAATAGTCAGTATCTCATTTGAAGATCACATCCTTAGAATATTGGTGAAGGGTTTACAATTGTTAAATAGTTGAGAGATGAATCTCCTAATGGCTTATATTTTACCTTTGAGGTCCCTTAGTTGGGTTAGAGTGTTAGGTATCTAAGGATATGAATGTGGGGATATTATACAATGTTAGGTACCTAGGGAGAGGAATGTGGGAAAATAATATTATATATGGCTATTATAGAATGGGTCACACATAAAATAAAAATAACATAATATATAACATAGTTTCATATTATATAATAATGCATCTTGTAACTCATGGAAGGTAAATCACCACATGGATGACCTTCTAACTCATGGAGGGTGAAACATCACATTCTTATCTAAGAGATGTACCCCCAATTATAAAAGTAAGCCATATGAAGTATTCTCGTAAGAGACTTGACTTATGGTGCAAAGATCTTGTGGAGTGATTCCTTCCTTAAGGAGTATTATTGGTGTTTCCCTACTACAAGGGTATTATCTATCACTATTTTACTATGTGGATTTTTATTGTGGAAATTATTATGGATGCATGTTTGATATTTTTGCATATTAATGAATAGTTTATTGTCAATGAGAATATAGATTCATAACATAGAGTTTGAGAAAGTGGCATGTGGATAAAAATAATATTTTATTAGGATCAACTTCTATGCCATGTCAGGATACAATGAATCCCAATAGTTTTCTTATTGTAATATTGAAGATGAAATTCTAAGGCCTTAAGCATTCCTTGTACTCCTTCTACTGCTCAAATTTTTTATGTCCTAATCATGATCTTCCTAGTTTAAATATTGATCAAGAAGGTCATTAATATAGTATTCCATGATACCATACATCGTATCATAAAATATGTATGTCATTTCCATTGGATAGGTAGCTCTTATGTACTTCAACCCAAAGGGTATGATTTGATAGTAGAAAGTTCCCCTTAGGATGGTGAAAGTTGTTTTAGTTTGGTCCTTAAGGGCACTCTTAGTATAATTATAGCCAAAAAATTTATCCATCAAATACAATGTTTTGTCTCTTATAGTAAAATTTGACGATGATGTTGATGTTGGATAGAGGTAAGTTAACCTTAGGACGCACTTTGTTGATGTTCTAAAATTGGTACATAATCTGTTGGAGAATATTATATTATTTGGTACATGCTAATGTACCACCTTGGGTACATCTCTATATTAGGAGTGTGTCTTAGATTAGAGTGTGAGTATTTACTTTATGCAATGTAATAAATGCACAAGTATTATTAGAATGTGCAAAGTATTTAATAATGTAAATGTGCATAATAGTCCATGTGCACATGTGTCCTTAGAATAGGAAGTGAAGAGTCTCAAGAAGAGAGAAGGCCAAGAGTGCTCCATATGAAGATTCACATTCCATTATATATGTGTCTCTATGTATGTGTGCAAGTAACACAATGTAGAGGGAGAGTGTGTGGAAGTATGATGTACTTGAGATCTTTATTCTATATCAAATTACTATTTTCATGAGCATTTGTTAATGGTAATTTTATGAGTTGTTGCAGAAGTTATTTATGAGTTTTATATGTTTAGAATATTTCCATTATCTTATATTTGATATAGTATCTTTATTTTAGATCTTGAGGTTATTTTGCTTTAAGTATTTAGCATCAAAAGCTAATAGTGGTATCAGAGCTACAACAAGGTTTTATCTTGCATAGGTTTTTAAAATTTGCAAAGGAGATTTCCACTTGTTAAGGAGAAACCAATGAAGTTGGATAAATTACCTCTGGAAAAGGAAAACCAGAGAAGATAGTATTTTCCACTATGTTGAAGGAGAACCAATGAAGATTGGAGATTTAATTTACCTATTCCAAGAGCAAATTTGGAATAGAAGGAAATTTATAGGTCTTGAAGATAGACCTTGACATTGATGAGATTAAGAGACCCAAGAAGGAGGTCCTATTGAAAAGGTTGATAGATAGAAGAAGATTCCAGATTGCAATTTGGCTAGAGTCTTTCCACAGGGTTGTAGGAAAACTCATGAAGACTAGGACTCAACATAGATTTCTTTTCACTAGATTGAAGGATAACTAGTGAAGTTTATTGATTTTAGAATTTTGGAGATTTGGTTGATTGTTGTTGTCTAAGTTTTTGTTGCAAAAAATTAGTTCTCAGAAGTTGAGAAGCTTCCTACAATAGATAGAGAAGAATTTCATATTTGATTGCTTGAAATTCTATGTGCTTTCCTCGTGCAGGGATTAGTTTTTGAGTTGCAAAAAAAGAGTAGACATTGAAGATGAAGGAGGTCCAAGAAAGAGGTCCCATTGGATATTGAATATTGAATAGAACCAAGGAAAAATGTCCCCATTGAAGATTGAAGACTATTGATTGAAGATTGAGGAGACTCAAGAAAGAGGTCTCCATAGAAGATTGGAGGAAGAAGAGAGAAAGAGGACAAAGAACCAAAAAAAAAAGAGAAAGAGAAAACCAAAAAAAAAAACCAAAAAAAAAAAAAAAAAAAAAAAAAAAAAAAAAAAAAAAAAAAAAAAAAAAAAAAAAAAAAAAAAGAAAAAAAAAAAAAAAAAAAAAAAAAAAAAAAAAAAAAAAAAAAAAAAAAAAAAAAAAAAAGAAAAGAGGTTTCAAGCAAATTTGGAAGGAGAAAGAAGAAGGCTAGAGAAGCCATATTGAAGAAGTGGCCATTGGAGAATATTTGAAGAAAGTTTGAGATAAAATATTGCAAGTAGGAGAAGCTCCTGGAAAGAGGAATTTGGGATAATTATCACCATCCGACAACAAGCCCAAAAGGAAGAAGGATTTGGCAAGAAGTTTGCCAAATTTTGGAAAGTATTTTTGAAGACCTCAAGACATTCAGATTCTTGAGGAAGAGGCCAAAAAAGAGGTCAAATTTGAAGATAGAATTCAATGGAATCTAAGGAGGAGAAAGAGGAAAGAAGAGGCCACCAAATCGATATTTTTGGAGACAACCATTAAAGTTTTGAAGGCTGATTTGTGGAGGAGAAGATTGCTGATTTTCATGACAAAAGTTGAAGGGTCACAAGACAAAAAATTGAAGGTGACATAGAGCTGCAAATTGAAGAATATTTGGGCATATTTTGAAGTGCCCTTGAACAGCCAATTGAAGGAAGGCTTGAAAATAAATTAAGGTAGTAGATTGGAGGAGGTAGAGACTATTTCAGGATAACAAGATAGAGGAGAAGTCAGAATTTTATAACAACATTTGAAGAAGTATTTGAGCTGCAAATTTTAGAGTTTCTTGGTAGCTTTTTGGAAGGAGAAAGGAGAAGTTTTGAGATAGCATTTTGGGCAGCATTGGAAGCTGCAAATTTCATAAAGTTTGGACAGCAAGCAAGCTGATATTTGGGAAGCAATTAGAGCTGCAAAATTGATGTTTTTGGGGCAGAAAAATAAAATAAAGTGAAGCTGCAAAATTTACAAATTCGAGATAGCAAAAGGGTGAATCAAGTCACCAAGGATATTAGCTACAAAAGGAGGCCAAAAGGTGTGTAACATTGGTGCTATAAAAGGTTATTGTTTAAGTATTAAAACCAGTCTACTTTAAGTTTTTTGAGAGCACCATATTAGAGCTATTGAATTCAGAAAAAGATAGTTTAAAGTTAAGAGTCTTCAAGCCAAGGAAGGAGGTAGCACTTTCATCTTAGAATCTACAAAATAAAATAGCAAAGAGTGAAGTTAGAGTTTGCTTGAAAAGGAGAAATAAGGAGAAGAGAATACTAGTAAAGAATGTTGTTTTTACAAGCTTACAAAGTGTAGGTTTATTGAAGCAAAATAAACTGAATAAGGGCTCAAAATAGAGCAAGATTCAAAGTGTCTAAAGACACCAAGGAGCACAACAAATTACAAATATTTGATAATGAAAAGGCACCACCAAGCTAGGAGAAGTTGAGCCACCGTTGAGAGGTGGAACCACCAAAGCCAAGGAGGTAGAGCAAGCACCACCAAAGAAGCCACCATGCATAAATATGAGGAGGAGCATTCATTCTATGGTAAAACAACATTAGAAGAGGTGAAGAGCACCACCAAGGTTGGAAGAGCCACCAAAGCTCAAGGAGGAGCCACTGGAAAAATAGAAAGAAGCCACCAAGTCAAAGTTTCAATGTCATTCAAGGAGTCCAAATGCAGGGAGCCAAGCGGGCATAAAAAATACATGCATTGAGAAGTCAAAGCATTGAAGAGGATGAGCTAGGGTAAAGTGAAATCTAAGTATCAGTCAAGATAGACGAGTCCAAGGAGAATGTAGGAGAGAAGACCAAGCACCAAGAAGATACATTGGAAGCAGTAATGGTCGAGAGTTTTGTAACCACCATAAGGAAAGAGTGTTGGTTGAACAGATGTTGGAGAAGAGTTGAAGCACCATCATCATTGACTAAAATTGAGTGCCAAAAGTTGCAAGGGTCATACGAAGCATTAAGGAGAAAAGGAATTGATTTTGTAATATCTTGCATGCAAAATACTGAGTGCCACTTGTTAAAATAGGAGGAGCACCAACCATATTGAGGAGGTGATTGAAACATCTCAAGCCCTCATAAATGCAAAGGATTTAACTCCATTTGCATTAATCAACATTGAGCATCAAGCATAGCATGACAGATTCATTCATCAATGCAGTAGAGTGGAGAGAAGCACCATACGTGTAGTAGAGGAGTGAGAGCACCATTCAAGGGAAGGTCAAACACCCTTGACCAATTATTTCATGCCTAAAGTTGGAGGTAAAGCACTCTATTTGAAATTTAATTATTTTCCCAAGCTAGGAGTTATAAGGATAAAGGGTAATATTATTTTTTCTAAGGTTGAAGAAATATTAATTACAAGATTAATTTGATTATTGGAGAGAAAAGGTTTAGAAGTGAAATTTGAAACCTTAGAAGCATTATTAATTATTTTTGGAAAGTTTTGAGAAGCCTTAAAATTATTTTGGGAAATTTTGGAAATCAATTTCAAGTTTTGAGAAGATTTGGTAAAATTTTGTAATTGAGTTATTGAAATTTGTGAAGCATTTTAATATTTGCAAATATTTTAAATTTTGGAGAAATAAGGTTTCCTACATCAAATTAGGAATATAAGATTTGCAAATATCCTTTTACTAGATTTCTAAATTTCTAATTTTGGAGTTATAAGGAATTCAACACCAACATAGGATTGTGAAATTTAGAATTGAGGAATTATATTTTTTGAAATTTGGGAGATAAAAGGAATTCAACCTAGAGTTTTGAAGAATTGAAATTGTGTCAAAATTATTGATTGATAAATCAAACAAGGAAGATACAAGGTATTCATATTAAAGATTTAGAAGTTGAAAATTTTTTATTAAGAAAGACAATATATTCAAAACTAGAGAGACATAAGATAGTCAACCTCAAAGGTTAGAGATTTGAAAAATCTTATCAAAGTTATCTTTCATTCTTTTGAGACTAGGGAGTTACAAGGAAGTCTACTTTAGAAGAACTATGGAAGAACTTATTAAGTATAAAGGATTCAAGGAATCAAAATGGTTTAGAAATATACTTGATTCAAGGGATAATAACAATATGAAAAATGTGATTAGAAGAAAAGAACCAATATGGCTTAGAAATATCCTTGAGGAATCACAAATTGATAGTATGACAAGAGTAGATTCTATAAAGACATCTTCTAACAATATGAAAGAAGAAATTAATGGAAATATTGAGAGTAAACTCAAAAATTATTCTCAAAAGGTAGCAGATGTTGGTCAAAAGGATTTCTTACAGACTTATGAAAGAAGCAAAGGTAGAATCACCTCAATTATACACAAATGGTTATATCAGTTGATCAAGAAAATGGATGAACTTGAAATTTCAAAAAGGAGTAACAAAGAAGTGAAGATATCTTCAAGATGTACTTATTGCAATAAGATTGGTCATGAGAAAGCAAACTGTTGGAATTTTCATCCATGTAAATATTGTGGAGGAAAATCTCACTCATCTATGTTCTACTACTATAAAGACAAGTACTATAGAATATTTGAACAAATATTAATATTCAGATTAGATTATCTTTTTCAAGTTCTTATTTTTGAAGCTTCTATTAATGGATTCAAGTTTGAAATTTCTAAAGAACAAGAAGAAAGGTCATCCAAAGAACTAGAGCAAAGAAAATGGATTGATTCTGATCCACTTATGACTTGTAAGATAATGAGATCTCTTGTTCATCAAGGCTACTTGGAAAAATTCAAGGATGAAGATCATATCAAAAACTTTGGAATACAGAAAAGTAGTAGAATGAAGAAAATAAGAAAAGACAACACAAGTTCCAGAATCAAGATGAATATTGAACCAAATGAAGATACTAATCATTTACTTGATCAAGATACAAACAAGGAGCAGAATGAAGAAAGTAGAAAAGAAGAGCACAAGTTCCAGAAACTAGGATGAAGACCATATTGAAGACTAAAGTCTTCAATAACCAAATAATGTAATATAGGAAGGTGTTGGAGAATATTACATTATTTGGTACATGCTAATGTACCACCTTGGGTACATCTCTAGATTAGGAGTGTGTCTTAGATTAGAGTGTGAGTATTTACTTTATGCAATGTAATAAATGCACAAGTATTATTAGAATGTGCAAAGTATTTAAATAATGTAAATGTGCATAATAGTCCATGTGCACATGTGTCCTTAGAATAGGAAGTGAAGAGTCTCAAGAAGAGAGAAGGCCAAGAGTGCTCCATATGAAGAGTCACATTCCATTATATATGTGTCTCTATGTATGTGTGCAAGTAACACAATGTAGAGGGAGAGTGTGTGGAAGTATGATGTACTTGAGATATTTATTCTATATCAAATTACTAATTTTGTGAGCATTTGTTAATGGTAATTTTATGAGTTGTTTCAGAAGTTATTTATGAGTTTTATATGTTTAGAATATTGCCATTATCTTATATTTGATATAGTATCTTTATTTTAGATCTTGAGGTTATTTTTCTTTAAGTATTTAGCATCAAAAGCTAACATAATCTAATGCTACCAATTTTATTAGAAACAAGAACAATGTTAGAGATCCAGTCAAAATAATAAACGACTTTGATAAAAATGATATCAAGGAGTTTTTAGAACTCCTTTTTGATTAAAAGTATGAATTTTAAGTGCATTTTTTGTAATTCATATTTTATGGTTTTGCACTAGGAGTGATTACTAGATGGTGGATAATAAGGGAGGGATAAAAATTAGACATGTTAGTGTAGGGCTGAAAAAAATATTCTAAACTCCATCAAGAGCTTGGTGTATTTCTCATGATCAATTGGTGTCAAGACCTTGCCTAGCCTAAGGATCTTAGGATCTTTTGAAGTCTCGATATTGATGTCCATAGTTTTCTCAATTATAATTTGAGATTCATCCTCCGATCAAGGGGGAGCTAGAAAAACTTCCATGGCTTTTAGATTTATAGGATCTAAGGCTGGGTGACTATTGTCAATTGGATATGAGAAGGTGACATTGGCAATTTAGGGAAAAAATCCCACCAAAACAAAAGTTGTTTTATGCTAGATAATTTGAAGGACCATATTAGGAGGATTATTTTATATGTCCTCTGAATCATAACTATTTTTGTTAGAAATAAGCTCATGATAAGCTAATGTTAGGATATTTACCTTGATATATTGGGTAAAATAGGAGAAGCTAGGATCTATGAGAAGTGATGACATATATTTATTGTTCTTGTCCTAATCCAATCCATTTAAAAAAATGATATCATCATAGTATACCCTATCAAGATGTATGAATTATCCTTAAATATCAAAATAAGAATGCAAAGGATGATTACATATGGGGATATATCTTATCCCACAATGTCCTAGCTTGTATTTGGTCTATAAGGGTTTTTTGATGGCCAACTCATATAGGCGTAATCCTTTTTGATATCTCATAATGGAAAGGATTTGCTTAGGGATTGGAGATTATTTGGAAAAGAAGCATGAAGCATAATATTATTCAATTGGGTTAGGGTTACTACCATGGATTTCCTCCTCATTTGTAGTACCAACGTAAATAAATAATCAAATTCCTATTCACACAATTATACCTTTATTAAGCCTGAGGTTCAAGGTGACAAAGGGGGCTTGGATAGGTCTAGGATAAAATAATTATTATTTTATTTTTTATCATTAATTATGATTAGATTATTATTTTTACCCTTAAGTTTCATGTTATTACTTAAAGTGAGAGACCTTAATGCATCGATGATAGAATACTAAGAAGAAGTTGATTCAAGAGATGAATTGACAGAAGGGCTAAGATGTGCTTCAATATTTTGATCTTGATCACTTGATAATAAGTAAAAGGATTCAGGGTCAATTGGGATGTGATAAGTTTTCCCATTATATTTGTATTTAAGGCACTAATGAAGAGTTGAAAGGATTACCGAAATCTCATGGTTATAGCCTTCCAAGAATAATATTATATGTTAGATCATAAGACATGATTTAGAAGAAAGTATTAAGAGTGAGGGGTATTAATTTGAGTGGTATGACTATAGTGCCACTAGACTCACATTCCCCATTATTGAAATCTCTGATAAAAAAATCATATTTATCTAAGTCCTATTTCTTTAGCCTAAAATAACTAATGAAATTTATGATATAGACATTGAGACCAAATTCATTATCAACTAAGATGTGCTTGATGGACTTATCATCAATATAGCCTATGATGTATAATAGGATATATCCAACCATATAGGATTAAGTAATATCATCCTCATGGAATTAAATAGTTACATGATTAACCCCCATGGACCCTATTATGGAAGTAAGATCATTTAAGTTGAGGTCTTGAGGAATGACTTGTTTTCTCAAAGTTTTGAGTAAGATATCTTTGTGAGATAGAAAAGATCTAATAAGTTCAAAAAGGGATATTTTAGATGGGGTACCATCAAGTTTTCACAATAAATCAAAAGTGCCCTTAGCCTTGGTTCCTAATTGGAATATTAGTGGAGGTCCTTCAAATGGAGAAGTTCTTTTTGTACAAAGGATTGGACGAGGTATTGAAGGTTGATCATATGGTTGATTCCTATGTTATTTTCTAGACATAATAGAAATGTGAAAGATATGATTAGAATAATTGAGTACCCCAACCATACCTTGATTTGGAGGTGGAATGTTCCTATAGTGAATGCTATTTTTTATGTTTTGGTTTTAATTATGACTAGGTAGTGGATTCTAGAAGATTATTATGTCTTTGATTGAAAGAAGTTTGAGATTCAAAGTTATTGAAGTACTATCCCTTCAGGTTAGATGAGTATTTATCTTTCTCTTTATGAGACTTAGTATTTAGTTACCTTATTTTGATAAGGATAGTCTCTATTGTCTTAGACATATCAATTGTGTCTTCAAAGGAATACATATTAGATGTCTATAAATAGAAGTCCAATTAATTGTTAAAGTTTTCTATAAAGTTGTATAGTAGGTCTATAGGTGGAGGAACATATTGTAGTATCCCCATTAAGGCTCACCATATTTCTAAGAAGTTGGAAAAAATCTCATATTTTGACTACTTGAGTTGGTATAGGTCACTATTGATATTTTTCTCAATGTCGTCAGAGAATTGTTTGATAAATATTTCAACAAGGTCCCTAAATATTTTCAATTAATTATTTGGCATCTGGTAATACCATTCCAAGGCAAGGCTACTAAGGATCTTCAGGGATATTTTAAGAAATAATTTTTCATCATAAGAAGTATCATTACAAGATATTCTAAACAACCTAAGGTGGTTGATGGGATCATCTTTCCTCTTATATATTTGAAACTTAAGGGTTTCAAAGTTAGGAGGAAAAGGATGAATAGATATAAAGGGATCTAGGGGTTGGTTGCACAAGTAATAATATGAACATTTATGATCAAATGATGACCTTTTGTTGTTTTAATTGCTCTAAATGAGAAGTTAAAGCTTGAAGTTTAGGAGAAGCATGATTTAATGACATAAAAGGTATTTGTTAAGATATAAAAGGAAGTTGTTAATGATTACTATAGTAAGGAGTTTGGTATGCATCGGGATATGATTATGAATCTAGTATCATATAATTTGACCCTAGGGTATTTGAGACAAAAGTATTAGAAGATGAAGAATAATATATTTTAGGATTAGGATTTTGTTCAAATCTCATACATGTGATTTTGGGATTAGAATGAGGATTATGAGATAGATTAACATGAATATTTAATATTAGGACACATGATGGCACACTCTTATTGGAGTGTAGCTTGTTCCTACCTATTGAGATACGAGGCAACTAACATTTCCTTGTAATAATTTCTCAAGGGTAAGAAAATATGAGTGATACTACAATAAAGATAGGAGGGTTTTACTCCTAGTATCTATTGATGTGGTGATAAAAAAAGGTGTTCAATTAATAAAATGAGATGTTGATGCATTAAGTTTTGCACTTATAGACTTGAAGGATAAATACAATTAGTTTAATGAAAAAATTTAAGTTAGGTTATTGAGGTTGGTCCATGAGTAAACCATCCCCTACAAATATGCCTAGGGTATTATAACCTTCCCTAAGGAAGTATTTTATAATTTCCCTATGTTTCTATAAGAAATAGGTGTTATAAGTTACATATTGAAAGACTACCCTTCCATCTTCCTCATGAGTAGGGCTTAGGGAACCATTAGGTGTAGAAACCTCATCTTCTTGATAAAAGGTAGATTTATTAAAATTAGGTTGGTAATCATGACTATTGATAGGAGGATCAATATTAATGACCAATTGGTGAGTGATGCTATGGGTTAGGTAGCATTTCTTATCCATAGGCTTATAAGAAGAGAGTATTATTTAAATTTTAATCATTTATAGAGTTAATTAGAGAATAAAGAGAAGATATTTTAGCAACATTATATCTCCTTCCCTTGATATATCCAATCCAACCTATATACCTAAGGAGACTCCATTTATACCAAGCGTCTCAAAATACCTGAACCCTCTCAATATACTCATTGATATGTGAGAGAAAGTTGATACATGGATGCCAACAATACATGGAAGTGACATCCTAGATACATGGCCAAGGTGGTACATGAGGGATAATAGTATACCTCCTAATGAATCCCACTAGACCACTATAATATATTCCTTACTAAGTGCAAGTACATGCAAGACCCTATATTGATAATTGGCAGTCCAAGATCACTATATATCTAATATAACCTAGTAGCTTGTATGATAATTACTCAAAGGCCCATAAAGATCCTTAGTAGGACTAAAAATTGGTTATGTTCTTATTGTCTAGATTATATATGATATAACTAAGCATTCAAGATTAATGTTCTTGATTAAAGTTTGATAAATTATAGCTTGATTAAGGTTTAGCTTAGTCAAGAGAAATTATAGGACCTATAATAGAAAATTTATAGCACAACCCAAGTAAAATTGTAGCTCCAAGATGCCAATATTGATATCCCTTTGTGTTTTACTTGAGCTTGATTTTTGCTTGAGATGCTTGATATTATTGAGATATTAGAATGAGAGCTTGTTGCCTTCAAAAAATCATGACACGATTTTGATAGAAATGCTTGAAGATTGATTGATATGAATTTTAACAAAGTTTTATTATGCACAATATCATTAATTTTATTGAACTCCCTAAGTGTTGATTTATAGGAAGCCATGGATCCTTGGGGGATGGTTGCACTAAAGTTGATAGATTAGTGAGGAAAATATTATAAATGATCTTAGGATGTAATTAATGGATAGATGATAGAAAATGCTAAATTTTAGTTTTTGGGTTTTTATGGGAACTATAGATTAGACTGATGTGATCAGGTCCATTTTTGGTAGGTAGCTTGGAAGCTAATAATTATCAATTTTTTTTTGGGGGGATATAACAATTGATAACACCAAATAATCCTAGTGATTTTGCCAAGATGACAATTACTAGTCAATTTGGCTAGGAAATGATAAAAAAAATCAAGTTGCACAAAAGCACTACTAGGGAGTAAAAATACCACCAGCGCTTTCGCTCATGTCCTAGTGATTTTGCTTATGGAGAAATAAATAATCCTAATTTGAGCTTGGAGATAGTTGAATGGGTTTGTATATTTTATGGGCTAATTGATGAAGTTTTTGGTATGTTTAGAGCTTTAAAATATTCTCAAAATTGAGTGTCTACACTTACCTTCTTCTATCCAAGTAAACGTGACATCTTTTTTCAACATCCTGGTGATAGATGTAACTAGTTGCACAAAGTTGATGATGAACTTAGCTACAAATTGAATATGATATATAAACAATATAATACCTTTGACTAAGGATGTTAGTGGTAATTCCTAGATTACATTAATGTGATTTCGATCAATGGAAATACCCTCCTTTGACTCCACATGTCCTAACAATTTACTATCTTGCACAAATGAAATATATTTCTTAGGATATGAGGAGATCCTATATGCCCTACATCATAAATATTGATTCAAAATGCTCAATGTATTTTCTCCTATTTTTAGAGAAAATGGTCAGATTATCAAGAAAAATATTGATGCACAAATTTCATAATGATAGATAATATTAGAGAGTAAACCATTAAGTTTAATTGTCCTTGGTAGGTCCAATTAGGAACATGATTTTATGGCCTTAGTTATGGTTTCACTTGGTAGTATCAAGGTGCTTGTACATGTGGAATTTGGGGATTATATGGCATTTGCTATTGAGGAAGATCCATGTATCCTTATGGATGTGGCACATATTGAATCCTCTACTCCTTTGGTGGTACCAATGGATTCTAAAGAGTTGAAGGTTATTGCCAACTAAAATGTTAGTTTGGCATTAAAATTAACCACATATAGGATGCACCTATGAAATAGGGTTTGACATTGCCCATGGGTTAAGCATATTTAATGGTTTTTGAGGATATTGATAGTAGGAGATATTTGATTTTTGGGTTAATATGATTGATATTATAGAGGTTCATTATAAATTATAGAGAGGTAACATAAAATTATATGCGGTGATGAGGACCTTTCACACTCTTAGTTGGATGGTTGAGGCTTGTGATTCCCATGTTATGCCTTGGCTTAATTGGGGAGTCAAAATACCTTAGGTTAAATGATCTTGTTTGATCCTAGAGTTTGATAAGTTTTGTTTTATTTGACATATCCCTAAGTTTGGCAAGATATGTAAGCTTTGGGTCCTTGATTTTCTTTTAAAGACTTTTTGCCTTGGGGTATTTATTAAATGATATAGACTAGTTAGAAAGTAATATTTTGAGAACTGGACTATTGGATTGACCCAAATTGTGATTAGCTCACACTAACTTGTTGATTAAACC
Organism: Wollemia nobilis; assembly: GCA_028583015.1. NCBI lineage: Eukaryota > Viridiplantae > Streptophyta > Pinopsida > Araucariales > Araucariaceae > Wollemia > Wollemia nobilis. The sequence goes on from JAQPPZ010003013.1 coordinate 1,180,995, forward strand.
CAAATTTTGGACCCTAGCTAAATTGAGAAGTGGTAATATTGGTCATTTCACTTATTGGGGCTATTAGTTGTTGACATGTGATTGATTATGATATGGTAGAACCCATCCAAATGGGTTGAAAATTTATTAATGTTGGAAAAAACTTTATCATTTTAGTCATATCATATAAAGGATTTGTTATTATGGATTAGACAATGGGATTAGTAGAGGTCTACATTTGATCTACTTGGATGATATTTTGTAGAGTGATACTACTGATTTGACCTCCTTTGGTGGACTAAAAAAGAGGAATCGATGGTGAGGATGAAGTGGAAAGGCCTGTACACATGTTTATTTTAGTAGAAGCAACCATTGACTATTATTTATGTAAGGTCATAATGGGTTCATTTGATTCCTTGATTAAAAATATTGTAGTTGGTTTCTTTATTTTAGCTTCTTTTCAATGGTATTCAATAAATTTAACTCACTCAATTTATTTATATTTATCATTACATTTTTTTTTAATTTAGTAAAAAACTCCTTATGGGGCTGCCTTGGTCTGATAAACCATGACCAGGGGGTTCTAAACTATCAAAATCACCTAGGATTCACACCCGGCCTTGATCGCACCAAAATTATCAACTAGATTTTGGGTAGTCGATGTGTGTTTGGTAGGGTGGAGATTCAAACCAGGGGCTTCCTTGGAGGATTGCCCTACCCTCTCCAACTCACCTACAACACATGGGTTTTGTCATTATATTTGAATCTTGTATTCATAGCTAATTAAATTTATTAAAATCTAAGTCCGATTAATGCTTGCTATACCTACAAAAGGATAATCAATCAAAAACTAGGTTAGACTAGTAAAAATTGACAAAATCATATCAAAATCAAGTGAATTACTTATTTGTCAATGAATGTTAGAAATATGAACAAATCACTAAGTTAATGAATATTGACCTAGGCATGTGGAATTTATGATAGTTTTGTTCAAAGTATGAGGAACAATCGATTGACTATTGAAACTAAGTGAATTGCTAACTTAATTGCAACTGAATCATTACTTTGAGGACTTGGAGAAATATTGGGAGGAGTATGTCATTAGAGGTTGTAAATTCTAACAAATAATCAAACAACCAATGAATCATAGGAAAAATAACTTATAATTTTTTAGTGATCTCTATGATTTCTTAGAAAATGTGTTTGCAAAAATGATGTTTTTTAGATTAGAGGTTAAATATCTCCTCACTTTGGGATGGGTTTATGAGTTTGGTCATAAATAGAGTCAAAATTACACCTATGAATTTGAAGAAAATTCAAAGGAGTGCCCCTTTGGCATATATTTATAATATGCATCAATTTATTTTAATTTTTTTGGTTTTATCATATTTAATATTTTAAATAAATATTTTTACAGATCTGAAGAGGTTTGAAGTAGATTATGTAGATCTAAATAATAATATGTAAGTGGGTAAGATTGATTTTGTGCAAGAACAAAGCTTATCGCCCCATTGGATGTGCCAAAAAACCATTGCTCTATGGAAAAATTTGATGTAAATTCATACCCATTATCCCACATCAACTATTAAAATAAGGAAAATTATGCTCCATTTAATTTCTAAATTTAGGTTGTCTCTCGAATAATCTATCTTAATTAAACTAATCTAAATGTAACAAATCAAAATTTGTGAAGGTAAGGGTATGAGAGATGAAATCAAATATAAGAAAATAAATATGACAAAAACTATAGCAAGAGTAGTGCATAATCAATTGAACCATTTGGAAGTGATCAAATAATTCTGGTATAATTAATCATCTAAGTGGCATGCAACAATGGAAGAAATGAGTAATAATCGGTGAAAAGGTAGTGCCACAAACACCATACACATGAAATAAGAGGTCAAGAAACATAATGGGTCCATAAATGCCTTGCACAATATTTTCATTATTTGCAAAACTATAAAGAGAGTATAATGTAAATCATAAAGTGTACCTCTAGCATTCTTAAATGGAAAAAATGATCCTTACAAGTGATCCCATTGATCTTATTTATAGTAATGGTTTTGATCTATTTTTTTCCTAAGTAAAACTAGTTAGCCTTTTATATTCACTACTATAAGAAAAAATATTGCTTTTAGTAGTTAAAATATTGAAGGAAAAATAGTTAGAAAGTATGGAAGATGTTAGACTACTTACTATATAGGATCCATGTTGGGGTTTTTCATTATGGAATCACATTGTGAAGGCAAGGGAATTTATGGAAGGGAATACAATAGAAATTAGGGGATGGTAGATCCATTAGATTTTAGGAGGATGCATGGTTAGATAGTAGACTACTAACCATGGATGAGAAGATGCATAGACTATGGGAGGACCTAGAACTAAGACATGACAAGTTAGTAAGTGACTATATAATGATGGTACGAGGCCAGATAAGATAGAAAGAGCTGAACATGAACCAAGATAATCATGAAGCATTTGAGTAATTTGAAGGTAAAATTGAGATTATATTATATAAGTTTAAAGATGCAACAAGTTTCATTGATGTGGGGAGCCACTCAATATGGTGAATTTAATGTCAAATCAACTCATAACTTGATTGACCCAGCTATAGAATATGGTTTTCCATGGAAGATAATATGGAGGAAGAAAGTAATTCCCAAATAAGAGGTCTTCTTATGGCTAACTACATAGAATAAGATATTTACTATATATAATTTGTAGAAGAGAGGAATTCACTACCCAAATATATGCTTCCTCTATGAGCAGAGAGAGGAGTCTGTTCAATATATCTTCCTAGAATGTGACTACACAATGAAGATACTTTACGAACTAATAAATAAGGTGGGGGTAGTGTGGGATTTACTGAATACCATGCTAACTTGGTTAGAGCAATGGGAGAATCCTTTCACTAGTCCTAGGATCAATGGAATTTGGAATTTGATTCCTTTCCACTATACTTGGGGAATATGGTTGGAAAGAATTAGGAGAATATTTGAGGAGAATAGAACAATGGGGAGAAACATGTAGATTATAGTACAAGAAATTAATGAAAATATGAAGATAATGGATTTTTCATCCAAACCTAAAATGGGAGATGAGGCTAGACTGAGCATAACTTGGAACATAGATCTAATTGGTAGCTTGAATGGTACTTAGAATAAATCAAGGGTTGAGACTAAGTGACTACCACCTTAAGAAGGAATGATGAAGATGAAATTTTATGGGGCATAAAAAAGGAACCTAAGGAAGGTGAGGGAAGGTGCTATTGTTCAAGATAAAAAGGGAGGATAAAGGGTGTAGTCTATTAATATTTTTGAATCACAACAAGCCACCAAGAAGAAACTTGAGATCTATTTATGGGGGTAGAACTATCAAGAGACTTGGGAGTTAGAAAGTTAGTAGTGGAATGAGATTCTCTAAATATCATTAACTATCTTAAGCAAGAAGAAAATACAAATTGGCAAGTAAGTAACATTTTTCAAGATATTAGGAATGCTCTCCAAACATTTGTTGAGGTGTAAGTAGTCCATATTTATAAGTAAGGTAATATGCTACACATACATGTTAGCCAATAGGGGAGCACTACAAGAGGAGGATAAAAGGTGGATATCCCCAGGGGAGAACCACCAAATATTTTTATATTAGTTTGAAAAGAGTAGCTTCTAGAAAATACATAGTCCTTGAGATTTGTTTCTCCATAGGGATAAGAGCAAAGGGATGATATATTATAGAAGGTGATCCTATGGATTTGCTAGTGGTAAACCATAGGTATTTATTTCATTACATTTGCATTGCTAGGAGTTAGATCCAAGGTTATTCTAAGTCTACTTCTCCATAGGAATTGAAGCCAATATTTTCTAGGTTTCTTTTTCCATAAGGGTTGGAGCAAAGGGATGATAATTTTTAGAATATAATCTTATGGATTTGCTAGTGGTTAGCCATAACTATCAATTTTATTACATATAAAGAGCTAAGAATTAGAACCAAGTTTTTTTGGATATATTTATGTAAGAATTAGAGCTAAGGTTTTTTTGGGTTCACTTATCCATAGGAATCAAAGCCAAGATTTTTTGAATTTGCTTCTCCATAAGAGTTAGAGCCATGGTTTTTTGGGTTTGTTTCTCCATAGGAATCAAAGCAATGGCTTGTCAGGGTTTTTTATGAGTGAGCTAGAACTCCCTAGCTGTGTGTGCTAGGAGTTATTATTGGACTTATGTTACCTTTAGTAAGGAGTTTTATATCTATATTTGTACTCATGTAAAAGGGTTCAAGCCCTTTCAAAATCTCATTTTTACCCTAATAAAAAAATTTCTTTAGTAGTTGTCTTAGGATTCATCCTTCCAAAATTTGCTACTTCATACCCACTTCAATTGCCACCTTGTGAATCATTTAATTGACAATAAATCACTAACTTAATAACAATTCATGACCCTGTTGATGGATCACTGATTTGCTGATAAATCACTACTTTCCATAGTCAATTTTAAAATTTTTATTTGTCTTTAGTCTAGAATTCAAAATTAGCTATGACCATGGGTTTTAGTGGGTTTAAAATTAAATTTAACCATAGTTATCAATATCCATTTTCCTCCTATGTAGCATCCTCTACTTATGATCCTAAGTTTAGAGATAAAATCAAAGGTAGTATTAGGTACTACACTACCCATGAATTATAACTTCCAAATTAGTGATCAAAATTTTTCTAGAATATTGCCAAAGATATATCTATTTTAATTGTATCTACAACTTGGTCAATATGGGATGTCTCTTGATGAGGTTCCAACACATATGTTATTATTTTGGATCCTAGTATGATTAAACTACTTATTTCCCCTAGATATGGACAAGCCAAAGAGGCCACTTCACCTTGTAGGCAAAGGCAACATAGGTCAAGCCAAAACTAAGTAAAAAAATAATATTAGAGAATCATAATAAGGTTATTATTAGGGATAATTTGGTCAAATATAGTATATACAAAGTCTTAAGGATAAGATAAAAATGTTGGTAGATGACAAACAAGATAGCTAGAGAAAGAAATGTGAGAGTGCAAATATTAGACTCAAAATGTAATAAATAAAGCAAGTATAAGTAGACAAGATGCAAGAGTAAAGCAAGGGAGGGGATCATACAAAGGCTATGATGGTATATTGATGTAAATTCATCTACAAGAGACCAACAAAATGGACTCCAATCACATAACATAAATGCAATAATGGAAGAAAACTACAAATTGATATTCTTCTCATTCCTAAATTCACACCCCTTCTACAAAATATTACAATCCATCATATAGCAACCGAAAACCAAAGAAACCCTAAAGAAACCCTAAAAATGTCTTTTTTCTAAAACTGCTAAAAATAGATCTTCTTTCTAAAAACTTCTAAAAATAGAAATGAGTCATATTGTGCCCAAATTCGGTGCACACATCCCTCTTACAATAAAAAACCTTAATTTAAAATATTAGGTCTCAAATTAAGGTATAAAAAAAGATAATAAACTTATAAAAACAAAAAAAAACCCAAAAAACCCGAGAACCTATTCTAAAAGCTAATTTTGGGACACTATATGGAGGAGTTAGGTCCCGAAAACACTTTTTTGGAGAGTCAAGACAATCAGAGATTCACTTGATGTAGAACACACACACAAAACCACCTATTAAATTTCAAGGCCAACGAACGTACGATTCATAAGTTATGGCTCCGGCAAGGTGCATCATTCTCCTTTGGTGAAAAAGAACTCAGCTCTTGCGAGTTTAGCTAAATTAAAATCCTGTAGCTTCTGGTTATTAATTTTATTTAGCTCTAACTTTGAAACCCAAGTCTTATCTAGCTGTGGTAATCCTTCCCACTGAACCAAGAATTTTTTGTAGCTCCCATGTCTGGTGGTGATCACCTTCTTATCGAGAACCTGTGCAACTCTATATTTTTTCTTCTTAGGCATCTATCGTGCCCAATTTATTGTATCCTATAATTCACCATCCTCAGAAGTACCAAGATACTGAAATAAATCAAAAACATTAAAAATGGTTAAAATATTAAATTCATCAGGTAGCTCCACTTTATAGGCATTATCATTGATCTTCTTCAAAATATTGCATGGCCCAATTTTCTTAAGTTTTAGTTTGTTATACGTCCCCTTAGGAAATATTTCTTTCCTAAGATGAACCATGACCATATCACCCTCTTCAAACACTTTCACCCTTTTGTGTGCATCAGTAGACTCTTTGTAGTGAGAATTACTACTCTGCAATTTTTCCCTCACTGACTCTTGCACTTTTTGGATATGCTCAGCAAATGCTTCTGCATCATCACTAACTTGTTCCCCAATTGGTAATTCAACCAAATCTAATACACCTCTAGGATTTTGAACATAAATAATTTAAAAAGGAGATTTACCTGTCGACCTATTCACTGAACTGTTGTATGTAAATTTGGCTTATGACAAGGCTAAATCCCATTGTTTTGGTTTTTCTCCCACTATACATTATAAGAGGTTTCCCATGCTTCTATTCACTACCTCTATTTGCCCATCAGTTTGTGGGTGGTAAGCACTACTTAACTGTAGCCTGGTGTTCAAAATTTTCTACAACATCCTCCAAAATTTACTTAAGAACTTAGTATCTCGATCAGAAGTAATAGTCTTTGGAACACCATGCAACCACACAATTTCATAATAATAGGATTGCAATCCTAGTTGCATCATTAGTTTTTTGGAAAGCAATGAAATGCACCATTTTTGAAAATCTGTCTACCACAACAAAAACTGAATCCTTACCCCTCTGTGTCTTGGGCAACCCCAACATAAAATCCATACTCAGATCGGTCTATGGTCCTATAGGAACTAGCAGTGGCATATACAAACCTATATTTTGCATATGGCCCTTAGCCATTTGACATAATCTACATCTAGAGATAAACTTGATTATGTCTCTCTTCACTTTTGGCCAATAGTACTTCTCTACAAGAGTGGTAGTTTTGACTAATCCAAAATGACCAGCCAAACCTCCACTATGTAATTCCCTCAAAATGTTCTCTCTCATAGAGCCATTGGGAATGCATAATTTATCACCCTTAAACAAGTAACCATTCTAAAAAAAATACTCTTCAAAAATAGTACGAGGCTCGCCCCCTACTGCACTTTTGCACTATTGCACAATATTCCCAAAATCCGCATTAGATTCATACAGATCTTTAATACCCTCAAATCCTACCACTTCATTCTCCATAGTGGTCAACAACAAGAATCTCCTGCTCAATGCATCAACAACCTTATTATGTTTTCCTGACTTGTGTTTCAGGACAAATGTATACTGTTGCAAAAATGAAACCCATTTGGCATGCCTGTTATTTAATTTTTTTTGAGAATTTACATACCTCAATGCTTCATGATCAGTAAACAACACAAACTCCTTTGAGATTAAGTAGTGCCTCCAATGTTGCAATGCTTACACAATTGCATAAAATTCCACATCATATGTAGAATAATTCTTCCTTGCGTTATTCAACTTCTTACTAAAAAATGCTATAGGTCGGCCCTCTTGACTTAAGACACCACCAATCCCAACAAATGAGGCATCACAATCAACCTCAAACACCTTACTAAAATATGGTAACACTAGAACAGGGGCTTCTGACACTTTCTTCTTCAAGATTTCAAAACTCTCTATTGTTGTCATAGTCCATACAAACTCTTTCCCCTTCGTGCACTCAATTGTAGGGGCAACTATACTACTGAAGTTCCTAATGAACTTCCTGTAAAAGGTAGCTAGTCCATGAAAGCTCCTTAATTTTTTATATATTGTGGAAGATACCATTCAAGAATCGCCTTCAATTTCTAATCATCCATCCTCATGCCATATTTCGAGATTACAAATCCCAAAAAAACTAAACTATCTTGAAGAAATCTACATTTCTTTAGGTTGACATACAATTTCTCCTTCCTGAGTACTTCTAACACTAATTTCAGGTGTAACAAATGCTCTTCTTCACTTTTACTATAAATAAAAATATCATCAAATACACAACCACAAAGTTACCATTATATTCTCGTAGTACTTTGTTCATCAACCACATAAATGTACTGGGTGCATTAGACAACCCAAATGACATCACCATCCACTCGTACAATCCATATTTTGATTTAAAATTTGTCTTCCATTCATCCCCTTATTGAATTTTTATCTGGTAGTAGCCACTCTGTAGATCAATTTACTGAAGTATTTAGCTCCATCCAATCCATCCATCATATCATTCACTCTCGGTATAGGATATCGATACTTTATTGTAATCTTGTTTATGGCTCTACTATCCACACACATCTACTAGTCACCATATTTCTTTGGGGTTAGCAATGCTGGAGTTGCACATGGACTCATACTCTCCCTAACTAATCCCTTCTTTATCAACTCTATTACTTGCCTACTCAACTCTGCATTATGTGTTGGGTTCAACCGATAAGTTGCCTGATTTGGGAGCGTTGATCCTAGAATAAAATCCATGTGATGTTGGATATCTCTTTTTGGTGGTAGCCCATCTGGTAACTCCTCTGGTGTAACATATTTATATTCACTTAGCAACTTAGCTACTACTATAGGCATAACCACTTCCTCTGGTTCTAGCTTCCTAGCTATTAAGGCATAATAAAAGCTACCATCCCTGATCTTTACAAGAAATTACTTCATCGTCAACAAACTCTCACTCGAACCATCCTCCTTTAGAGGCACAAGAACTACCTTTACACCTTCATTCCAAAATGTGTAAGTGTTCTTTATCCCATTATGCTTAGTATCCCTATCATACTGCCAAGGTCTTTCCAATAGAATGTGACATGCATCCATCGAGATCACATCACACCACACTTCATCCTTGTAAGTGCTCCCAATTGAAAATTTAATTAAGCACCTTTGATATACTGTTACCTCATTCCCATTATTAACCCATGAGATGTGATATGGATAAGGATGTTTTTCATATTTTAGATGCATTTTTTCAACCATGACATTTGACACCATATTATCATAGCTACCACCATCAATGACAATGTTACATACGTTCCCTCCTGATGTACACCTTGTTCGAAATATGTTCATTTACAACCAAGAATATTCACCATCTATGGTCTACACCTTTGCTTTTATCTACACCATATATTTCTTAGGAGCAATCAATGTCCTCCTTATCATAAGGGCTTCCCCCATGTCAACAACAACTTCATCCTCATCATGCTCTTCCATATCAACCAGATTGACCCTTCCTTGTCCTCCTTGACCCCTTTCTTGGACATCACGTTGGGGACACTCAAATGCTCTGTGACCCTCCTCACCACATACATAATAGGTATATGACCTCCTCATATCATTCCCATTTCGTCAACCATCGTAACCTCTACCTCATTGGTATCCTCTTCCTCTTATATTTTGCCCATCTTCTTCTTGTTTAGCAGGTATTGAGGATTATCCCTTGAGAAAATTAGATCCACTTTGACCCCAACCTGAAGAGGGCATGAATCCCTTCTTACCTCTTCTATTAATCATTTTCCATTTCTCCTCCACCTTGAGGGCCATTTGATATGCATCCTCCGCTGTAAGAGTGCAATGCATGCTCATATAATCTTGAATAGAAAAAATTAGGCCATTTACATACCTAGCAGCCTTTTGGTCCTCTGTATCATTGTGCTCCACTCGAATTGATAGCTTGTGGAATTAATTAGTATAATCCTCAATAATTTGATCCTTCTGTCAGAGATTTTGAAATCTACGAAATAGGGTTTGGGAGTAGTCTACAGGACTAAATTTTTCCTGTAACTTCATCTTTTTCCAATCCCTGATCTTTTCCTTTCCATTCCTATGTCGTGTAGTCTATAAATGAACCCACAAAATCAATGCATGTCCCTTCAAATTTATGCATGCGAGCTTAACCTTCTTCTCTTCAGCAAGGTTACTCCATTCAAAATATTTTTCTAGGCTATTGATCCAATCAATCAACTCCTCTGGTTTCAAACCACCAACATATTTGAGAACCTTGATCTTGATCCCATATCGATTCCCCTTAAGCCTCTCTAGATCTCATATCATTTGATTTTCAAAACTGTACCCTTCTTCCTCTAGGCCCTCTAGTTCTACTTCTATGTGGACCTCAGATCCACGTTCCTCAGGTATGTTTTCATCATTAGATCCTTGATCTGTAGGTGCCTTGGGATGTCTCTCTCCCATGTGATCAATCACATCAGTTAGTCATGCTATTTCTATATTCAAATCCTTGATCTGCCTAATCATTTGGGCATATCTTCTAGGTGGCATATTTCTTTCACTAGCGAGATCACACCCGCTCTGATACCAAATGGTGTAAACTTAGCTACAAGAGACCAACAAAATGGACTCCAATCACATAACACAAATGCAATAATGGAAGAAAACTACAAATTGATATTCTTCTCATTCCTAAATTCACACCCCTTCTACAAAAGATTACAATCCATCATATAGCAACCAAAAACCAAAGAAACCCTAAAGAAACCCTAAAAACGTCTTTTTTCTAAAACTGCTAAAAATAAATCTTCTTTCTAAAAACTTCTAAAAATAGAAATGAGTTAGATTGCGCCCAAATTCGGTGCACACATCCCTCTTACAATAACAAACCTTTAAAATATTAGGTCTCAAATTAAGGTATAACAAAAGATAATAAACTTCTAATAGCCAAAAAAACCCAAAAAACTTGGGAACCTATTCTAAAAGCTAATTTTGGGACACTAGATGGAGGATTTAGGTCCTGAAAACACTTTTTTTGGAGAGTCAGGCCAATCAGAGATTTGCCTGATGTAGAACACACACACAAAACCACCTGTTAAATTTCAAGGCCAACGGGCGTACGGTTCACAAGTTATGGCTCTGGCAAGGTGCATCATATATAGTTTGGTCAAATATAGTATATAGAGAGTCCTAAGGACAAGAGGAAGATATATGTATTGTTGCTTACACTACATGTCCCAATCTACATAGACTAGGAACTCATTTTTTTGAACTCTTCAATTTTCTTTTGTTTTGCTCAGGCTTGATATCGTGTCTTTATTTGGTTAGTACATGCATAGTAGTTTTTTTTTTTGAAAAAATTTAGTTCCTATTTTTTTTATAATTTTTTTTTGCATAAAATAATCAATAAAATTTCCTAAATTCCTTTTAATAAAAAATATCCAGTGTAGTACCTTCAAAAATAGGGTCAAGACAAACAATTTTAATTCAAATTTTTAGTTTAGATTGTTTAATTTAGATTTGTAATGAAAAAATATAGTGATCTTATTTAATTTTAATTTTAAATATGAATTTTAACATAGGTAAAATATTTGTGATAGGTGTAATTGCTTGTGGACATCATGATGAAAGCTAGATAAACTATAAAGCAAATTGAGGAGGAGAATATGGGGTGTAAAAATGACAAGATTTTACAAAATTAATAACCAACTCACCTGCTATGATTGAAAGATCAAGTTAAACCAGTAAAGACCAGTCAAATTCAAGTAGTCTCAAATTTCATAGGTATTGGAGTTTAATAAGGCATGTTCAAGGTAATTCTGAGGAGATTACATTATGAATTGGTTGGAGAAACAAAAATTAAATTTAATACACTCTATTTAGAGCAACAATTAAATATTGTAAAATATTTTTTAATAAGTTATATGTGGCTTCTATTGGGGGCCACTTCCATCAAAAAGCCAAATTAGTACATTTGCTACAACATACCCTTTTATCATAGTTTTTAATTTCTTTTTTCTCTTGTATATATTCTTCAACTTCCTCAAAGTGCTATGTTTCCACAATTACCTCGACATCATTTTGATTAAGAGATAAAATCTCACGTGACTAGTTTCCTTCTAAAATTTGAATTTCATCAGGATGAAGATCAAAACTGAAATTCACTAATTTATTTTCTACCTGATTTCCTTCTCTATAAATACACTCACACTTCCAAGATATTACCTCTAGTAATAGATTATGAACATCAATAATGCTAATAATTTTTATCCAGTCTCCACATCCTTTTTTTATTGATAAAAGAGGGTTTTGAAAGGGTCCCAAAACCTTTTACAAACCAAGAGACAAAAGGAGGAATCCAACTAAGGGAAAACCTCAAAATACTAGAACAAAAAAGGATCAAAAGGAAATCAAGGGATGGAAGACCATCAATCCAAAGATAGATAAAAACCATGGAAACAAAATATAGGATAATATTTCTCCCAAATCATTCAAAAGTAGCAGGATGGTCATTCTCCTCACTAACAACATTATGAGTAGATTTCGTAACCTAAATCGCCACCTTTTGGTTCCTAATCCTATTGATAACCTTCATTTCTTGGAGGAGCAAAGTTGATGCCAGGTTGACAAGATTGTCCAGGTTGATGGTAATAGCACTGATGATAATTTGTTAATAGCATTGATGATAATTTGTGAGTCACCCTCAAAAGAAATAAATTTCCATCATTTTTCTACTTCAAATTTAATCCTTTTAAGAAGTGCCATAGCATCTACATAGTTGTTAGTTGAAGTTCCATATTATTCTAAATAAATGAGGAGAATTTTTCCTTCACTATTTCTAAAAACACTACCTCCACCACCTTTTCCTAGATTTACTTTAGAAGCACCATCAAAATTAATTTTAATAAACCCAATTTCTAGGTATTTTCATTTTACCATAAATTGAAGATCCTTTGTTTTAATTCCATTGTCATAGATGACTCTTCCATGTATATTCAAATCATGTAGCTGAGTTATTAGCACCTGATTTTGCAATTGATACTTCTCATTATGAGCACCATATTTGTAAATATTTTGCAAGAGAGGCAATAATACGGTTCCAAACTTGGGTATAAAATTGAGATTTATTTTTAAAAAATTTGTTATTCCTTTCAAGCCATAAAGTCCAACAAATAATGGTAGGGCAAATCCTCCAAATAATACATAATGCTTTAGGTTTGAAATAACTAGTCCAACATTTTATCAACCCTTTTAATGTTTATGGAGCTAGCCAATATAATTTTATATATTTTAAAAAACAACCTTAAATGGTGTGAGCAAATGAACAATGAATAAGTAAATGGTTTGATGTTTCTAAATCCATTTCACATAAGGCATATCTAAAGGGTCCATACTATCCTCTTCTTTGTAGAATATCTCTTATAAGAATCTTACTTTGAACTGCTAACCAAAGAAATTTTGAGGCCTTAGGGAGAGCCTTTAATGACCAAATGTTCTTCCAAGGAAAATATTTGGGAGAAGGAAATTTTAATTGTTCTAAATCCTCATATCCAAACTTGATCGAGTATCCACCATTCTTTAATAAATTCCAAACCAAATTATCCTTTCATGTAAAAATTGATAAATAAAACTCTTGAAGCATCTTTTGAAGTTCATCTATAGTTTGTTTGAGTTCCTCTTATTCAACTAGGTTACTAAAATAAATCTATGGTCTAAATTTTTTGCTCATAATAATATAGTCTTTGACCTTTGGATATTTACATGTTAGGCATGCTTGAGCCAATGGTTTCCATTTTGAGTTAGAGATAAAAGGATAAGGCTTCAACCAAGAATTAGACTAAAAATTTTGTTGAGCAAGGTGCAACAACAATATTGTCATTGTTGTAAACACAGTTAGATAGATCTGTTGATGCAGTGGACATGAAGTTCAAAAGCTATTCAGATGTAGAAGACAGGAGTTCAAAGGTTATTCAGAGTATGTACAGTGATTTTCCAAGAAGACCAAAGTGGCCCATATGCAAAAGATTAAAGAAAAAGACAATTAAGAAAAGTGTCGCAATATCGCGACATATACAGAAGGCAAGAAAAACTGTCACGATTTCGCGACATGTTGGAAGAGAGAGAAAAAGCAGGAAAAACTGTCACGATTTCACGACATGTTGGAAGAGAGAGAAAAATCAAGAAAAATTGTCATGATTTCATGACATGTTGGAAGAAAAAAGGCAAGTGGAAAAACTGTCGTGATTTCATGACATGTTGGAAGAGAAAAAGGCAAGTGGAAAAACTGTCACGATTTCGTGACATGTTGGAAGAGAAAGAGAAAGCAGGAAAAAGTATCGTGATTTCATGACAAGTTGGAAGAGAAAAAGGCAAGTGGAAAAACTGTCACGATTTCGCGACATGTTGGAAGAGAGAGAAAGCAAGAAAAAGTGTCACGATTTCGCGACAAAGTTCGAAGAAAGAGAACAAGTAATAAAAGTGTCACGATTTCATGACATGTCACATTTTCACGACTAAAATAGGAGAGAGAAAGTAAGTTGGAAAAGTGTCGAGATTTCGTGACATGTCGCATTTTCACGACTAAAACAGGAGAGAGAAAGCAAGTTTGAAAAGTGTCACGATATTGTGACATGTCGCATTTTTGCAACAAAAGAAAGAGAGGAAGCATATGAAAGCAGAATGCCGTGATTCATGATAAAAGAAGAAAGCAAGACTTAAAGTAGAAGTGTCATGATTTCATGACAAAAGCTAAGTTGAAGACTACGAAGGCAGAAGTGTCGTGATATCATGACAAAAGCAAAGTCGAAGTCTTTGGAAACAGAAGTGTTGCGATATCGTAACAAAAGAATAGAGAAAGCGTACAGAGGCAAAAGTGTCATGATATCATGACATGTTGTATTTTCACGGGCCAAAGCTAAGAGAAATAGCAAGGATAAAAAGTGTCATGATATCGCGACATGTATTTTTGTGGTCCGATTCAAAGAGAAAGAGCAAGGAGAAAAAATGTCACGATATCGTGACATGTAGCATTTTCACAGTCCAATGCAAGGAGAAAGAGAGAGAAAGAAAAAGTGTCATGATATCACGACATGTTGTGTTTTCATGGCAACAACAACAAAAGAAGCTTTAGAGGTAGAAATGTCACAATTTCACGATAGGTCGGATGTGTGCAAGACAAGAAGAAGAACCCAACTAAAATGAGAAGTATGACAGTGGACCGACATCTCTACAACATTTACAAGGACAAATATAGAGTGAATTCATGTAGCTAAAATATGAAGAGTGAACAAAAGTCAGTGTGGCGGCTACAAGGACTATTACCGAATGAAATATTTGAGTAGTGGAATTACCAAATATCTTCATGAGTTGAGGCCGACTAAGACCAATGACAGTCGACTAAGATTAGGGTTTATATTTGTTATGCAAGCCGACTAAGATTAGGGTTTTCATCATGAAAATATTGTTATAAAAGGAGGGTTGTTTGGAGAATTAAGAAGTCATTGGATAGATCATCGAATGCGTGTCGAAGTGTGAAATGCAGCCATAAGAGCGTAGAAAGTGCAGAAGTGACGAGATGATGGCGAAGTGCACAAAGTGAGCGAAGAGTCCTATCGAATTGTCCTAAGTGCATCTATGAGTGTGGTGAGATAGCAAAGTGTGC
Organism: Wollemia nobilis; assembly: GCA_028583015.1. Taxonomy (NCBI): domain Eukaryota; kingdom Viridiplantae; phylum Streptophyta; class Pinopsida; order Araucariales; family Araucariaceae; genus Wollemia; species Wollemia nobilis. Next base: position 1,196,384 of record JAQPPZ010003013.1, read on the forward strand.
AAAGAGTGCAAAGGGTGAAGATGAATGCAAAGTGTAGCTGTAAGGGTGAAGAGTGTACGAAGACAGTGCACAAAGAGTGCATAGAGAAGTGACTCAAAGAAGGCGAAGTGTGGCTGTAGATCGTAGAAGATGTGTCTATTCTATAAATAGTGAGAGAGATTGGGTAAGCAATAGACCAGTCAGGGTCTTGTAAAAATGAAGGTATTTTTTTGTTAAACTTCTAGATTCAAAATTGAAGTCTAGGTTGCAGCTTGGCATCAAGGGTTGGTGCTCCTTCTAGTTGGTCTTTGGTAAATCAGGGGTTGGTGCTCCTTTCTATTGGTGCAGATAAATTAGGGGTTGGTGCTCCTTTCTTTTGGTGTAGATAAATCAGGGGTTGGTGCTCCTTCTAGTTGGTGCTAGTAAATTAGAGGTTGATGCTCCTTTCTGTTGGTGCAGTAAATCAAGTGTTGGTGCTCCTTCCAGTTGGTGTTGGTAAATCAAGGGTTGGTGCTCCTTCCATTGAGTGCTGGTAAATTGATTGTAAAGTTGGTGCTTTGCAAAGGCTGGATTTGGATGGTAGTCCAAGCAGTCATTCTTGAGGAGTAGCCAAATTGGTGAACCTCATTAAATCTTGTGTTGTGTGATGTTATCTTGTGATACTTACTTTATTTGGTTTTAAGGTTTCATTATTTTAGTTTTAAGAGCTGTGAATTTAAGTTTAAATAACTACACTAATTCACCCCCCCTCTCAGTGCCATTGTAAGACTAACAATTGGTATCAGAGCCAAGTTCCATTCTTAGGCTAAATCAGTTAGGGTTGATCTTGGATGAGTATGCAATTGGTAAGAAGAATAGATCCTCCTCCAAAAGGGTATCTTAGTCAGTTTCAGTTCCTGTGGAAGAGAAAATTGAACCATAAAAGGTTCAAGACTTCTAATCAAACAAAGCACCTTTGTTTGATGAAACTAATTACGTGGTCTAGAGAATCAGGATGCAGACATATCTTTGTGCTTTGGGATACGACATCTAGGATTCAGTAGATAGTGAATACACAATACTCATCACTCCTCCAACCGATGCTGTCGATAAGAATCTGTTTGAGAATGAATCAAAAGCAAAGAATGCTATCAGGTGCGGATTAGTAGACAGTGAACTAGTAAAGATCATGAGTTGTAAAATGGCAAAAGAAATATGGGACAAACTGAGGAGTATTCATGAAGGAGACGATGAGATCAAGGAGGCTAAGTTACAAACACATCAAGATCAGTTTGAAGCATTAAAGTTGAATGATGATGAGAACATAGAGGCATATATGCTGAGAGTTAATAAAGTCCTAGAGGATGATTCTAAAAAAGAAATAGGTGGAGGTATTTTCATAACACTCGAAGAAGAAACAGAAAAAGAATAGGAATGTGATGAAGAAGAAATTGATGCAAAAATAAATTTGAAATAGGAACTAATTGTAGATCTGGATGAATTGAAGATAGAAAGAAAAAGGAATAAGGAAATCTCAAGAAAGCTTGAGGATGCAAATGAAATAATAACCAGTTTGAAAGTACAGGTAGAAGAATTCAAAAGGATTGAAGAAACTCTTAGGTCATAGATCAATGAGAAAGAGATTGGTTGCTGCAAACAAGAGGAAGAGATTATTTTATTGAAGAAACAACTAGAAGAGGCCAATACAAATCTCAAATTTGAGAAGAGCACAGAGTTTATAGATAAAATGATAAGCCAACAAAGAAGCTCCACGGATAAGCATGGTCTTGGATATGAAGCTAAACAACCTTCATCTTCCAACTCTGTAGAGAAGAAGAAGTTCACTGTTGAAGGATCGAAGAAAGAAAAGTTTGAAGCTGAATCTTCAAAAGGAAGAAAATATCAAAGGAGATCTACAACAAAGCAACCACAACAAAAGAGATTTCATCAGATGCAAAGAACGCAACATAGATAGGAAATAAATCATGTACATAAAAGAAAGGAAAATAATCATTTATCAAGGATGCACAAGAGACAACCACACAAGAGAAATGTTCGAGTTCACGAAAAGGTGCAAAACAAGGATGTAGTTGAAAAATCCAAGCCCGAGTTCAAGAAAGTTTGGAGAAAGATAGAAGAAAGGAAATCATGTCTCCTTGGACTGAAGGAGACTACTCCGCTATTGCACTAAGCAACTCCAGGTAGCACATCCTCAGGGGGAGCAATCTTGAAGTTTCATTTTAATGCTCCTATGTATTTTTTTGATTACCTGAGGATGAAAGGCAAGTAGTCAGGGAAGTTGTTGTATAGTTGTTGAAGTGTGTTTTCAGTTCATGTAGTTGTTTGTGGAAGTGCCGTGAAGGATGGTGATTAAATTGAGAGTTGTCATTATTAGTAGTATTGCTATATGTCATTGTTGCACTATTGATGGTTCTTACTGCCACTGTCCAAAGTTAAGGATTATAACAGTTCATATAATTTGGTTAGTGAAAGAATGTTGCCCTAGCTGCATATATGTAAAAGTAGTGTGTATTTGAACTACACATTGACATGAAGATTGTTAGATCTATTATGACGCTGTGGTGAAAAATATTGAAGTCTGATTATTGATTCATGTTTATCTCATCAAGATGAGCAACTTTCTTTTGTGAATCATACCTATTCAAGGTCCAAAAGTATGAGTTTGAGTAAGGTGTACTATAGTTGGTCGTGAAGTGTTTGACAAAATGTTGTCTCCTGATTTGAACAGTTGAAAGTAAGGTGTGACCAGCAATGACTGTAGAAAACATAGACCAAGTTGAAAATTTAAAAAGAAATTTGGTTGGTGTTGTGGTACAATGTTTGATGCTTGCACAGAGTTGGCAGTAAAATTGCAGTTTCGGTACAGTGTTGGACAAAAGTTGGTACAAGTGTGAGTCACTTGACAATTTTTTTTGACAGATGTGAAATTAGCGTTTTTGAATGGGAAGCTTGAAGAAGAGGTTTATATTGAGCAACCAGATGATTTCTAGCTTGGTGATGATCCCAACTTGGTTTGTAAGTTGAATATATATGGCTTGAAATAGGCACCCCGAGCATGGTATGCAAGGCTAGACAACTATCTCACTCAACAAGGGTTTAAGAAAGATGATATCATATTTGGCAGTAGCAAAGATGAGTCATGTAAATATTTAGCAAATAAGATGTAGAAAGAATTTGAAATGTCAATGATTGGTGAACTTTCGTATTTCCTTGGGTTGCAAGTTAATCAAAATAAGAAGGGCATATTTATTTCTCAAGTTAAATATGTGAAAGAGATGTTAAAAAGTTTACAATGGAGGATTGTAAGCTAGTTAGCACTCCCATGACGACAGGTTGCAAGTTGAGCAAGGATGACAAATCTCCACCTATTGATCAAATCATGTATAGATCTATGATTAGGAGCTTACTGTACCTGACAGCTACCAAAATAGATATTTTGTAGGCAGTATGCATGGTAGCACGATTTCAGGTTAATCCCAAGGAGACTCATGTGACAGCAGTGAAGAGGATTCTTCGGTACCTCAAGGGTACTATGGAATATGGGTTATGGTATCCAAAAGGTAAGGACTTCACCCTTATTGCGTATTCAGATGCAGATTGGGCAGGATGTGTAGATTATAGAAAGAGTACCAGTGGAG